>CM075494.1:5085000-6285000 GCA_037950675.1 Hypophthalmichthys molitrix
TGTCTGTCTATAATTCTATTTATCTATCTATCGGTGTCTGTCTGTCTGACTATATCTGTCTAGTTATATCTCTGTCTGTATGTAAGTCTATAGTTCTATCTATCTGTCTGACTATATCTATCTGTCTGTCTATCGGTCTGTCTGTCTGTCTATAGTTCTATCTGTCTATAGTTCTATCTATCTATCTGTCTATAGTTCTATCTATCTATCTATCTATCTATCTATCTATCTATCGGTGTCTGTCTGACTATCTGTCTGTCTATAGTTCTATCTATCTGTCTGACTATATCTATCTGTCTAGTTATATCTGTCTGTCTGTCTATAGTTCTATCTATCTATCTGTCTGTCTATAGTTCTATCTGTCTGTCTATAGTTCTATCTGTCTATAGTTCTATCTATCTATCTATCTATCTGTCTGTCTGTCTGTCTGTCTATCTATCTATCTGTGTCTGTCTGACTATCTATCTGTCTGTCTGTCTGTCTATCTATCTATCTATCTATCGGTGTCTGTCTGACTATCTATCTGTCTGTCTATAGTTCTATCTATCTGTCTGACTATATCTATCTGTCTAGTTATATCTGTCTGTCTGTCTATAGTTCTATCTGTCTGTCTGTCTATAGTTCTATCTGTCTATCTGTGTCTATAGTTCTATCTGTCTGTAGTTCTATCTATCTATCTGTCTGTCTATCTATCTATCGGTGTCTGTCTGACTATCTATCTGTTTGTCTATAGTTCTATCTGTCTGACTATATCTATCTGTCTAGTTATATCTGTCTGTCTGTCTATCTATCTATCTATCTATCTATCTATCGGTCTGTCTGTCTGTCTATAGTTCTATCTATCTATCTGTCTATAGTTCTATCTATCTATCTGTCTGTCTATCTAAAGTTCTATTTATCTGTCTGTCTATAATTCTGTCTGTCTATAGTTCTGTCTGTCTGTCTATAGTTCTATCTGTCTGTCTGTCTGACTATATCTATCTGTCTAGTTCTATCTGTCTGTATGTATGTCTATAGTTCTATCTATCTATCTATCTATCTATCTGTCTGACTATATCTATCTGTCTAGTTATTTCTATCTGTCTGTATGTCTATAGTTCTATCTATCTATCTATCTATCTGTCTGTCTATAGTTCTTTCTATCTATCTATCAGTCTGTCTGACTATCTATCTGTCTGTCTATTCCTTTAAACTGTGTTTGCAAGCTGATGACGTAATGCCACTGCAGAGACACGCCCGTGCTCCTCGAGTCATGCGCTCAATATGACTGGTCGACTGCTATGCTCAAATGTCATTTGACTAAAGAGTTCAACAGGACAGTCTCAAAATCCAGAGCCATTCACATACATACACATGATGATTTGCAAATGCAGATCAGACAATCAATTCATAGAAACACTGGATGTAGAAACATTCAGAAATGTGCAAGCATACCGTGTTTGTTTATTTGTGAATTATGTTTTGATTATGTGAATCATATTTTTTTAATGCAAGTTTGGATATGCATTTGCAAATTGTGCCTTGCGAATATGAATTAGCTTAATATTGTACATAATAGTCTACACTGATGCCGGGTTCTATTTTCTGATGTGCAGACATAGTGCAGATTAGGGATGCACCGATGGGATTTTTTGGGGCCGATACGATACTGATTTTAACAAACAATTATTGGCCGATTCCGATATTTGTCATTTGCTCTGTTATTTTTGTCATTAACATTGCTCATTAAAATGGATAATGTTTTAATCATGTTTCAGCAAGTTAAAAAAAAAAAAATACATGCATTAAGTTATACCCCTGTAACTAGTTTATTGCTGCATCATCAAAAGTTTGGATCCATTTAACATTCAGCAGGCCAACATAATACATAAATACAACAGAACAAATGTAGCCTACAAATGAAATAAGCAGTGCTTTTAGGTAGGTTTAACAGTTTCCCAGTAGCCCCTCACTGCAGAACACACGAGATCCAGAGGGCAGAGACGGGTACGTTTAGATGCACGGGGCAGAGACAGGTAGGTTTAGGGATATGTAAAGTGGGAGGAGTTGCATCCAGATCCAGGGGGTGAAGATGGGTAGGTTTAGATCCGGGGGGCGGAGACGGGTAGGTTTAGGGATACGTAAAGTGGGAGGAATTGGATCTAGATCTCGTGTTCTGCAGTGAGGACCATCTCCAGTTTTCAGATACATAATTAAAGTAAACAAATGTAAAATAACACTGCATATACTTCACCATATAAATTAAATGTATATATTATTATTACTTTGCGACATAGCTAAATTCTATTGTACAGCAGTAAAATATTTCTGTCACAATTACTACAAATTAAACTGAACTTTTATTTTGACGGGTTGCCATGAAGACTTTCGAGTTTCTGTGTGTTTATGATATGACTGTAGATTTTCTCAAAAGAAATGGTAAAATTCTCTCAGATCAGCTCTGGAGATGAAGTTCATGTATTCATATCCTCATATAGTGAGGCGGCAGAGGCTGAAAAACATTGCGAGCGTCACGTGTGCTTCAGTGTGTGTGTGTGTGTGTGTGTGTGTGTGTGTGTGTGTGAGGTAGGCTAAATGAAACCATGTGTCTGCGCCATTCATTCACAGAGACACGCAGAACATGCAGGATTCATTTTTAAATAGTCTTTTTTGCAGCTTAATATTCACAGACACTAATCTATATCGCAATTTAATTTAAGTACTATGACAAATTCCGTGAAATTCAGCATTATACAGTAAATTCAGTTTTTATGACTGGATTCCGCGATTCCATATGCGTTTTCCGCGTTGCAGAAATCATAGGGCCCTATACATATTAATCCTTTTTGCCGTTTGTTGTTTGATTAACATTAAAACGAAGACAGCAGCAGAGCGGGAATAATAGGATTAATCTTGGATTATGCAACAGACATTATACAGCTCAGTGCCTTAATTAATATGGTTGTAAATTGATCAAAAACCGGCCAACAAATATCGGTGGCCGATGCATCGGTGCATCTCTCGGTGAAGATAAGCACATAGCATAGTGACATCACTATACGATTAACGCTGCATTCACACAGGGCGTCAGCATGAACGCTTGATGGAGGGCGTGTCTGAAGCTTGAGCTGACGTCACCGTCATAGACCAACAGCCAATTACATTACTTTTCGGTGTTGCATGAACGCAACTGGCTAGCGTCTGTGATCGGATTGGCTGACGCCTGTGTTGGCGCTTGAAAAGTTGACGCTGCATTCGCACGGGGCGTCAACGATTGACGGAGGGCGTGTCTGAAGCTATAAACTATAAACTTAAATATAGTACATTGATTTGGCTACGCAATTACTCTTTCTGAGTGATTTAAACACATTTTACACCCACCAGAATACACAACTCAAATGAACAGTGTGCTTTAGTAGGCTATATTAGATATGTAAAGATTTAAATTCTTAACTACTCTTTGGACAAGCACGTTCTTCTTCCGACTCTCCTGCAGTTTTACTGATGCTCCAGTTTGCGGATATATGGTCAGTCAACTCAACTGCTGATCTGCTTTTACACTTACTGAGCAAACCGAGTTAATATCTGCAGGGTTGATTACAAGTGACTCTCCTTCATACGCAAATCCGAAAATTGTTCATGTATCAATATGCAAGCTCATGTTTAGGGTGGCAGCTGTCACTGACTACCATCAGTCCCACTGGATGCTTTTGCTATGAATGTCAAATGTCTGTCATGTCTTTTCAAAGCCTGTCAAAATGCACCAAGAGTAACCAAGAACATAAGAATCAAGAACATAAAATATATTTAAATAATTAAAAATGAAAATAATTACAATTAGTAAAAGTGTAATACATAACAGTTGAAATTAAAGTGATAAAAAGACAAACCTGAGTGTTGATTTCTGTATCTTCTGTCCACCTCTAGAGGTCCAAATAGCAATTAAAGCTCTTTGCTGTTATTTATATATCCAGGACACCTTGAAATCACGACACAGGATTTCTTTGAAATCACATGGCAAAACAGAAAGTGAAAGTATTTGTATTTGTACTTAACTATTTGTGGTATACATGATGGAAATAAGTGCAAACAGTTTTGTACATAACCTTTAGAGGCCGTTCACATATCGGGTCTAAAAGCGCGGGAAAGCGAGGCCGCACCGCTTTCTCCTCCTTTCCAAAGCGCTTGCGCTCCCGTGGCGTCTGTCGTTGCTATGCGACCACGAACTGCGCTCTCCACGAGGAGTAGGAGGTTTCAGCAAAGGATAAATTGATTTCTATCCCTTGCATTAGCTTTACTACTAGATATAATTATGGAGATGAGATATAAAAAACACCCTATACAGCTATGATCAGCGGTTTGGCTGAGATTTCGATGTTTTGCATTGAAAGGCCGAAGCTGATCGGTTGGTTCTTGTCACATGACCTGCAGTGCGCTTGCGGCATTCTGAAAAGTTGAGATGTTTTCATCTCGGTGCGCGTCGCTTCCATTATGAGCGCGGCTCCATTTGAAATAACTGACTTGCGTGCGGGAAAGACGCGATATGTGAACGGCCCCTTATGCTATTTATTCTACAGATTCTCACCTTTCAGTCATATCTCCTTTACTTTTAAGTGTACTGAAGACATTGAGTAATCATTCACAGTAGTAGTTCAGCTTCTCCAAAAGGTCCCTTTTTAAGAAAATGAGATAAGTGTGGGTTGTACATGTCAAATCTGTCAAAATCTGTTCTTCTGAAAATAGATTGGTTAGTGTGAACCATCATCTATCCGGACAATATTCACAGGACCTAAAGACACATTATAGAGATGCAAAAAGCTGGAAAAAAACTACAAAATCATGTCCTGGGTGTTCATCACATTAAGACAAATAGTCTACAAATAGAGAGAAAAATAGATATGCTTATATGCCAACTGAGAACTTTCATCTCTTTTTAGCCTCTAAAATACAATGCAGACATATTGCTAATGTAACCCATCTATAGGTAAATACACAACTCTAGGTTCGTAAGAGGTTCAGACAGTTTCAATGTAACTTTAGTAGGAAAATGATATTGCACAAAGTCACAATAGAAGGTAGCCGGCGTACAAATAAAATGAAAGAAATCCCCCTTTTTAAACTAACATTGGTGTGTGTGTTTATCAGTGTATGTGTATTCGAACAACCAGTTCGGCAGTCTTTCGAAAATGGCCAAAACCAAACAATGTCCTCCAATGTATGTAAGATTCTTTGTTGGTAACAGTCCTACCACATAATGTTTCTCAGGATTTGAAGTTCAAGTTCTCAGAGACTCCAGAAGATCCAGTTGGTTGGCTCACCATCTAAGGTTTCACACTCCTCACCGATCAACGAACATAATCCCCTCGTTACTAAAAGACCCGACCTGAATTTACAAAAAAGGTGACCGTAAAACATTTGTTTAAACATTAACATCAATTAGGCCTAATGATGATCATTTCTATGAAAATAACTTCCATATGTTACATATATGAACACTGTATGTGAAAACATCAATGAAATACTGATGCATTTCAATGAATTGGTCTGATAAAATAATCAAACAACATCATCCTAACTGCAAACATTGTACTATAGATTACACAGTACAAAAGAAATAGGAAATAACACTCAATGTGTATTATTTTCAATATACACTTGCAAAAGCTTGAAAATTTATCTTGCATCCTCATTTAGAACATTTGGCCTGCATAAATGCATACTTAAATCCCAATATTACAAATAGTAAACATTATAGAACATCATATAGAACAAGATGATATAAAAAAGACAAACATTTCACTGAAATTAGAGTAGTCGTTATGATTTTGAATGATTATGATGCAGTAGCCCATGTTGTGCAGTAACAGCACATGGTTTAGCCTCATAGGCTCAGATCAAAATCAATATGACAAAATAATTGACAGAACTCACCAAGATACGCAGAAAACCTGATTAATGAAACTGATGAACAATCGATGCTGTTCCACTGCGATCTCTCTACTATATAACTTTTTTTCCGATCAGCAGTAAGATGTGCTCTCACTCTCTATACCTGGTTTAATCTGTTTTGTACATGGATCGGCACTGAGCCGATTCAACCAATGAACAATTCAGCAAGGCGGGACAAAGGCAATACAACATTTTGATTGGCTTAGAGAGAGAGAGATTATTATTATTATTATTATTATTATTATTTCTATCAATCTCTTTTCTCAAAATAGCAAACAAACCATACAGTTTAATTTAAAAGTTTGTGATGAAATCACTCAGTTTTTCTACATGGAATATCCAAGGTCTAAACTCCTCAATCTTTGGTCTAAAAACTAGAAATCCTGACTTTATGAGAGAAATTCAAGACATAGATGTCATAATCTTGCAGGAAACCTGGTGTAGAGGAGATGTGTTCACTGGTTGTCCCTCAGAATACAGAGAGATCATATTACCATCAGTCAAACTCACATCAGTCACACAGGGGAGAGACTCAGGGGGGATGATAATCTGGACTAAATCTGAACTGTCCATAGAATCAGTCAAAAAAGATCAATATCACCTGTGGCTGAAAATTAAAGAAGGAATAATATCAGCATCTCAGCCTGTTTTCCTTTGTGCCACATATATACCCCCCTCGAGTCTCCGTATTTCAAGAGGAAACCTTTCAAACCATAGAACGAGAAATCAGCCATTTCCAGGCCCAGGGAAATGTGCTGCTTATGGGTGATCTAAACGCCAGAACCGGAGAAGAATTCGATTTCTTAGAATCACATGGTACAAGATTCATCACTGGCAGTAATAACCTATTCCCTTGTTACCCCACCAGACAAAATTGTGATCACATAGTGAACGCTCACGGACGGCAGCTGCTGCAGCTCTGCCGAGGACTGGCTCTGTACATCGTCAACGGAAGACTGTGAGGGGACTCGCTCGGCCGATACACCTACAGCTCAGCTCTTGGTAACAGCACTGTAGATTATGCAATCACAGTTCTCGACCTTTCTTCTTTGAGAGCATTCACAGTCAAACCCTTAAAACCTTTCTCAGACCACAGCCAAATCACCCTCTATATAAAGCAATCTGAAACATCACCCAAACCAATTAAAACACCATATCAAATGAACAAAATTATGTCATTTAAATGGTCAGAAAACAGCGCCACTAATTACATCAATGCTGTTGAATCTTCAGAAATTCAATCCCTCTTACATTCATTCCAAATACAGGTATACCCTAAAAATCAATTCGGCATCAATCAGGAAGTACAAGATCTAAACAACATATTCTACAAAACAGCACAAAAAAGTAATTTGACAATAGTTAAATCAAAGAAAAAATATTTAGAAACTGACAAATGGTTTGATTTGGACTGTAAGGCTCTGAGAAAAAACCTCAGAAATTTATCAAATCAAAAACACAGACAACCAGATAATCTGGACCTCCGCCTTCATTACTGTGAGGCATTAAAACAATATAAAGCCACACTCCGTCGGAAAAAAGCAAAACCAGTTTGAAGAAATCGAAAAGTGTATAAATTCACACAAATTTTGGGATAAATGGAAATTACTATACAAACCAAATCAAGAAGTTCTGGCAATCCAAGATGGGGAGAAGTGGAAAAACCACTTCCAAGAATTATATAGCCCAACTGAAATTCTAAATTCTAATCAAAATGAAATAATTAATAAACTAGACAATTTGGAAAGATCAATTAAAGCAAATCAAAACCCCTTAGATTTCCCCATAACAATAAAAGAATTAGAAGACAAATTACGGGTCCTTGAGTCCAAGAAAGCCTGTGGTATTGACAGCATCCTGAATGAGATGCTGAAACACACAGACCACAGCTTCAAACTGGCAATACTAAAACTGTTCAATGATGTTCTGAGTGTCGGGTTCTTCCCTGAGATCTGGAACAAGGGCCTCATCAGCCCCATCCACAAGAACGGTGACAAATTAGACCCCAACAACTACCGAGGCATCTGTGTGAACAGTAACCTGGGGAAGGTTTTCTGCAGCATCTTAAACACGAGACTCTTAGACTTCCTTATGAAGCACAATGCTCTGAGTAAATGTCAAATTGGCTTTCTTCCAAAATGTCGCACATCCGATCACATTTTTACACTACAAACACTAATTGATAAATATGTACATCAAAACAAAAAATTGTTGATTTCAAAAAAGCATTTGATTCAATCTGGCATGAAGGATTATACCTAAAACTTATTGATAGTGGAATAGGGGGAAAATTCTATGATTTGATCAAATCAATGTACACAGCCAGTCAATGTGCTGTTAAAATTGGAAACACAAGAACCGAATTTTTCCCCCAGGGGCGTGGAGTGAGACAGGGCTGCAGTTTAAGCCCCACCCTCTTTAACATATATATCAACCAATTGGCCAATATAATAGAAAACGCTCCCATTCAAGGTCTCACTCTACACGACACAGAAATAAAGTGTCTTCTCTATGCAGATGACCTGGTGCTCCTGTCGCCCACTAAAGAGGGGCTTCAGGACAGCCTGAATCTGCTGGAGGATTACTGTCAGTCCTGGGCCCTGACAGTCAACCTCCAAAAAACTAGAATAATGACTAGAATATGGTTAGAATAATAACACACACATTCACACTATCACACAGAACCATTGAAAGCGCAAAAACATACACTTACCTTGGCCTGAAAATAACTCCAACAGGTAACTTTACTTTGGCTGTGAATGAACTCAAAGAGAAAGCTCAAAGGGCTTTCTATCCCAATCCAAATTTGGCTCAAACTTTTCAAATCTATAATTGAACCTATTGTTTTATATGGCAGTGAAGTGTGGGGTCCTTCCATAAAATTTGATTTCTTAAATTGGGAAAAACATCCGATTGAAACTTTACATTTAGAATTCTGTAAAAGAATACTCAAAGTCCAAAGAAAGACGCCAGACATGGACAGAATTAGGCCAGGGGCAGAATTAGGCCAACACCCTCTCCTTCTAAACATCCAAAAAAGAGCCATCAAATTCTGGAAACACCTAAAAACAAGTGACCCCAACAAATACCATTACAAAGCCCTTAAACACCAAGAGCTGAGCGTAAGTAAGAGTCCCCTGTGCCAGCTGGTGTGAGACTGACTGACCTCACACCCGCCTCAGGACTCACACACACTCACACACATTCGGCTTACACAAATTATAAACACAGAGAAAGACAAGTCCGTCACCCATTGGACAAACACCATTAAAAACCAACACAAACTGGAATGTTATTCGGCACTAAATCGAGAATACACTATTGCGAACTACCTGAGCACAGTGAGTGATGTGAAACTCAGGAAAACACTGACGATGTACAGACTCAGTGAGCTCAGTCTGGCCATAGAGACGGGCCGGCGCAGACAGACCTGGCTCTCCCGTGAGGACAGACTCTGTTCGCACTGCATCCTGGGAGTGACGGAGACGGAGCTGCACTTCCTCACAGAATGCCCAAAATACCAAGAAATCAGAGACCACTACTACCCCAAAATTAATAAAATATTTCCCCAATTTAACACCTGTAGCCCAACCCAAAAACTCTGTTACATTCTTGGTGAAGAAGCCAAATGTTCCAACATAGCTGCAAGATTTGTAGCATCTTGCCATCTCCTGAGGGACAACCAGAAACAAACAAACAGCCAGTAAACACACCCCCATTAGACCTACACACGTATATAATGTATATAATGTACAAATTCTAAGTTCAGTTGTTACATGATTTCTGTATTTTAATCTTTTTTATTTATTATTTTTTATAATTATTTATTTTATTATTTTGTTACTAAAATTATTTTTATTTAGTTTATTATTATTATTATTATTATTTTTTCTACATAGGCTTTACTCAGATGTTCTGTTGTTCTAAATATTTTTCCTATGTTGGTTAAATGCCTTGGCAATACAAAATGTATTTTTTTGTCATGCCAATAAAGCTATCTGAATTGAATTGAATTGAGAGAGAGATCAAAGTGTTTTTTTTTTTTTTTTTTTTTTTTTTCTTACACACATAAACTAGGTTACACTAAGGTCTTTATTTTAACAGCTTATTAAACCCATTTCTAGACTCCAGATGTCTGTGTATAGTTGTACACTATTATTTATTTTTAAAAAAGTGATAAGTTGCGTGGATCATGGGATGCTGGCAAAGGCCACACACTGTCTTTGCACAGGGCCCAAGATTCGGCGCTACGCCCCTGAGATGCGCATGCAACAAATAAGATGT
The DNA here is from genome assembly GCA_037950675.1 of Hypophthalmichthys molitrix. Classification (NCBI taxonomy): domain Eukaryota; kingdom Metazoa; phylum Chordata; class Actinopteri; order Cypriniformes; family Xenocyprididae; genus Hypophthalmichthys; species Hypophthalmichthys molitrix. The sequence goes on from CM075494.1 coordinate 5,095,213, forward strand.
GGACCATTCCACCGAATGGGTGACATTTGCTTGTTGTAACTCTTCAAAATTAAACTTTATTTTTTATCTTTTTTCAATACTGAATCTAATACTACACACATTTAACTATTCAAAATGTGTACTGGTCAATCTCGGGCAACTTTATTTAATTTTTTACAAGGTTTCAATGCAGAAGATGGATGCATGTTTTCTCAGTCCTGTTACCAAAACTCATGTGCTGTTTAAAAAGCATAAGAGCATGTCAATTAATTCCTTTGTATTCACCTCAAGAAAGTGTTTATTTTGAAGAAATGGTTAGATATGTGTTCAAATAATTGATATTTGTGACAAAAAATCACTTTATATTAAGGTAAGGTGTATTTCAATAAAAAACACAAAACAATTTTCTCATTTAAAAGAAAACAAAAGCCTCAAGTTTATATATTTTTAAATAATTTAATTTATTTAACAATTGTGTAAATGATGGATCAAACAAAACTGATAAAAACAGTGGTTTAACTTTATTTTTCTAGAAAAATAAATAAATTTAGTAACAGGACTGAGCACTTTGTAACAGGAATGAACACTGGGTAACAGGACTGAGTGTCCATATGTGTGTGAGAAAGAGAGTGTGTACATGGCCGTGTGTGCATGTGTGTGAGTGAGATTTCTGTGTTGAAGGGATGATCTGTGATAGTAGTACTTCACGGTGAAGGAAGTGGAAAGAGAAAGTGGAAGTGGAAAGAGAAAGAAGGAGAGCGAGGAAAAGAGAGAGGGGGAAGAGGGAGGGAAGGAAAGACAAAAAAGGGGGAAAAAGGTAGGGTTGCGGGTGTGTTTCACTCCTTCCCTTGCAGCATGCTATGGGTGGGTGTTTCTGGCACCTGCAAATATAGGTTCTCTCCATCTGCTACAAAAGATAAGAAAGAGAAAGACAAAAAGATGAAGTCACGTCATGGTGGACCGGCTCCTTGCAATGTATGGCATTCACACTGTAAAACTAATCCTAAAAATCTACAATTTAAGTAATTTCAACTGTAAAACTCATGATACAGGTGAATAGTATTATATCAACTAATATTCGCACTATTAAATCAACAAAACAGAGGACTCCACTCACTCCTGTTAGTCTTAACTCACTCCTGTTCTTTTTCATATGAGTAACAGGACTGAAAGTAACAGGATTGAGTTTTTAAGCAAAAATGATCAAATACATGACATATGGCCACATGGAGTACATGCTAATAGCATGAGGACACCACGGGCGGACTGGCCATCTGGCATACCGGGCACTTTCCCGGTGGGCCGACGTGCTTTTTTGGGCCGACCACAAAAAAAAAAAAATCTCTCGGCCCATGAACAGGCCCATAAAAGTGGTAGGCCTAGATCGGCGGCCCAATGTTTTTTCAGTTGACACTGGGCTGCTGGCCCAAAACACTTTAGTCAAAAATATCACATAGGCTAGGTTTTTTTCCTTCTGACAGACGCGGCCCATGAAACGCGTAGCTCAGCGGCCCATTGGTTGTTTTCTTGATTGACACTGGACTGGCCCAATCATATCTTTGAACAGCACCATCTATGGGATTTCTGCCTGCAGCAGTTTCAGTGTGATCATGGAGAACAAACGCAAAGGAGGTGCAGAGAAGCTGCATGAGAGAAAAAAACAGGCTCTTCAGGCAGACGCTGCCAAATGTGTCAAATTGATACAAATGTTTTCGGCAGATAAAAATGAGCCAAAAACAAGTGGTGGACAAACTGTTGATGATAACACTACAACAATAAAAGAAGTAGGCAGGCTATACACTGTATGATTGCAGTTTGGCTAAGTGTGCGGGTGTGGAAAGCCATAACGTCAGTGTTAAAAAAGGTCGGAGCAGCTAGTTAACAAGAATCAGTTGACCTTTAAGCTAGTTGTTTTACATCTTCCCGGCTAAGTAAAATAATTTTTTTATATATATTATGATGATGATCCTTTGTATTATTGTGAAAACGTTGCAATTAAAGCACAGGGCCTCTTCAGTCATGAAATTGTATATATATATATATATAATCATGAAATTATATATATATAATCATGAAATTATATATATATAATTTCATGACTGAAGAGGCCCTGTGCTTTAATTTGAAGAAGCCTTTCATGAGTCTTTGTCTGCCAGTGCAGATAGAAAAGCTACAATTCTGATTAAGAAAGTTTGCATGATGTGCAACGTCAAATTGACACAAATGTTATATATACAGGTGCTGGTCGTATAATTAGAATATCATCAAAAAGTTGATTTATTTCACTAATTCCATTCAAAAAGTGAAACTTGTATATTATATTCATTCATTACACACAGACTGAAATATTTCAAATGTTTATTTCTTTTAATTTTGATGATTATAACTGACAACTAAGGAAAATCCCAAATTCAGTATCTCAGAAAATTAGAATATTACTTAAGACCAATACAAAGAAAGGATTTTTAGAAATCTTGGCCAACTGAAAAGTATGAACATGAAAAGCATGAGCATGTACAGCACTCAATACTTAGTTGGGGCTCCTTTTGCCTGAATTACTGCAGCAATGCGGCGTGGCATGGAGTCGATCAGTCTGTGGCACTGCTCAGGTGTTATAAGAGCCCAGGTTGCTCTGATAGTGGCCTTCAGCTCTTCTGCATTGTTGGGTCTGGTGTCTCTCATCTTCCTCTTCACAATTAAGGTTAAGGTCAGGCGAGTTTGCTGGCCAATTAAGAACAGGGATACCATGGTCCTTAAACCAGGAACTGGTAGATTTGGCACTGTGTGCAGGTGCCGAGTCCTGTTGGAAAATAAAATCTGCATCTCCATAAAGTTGGTCAGCAGCAGGAAGCATGAAGTGCTCTAAAACTTCCTGGTATATGGCTGCGTTGACCTTGGACCCTTTAGAAAACACAGTGGACCAACACCAGCAGATGACATGGCACCCCAAACCATCACTGACTGTGGAAACTTTACACTGGACCTCAAGCAACGTGGATTGTGTGCCTCTCCTCTCTTCCTCCAGACTCTGGGACCCTGATTTCCAAAGGAAATGCAAAATTTACTTTCATCAGAGAACATAACTTTGGACCACTCAGCAGCAGTCCAGTCCTTTTTGTCTTTAGCCCAGGCGAGACGCTTCTGACGCTGTCTGTTGTTCAAGAGTGGCTTGACACAAGGAATGCGACGGCTGAAACCCATGTCTTGCATACGTCTGTGCGTAGTGGTTCTTGAAGCACTGACTCCAGCTGCAGTCCACTCTTTGTGAATCTCCCCCACATTTTTGAATGGGTTTTGTTTCACAATCTTCTCCAGGGTGCAGTTATCCCTATTGCTTGTACACTTTTTTCTACCACATCTTTTCCTTCCCTTCGCCTCTCTATTAATGTGTTTGGACACAGAGCTCTGTGAACAGCCAGCCTCTTTTGCAATAACCTTTTGTGTCTTGCCCTCCTTGTACAAGGTGTCAATGGCCATCTTTTGGACAACTGTCAAGTCAGCAGTCTTCCCCATGATTGTGTAGCCTACAGAACTAGACTGAGAGACCATTTAAAGGCCTTTGCAGGTGTTTTGAGTTAATTAGCTGATTAGAGTGTGGCACCAGGTGTCTTCAATATTGAACCTTTTCACAATATTCTAATTTTCTGAGATACTGAATTTGGGATTTTCCTTAGTTGTCAGTTATAATCATCAAAATTAAAAGAAATAAACATTTGGAATATATCAGTCTGTGTGTAATGAATGAATATAATATACAAGTTTCACTTTTTGAATGGAATTAGTGAAATCAACTTTTTGATGATATTCTAATTATATGACCAGCACCTGTATATATATATATATTTTTTTTTTTTTTTTGCATCAGAAACAACAATAGGCTATAAAGGACGGGTGGTATTTGTGATCTTATGTGGTGGTGGGCCGGTCTGGGCCAAAATGCCAGGGCTGATTTTTGGTCCCAGTCCATCCCTGGAGGACACTGAGCAAATACTAGTGACTTACCTAAAGTTACTATTTTTAAAATAAACAAATAACATCAAAGAAATAATTTAGGTAACAGGACAGTACGTTGAGATTGACCTTCTCAGTCATAGTTACAATTTCATCAAATATACAGAAATTAAAATGAGAGAACTTACTTTTGGTCTTCTTATGGCCTGCATAAGATCCAGATTGTGCATCTTCCTGTTGAAAATGTGTCTTGTGGAATGTTCCAAGTTTTTTAGAGGGGGAAATGTGTGAGGGTAACAGGACTGAGTGAAAACCTGGGGACACGACTAAAATGTGTATTTTATATAACATATTATGGATTTCTTATGAAATTTCTTTTTGTTTAGCATAGATGGTATATGGAGTAACATGCAAAAATAGTAAGATTTCTGAAAGATTTTAATGGTTATATTTCATGATAAAGTTTAGGTTTAGATAGCGGGGACATGTAACAAATGCTATTTTTTAGTATTCTCAGTAGTTTTTAATAATGTTTTAAATTATATATTTTAAATTTGCAGTTAGACTAATGTTTAGGACACTTTGCTTAATAATAAAATATATTTTAGAGTTCATTTTCATGCATATTTATACATAAAATGTCCTGGGGACAGAAATGGCACCGATTCGGTGGAATGGCCCACGTGCATTTGTGGATCATCAGGTGACGCGTGCATTCTTTGACGTCTTTTCTGAGTTAATCTAATTTGATTTTGAGACTTCCTTTTTCGTGGTTTTCAAGCATTTCACAACCCCCACACAAACAACTACCAAATGAATAAGCCTGGTGCAAATTATTAATGTGTGCACAACTACCCAACTTTCTGACAAATTCGCAAATGTGCGTTGCTACATTTAAACTAATACTTTACAACTTCTGTGTGCAAAATCCAGAACTACATGAATGTGAAGCCTTTTGTACAAATAAAGGCATAGTTGTGAATACAATTTTGTATTAATGTAGGTCAGAATTTGTGCTTGCAAAGAGTAAGATCTGCATTTGTGGATCTGGTGACACGCGTGCATTCATTGACTTGTTTCTGAGTCGATCCTATTTGATTCATTTGGATTTTGAGACTTTCATTTCGCCTGTTTAGCCTTGCACAATCCACACACAGCTGTCTAAGAAAACCTGCTACCACTAGATGGCAGTATAGCCTGCTAAAACAGTCAACAGCACCGCAATCAAGCCTTCTTCCCCATATAAGTCGCTAACATGTCTTAAAGGATTAGTTCACTTTCAAATGAAAATTACCCCAAGCTTTACTCACCCTCAAGCCATCCTATGACTTTCTTCTTTCTGATGAACACAATCGGAGATATATTTATAAATATCCTGATGCATCCAAGCTTTATAATTGCAGTGAGCGAGACTAACAAGAATGAGCTGAAGAAAGTGCATCCATCCACATCCATCCATCATAAACGTACTCCACACGCCTCCAGGGGGCTAATAAAGGCCTTCTGAAGTGAAGCGATGCATTTGTGTAAAAAATATCCATATTTAACAAGTTATAAAGTAAAATATCTAGCTTCCGCCAGACTGCCTTCCGTATTCAACTTATGAAAAAAACAGAACTGACGTTGCATCAGTTTAGCCAGTTTGGTCCAATGATGGATGGACCAGCATTACTCAGGACTACTACAGCTGACAGTCTGTGACCAGTAGAAATAATGTGTGAAGAGCTTTAAGAGCTGCGCGCTCCCTGTTGAACTGTCTGCATTGTATGTGCGCCTAGAGCACCCCATGTATGCGGGTTATTTCTGTTGTCTGTTGCTCATTTCAAGTTATTTTGTTTTAGTAACGCTGTGTATGGTAGAATGTTTGTGATGGACATAGTTGCGTGAGTTTCATGAGGAATAAATTGCAAGCTGTGAAATGCCAATCACCTCCGTGAAGTCCGTCTGGTACCTGCAATCACTCCAGCTAAATATGGAAGTCCAAATGGGTCATTATTTGCCATTAACCAGAAAATGCAGTTGTTTTTTTTTTGCAGCACTTTAGACGAAAAGTCTACACAGGGCTGGAAATGGGGGTAACGCGGGGGGACAGAGTCCGGTGAGTTAATTTTAAGGGAGGACGGCATTCCATTTCAAATTGGTTATATTTTTTTTAGGAAAATGAAAGGGATTTCTAATTTATTCACTCAGTAGCCTATAAAGTGATACGTGATTCAGAACAAAAACATATAGCACAATAAAAAATATATATATGTATAAAAAAAAATGCAGTGCATTATTCTATGTTTGTATGCGCAATCAACTTACATGATTGGCCATATTATGAGAATGGATCATCATCAGAGCAAACCACTTCTGGTAAATTAACTGGGATAAACTGAGATTTTGTCCAAAAATCTGAACAGAAACTGTTACTTTAATAGATGTGATAACTGAAAAATGTATGTGGATAAAACCTAGTTTACGTAGACTCTCTGAAATGACCCAGGTTTAATCAGATTTAACCCTCTGAGCCCGATGAATGCGCTGGCACGTTCTGCTGGATTTTTTTCCTCATGACAGCGGAAACAACTTAAAAAACTCTGTCATTTTTGGCCATACAAATAAGTGCACCGCTCACTCGACGCGTCTGTTTCAGCACTTCTACAGACACGTGAGCACGCTCACCTCACGATGGTGCACGAGCGCCAGGCGCGTTCTCTATGAGTCGTCCTAACCATAAATATCTATGCTTCTAATAACGCACTGGTTCTATCACTGACGGACACACATAATCTTCAGGAACACTGACATTTCTCTGTTCTTGCTCAGCTTCATCTGCCAGTTTATGCCTCGCTCTTCTTAGCTCTGCTGCCGCCGTGTTTCCAAAACCTGGCCCCGCCTTGACGCAATGATTGACAGGGCAGGGAGGGGACGTGATCGGCTCAGAATGCATTTTCAAATCCACATTGAATTTTGCTACATTAATTGCGGGACATTTAATGAAAATGCAATCGCAAGTATTAAAAGCTGCAGTCCGTAGTTTTGCCTCTTTGTCGCCATCTCTGTTTGATCACTCATTAAGTTCACATTTCTATTAAGTGCAATTGTCACGGTTCCCTTCGTTCCCGGACTCCATTTCCCATCATCCTCCTGTTTCCACACCTGCACTCACTTCCTCGTCATCTCCCCATCAGCACTCATCACCTGCACCTGGACTTCATCATCTGCACACCCTTTATAATGGACTCACTCCCTTCACTTGTCTGTTCTTAATGTTATTCTATGTGTGTGAAGTTGTGTATATCTCTCTGTTGTTTAATAAATACCCTTATTTTGTGGATCTCCATGAACGCCTCGTCTCTACTACAACCCACACGTAACAGCAAAATGACTTCACTGTAATTTTACAGTAAACTACTGGCAGTCAATATATGACTGTTTTTCAGTTAATCACTGCAAATTTACACTGCAAAGTTTTACAATATATTATTGGTGGTCTGTATTATTAATGATAATCAAAGAACAAAGTAAAAACTTTAATAAAGATTCATCTACTTAACTTATACAGTTATGACTATGCAGAGTTATTTTATACTTGATTATTCAATTTCTGTTGTATTTTTACTTGAATACTACTGTTAGACCTACCTGAAAAAATATACAGCACTGTTTAATTTGTATCTTTATTCTACTGTATTTATTTATGCTACTGCTTCTAATGTGTTTATTCATTCTTATTTTATTACTGACTATTGCAACAAATAATCTCATAAAAACACAAATACATTGAGTGTGTGTTAGATTATGGCTCCTGAGGCGTGCCTCATCCCAGTCCTCTTAATTGGCAAATGAATGAACAATCTCAGCGCTGAGGGAGAGTATAAAGTCTCATTTTATTTAACAGAAAAGAGAGAATATATAGAAAGAGTACAAGGGGTGTAGTATAGATTCAACCAATGAGAGAGAGAATACATCATATAGCTCATGATATAGGAATGTGATGCATATAGAAAAACAAGTCTAAATATGGTTATCTCCCAGTCAGGTACCCATGCTTTCTTGGGGATCCAGAAGACCCTCTCCTATACTTGCAATACAAAAGTAGGGACCATTCCCTGTCTCCCATTCAATCCTAGTAGAACCTTGTTCCTTATATGGAAATGGTTCCGGTACATAAAGAAAACCAGATGTTATAGTATAGAATACAGCTTCAATAGAGGACAAAAGACCCTCTGTCTACCTTCCTTCAATGCTGAGACCAACATAAAATCTTTCAGTGAGCAAACATTTCAGTGAGACAATTGTAATTTCTTTTTAAAAATATGTATAAAAATGTCCCCTATGAGAGTAACCTAAGGGGGGAATTACCCCCATTTTCCGAAATGAAATTCTTGCTCGAAAAGTATAATTGCTGTATTTTTTTTTTTTTTTCACTGTGGTATCGACTTTGGTATTGAGTATTGTGTACTTTTGGTGGTATAAGTACTGACTACTAGATTTTTGGTATTGTGACATCCCTAATTTATATATATTATTTCGTTTGTGAAATAATCTGTATTCATTAAATTCTATGGACAAATTCAGACCACACATGACAAGTGTGAAAGCAGACTGAAACTGTGCCCCGATTGTCATGACAGTATAGCCTGTAAAAAATAGCCTATAAAAATCCAGGCAGACTTGAATTCGCTTTAATTTTACTTCCAACAGATTGTGAAGATTCCTGCATATAGCAAATTGATTTACAACTGTAATTACATGAAATCATCTTTAATTCTCTCTTTAAAATGTGAATAATTTTACTCTCCTGTACAAAGTGTGAAATTCAACTCACCTGAAATCTGGTGACCCGAATGCATGAACCTCACAGAAGATCACACAGAAGACAGTTATCTGCTGGGAAAAAAAAAAAAAAAAAAAAAAAAAATACTTCTTTAAGAATGTTTTTCCTACAGCGCTGTTTTGCTGTCTTGTAATGTTTAATTATCTGTGTAAAATAAATATTGTGCCCTGTTAAAATCATTTTAAGAAACATTTGTGAAAAACCACAAATATGAATAGTATCAGGAGTCTGTGAAGAATGTCTGTCTGAGTAGTGGACAAAGTCCCTCCCCACCAAATCTAATATATGAATACCCTGTAAAAAAAAAAAAAAAAAAAAAAAACTCAACTTAATTGATATTGTCATTTTTTTTTTTGTCAAAGTTTTAATTACTTAGAATATTACGTATTTTCAACTTGACAAATTTAGTTATTTGAACTTAAAGTTCAATAGTTTCTAATACCAAAGTTCATATTCATGTAACCTAATTTGACTTTTTTGAATAATTCCACCAAATAAATAATCATTGTATTTAAATTGTTCTTTCATGTCAATTGAAATTATATTTTATTTCAAATGTTTCAGCCATGTTTCAGTTGAAAACTTTATTCCCATTTAAATTCATTTCTACTGCAAATAATAATTGATCTGATTTCAGCCACTGAAACATCAACTGCAAATCAAATCAATGAAATCTCTCAAGATCTGAGCAGAGGATGATTAAACAGCTTTACCATCTTCACTTATTACAGACCAGTTTGGCTTGATTTCTTTCACAAGTTGTTTCTGAGAATTAACAGAGTTTTAGCTCTAATTAATGTTGATTTTTTTTTTATTGAAAAAAAAAAAAAGAAGTTTGAAGTCACCATTATATATATATATATATATATATATATATATATATATATATATATATATATATATATTGCCCTTGGCTTTTCTTAAATTACTAATTTTTTTTTTTTTTTTACACCGATTACAACTGTCAGAAAGGCCGAGTTCTTTGCGCATGCGCTGATTCCGTCAGTCGTCATCGAAGAGAGAGTGACTGAGCAGGAGATGCGAGGGGGTTGTGTGTATGCAACATGTGCGTCGATAAACAAATGTAAGTTGCTGCTTAATCAATAGTTGTTATCGTGTTTCTGACAAACGAGTATTTATCAGTATTGAAGCCATTATCGCGTGCTGTCGAGTGCCCGTGAATGTGTTGATTATGTTCAATATTACTTGCCATCCGTAAGATATATCTTGTAATCAGTGTTTGATATGTATGTTTGGATGTATCATAATCACATTTGTCGCTGATATATCTGCTATTTATAGTTTATGTACGCGATGTTTCTGATTACATGCAGCTCGTTTAAATAACTTCACGATTAGTTTCGTTTTGAGTGTTTTGCCGTTTTTGACCACTGGGTGGCAGTATTGTTTTAACTTGAGAACTTTATTTGAGAGATTTGTGGCTGTTAACGGAAATAATGTTGTGTAATAATACTCAAGACGTATTTGTTAATATATATCTTTATTTATTTCCTTTATTTCCCAAATTTATACACACAAAAGCCTGTAAAGCCTGTGTACTGCTGTGTTGTGTACCACCCAAACTGTCAACATTAAACCCCCTTTTCAGTCTGACCTTTTTAAAACCTGCTATCGAACAACAACAGTGTTTCATTAAGAACACTTGCTTTAATAAAGTAGATCAGCTGAAGTTTTCTGCTTTTACGACTACTTGTTGAACAGTGATTAAAATTACTGTATAAATGACTGTTTCAAAGCAAATACAGTACAAAATACAAAAACAAACTTCTAAAATTCATGCTGCAACTTTTTGTTGATTGTCACCATTGCTGAGATTCATAAGTTGATTCTTGATGTCAATGCCTGAATGATACTGTACTTCAAAACTTACTGTCAAGTATTTTTTATTTTTTTATTCAATATAGTCTGCCTCAACCCAGATTCCACTCCAAAGTATATTTTAGAATGAGCTCATCCCCAAAATGGCTTAATTATCATAGAGAAGAAGAAAGTCAACAGTTATGTTGTTTCTGCATCATTTGTGTTGATCACATCCTGACCAAATGGTCATCAATTGTATGGTATTAGGTGTGGGACAGTGGGAACCATCTCAGACAGTGAGGTGTCATAACTTCATTAACATACAGACCACAGCTGTATTTACATGAAGAGTGGCAAACTGTAACAGGATAAAAGGCTTGAGATTTGGATGTTCTGGGTTCATTCTGACGCCGGTGAACCCAAGGTGCTTTATACACTTTTCCACTGCTATGCTGCAATAAACTTCATATTTGGCAGTCATGTCCAAATTTGGTCCTGGAGGGCCACAGTCCTGCAGAGTTTAACTCCAGCCCCAATTAAACACACCTGAACCAGCTAATCAAGATCTAATTAGCCATACTAGAAACCTCCAGGCAGGTGTTTTGAGGCAAATTGGTGCTAAACTTTGCAGGACAGTGGCGCTCCAGGACTGAGTTTGGACACCACTGAACTACTGTGTCATTCAGACACACACTGACATCAAGAATCTGCGTATGAATCTCAGCAATGGTGACAATCAACAAAAAGCTAGTGCTATAGTTCTGGTACAGATATTGATATACCGCTGGTCTGTATGATCTTTGTGTCATCCGTCATGAATCATGTCTGTGCTTTAGTGTGCAGTACTGACTCAGTTGTTCACTGATACAGCTGTTTTGTTTTACAAAATATAAATAAATATACACTTGTAGATGAACACTTCTTTTTAATATTATGACATCATCTGAAATCTGTTGGTTCATACTGTATATTCAGTAACTGATGTACAGAATCGAATCTTCAGAGACACTGAATCTTGCCAGTTACAGCAGAAATCTGGAGAATTATGCAGAGAGAGAGAGTTACTTTACACCATACTCTGTTCAGGAAAAAAAAAAAACACAGTAAACTTTTTGAATTCATTAAAATGGCCAATTACTCAATCCTAAGAATGAACATTTTATTTAAAGTTCCATTTTTAAGAAAATATATTAGTAAAACAGACCAAAACATTTTGACTCAACCTGCATGCATTAAAAGCACCAGTCAGTGTAATATGATGTTGCAGTGAGGGGTCAAGGGTCACAGGTTTACAGCCTTGCAGCAAAAACAGACTGACCTATCAGGGTTTTCATCATGAGATTAGGGTTTAGCTGGTTTGCATGGACAGTCTGTCTCTGCTGGTAGCAGATGTATGGTAGTATCAAATCTAAATTTTAACTGGCAGTGAGAGTGCTGAAATAGCGTCCTTTTGTGTTCAGACACAAGGGGGAGATGAAGCACTGTATCTGGGTCTTCTGGAGGGAAAAACTGGCTGATGACACCACAGTCATTTTATCATTTGTGTTTTGGTCCACACATGCACATACTTCTCTAAGATGTTTACTAAAGGTCTAGAAATCTGGAAAACATCTGTGTAAAAACATCTGATTAACATATTAGAAAAAGCAGTTAGTCTTAGAGCAGTTTTAGGCTTAGAGAGACGTATTGCAGATGAGCAAACACAGATGTAAATGAACATCTCTGAGATGAACGTGTGCTATCAGGGTGTGTAAGTTTTTCTCAGATCTTAATTTTTGAGGCCATGAATGTTAATGCATGACGTGTTAAATGTGAAGGTAAGATTATATATATATATATATATATATATATATATATATATATATATATATATATAAATAACAAAAATAAAGAACATCTTAATATTAATATTGGTCTAGAACAGTTAACCATCTGCAGATCCCTTTATACTTTCCATATTCATTTCAAAACTTAAAATTTACTGACTGGAACACAGACCCATCTCCAAACACGTACACTAACTTCTATTCACTGTAGTTCTCAGTGCTTTAGAAATGATAAACATCATTTCAGATGTCTGACACTGCCAGGGCGCCATCTAGTGGCTGCCAAAACCTCACTGAACACACGCACTGACCCCAATGTAACTCTGCTGGAGCTGAACAGGATTGCTAGAGGATCAGATGAGGCTGCTGTCTTCCAGGCTGCTCATAGCTGGTCTAGCAGGCTGTTTTTTGAGGGGTTTTGACCACTCTTTTTGTTTAACTGGTCAGGCTGTGATCACTGACCAGCTGAACACCAGCTGAACACCAGCTAGGCCAGACCAAAAACAAACCAAGACCTGCTAACCGTCTCAGGCTGGTTTTAGTGTTTTTTCACACCAAGACAATGATACAATTATTTCACTCATCTCTCATGTAGAAATACAAGTCTTTTGGAATATTCATGTTAAAATAGTTTGCTAAAAAATATGATTGCTTTAGGTAGGCATAACTTTCTTCTTTTTGATGAACACAGTCGGAGAAATATTAATAAATATCCTGACGCAGCCGAGCTTTATAATGGCAGTGAACAGGATCAATGAGTATGAGCTGAAGAAAGTGTCTCCATCTACATCAATCCATCATAAACGTACTTCACACGACTCTGAGGGGTTAATAAAGGCCTTCTGAAGTGAAGTGATGTTTGTGTAAAAAAATATATACATATTTAACAAGTTATGAAGTAAAATATGTAGCTTCCGCCAGATCGCCTTCCGTATTCAACTTACGGAAAAAGTGTAACGCCTCTCAACCTACGAAAAAGTAAGTTGAATACGGAAGGCGGTCTGGCAGAAGCTAGAAATTTTACTTCATAACTTGTTTAAATATGGATATTTTTTTACACAAACGTATCGCTTCGCTTCAGAAGGTCTTTATTACGGAGCTGTGTGGAGTACGTTTATGATGGATGGATGTGGATGGAGACACTTTCTTCAGCTCATACTCGTGAACCCTATTCACTGCCATTATAAAGCTATTTATTAATATCAGAAAGAAGAAAGTCATATACACCTAGGATGGCTTGAGGGTGAGTAAAGCTTGGGCTAATTTTCATTTGAAAGTGAACTAATCCTTTAAGTATAAAGAAACATGTTCAGTGTTTAGTTCATGGACACGGTTTTGACGTAAGTGAAAGACACCTGAACTGGATCAGTTCAGTAAAGTTGGCAACATATTCACAGAATCGAATTTCCCGGATCAAGAACTCGTAAGCTAAACATCGTTATTAACGTTCCTATTGGAGTCTATTTGACCCCATTCAATGTTAAAGGATTGACACCATTTTTTTTCATTATTCATATTTAATGGCTTTTCCTAATTTAACTGACAACTAGGCAAACATAAAATTACATGATTATATGTTCTAAATGTTCTGTACACATTCTGTAGCATCAATATTATTCGGACACCAAACTGACTTTTTTTTTTTTTTTTTTTTGGTTGGGTTGGATGAGATTGAGGATGTTATAAATAATATATAGTAATAATAATAATATAACTTACTAATCATGTTAGCAACACCTTAGTAATTGAACTGAGTACCTTAGTGACTGCATAGCAACACCTTAGCAACCACTCTGAGTACCTTAGATACCCTAGCAATCACATAGCAACACCCAAGCAAACAACCTGAGTACCCTAGCAACCGCATAGCAACACCTGAACAACCACCCTGAGTACCTTAGCATCTGCTTAACAACACCCTAGCAACCACTCAGAATACCTTAGCAACACCCTAGCAACCAACCCAGGTACCCTAGCAAGCGCATAGCAACACCCTAGCAACCACCCTGAGTACCTTAGTAATTGCATAACGACACCCTAGCAATCGCATAGCAACTCCCTAGCAACCACCGTGAGTATCTTAACAACCACACAGCAACACCTTAGCAACCACCCCAAATATCTCAGCAACTGTAAAGCAACACCCTAGCAACCACCCAGAATACCCTGGCAACTGCATAGGAACACCCTAGCAACCAATCTGAGTACCCTGGCAACTGCATATAAACAGCCTAGCAACCACCCAGAGTACCTTAGCAACTGCATAGCGACACCCTAGAAACCACCCAGAATACCCTAGCACCCGCATAGCATGCCAGGAATCATTCAGAATACCATAGCTATACACTAGCAATTGCATAGCAACACCATAGCAACCACCCCAGTACCCTAGCAACCACATAACAACACTCTAACCTAGTGTTGGGTCCGAGTCCACCTTTGTCGAGTCCGAGTCAAGTCCAAGTCCTTAACCAATCAAGTTCGAGTCCAAGTCTTTTGCAAAGACCCTCCCCTCTTAGTTATTTTTGCTATGCTGCTCTCACGCCACACATCTTGTTCTCACACAGTGAAAAATACATTGTGAATCAAAGAGGACACTGACTTATTACTTTTAATATGAAATAAAGTCTTAGCTTTCTATTTTTGTCATTTTTAAGAAATTCAAACAATAAATACCGTTTTGTGGCAGTTTAATGTGTAGCACCTCAGTTCAAGCAGCATGTGAACTTCTAGTTATAGCACAAATTTAACATGAATGAACATCGGAACTGCAAAAAGATGTCAATACACACCATTTTTCAAGTTTGAGTCCACTGACGTTAATCTACTAACTGGTTTGGTTTGTTTGTCAGACAAAATGGGGGATATCTGCATTATGATAGGTCAGTTCAGCTGTCAATCAAACTCCGGTGAAAGGTCAATTGTAAACTCGACACTGAGCTCTTAAATTAATATTTTAACCAAAACGTTTGTAATATACAGTTGCAGTCATAAGTTTACCTACTGTACACCTTGCAGAATCTTCAAGGTAATGCTCAAGAAGGCAAAACAATGTCTTAAAGGCTTAGTTTACCCAGAAACAAACATTTCTGTCATTAATTACTCACCCTCGTGTCATTCCAAACTCGTAAGACCTTCATCATCTTCGGAACACAAATGAAGATATTTTGAATAAAATCCGAGATCCAATGCAACTACCACTTTCAAGCCTCAGAAAAGTAGTAAAGACATCATTAAAGTACTCCATGTGACTCCAGTGTTTTAACCTCAATTTTATGAAGGGACGCGAGTGCTTTGTTTGCGCAAAAAAAAAATATTTTCCACTTTATTTACAAAATAATATTATCCAAAGCGTGTTCACGCAACAGTCTTGTGTAAACTCAAAACATGTGTCATGATGCACTTGTGAATGCACGTTGCAGATCAATATTTTCGTGAATAAAGTGGTAAATTATGTGGGGGTTTTTGCGCTTGTGTCACTTCACAAAATAATAACGTCTCGGTTACGTATGTAACCTTAGTTCCCTGAATAGGGAACGAGACGCTGCGTCAAGCGCTTTGGGAACGCCTCTGCGTGATGTCGTCGTAAAGCACGTATGCAATCAGTCCAATAGAGTGACGGAACGTCATAGGCGGGTGACGTCACCGACCAGGAAACTATAAAGCCTACCCGAAAACACATTCATTCAGCTTCTGAATATTGAAGCAAGTCGCTTACGGGCATGCCGGGAGTATGGCAAGGCGACGCAGCGTCTCGTTCCCTATTCAGGGAACTAAGGTTACATACGTAACCGAGACGTTCCCTTTCAAGGGAACTCGCGCTGCGTCAAGCACTTTGGGAACGAAATGCCCACGTCGCCATGCGAGCAAGTGACCGTCCGTGTGATAAGAACGCTAGGACAATAGCACCTGCACCCCTGGAGTGGAGCCTAGGTCTAGCTCGTAGAACCTCACGAAAGTGTGCGGTGAGGACCAGCCCGCCGCATCACAAACTTTCTGAAGGGACACTCCTGATAGCAAAGCTTTAGATGCAGCCATACTCCTAGTAAAATGGGCCCGGACATCCAAGGTTGAAGGCTGTCCGGCCGACTCGTAGGCAAGTGAGATGGCCTCAACCACCCACTTGCTCATTCTCTGCTTTGATGCAGGGTGACCTTTCCTAGGAGAACCAAAACAGACAAACAGTTGGTCAGATTTTCTCCACAGGGCAGCTCTGTGGACATAGGCATCAAGAGCCCTAACAGGGCACAGCAGATTAAGCTTTTCCTGGTCTGACGTCTGAAAGGGAGGAGGACAAAAGGCCTGCAGAACAATGGGCCTCACAGGATTAGTGAGGACCTTAGGAATATACCCTGGCCTGGGATGCAGAAAAGCTTTAACCATGCCAGGAGCAAATTCCAAGCACGAAGGAGAAACCGAAAGGGATTGAATGTCTCCAATTCTCTTGAGAGACGAGATAGCGAGAAGGAAGATAGTTTTGAGAGTGAGAAACTTCTCAGGAACTTCTTCGATGGGCTCGAAGGGAGCCAGAGAAAGGCCTTGTAACACAACGGCCAGATCCCAAGCCGGTACCCTCGTACGAACCACAGGTCTAAGTCTCAAAGTGCCACGGAGGAAACGAGTGATAAGCGGGTGTCTCCCCAAAGATACCCCACTCAAAGGAGCGTGGTAAGCAGCTAAGGCCGCCACGTAAACCTTTATTGTGGAGGGGGATAGCCCTGTAGAAAACCTTTCCTGCAGGAACTCCAGCACCACGCCAACGGGGCAGTTAACTGGGTCCCACTGGTGATTTTCACACCAAGAAGTAAATAACTTCCACTTCAAGGCGTAGAGTTTCCTCGTGGAGGGAGCTCTGGATTGGAGGATGGTCTCAACAACCTCAGTTGAGAGACCTGAACTTATGAGCTGGGCCCCCTCAGAGGCCAAGCCCAAAGTTTCCATAACTCCGGGCGGGGGTGAAGAATCGACCCGCCCGCCTGAGAGAGAAGGTCCTTCCTGACCGGAATCTCCATCGGAGAGCCGTCCAGCAGGGAGATCAGGTCCGAAAACCATACTCGGGCCGGCCAGAACGGGGCTACTAACAACAGACGGACCCCGTCCTGGCGAACTCCCGGGAGCAGCGCAATCGGGGGAAATGCGTACAGCCGCTGCCTCGGCCATGGCTGTACCATAGCATCCAGCCCAAGAGGTGCTGGGCTTGTCATGGAGAACCAAAGGGGGCAGTGAGTCGTCTCTCGAGACGCAAACAAATCCACCTCGGCTCTGCCGAAATTCTCCCAAAGGAGCTTCACCACCTCGGGGTGAAGTCTCCATTCCCTGGGCCTCGGCCCCTGCCTCGACAGGATGTCTGCTCCCACATTGAGGTACCCCGGGATATAAACTGCCTTGAGAGAGAGCAGCTTCCCCTGGGCCCATAGGAGGATCTGATGAGCCAGCTTGTAGAGCGGGCGCGACCTCAGACCCCCTTGGTGATAGATATACGAGACCACCGACGTATTGTCTGAGCGAACTAGCATATGATGGTCCCTGAGGTCTGGAAGGAAGTGCTTCAGGGCCTGAAACACCGCCAGCATTTCCAGGCAATTTGTGCCAGAAGAGATGATGGTCCTGCCACAGACCTCGAGCAGAGCGTCCACTCATGATCGCCCCCCAGCCGGTGAGGGACGCGTCTGTCGTTAGCGTGAGGCGACGACCAGGAGCTCCCAACACCGGTCCCTGGGACAGAAACCAAGGCTGTTTCCATATGACTAGGGCACGGAGGCAGCGTCGCGTGACCCTGATCACACGAAAAGGATTCCCCCTCAGTGAGAACCCCTTGGTTTTGAGCCACCACTGCAATGGTCTCATGTTCAGCAGGCCAAAGGGGATCACGTTGGATGCTGCTGCAATAAGACCTAACAGACTCTGGAACTGTTTCACAGTGAGTGACTGGCCTAGCTTTATGTTCGAGACGGTCAAGAGAATCAATGTTATGCGAGCAGGAGATAGACGAGCACGCATGACACTCGAGTCCCACACCACGCCTAGATAAGTGGTCCTCTGAGCTGGAGAAAGCACACTTTTCTTCGCGTTTAGTCTCAACCCCAACCTTCTCATGTGAGCGAGAACAACATCTCGATGTTGAACCGCCATCTGCTCTGATTGAGCCAGAATCAACCAATCGTCTATGTAGTTCAGGATGCGGATGCCCTGAATACGCAAGGGCGTCAGTGCCGCGTCTACACATTTGGTGAAGGTGCGGGGTGACAGAGCTAGACCAAAGGGAAGAACCCGATATTGGTATGCTTCGCCCCGAAAGCAAACCTCAGGAACTTCCTGTGTTGAGGGAGGATGGATACATGGAAGTATGCGTCCTTTAGATCTATCGTGACAAACCAGTCCTCGGACCTGATTTGTGACACGATGTGTTTGATGGTGAGCATCTTGAACTTGAGCTTGGCTACTGTTCGATTTAGCTGACGTAGATCTAAAATCGGACGTAATCCCCCATCTTTTTTTGGAACAATGAAGTAGCGGCTGTAAAATCCTGACTCCCTGCTGGGAGGAGGGACCCTTTCTATAGCCTCCTTTCGCAGCAGAGTCTCTACTTCCTGTGCCAACACCAGAGCCTGCTCGGGGCCCACCACTGTGGGCAGGACCCCGCTGAAACGGGGTGGGCGTGATCTGAACTGAATGGCGTACCCCTTTTCTATCGTGTGCAGGACCCACTGGGATATGTTTGACAGAGACTTCCATTCTGTTAGAAAATCTACTAAGGGAACCAGCCTCTCGAGGCTGGCCTCTGGTGTAATATGGGCAGCCAGCGCAGAGACTTGGGGACGGCGGGGAAGAAACTGCTGCAAAGCTGCAGCCTGCTTCTTCGACTCCAAAAACCTCTCGGTGACGGAAGAAATAGCATCACCGAAGAGGCCGGAGAGATTTAGTGGGGCGTCAAGGAGAAACGTCTTATCACGGTCTGTAATATCGGTCAAATTAAGCCAAAGATGCCTCTCCGTGGCCACCAGGGCTGCCATAGAACGGCCGATGGATTTGGCTGTCTCCTTGGTGGCACGGAGGGCAAGATCAGCAGACTGACGTAGCTCCTGAATCACTTCCGCACCCACTTCATCACTCTCACCCAAGTCTCTTAGCAGGTCGGCTTGGTATGCTTGCAGAACAGACATAGTGTGCAAGCACGCCGCAGCCTGACCTGCAGGCGAGTACGCTTTGCCCACCAAAGCAGATGTAGTTTTTAGGGGCTTGGTGGGCAGTGTCGGGGCTTTCAGAGACGATGCCGCTTGGGGGGAGAGATGGCTCGCGAGCGTCTCTTCCGCCTTCGGCAACGCCCCATAACCATATTTCCTCATCCCAACCACGTTACTGTAGGTTGAGGTCTGAGGTGTATAAATACGATAAGAAACCGGCTTCTTCCACGACCTCGACACCTCAGTGTGGAGGTCGGGGAAAAATGGTAAGCCCCAACGTGGAGGTTGAGCTGATCTAGATGGAAGAAAACGTTCATCTAGTTTACTCTTTATTTGTTGCTCTTGTTTCTCGGCCGGCCAATCGATGTTTAACTTGGCCACAGCACGAGTCAACACCTCCACAAGCTCTTTACTAGCGGGAGAGTGAAGTGGCGAGTCTTCAATCTCTCCCGTTGCCACACTGACGACGTCCAATTCCTCAGAACTGGACGCCATCCATGTGACTGTATCAATTGGAGCGGAAGAAACCGCAATGCGTGCTTCCTGACTCCGAAAAGATACATTGGATGCGGCAGGTGAAGGCTGAGATAGGGCGGGGCCCGTCTCTAACCCCTCTGCCACATCCATCTGCGAACCCCACGACATAAGGCGCCGCTCTGCCTCGGCAACAGCAGGACCTGAGCCGTGGGGAACGCGAGCCGAGCCACCCTCCTCAAAGAGGGCTCGGCGGGAGCGCAGCGTTCTCAGTGGTAGCTGCTCGCAATGCTCACAGGCAGCCCCCTCGAGAGCTGCCTGGGCATGCTGCACTCCCAAACAAACAACACACATCTGGTGTGTATCCCCACCCGTGATGTAATGAGGGCAGGGATGAACACACTTTCTGAAGTGCTGTTCGCTCGCCATAATATAACTGAATATAACTTGGACAGACAACAATAAATAGGACAGACAAGATCACACGTAGCGCTTGCTGAAGACAGAAGCTGAATGAATGTGTTTTCGGGTAGGCTTTATAGTTTCATGGTCGGTGACGTCACCCGCCTATGACGTTCCGTCACTCTATTGGGCTGATTGCATACGTGCTTCACGACGACATCACGCCGAGGCATTCCCAAAGCGCTTGATGCAGCGCGAGTTCCCTTGAAAGGGAACTGAGGTTAAACCTCTATAGTCACATGGATTACTTTAACAATATATTTCCTACCTTTCTGGACTTTGAAAGTGGTAGTTGTGTATGGAGGGACAGAAACCTCTCGATTTCATTAAAAATAACTTTTTCAATTTCAATTTAATTTGTGTTCAGAAGATGAATGAATTCAAAGTCTTACGGGTGTGGAACAACACGAAGGTGAGTAATTAACAACAGAATTTAGATTTTTGGGTGAACTAACCCCACATGGTGATGTGTACATTTTTCTTTCTTTTTAATATGTTAATATCTTTTTAAGCCTCTAAAGGGCAGTTCTAAATGAATTTTTAAACAAAATAAGAACAATTTACACCGATCATCCTGTTCAAAAGTTTACACCCCCTGGCTCTTAATGGATGTTGTCTTCATTAGCATCACTAAATGTTTGCAGCTTTTGTAATAGTTGTGTTTGAGTCCCTCAGTTTGTCCTCAGTGTGAAAAGATCGATCTCAAAATCATCCAGTCACTGCAAGAAAGGGGTCAAATATTCCAGAAGATGCTGGAAAACCAAAGAATGTTCAGGATTCTGCAAGGTGTATGTAAAATGTTGTAAAATGTACGCCAAAATGTTGCTATGGTTACTATGTCGGTTTGTCAATTTCATGACTCGTACAGAACAAAAATTTAGCGGATTCATTTCCTCACACATTTAAATGCAGTTATCACTCCTAAAACTTTGCGGTCTGAACGTGACCACTGGTCCTCTAGCTACATGAAAAACAATTATTCTGATTGTCAATAGCGTTCCCTTTAAGCCGTCACTTACCACGTTTTGCACTCTCACGAAAACACTTGTCATAAACAATGAAGTAGTCCACACTGCACAGTGAATCTCTTATTTACATTGCGTCTAGAGTAGACTTTGCTGGTTATGAGGGGATTTGCAAAAGTATAAAGCTTGTGCTGAATCTGAACACAAACATTTTAAGCGAATTCTCCGCATGGCGACTCTAAACGCCTCTGATCTGACGGGCCATAGCATTCACACGCTCAACGTCTGCGATTGGCTACAATGCTCAACGCTGCAACAATACAATGTAAGTAGTTTTGTTTCGTTTTTGAATAATTCTATATTGTGCCCTTCAGTGCCTGGACTCGGCTGTACTCAGGAAATTTTCCAAGTCCAAAATGTCCAAGTTCGTGTCAAGTCCGAGTACAAATTCACCCGAGTACGTGACAAGTCCGAGTTAATTGAAAATTGGACTCGAGTCCGAGTCTGAGTTCGAGTACCCCATCTCTACTCTAACCTGTTAATTATACTAACGCCATTTTAAATCAAGTTAACAACATGCTATTCATGTTACCTACATGATTAGCAGCTGCTAGCATAATTTAACAAGGTAACAATGTGTTAAATTATGTTAGCAACATTTTTTTTTATTTATAGGGCTATTCACATCCCTGCAAACATGCCCCTGCGGGGCCCATGCTGGCTTTTTGCGGGCACAGTGGGCTAGGGCCAGCCCACACCAAACCTAAACAGGCCCAGTGCAGGCTTGCCCAGGGGAGGCCCACAGCTTTGGGCTCACTGCCGGCTCTCTGTGATCTGCCCACATTAAGCCCATGATGGTCCCATGTGGGCCAGCCCGTTCAGGCCCAGAGCAACTTTAAAAATTACAACATTAATCTGTAATTAATACAATAACAAAACAGTTAGATGATAAAACGGTCAAATGACTGACAGTAAAGTAAAATCTCCTTATTTAAATAAGCTGAAAACACTGTCACATGATCAGCAGCAGAACATTAAACACTAATAGATCTGTCTAGATCTCATCTTCACTTATAACAATCCAGTTTGACTATTTTTTTCATACAAAACGTTTAGATGTTGATGTTTTATTGAAAATAGTAAATACTGAAGTCACTGTTATGGAGGTCAGTGTTTGCTTTAGTTGGGCTCTTGACCCTTGACTTCCTAACTTTAATGATTCTCTGGCTGCTGTAACTGCTGCTGTTTAAACAAAAATTGCAAGAGAAACTCTGGTTAGATGAAGTTGATTACTTTATTGATGATTCAATCATCATGCAGTGGTCAGAATCAAACGATCATTACCCGTTATTTTCATTAATGGTAAATGTTTGGCACCCTGTGCTGCCAGATTTATTGTTGTAGATTAATATTGAGGGCCCTGTGTGGACCCAGTGAGGGATTCCTGGGGGTTAAGTGAGGGCCGCCTGTGAAGGGCCAGCGCTAAGGGGCCAACGTTTTGCCAATGAGCAAATTCTCAGGGGCCCTGCGCTGGCAGCCTGCTGGGGACCCTTACGCTAGCCCTAAGCATAATATTATGACCACCTTCCTAATATTGTGTTGGTCCCCCTTTTGCTGCCAAAACAGCTCTGACCCATCGAGGCATGGACTCCACTAGACCCCTTAAGGTGTGCTGTGGTATCTGCACCAAGATGTTAGCAGCAGATCCTTCAAGTCCGGTAAGTTGTGAGGTGGATCCTCCATGGATTGGACTTGTTTGTTCAGCACATCCCACAGATGCTCCATTGGATTGAGATCTGGGGAATTTGGAGGCCAAGTCAACACCTCAAACTTGTTGTTGTGCTCCTCAAACCATTCCTGAACCATTTTTGCTTTGTGGCAGGCACATTATCCTGCTGAAAGAGGACACAGCCACCAGGGAGTACCTCATGTGCCCACTGTTGGCTCTTTCGGCGGTGGACAGGGGTCAGCATGGGCACCCTGACTGGTCTGCAGCTATGCAGCTCCATACGCAACAAACTGTGATGCACTGTGTATTCTGACACCTTTCTATCAGAACCAGCATTAACTTCTTGAGCAATTTGAGCTACAGTAGCTCGTCTGTTGGATCGGACCACACGGATCAGCCTTCGCTTCCCACGTGCATCAGTGAGTCTTGGCCACCCATGACCCTGTCGCCGGTTCACCATTGTTCCTTCCTTGGACCTCTTTTGATTGATACTGACCACTGCAGACCGGAAACACCCCATAAGATCTGCAGTTTTGGAGATGCTCTGACCCAGTCTATTAGCCATCACAATTTGGTCCTTGTCAAACTCACTCAAATCCTTACGCTTGCCCATTTTTCCTGCTTCTAACACATCAACTTTGAGGACAAAATGTTCACTTGCTGCCTAATATATCCACCCACTAACAGGTGCCGTGATGAAGAGATAATCAGTGTTATTCACTTCATCTGTCAGTGCTCATAATGTTATGCCTGATCGGTGTACATTTATTTATTTATTTATTTATTTATTTATTCTGGAGGTTTAAGTTGTTGGGGTCTAATTGAATTTCATTGCTCAATATTAAAAATAATTTTCCAGTACACTGTATTTCTGCTGGTTTTCACACTTCATCTCTCTCTCACACACATTCACATGCAAATACACACAAACATCACCTCCTTTTTGACACTTGTGGCTTCTGAAGGCATCAGTGACGTCTGAAACTGTTTATGAAAGTTTGTTTTAGCAGAAACGTATTAAACCACAGTGTGGTTAAAGGTTAAAGTGTCTCTACACTTCAGTTCTTCTCTCTTATCGGCTCTCAATCGATCACTTGCTACTAAATCACTCCGATCGCTGCACTGAACTCACCTGTGGTTGTTTTGCTGTGAGTTGTTGACCGACACACCCGACGTCTGTGGTTTGGTTGTGTGTAGTTTGTGTGGACAGATCTCAACCAAACAACCAACTGAATCTGAGTTTAACAGCAGAAAGATGAATGTAGTGACACTTGATCAGGCCAAACATCTGTGGATTCAACTGATATGTGTGAACAAATGTGCTCAAATACAGTCGTGATGAGAGATAAAGGTCAAACTAAGAGCAGAGTGGAATATAAACTGAAGAAATGACTCAAGTTCACACATTTATTTTTGGGACCGTGTGATCGGTTTATTTTTCTTCTCATTTCACACTCATCGTTTTTTCCACTCCAGTGGTCAGCGTCTTCTCAGAACTGTTTAACAATGTGTTTTCACCCACAGCCGTGATGAGATCGATGTTTGTCAGCTTTTAAAAGATATTTTTAAAGTTTGAATCTAAATTCACTGAATATTACACCAATTTATTCTTATCATCTAATAGTTTTTCTTTTGAATGGCTTGGTATTTTCTCTAGTGTTTATTATATGGATAAAAGTGTCTGCTAAATGATTAAATGTAAGTAAATGTAGAATCCAGAAACAAAACAAAGTGGTTTAATATCTTAAAAAGCAGTGCATGTTATTGTCAGTGGGATATTGTGTGTGGATCTGTTATTCTCAGTGGTTATATCAGTCTTGGTGCTCATGTGAAGCTAAATCAAGACACCTGAAATAGTTTTTAACTGTGTTTACATGTATTTATTTTTCAAGACTAACAGCATAATTGTGTAAAATCAAATAAACAGTGAGTAGAACTGTATATGAAAAGGACAAGAAGGAGGCTGAAGAATTTAAAATTATATTAAAGCACATTTATTTAAAATTGTACAAAAGGAGGCATGTAGAAATGTTGAAAAATGTGAAATATAGATATATCTTGCATATAAACTTTTAAGAACTTTATAAAATGTCACAGAGAGAGAGAGAGAGATGTTAGTGAAATAACACATTAGTTGGCGCTTCAACAGAGACAAACAAGACTGACAAATCTATTGAAAACATGCTTTGTTCACGCCATGTCGTGATTACCGTTATTACGAGATGAGACAACACATGATTTTATTTGTCCATGTCATCAGATTCAGAATTATGCGCTTCTATCACAACACTATTAATCCCAAAATGAATCTCCAGCAGTCGGGTAGAAGTTGGAGCTCTCAGAAAATTACAAATTATAATTTACGGTCATTACAGTAATTATGACATGGTGTGAACGCAACAAGCATAAATAAAATAAAACAAAAACATTTTGACATTTTGACTTTTGACATGGACTGTGAACACCACAGCCATTGTCTGATAAAAATCCTTCACAGAAACTTAAAAACAGAAAATTAAACAAAACACAAATAAAAGCACATTTGGAACAACAGTGTTTTTTGGGGGGTTTTCTCTCTGATTTAATTTAAATGTTTTAATTTAATACTTAACCCTGCATCTAAAAAATTATGACTTAAAAAAAAGGAAAAAAAAAAGGCTAAATATTACATAATTTGGTCACAATGAAAAAATATAATTATAATATAACAACACTCAAGGATCTATTGCCTAAATGGTGTTCAGTGTTTTTGTGCAACAATCATTTTAGGATTATTTGTGATTTGGTTTTTAGTGACTTAGGAGTCCTCTTGACTACTTAATTTTCACAGATTTAGGAGCTAGTTCTAGCACTAAAATGCTTTGTGAAATACTCTTAGAGAAAAAATTAGGACTCCTAAAATTAGGACTGACACGCCCATTTATTTTTAAGAGTTTCTCCTAAAAAGGCAGGAGATCTACTTTTAGCCTTAAGATGTTTTGTGAATACGACCCCTGTATAAATAACACGACTTTACACCTTCCAGTTGCATGCAATACATATGCCAAAGTCCAATTTTGCGTGCATATGATACGCCAATCCTTCCCATTAACTTCGGTGTAGAGCAGATGCGTCCAAATACCACGCATTAACTTCAATGGCAATGACGTCACCAACGAGGCTCAGTCATTAGGCTTGTTTGAGATGCGCCTAGCCTCGCCTGAAATGTAGATGAGAGTAGGCGGCTGCAGTGAGGGGAGGAGTGAAAAAAGTGCAGGCAAGACGGACAGTTCTCTGTTCTCGTAGTGGATCAGACACCTACGAGATCAAAGGCGGATATCGCGGGATTCACACTCGTGCGCTTTGTTGCTGATAAACTGGATGTAATTTAAGTTCTGTTGCTTTTATATGATAATAAATATAATGAACAATACACCCAAAGTACTTGTTATTTATTTGCATTTGAAAGAGGTGTGTATAATCATTTTTACTTTAATTATAGACATGTTTATATATATATATATATATATATATATATATATATATATATATATATATATATATATATATATATATATATTTATAAATGACAACAGCCACATAACCCATAGAGAGATCGCACTGTCAGAGAGTTTGGGAATATTCGCACATTATTTTTACACATAAAAACATGATATTAGAGCTTTAAAATTAAACATTTTAAAAGAGATCAATACATCACAGTTGTTTAAACCAATAAGCATTAAGCTGTGTCATCAGCAAGTCGTTTCCCATCGTGCTTCTGGTCAGCTCAGTTGGTGGAGAGCAACTGCGCTCGACTGCAGAATCCGATGAGGCCGCCTCGCCCTTGCGAGACACACATCGGCATGACATCAGAGCAAGGCGGCCCACCCTCGGACACATTTCTAACCGGCATGCATCTCGCAGTGATCACCGGTGATCGGTTATGCGCAGAATTTGCTCATCTCAAACAAGCCTAAATACTATAGAATAATACAAGACGCGTCTCTCGTATTATTTTGAATAGGAGAAAGTGTAACGTGCAATATGGCGGAATAAGTCCCGCCTTCTAAATAAGAGCCAATCGCCGATTGGTAAAGTCATCGTGTCACTGCAGCGGCCATTAGAAAGCTCCGGTTTCTATAGAAACAGTCAGACGCGCGCCTCCGAAATAAGGCACAAGAGATTAGGACTGCGATTGCGCGTTAGCTTGATCCAGCCAGAAAAATACCGTTTTTTGTCATGATTCAAGTGTTTAGAAACAAAATTTATGAGACACTTGTTGTCAGATTTCATTGGTGATTTCAAATATGAAATTTAATCGAAAGCTTGGCAAACAGCTTTGGAGAATTTGATGTTTCCCCATTCAAAGAGATAGTTGCTGCACTTGGATGCCCGAGAGGCGTTTCAAAGATGGCCGCCGAGTGAAATGATTAAAGGGAGTTTGGCTCAGTTCGCCCAGCCCAGTTCACCTGATGCGCGCTTCTTCAAACGGGTACGTAAGGGCAACAATCTTAAAAACGGTCTTGATAAATGAAAATGGTTAATCATGTGACAGGGGTCTTCAGCTTTTAGACACGGCTGATGACAGCACTACAAATCAGCAGAATGAATTAACTAACTTTAACGTTTTTAGCTAAAGCGGTAACGTTTAGCCTACGGGACCCCCCAGGGGTCATAAACGTGGACTAATCGGTGCGCATGGACTCTTAAACCGAATTTATTCCCAAATTGTGGGCAACAGGACAGCCTGTTTACTTCTTATAAATCGTGGCTGCAGAAAAGGCATGTTAATGCTTGCTGCATCTATAAATGTTTTAGGCCTGTGCAACTTGCGGACCGCTTATTGGTTTACATATTACCTGTGAGTGTGAGTGTGAGACCTTAACTGACGCTAGATCAGTATTTCGGATCATACGGCCAACATTCACTATACAAGCCGATCTGAGATCTGTTAGAATAACAGGCACGTTGGTATAGTTCAGGCAGGCATTACTAGTTGCTTGCAGATGCATGATACAGTATGGTTGGATTAGGCTCCTTTTCCCAGGATATTTGATTTCTAATGTCATCATGTAATGTTATAGTCCTTAGATGCAACACAATTCATCCTTGGTTGACAATGAAGTAAATTGTATGTGTTTTTTTTTTTTTAATCTTTATAGTGCCATTGGAAAGGATTAGGATATGCTCACATCAGGTCCTCCCACAGAATTAAATATTTTGTTACGTATAATTAATTTTTGTTTTGGTTGTAGTAAATATGCCAGTTGGTTCAACTCTTCGGCAGTGCACCCATTGCCTGGAAAAGATCAATTATTCCAATCGAAGATGCAGCAAGGTAAATAATGTACAATAATAATGACAACTTAAGGTATGATGTCTGTGGCCAGATAATGGACATTTGTATATTCCTTTAAAATATGGATACATAACTAACTTGGTTTCTAGCATCATGCCTTTAATATTATTAAAACATGCCAGTGCTTTGACTCAGCTGCATATTTAGTCTGATATTAACTGCAACCTAAGAACCTTTTTTATTATTACTTTTTTGTCATACCGTCTCCCCCTCACTCTCTCTGTCTTTCTCCCTTACTCAGTTTCTCTCTCTCTCTCTCTCTCTCTCTCTGTAATTCATTTACACAAAGTTTTGCTCTCTTTCTTTCTGTGGCATATTTTTAAAACTCAGAATCAAATGTTGACTAATTCTGTCAGAAAGCTGAACTTGGACTCAAAGTTCCCAATGCTGATCTTGAAGAAGCTGCCGGGGAGGCTGAACAAGTCCTTCACAGGTAATGTTGGACACATTTAGTTAGAACTGATTTGCTTTAATGAATGTATCCTTATTTTATGTCATATTAACTTTAATTAAAGTCCTTCCTCTTATACAGTTTGGTCACAGATCAAGATTTTTAACACACTGTCTCATCATGCATGAGGAATACTGTTTGTTTCAGCTGAAAAAGAAGACCGAATGAAGGCCTGTCAAAGTCTTGTAATAATAAAATAAAAAATAGTAAAAATAATAATTCATACAATTTATAATTCATACAATTGTACAAGCATAAAAATTCTGACTTGTTTTACTCCTACTGCTGCCATTGCCTGAACTCTTGTGCAGATTGTGCTCATTGTAAGTAGTCGGACGGTTTATATGAAACGTGTTTTTTTTTTATCAAATGCAAATATCAAAGTGTAAATGAAGTCCATATGAATCTTTATTAACCTTTACAAACTGATGCTGTCTCTTCACATTCCAACAGTACATAGTATCTGCTCATAGTCTGCTTTTCTTTCCTTTTTGATTTTTATTGAACACATCTGTCTAAGAAGCAAGAGTCTGGAAATGCTAGTTTAACATGTCATGTGACACATCAGGTCTTCAATTAAATTGTCTAAATCAGATCACTTAAGGTTGTTTATACCAAGAACAATAACTATAATGATAACTATTTTAACATCCACACCAACAGACAATAAAGTTCTGTTTATTATAAGCACACATTGCGGTTATGTTGTCTGCCATTTTCCAAGCCAAGTCGAGTGGATTCTGATTAGCTTCAATGTTTTTAGTGTTAATCATTTAATAAAATTCTCCTTCTTCCTGTCTTGCAGGATTTCTCACGGATTACTTAGTCCTTCTCCATCAGCTCTCTACAATATCTGACACAATGGCTCTTTTAAGAGCCAACCATTCCAAAACCTTCCACATCTCTCTCTTTCTCTCTCTCTCTCTCCCTTTCTCTCTTTCTCTCTCTCTCTGTCTCTCTCTCCCACTGTATTCTACACGTCAACACCGAGAAAGAGGGGAAATGGTAATGTAAATCACCTTTTTTCTTTCTTTTTAACGTTATTTCATTAATTGTGTCAACTAAATGTTATCGAGTTGCATATTATGTAATTCAATGTATATACGTATATTCCAAAGTTCAGTTTTCACCATCCATCTGGTATGCCAGTCAAAATTATGGATTGTATTAAATGCTACTAAAGCCACAAAAAAGCCACTTAATTATATTATTAATATTTGTAATAATATTATTTGGAATCTTATAATGTTTTCCATATACAAATGATCTTTTATTTTTGAATATTAGTCAATGTTGTTTTAAAGGGGTTTCATTTAGATATTTCTGAGTTACATATTACTTTATCAGTCAGTCTTTTTTTTTTTTTTTTTTTTAAGTTGACATAATTCACTAGAACTGATTTGCCTCTATGCAGATACTTTTTTTTTTTTTAAATAATCGACTGCTTTTTTTCTTAATAGTGGCACAAACTGGAAAAGTACCGGGGTGACAGAGGTTGCTGTTCTGAACTCCTGGGCACTTATGATTGACTTTAAACAGTTTGACATATCAATGATCATTGGGAAGTTACTACAAATTGTGTGCATTCACTATGATTTTTTATTATTATTATTTCCTTTTTGCTTTTTTTTAAGTAAATATAATTCAAAAACGGTAGAATTTTAAGCTTCAAAATCCTTAATACTGACCATATTAACTAGTGTGACTGTGAACATGATAATGGGTGGGCCTCAATCAGCTCCCTAGTTCAGTAGTCAGGGCACTGATCAGGGAGTCAGCCATTTTAAGGACCGTCTCGATCACAGAATATCACTAAAAAGCGAGCAAATATTTAGCTTTCTACGCATTCATCATTAAAGGGTTAGTTCACACAAAAATTAAATAATGTAATTTATTACTCACCCTCATGCCGTTCCACACCCGTAAGACCTTCGTTAATCTTTGGAGCGCAAATTAAGATATTTGTGTTGAAATCCGATGGTTTTCTGTATGACATTTCCTCTCTCAAGATCCATTAATGTACTAAAAACATATTTAAATCAGTTCATGTGAGTACAGTGGTTCAATATTAATATTATAAAGCTACGAGAATATTTTTGGTGTGCCAAAAAAACAAAAAAAGACAGCATCATAAGACAAATAACGAATAAAAATCTTGTATATGCTATGCAACAATTTATATTTGTTATCCCTAATCACTCTCTTTCTTTAGGGGAGGTTTAAATGCGAGATTCTGGAAGTGATCTAAATTTAGCGAGACCCACCGGGTCAGGAAGAAAATCACTATATGCTGATAGCGGGTGAACACAGAGTGAATTTTAGGCGGGGAGCAGGTGCGTGCGGAATAGGACCTTGCGGGAGTGGGACAAAAAAAAAAAAACAGTCCCGCACAGACCTCTACAGCAGGGGACAAGTTCAGTTTGATAAGTGTCAATCACTGTGACATCATCATCATCAATAACTGAGTCTTTTATGAGACTCTAGAATCATCCATTGAAAGTGAGAAATAATATCTGTGCTGCTGAGTTATTTTTTTTCTACTGATAGATCTATTGATTATTTTCTAATTATGCAATAATAGAGGTTACCTTACCTATAATAACCATAACTTCTGCCATTAATCATTAAATGTTTTAAACAGACATTCTCATACATTCCCAACATAAAAAATAAATTACCATGTATTAAAATGTATTTATCAGTAATACAAATGTCTATGAGTCCAGCTTACTAGTCAACAACTAGTGCTGATTATAAGCGGAAATGCATTTTGTATTTTATACTTGTCAGGTTTTCTAGGAAAAAGGAAAAAATGATTTGTTTCTTGCCACTCGCTACCGCTTCAGAGCCTTTGTAATATATGACACTCTCCACAAGAGATTATTTGCACTTACTACTTTAGTATTTACAGTAATGTGATATTGTATTATGTCAAATTTACTTCTGTTTCTATTATTCTCATCTGTAAGTTATTCGTATTAAAGCATTTACTGAATTAATAAATGTTGATGTAAGATATATTGATCTGGTCTGTATGATCTTTGTGTCATCCGTCATGAATCATGTCTGTGCTTTAGTGTGCAGTACTGACTCAGTTGTTCACTGATACAGTACATTTGTAGATGAACAGTTTTTATTTATTTATTTTTAATATCATGTCCTAGAAATCTGTTGGTTCATACTGTATATTCAGTAATTGATGTACAAAATCAAATCTTACCAGATACCAGACTGAATCTGGCCAATTACAGCAGAAATCTGGAGAATTACACAAAGAGAGAGAGATCCAATTTTAAGAAAATATATTAGTAAAATAGAGCTTGCTCTTGTAAAACCAAAACATTTTGACTCAACCTGCATGCATTAAAAGCACCAGTCAGTGTAATATGATGTTGCAGTGAGGGGTCAAGGGTCACAGGTTTACAGCCTTGCAGCAAAAACAGACTGACCTATCAGGGTTTTCATCATGAGATTAGGGTTTAGCTGGTTAGAATAGGAAATAGCGTCCTTTCGTGTTCAGACACAAGGGCGAGATGAAGCACAGTATCTGGGTCTTCTGGAGGGAAAAACTGGCTGATGACACCACAGTCATTTTATCATTTGTGTTTTGGTCCACAAACTCACAGGTACTTCTCTAAGATGTCTGCTAAAGATCTGGAAAACATCTGATAAACGTATTAGAAATAGCAGTTTTACATATATTCTAAATCATGAATATCTTAAAGACATCTTCTAAATGTATATATGGCATCTGACAGGAGACGCTTTAGAGAGACGTATTGCAGATGAGCAAACACAGATGTAAATGAACGTCTCTGAGATGAACGTGTGCTATCAGGGGGTGTAATTTTTTTTATATACTTACTTTCCATATTCCTTTCAAAACTTGAAATTTACTGACTGGAACCATTTACTGACCGACCCATCTCCAAACACGTACACTAACTTCTATTCACTGTAGTTCTCAGTGCTTTAGAAATGATAAACATCATTTCAGATGTCTGACACTGCCAGGGCGCCATCTAGTGGCTGCCAAAACCTCACTGAACACACGCACTGACCCCAGTGTAACTCTGCTGGAGCTGAACAGGATTGCTAGAGGATCAGATGAGGCTGCTGTCTTCCAGGCTGCTCATAGCTGGTCTAGCAGGCTGTTTTTTTTTAGGGGTTTTGACCACTCTTTTTGTTTAACTGGTCAGGCTGTGACCACTGACCAGCTGACCAACCAGCTGAACACCAGCTAGGCCAGACCAAAAACAAACCAAGACCTGCTAACCGTCTCAGGCTGGTTTTAGCGTTTTTTCACACCAAGACAATGATGCAATTATTTCACTCACCTCTCATGTAGAAATACAACGTCTTTTGGAATATTCATGTTAAAATAGTTTGCTAAAAAATACAATTGCTTTAGGTAGGCATAACTTTCTTCTTTTTGGTGAACACAGTCGGAGAAATATTAATAATGCATCCTGATGCATCCGAGCTTTATAATGGCAGTGAACGGGATCAATGAGTATGAGCTGAAGAAAGTGTCTCCATCCACATCCATCCATCATAAACATACTTCACACGGCTCCAGGGGGTTAATAAAGGCCTTCTGAAGTGAAGTGATGTTTGTGTAAAAAAAAATATATCCATATTTAACAAGTTATGAAGTAAAATATCTAGCTTCTGCCAGACCGCCTTCCGTATTCCGTATTCCGTATTTGACCCCATTCAATGTTAAAGGATTGACACCATTTTTTTTTTATCATTCATATTTAATGGCTTTTCTTAATTTAACTGTCTGACAACTAGGCAAACATAAAATTACATGATTAAATGTTTTAAATGTTCTGTACACATTCTGTAGCATCAATATTATTCGGACACCAAACTGACTTTTTTTTTTTTTTTGGTTGGGTTGGATGAGATTGAGGATGTTATAAATAATATATAGTAATAGTAATAATATAACTTGCTAATCATGCTAGCAACACCTTAGTAATTGAGCTGATTACCTTAGTGACTGCATAGCAACACCTTAGCAACCACTCTGAGTACCTTAGATACCCTAGCAACCACATAGCAACACCCAAACAAACAACCTCAGTACTCTAGCAACCTCATAGCAACACCTGAACAACCACCCTGAGTACCTTAGCATCTGCATAACAACACCCTAGCAACCACTCAGAATACCTTAGCAACACCCTAGCAACCAACCCAGGTACCCTAGCAAGCGCATAGCAACCACCCTAGCAACCACCCAGAGTACCTTAGAAACTGCATAACAACACCCTAGCAACCACCATGAGTACCATAACATCCGCACAGCAACACCTTAGCAACCACCCCAAATATCTCAGCAACTGTAAAGCAACACCCTAGCAACCAACCAGAATACCCTGGCAACTGCATTTGAACACCCTAGCAACCAATCCGAGTACCCTGGCAACCGCATAGCAAAAGCCTAGCAACTACCCTGAGTACCTTAGCAACCGCATAGCGACACCCTAGAAACCACCCAGAATACCCTAGCACCCGTATAGCAACATGTCAGGAATCACTCAGAATACCATAACTATTCATTAGCAATTGCATAGCAACACCATAGCAACCACCCGAGTACACTATCAACCACATAACAACACTCTAACATGCTACCAACATGGTAAATCATCCTAACCTGTTAATCATGCTAACACCATTTTAAATCAAGTTAACAACATGCTATTCATATTACCGACATGTTAAATTATGCTAGCAGCTGCTAATCAAGATAGCAATGTGTTAAATTATGTTAGCAATGTGGGGGGAGGCTGTTTTTTTTTTTTTTTACAGGGCTATTCACATCCCTGCAAACGGGGCCCATGCTGGCTTTTTGCGGGCACAGTGGGCTAGGGCCAGCCCACACCAAACCTAAACAGGCCCAGTGCAGGCTTGCCCAGGCGAGGCCCACAGCTTTGGGCTCACTGCCGGCTCTCTGTGATCAGCCCACACTAGCGATATTAAGCCCATGATGGCCCCATGTGGGCCAGCCTGTTCGGGCCCAGAGCAACTTTAAAAATTACAAAAATAATCTGTAATAATACAATAACAAAACAGTTAGATGATAAAACGGTCAAATGACTGACAGTAAAGTAAAATCTCCTTATATAAATAAGCTGAAAACACTGTCACATGATCAGCAGCAGAACATTAAACACTAACAGATCTGTCTAGATCTCAGCATCTTCACTTAATACAATCCAGTTTGACTATTTTTTTCATACAAAACTTTTAGATGTTGATGTTTTATTGAAAATAGTAAATTCTGAAGTCACCGTTATGGAGGTCAGTGTTTGCTTTAGTTGGGCTCTTGACCCTTGACTTCCTAACTTTAATGTTTCTCTGGCTGCTGTAACTGTGTGTTTCTGAAGCACTTTTGTTTAAACAAAAATTGCAAGAGAAACTCTGGTTAGATGAAGTTGATTACTTTATTGATGATTCAATCATCATGCAGTGGTCAGAATCAAGGAGATTTATATTTTACAGAGTATGATTTAGGGAATGTTTGAGTGGCAGATGCTCCTGCTAGTCATTGACCATTTCTTTTTTAACGATCATTAACCGTTATTTTCATTAATGGTAAATGTTTGGCACCCTGTGCTGCCAGATTTATTGTTGTAGATTAATATTGAGGGCCTTCTTGAGCCCAGTGAGGGATTCCCGGGGGTTAAATGAGGGCCGCCCGTGAAGGGCCAGCGCTAAGAGACCAACGTTTTGCCAATGAGCAAATTCTCAGGGGCCCTGCGCTGGCAGCCTGCTGGGGACCCTTACGTTAGCCCTAAGCATAATATTATGACCACCTTCCTAATATTGTGTTGGTTCCCCTTTTGCTGCAAAAACAGCCCTGACCCGTCGAGGCATGGACTCCATTAGACCCCTGAAGGTGTGCTGTGGTATCTGCACCGAGATGTTAGCAGCAGATCCTTCAAGTCCTGTAAGTTGTGAGGTGGATCCTCCATGGATTGGACTTGTTTGTTCAGCACATCCCACAGATGCTCCATTGGATTGAGATCTGGGGAATTTGGAGGCCAAGTCAACACCTCAAACTCGTTGTTGTGCTCCTCAAACCATTCCTGAATCATTTTTGCTTTGTGGCAGGAGCATTATCCTGCTGAAGGAGGACACAGCCACCAGGGAGTACCTCACGTGTCCACTGTTGGCTCTTTCGGCGGTGGACAGGGGTCAGCATGGGCACCCTGACTGGTCTGCGGCTATGCAGCTCCATACGCAACAAACTGTGATGTACTGTGTATTCTGACACCTTTCTATCAGAACCAGCATTAACTTCTTGAGCAATTTGAGCTACAGTAGGTCGTCAAATTCTTATACTTGCCCATTTTTCCTGCTTCTAACACATCAACTTTGAGGACAAAATGTTCACTTGATGCCTAATATATCCACCCACTAACAGGTGCCGTGATGAAGAGATGATCAGTGTTATTCACTTCGTCTGTCAGTGCTCATAATGTTATGCCTGATCAGTGTACTTATTTATTTATTTATTTATTTATTCTGGAGGTTTAAGTTGTTGGGGTCTAATTGAATTTCATTGCTCAATATTAAAAATAATTTTCCAGTACACTGTATTTCTGCTGGTTTTCACACTTCATCTCTCTCTCACACACATTCACATGCAAATACACACAAACATCACCTCCTTTTTGACACTTGTGGCTCCTGAAGGCATCAGTGACGTCTGAAACTGTTTATGAATATCTGTTTTAGCAGAAACGTATTAAACCACAGTGTGGTTAAAGGTTAAAGTGTCTCTACACTTCAGTTCTTCTCTCTTATCGGCTCTCAATCGATCACTTGCTACTAAATCACTCCGATCGCTGCACTGAACTCACCTGTGGTTGTTTTGCTGTGAGTTGTTGCCCGATGCACTCGACGTCTGTGGTTTATTTGAGTGTGGTTTGTGTGGACAGATCTCAACCAAACGACCAACTGAATCTGAGTTTAACAGCAGAAAGATGAATGTAGTGACACTTGATCAGGCCAAACATCTGTGGATTCAACTGACATGTGTGAACAAATGTGCTCAAATACAGTCGTGATGAGAGATAAAGATCAAACTAAGAGCAGAGTGGAATATAAACTGAAGAAATGACTCAAGTTCACACATTTATTTTTGTGACCGCGTGGTCAGTTTATTTTTCTCATCATTTCACACTCAGCGTCTTCTTAGAACTGTTTAACAGAATGTTTTCACCCACAGCCGTGATGAGATCAATGTTTGTCAGCTTTTAAAAGATATTTTTAAAGTTTAAATGTAAATTCACCTAATATTACACCAATTCATTCTTTTCATCTAATAGTTTTTCTTTTGAATGGCCTGGTAGTTTCTCTAGTATTTATTATATGGATAAAAGTGTCTGCTAAATGATTAAATATAAGTAAATGTAGAATCCAGAAGCAAAATGTAATATATCAAAAAGTGGTTTGAAATATTAAAAAGCAGTGCATGTTATTGTCAGTGGTATATTGTGTGTGGATCTGTTATTCTCAGTGGTTATATCAGTCTTGTTCATGTGAAGCTAAATCAAGACACCTGAAATAGTTTTTAACTGTGTTTACATGTATTTATTTTTCAAGACTAACAGCATAATTGTGTAAAATCAAATAAACAGTGAGTAGAACTGTATATGAAAAGGACAAGAAGGAGGCTGAAAAATTTAAAATTATATTAAAGCATTTTTATTTAAAATTGTGCAAAAGGAGGCATGTAGAAATGTGGAAAAATGTGAAATATAGATATATCTTACATATAAACTTTTAAGAACTTTATAAAATGTCAGAGAGAGAGAGAGAGAGAGATGTTAGTGAAATAACACATTAGTTGGCGCTTCAACAGAGACAAACAAGACTGACAAATCTATTGAAAACATGCTTTCTTCACGCCATGTTGTGATTACCATTATTACGAGATGAGACAACACATGATTTTATTTGTTCATGTCATCAGATTCAGAATTATGCGCTTCTATCACAACACTATTAATCAAAAAATGTCCAGCAGTCAGGTAGAAGTTGGAGCTCTCAGAAAATTACAAATTATAATTTACGCTCATTACAGTAATTATGATGTGGCATGAACACAACAAGCATAAATAAAATAAAACAAAAACACTGCTAAAAAGCCCCTCGATTAAAATCCATCATTATTATGACATTATTAATGTATAATATTTGACCTTTTGACATGGACTGTGAACACCACAGCCATTAACTGATAAAAATCCTTCACAGAAACTTTAAATTAAACAAAACACAAATAAAAGCACATTTGGAACAACTGTTTTTTTTTTTTTTTTTTTTGGCCAAATGATTTCATTTAATACTTAACCCTGCGTCTTAAAAAATTATGACTTAAAAAAATAAAAATAAATAAAAATTATAGAATTATATATAGTTTTTACATAATATTTGTAATTTAATGTAATTTAATTATTTAATGTAATTTAATAATATCTGTAACAGAAAACATCCGGCTCAATGCAAAACAAGTATTGGATGTCATTCAGCAAATATGATGCAGGGCGGTATTTATGTATAACTTTAAACTTATTGTGAAATCTTTCAAATGATCAAGATCTGATCAACGTCTCAAGACTCCTGCGTACACCACATTATCCTCCTCTGTAGCTCTCTGAAAGAAAACACAGAAGCACCGTTCATCAATGTATTCATCACATTATTGGCACATCTATCCATCCTCTTGTCACAAGCACAGGAAATACAGCAGAAATACTTTTGTCATCAATTTCCTCACAAACGGGTCTCAAGTGTTTTGGAGAATGCAGGATATCCTTATGAAAAAGAAGTTTATTCAAGTGTGCTATTAGTATACCTCTTTTAAACTAAAAATAAGAATCAACTTTGTATTTACTTAAATATACTTAAAATCACTTTAAAGTATACTTGACTTTAGACAGTCACTTTAAATCACTTTAAAGTATACTTGCCACTAAAGTTCAATCGGTTTAACACAAGAACTCACCCTGAGCGGCAAGCCACTCAGAAAATGTACTCAGTAAAAGCACCTTTTACTCTCTAAGCGAGAGGAGTACACAGCCGAAACTCCAACATGATACATAGGAGGCCTAAAAAGGCCTACGACCCGTAAACACGTGGCGTCAGCAAGTGGCAATAATGACCCATCCATGGTGATGAGTCATAAGAAAACCAACACACAACTGTGCCAACATGTAAACTGAAAGGAGGCCCTTGTGGGGCCTACAACCTCCATAAACACATGGCATCAGCCAGTGGTAGCTATATGACAAAACCAGCCAGAAGGCCTAGTACTCGAAAACATATTTTAACCAGACAAGAAGAGTACACACGCCGCCACGGTACTGTATGACGGGCCTAACCTAGGGCCCACTCATACAGAGGTGGGTGTGGCCGATGGCGGTAAAGTCAAACAAGACTCAACCATGGAAATGAGTCATTACTAACCCAGCTGTGCCAACATGAAAAACTGAAAAGGAGGCCTGGCAAGGCCTACTACTTTTACAACATGTGGCGTCAGCCAGTGGTCATAAATGGGGACCAAGCTCAAAGGGAACCAGCTCCAGACCCAACAAAACAATTGTGGGTAACTAGCTACAACAACCTGAGCTAAGTCTACACAATCCAACAGGCAATGTTTTTAACAAAAAATATGCTAAATGGTCTAAGGGAGGCCTATAAGGCCTACCACCTCAAACAACATGAGCATAAGCCTGAGGCAGTGCTAAAATATGTGAGCAAACTCGCAATCATAAACCAACAGCGCCAGGAAAACAAGCTGTAATTAAAAGAGGCTATTCACAAGAGCCAACAATTTAACAGAGCATGTAAAACAGCTGCTGTGGTCAAAGATCGATTGGGAGCAAGCAGAGATCATTCCTATTCTAACCAGAATAAAAACTCTCTACACTCAACCTGAGTGTGCAATCCAACAGGTGATGCACTCAGTGAAACACAAACCCTAGCCGGGGAGTACAACAAAACACCACGTTCTCAGATAAAGGCTAAACAGCCTACTATCACAGAAACAGGTGAAACCTGTGGCAGCACAAGAGTAAGCTCACATTATAAAAGTTACATAGGGCTAAGGCTTAGAACCCAAAGCAAAATAAATGCTTTGTCATACATGCCATCCAAAAGGATAAAAGTTTCCACAAAACTGACCTGAGGTCTGTATTGAACCCTGAGAACAAAAGCTAAACAGTATTTAGCATCG
This sequence comes from Hypophthalmichthys molitrix, assembly GCA_037950675.1. NCBI lineage: Eukaryota > Metazoa > Chordata > Actinopteri > Cypriniformes > Xenocyprididae > Hypophthalmichthys > Hypophthalmichthys molitrix. Next base: position 5,135,481 of record CM075494.1, read on the forward strand.
TAAACTCAACTTGAATATATATGTTCAAGGGGCTCAAGAGGAAACGATATAAGCATGACGAAGTTCTACAAAGTGGGGCCAAGCAACACTGCATAACATTATCTCCTCAAAGATAAGGGCTTACCACCTGGAAAAACAGCACCAGGAAGGCTCATAACAGCCTATAACCTTAGCTGTTAACTTAGCCATAGCGCCTACGAATATCGAAGGGGAAAATGGGCATACGGCCAGCAACTCCCTCAGGAGCCGGCCAGAACTAGGAACTATACAACCTCAAAGGGATAGAAATAATAAGGGTGATATAAAAAATAAGCACCCGAACCTAGCTCAAGCCTAGCCACTAGCTAAGGCCTAACAAACTTGGGCTTCACTTTGAATCTTAAACTATGAGGAGAAAATGAAGCGCTACAAGCAAACAGTTATAGGCGGCCGAAAAAGGCCGACTGCACACACATAACTGAAGTAATGAGTGCAAACTCGAACCAAACTATAACAATTTAGCTGAGAAGCTACTCTAACACCGGAGGCTAAACCTAGCGGCCAAACGCGGCCTGCGAATGAAATAGCCAACCAAGTGATTCAGTTATTTTGCCCAAAAGAACCCCTTCTAAATTACTGACTATATGCTCAGGAAAACTATACAGGAAAAACAAGGTCTACATTTTTATAAAAGATAAAAATAGACCCAGCTTACCTCCTGCGGCTCGTAGAACGAAGATTTCTCCTCCTTACTCTTGTATGAAGAAGGACAAAATCCAAAGTTCTTTTAAGCCTAAAAGTACTTTCACTATCAAGCCAGAAGGCGGGCCATCAGAAAAATATTCATCATGGGCCCACCGTCAGCCTGACCGTCAAAAGCCTGAGCACATAGATGTTTCAAAGCTCCCGGGAGGAGGAGGAAGAAGAAAGAGCGAGGGCAAACGGTAGCCCTCGCAAAAGAGGGGAGATCGATCACCGGCGCTGCTGGCTCCTATGTTCAATCACCTCCCTCAAATCCTGCTTCTTCCTCCCTGCATCCCGCCATCTCTGCGACTTACTCCGGGGAGGAGGAGGCGCACGAGCGGCGACACTGGATTTCAGGGCCTGCCTCTGAGCCTCGACTCGAGACGTCCCCGAACCTCCCAGCTGTTTGGGCCCAGAATCAGATCTGAGCAGTATACAAGATCTAAATGCTGCAGAGCGCGCCCTCGCCTCCTTGAACTTCTCAACCACCGCCTCGACGGAGGTACCGAAAAGCTCAACAGGCGAGACCGGGGCATCGAGGAGAAAGTTCTTTTCTTTTTCCCCGATGTCCACACAGTTCAACCATAGATGTCGCTCTGTGGCCACCATGGCCGCCATCGACCTGCCGATCGATGTGGCCGTCTGTTTGGTGGCTCTCAGAGCAAGATCCGTGGTGCGGCGCAGCTCTGCTACCGCCTCAGGGGACAAACCCTGCCCCTGATCCAGATCCTTAAGCAGATCAGCCTGGTACGCTTGCAACACTGCCATTGTGTGCAAAGCTGCACCAGCCTGACCTGCAGCGGCGTAAGCCTTGCCATTTAAGCGTGACGTCATTTTCAACGCTTTAGATGGCAAGACCGGAGCTCTTAGTGTCGGTGCACTCCCAGTAGCGAGATAGTTAGCGAACGTCTCATCAACAGGAGGCATCGACACATACCTATGCTGGTCCAATCCCTCAACATCAGCGAAACTAGCCCACTGATATCGATGAATTCGGGCCGAGTATGGGTTCTTCCATGCCTTCTCGATCTCAGCATGTAGATTGGGAAGGAATGGAAGGCTCACCGGAGTTATTAGGTTATGGTCAGAAAGAAATCGTTCGTCAAGCCTGCCACGAACGGGCTCTCTCTTAATACGCTCCCAAGGCAGCTGCAGCCTGCCCGAAGCACGCTTCATAACCTCTAATAACTCCACGTACGCCGGGCAGGGTGGCCGGGAGGGAGCCGCGGACTCGCCCGCTTCTTCTTCTTTGGCCATCTCCTGCCCTCTGGGGCTTTCAGCCAGAAGAGCACTCGCTCCAGGATCCGATGACGTTAAAGAAAGACCGTCATCTACATCCAAAAGCGTGTCCTCGTCAGCCGCTTCGGTTTGAGAAAGGGTAACACCCTTCTCAAATTTCTCAGTGAGCTCCACCTGCGAGCCCCATGATTTCAGCCGGAACCACCGGGCAAAGGCGCCAGCGCCCCTTCTCTCGAGAAGAGGGCCAGACGAGAACGGAGCGTCCTCATAGGCAGACGCTCACAATTAACGCAGACAGTGCCCTCGAGCACCGTCCGCGCGTGCCCAAACAGAAAACGCACAGGTTGTGTGAATCCTCCGGTGTAAGAAACCTGAGACAAGGATCAGCACACTTCCTGAAACGTTTGTCAGACATATTGAAAAATTCCTTACCGGTGATGGAAACAATGGCAAAGACAAGACAGTCCCGAAAGACGAGAAGATGTTTACTGCTTCCTCAGGCGCCCCCTTTATACTTCCGGGTTCGCGCCATGATGACGTCATAGGCTGTCGCCGGCCAATAGGATTGGTGTGGTGTGATTCTTTGGCATTTCGGACACCTGTCACGAGTGACGGTTCCCCATATGCGGTAAAACGCAGAGTTGAGTTCCCTTTCGAAAGGGAATCATTGTTACCATGAAAGCACATTCCCTAAGCTCCAGAAAAACACCTGGTTGAAGAAAACTATCAAAGATTTCATGATGGGAAAGAGCGGTTACCAGTGTGCACGAGGTGATTTCTCAATGACTGGTAAGATCCTCTTTGGCCAGATAGGAGACAACCTAAGGCAGTTGGTTACTGCCGCCACTGGGCATCTACCCTGAAGGGAGGTGTTTTATGTGAGATGGGTATGAGAGTGGAGCGGATGTCTGTGAGGCCAGCAGCATCATTAAGGGGAGATGACCTGTGAGAAGTACAGGAGTCTGACCCAAAAATGTTCCTCTATACCACTCACCAGAAAACCGCATTCCCTGGATGGCTTGTTTTTCATTGTGACAAATCCATAATTTGATGCAACTATGCCAGGGGACAAGACCCTGAGGAAAAGAAGATTATTGATAAAGAGCTGATGGGAATGAGCTTTCAAGAGCCGACTGAGACCATGAGGTGATTGTCCGTAATTTCTGGGGAGACCAGAGTAAAATTTAGTAACATGATGTTTGTTTCCCTATTGGCAAGAACTGTATAGAAGTTTAGGATTCAGCATTATGATGAATCCCTGAATTCATGAGGCTGTGTGATTTTGAACTAATATGTCTCTATCATAGTTGTTACTCCTACAGGTCATTAGACATGGCATAGGATCATTCAAAGACATGGTGGTGGTTAAAGATGAAGCTTTTGAAGATTCAAGAGACAGATAAGTGAATTCAACATTTAAACTAAAGATAACCTCAAAAATGGCTACTAGCATAACATATTTTAGATGGTGGTAATGGTTTTTTGAAAGTTAAACATTTACATTTTTACCTTTGCGAATGACCGAGGGTTCTATATAGTAATTTAATTTTAAATTCTGGCTAAGTTACAGACTTGTAATTCTGTTGAAAAGATTATTTGTGCAGTAAGTGAGAGAGACTGCTTGAGTGGAGGCAAGGATGGAACTCTGTCTGTCTGTTATCGGCCTGCTAAAGCTTAAACAAAGCAATGAGATTAGAACCAAAACAACCCAGCTGACTTTTCTAAAAACAAATTATACTGAAGAGACATGCTTTGAGGCTGAATAAGAGTAAAAACTACAGGAAAAATGTGAAGTTTAAATATGTTTTTAGAATTAAAACAAAAAGGAAACCTTGACGATGAGCGGTTCATATTCATGTGTCTAGAGTAAGTGTGTGTGATGGTGAACTTTATGTCTTATAGTATGTGTTAGTTTGGGGAAATATTCTATCCTCAGAGTGTGTATATGTCATTAACCTCTGGAATGAGAGTTTTATCATTACAGATGGGTTAAGTGAAACATCAAATTTTGACAAGCTGATATTTCGGATTGAATCTTATGAAAAGACAATAGAGAACATGGGATGAGCTTTAAGTGGTTTGGATATCCAGCTCTGTCTACTAATGGTAATTATGACTTTTGTCATTTATGCTGTTGATTTGAATTACTCTCTGGATTAGTATGTTTAAGAAAATTTATATAAATTGGAATTGTGAAATTGAAGATTGCCGTCTGGGTTAAAAACCCTTGTCTAAATTCAACTGAGGGTCTAAATTTAAACACTGTCTTCTTTGTTTGATCAGAATGATACACGTAAATGTTGACGGCAGAGACAAAGTGACACATTGACAAAGTCACTAGTAAATTATCCAGAGAGACCCCTCAAATTTATGGAAGGCCGGTGGGCAAACAAAGGAGGAGTGAATGTAACTGATAAAAGTTTTATTTTTCATCCATTAAATGGATGCATGACATTAGCTGTCTAGAGAAATATAATTTATGTAATACGGGTTGAAGGTGAAAGAAGCTATAGGCTGTCTGTGCAACCTAGGGATTGAGATTTGAGTAAAATAATACTTTGGTTTCTGCAAAACAGTCGAGATAAGTGGGACTGAGACAATGATGATAATATATTTTTGGATCTACAGACTAACAATTTGATGGGATAGAGTGACAAAATTATAAGCAGTGGAAATTATTGTGATGAAAAAAAAAAGATGTAAAACTGTTTCAAAAAACAGTTTTAAAGAAATTGATAATGTCTTATAGTACAAATTTGAATAATTTCAGTGGTAAACCTAATGAGACGATAAAGATCACTGCCAAAGAAGAGGGTTAAGATTTTGGTCATTTAGCCTAAGCAGTTATAATTGACAAGACATTTGAGTTTTAAACTGACTTTAAAGGAAGTCTTAATTATTTGATTTCGAATGCTGTACTTTTGACGGTCTCAGTACTGTGAAATGTTGTGAAAATTGAGTTTCAGATTAAAAATAATTAGGTATTGAGTATGATTAACAGTGATGTCATGATAAAGATATATGGCAGTCAAAACAAACAAGTTGTTGATATAATTGAATTTATATGTTTTGATGCTTATGTCATTTTGATGAAATGTTTTAAGATGAAAAAGTTTATGTTTATGTATTTTTTTTTTTTTTATTAATGGGCTATAATGGATCTGTTGTGAAAGGAAATCTTAACAAAAGGGTTATTACATAAAAGTAACAATTCTATGTTTTATTGAAAATGATAATTGAAATGATGATGCAAATTTGTTTTCTTTTATTTCTTTTTAAAAGTGTTTTAAAAAGAGAGATTTAAAAGATGTTCTGCAATTAAGGTGGTACATGATATGTCTATAGACTGTAAACTGAACAATGATTTAAGAAACTTAAAATACTTAGATGGAATATGATGGGTCTTATTTATTTTTCATTGTTTATTTTGAGTTAGACCACAATTTTGTTTTTAATCTTAAAAATTATCTATGAGGGGTATAGTGAAAGGAGTGGATTTACGATCCATCTCCTTGTATTATATAATGAATTGGAAATGATAGTTTTCTAAAAACCAGTGTAAATATCCTGGTGTTTATGATTACAGGCTCATGCCAGGAATGCAGTAACAGTGCTTCCTCGTTTAGCCCGGTTTCCAGAGAATAAATATGTATTTGTTTTTTTGGTCATGGAATTTGATGATAAACCGAATAACCAAGATTGATGTAAAGACAACTATGTGTAAGGACTGAAGGTCAATAATGCACTATGTGCTCTGTAGAATATTCTGTTCTAGTTAAGTCCTTCGAAGGAAAACCTATTGTCTATTTTAAACAATTGTAACCTGCCAGGGGAGCATGGGTCAGCAATGTTAAATTTTGAAGCGGCCTAAATTGTTAGACCAGATGTGGTGTTTAAAACTTCACATTGGCCTTAAGGGGGGACTGAAGGGGTGGATTCTGGAATCCACTGCCGCTTCAATATATATCTTTTAAGTTATTAATTAACATTTATCTTTCTGTTAAATTATTTGAATGACTTCTGCAACGTATGTTAAAGCATTTCTTTTCCTTTTCAAACACTAGAAAATAATTTCGAATATTGTCTGTACCTCTCACTGAGAGAAAAGAACATGTTATCAGTATGTTTTGGGAAAGTTTCCTGCTCAGAGCAGAGCTCAGATCAACTTCAACCTTGAAGAAGCTGTGAATCATGTGTATGTGCGCTAAGTGTTCTGTGCAGGTCCTGTGTACTGGTGGACAACTGGCACTCTGCTCGAGACCAGCAGACGCCATGTCATGACCCCAAAAGGACATCCAGTACCTAAATCCAGGGTCCCCTCGTCAGCATTGTGACGAATGGAGATATGCTTCTGACTATCTGTCCATGTTTGGAAGATTACCAAATTTGTCTATTTTTCTTAGCCAATCAGAATCATTGTTACCTTAGTAATGACGTAGTTAGTTGACTCTGTTAGAGTATAATTGGTGTGAAAATGTGAATGTACGCAGAGCGGCCTACGAACTCCTTGTGAGACTTGAAACTATTCTTCAGTAAAATTTCTTCAATTGATTGCATCTCTGACTCCTGGTCTTTCATTCGACATATCTGGTCAAGGGTCTTAAACTGTTACCCCCAACACTATGTACACAAAAGGCCTATTTCTCTCAAATGTTTGCCAATATCCAGCAACTTCGCACAGCCATTGAAGAAGAGTGGACCAACATTCCACAGGCCACAATCAACAACCTGATCAACTCTATGTGAAGGAGATGTGTTGCACTGCGTGAGGCAAATTGTGGTCACACCAGATACTGGCTGGTTTTCGGACCCCCCAATACAGTGAAACAGCACATTTTAGAGTGGCCTTTTATTGTGGCCAGCCTAAGGCACACCTGTGCAATAATCATGCTGTCTAATCAGCATCTTGATATGCCACACCTGTGAGGTGGATGGATTATCTCGGGAAAGGAGAAGTGCTCACTAACACAGATTTAGACAGATTTGTGAACAATATTTGAGAGAAATAGGCCTTTTGTGCAGAAAAAGTCTTAGATCTATGACTTCAGCTCATGAAAAATGGGCAAAAACAAAAGTGTTGCGTTTATAATTTTGTTCAGTGTATATGCAGAAGAAATAGTATCAAGATGAGCCAAACAGTTGTAATTCTGGAATATGAACCAAGGGTTTATGTAACACCTCAAGCAGATTTGCATCTGTCTGCAGAAAGAAAAGTAAACTTGTCATCTGCATTTTCTGCATGGTCTGTTCCCTGCTGGTGGAATGACCTGCCACGCTCTATCCGAGCAGCTGAGTCTTTAGCCATTTTCAAAAAACTGCTAAAGACATATCTTTTTCGTCAACACTTGACCCAGTAATATTAGCACTTACTTTCTATTTATATTTTACTTTTACTTTTACTTTAATTAAAAAATAAATACTTTTAATTAATTAATTAATTAATTAATTAATTAATTAAAAAATAAAAAATAAAACATTATTAAACGTTACAGTGACATGTAAAAATGTAAGAAAACAATAAATAAATAAATACATACATTACATTAAAATTAGTAAATAAAGTGATAAATGTTAAATTAATATATCATAAAAAATGTAAAAATTGAATACAATTAAAATAATAATCCAAAATAAATTAAAATTAATCAGATATAAATAAATATATGGTGGTAAAAAATGTGAGAATGCAGAGAAAAACTGTAAAAGAATTAAAACAAATAAGAATAAAAGAAAACTGTAAAACATAAATCAATAAATTAGATTAAAATAAATGAATAAACATTTTATTACAATAAAATTATTAGTTATTAGTTATAAATTAATGATTAATATAAATAACATTTATATTTAAATAAATAAATAGTACAGTTATCAGTATTATTATTATAGTAAGTAGAATATAAAGCATCTTTAGAGATATTTTAAAATTTATAATATTACATATTCCAGTATATTAAATGGGCAGATGGATTTTTAATTTCAGGATGGTGGTCCTTATTTCCTCATATTTCAGGATCCACTTCTAAAAGTGTGAGAAGCCCTGATTTAGAGGATTCACTCCTGTATTTTAAAGTTGTGTGTCAGCGGACTAATGTTTCTGTTGTCTCTAAATGATGGTCTACAGTGTAAATCCACAAACACATCTACTGCTTTTATAATATATGTTGTTGTGCTGCTGTGTGTGAATCATTAAACACACACAAACACACACTAAAATCAGACTGAAACAACACAGAGACACACATACACAGAAATCAAAGATCTTACCGGTTTATTTCTGTTTCTTCTGTTGAATGTGGGATCAGCGTAAGTGATCTCTTCTGCTCGAGTCTCTGTTTCAACAATAATGACAGAAACAAACACTCAGTGAAATGATGTTTGAGAATTACATACACACACATATACATACAGGTAATACTTGCCTTCTCTGTGTGTCTTTCTGTGTTTCCTGCAGATGCAGAAGATCCCGACAGCAGCAGCAATCAACAGAGATCCAGCAGCAGCAGCAGAGATCAGCACTGTCAGAGAGACTGGAGGACCTGAAGGACCTGAAAGAGACAGTCATTAGCCCAGATCAATGTGTGCAGAAACACCAAATATCATCAGTGAAGCACCTGCAGCACATGTGTGACAGAGTTGAGTGTTGTTGAGGTGTTGAGTCTGGTTTCTGATGGGATTGTTCAGCACACAGCTGTAGGAATCATCCACACACTCCAGATGGAGAAGAAGATCAGACCGGCTGCTGAGATCAGACACTCTGATGCTGGAGAATACACTGTTTCCTTTGAACCAGGAGAGAGTCACATGACTCACATTCACAGCTGAACACACCAATGAACATGATGATGATGATGAAGATGAAGATGAAGAATTTTGTGAAGAGTTACTGCTGATGACAGGAACAGGCAGACGAGCTGAAAACATGACAGAATAAATCAGATTCAGTAGAAATCACTGTGATCTTTTACAGTTAATTGATACTAAAAAATTGAATCAAACAAGCAGATAAACAAATATTATACAATTTAATTATAAGAATGGATAAAATGCACAAATGATCAGAATCACCACAGAATTCATTATCATTTTATAATATTCTCAGTAGTATTATACAGTGAATTTAGTCACCAGATGTAACAGGATAGTAATTCTCTCCTCACCATAGACAGTGAGATTGATCGTGTTGATCGTGCCTCTTCTGCTGCTGGAGACTGTATAAAGTCCAGAGTCTGTGGTTCTGCTGTTGATGATGGTCAGAGATCCAGTCTGATCCAGTTTCAGTCTGTCTCTGAATCTCCCTTCAGCACTTTTATCATAAAACTTGTTCTCGTTGTTGTTCTTTACTTTAGCTATGAGAATGTCACCAAACTTCCACCTGATCTCTTCATCTCTCTGTATTTGAGTGAATCTAGAGTTCAGAGAGACTGATTCTCCCTCAGTCACTGACTCTGACTTCACTGCATCAGCAACAAACACACCTGAACACAAACACAAATAATAACTCTAATTAATTCTTCACTAATTTCAATATACAGTCAATGAAAGGGACAGCAGCATCAACAAAAATATCTGACTATATTAATCTATATTAGAAGCAAAACGAATAATGGAATAATGTGTTTGTAGGCAAATGATTAAATAAACTGAAGTGAGGCCATAAAAATACTCACCAGCCTGACACATGCACAAACAGATGAAAATAAACATTTTCTTCAGCAGTTTATGAAATAGTTTGACAACTGAACTGTGATAATAGTCGTATCCTGACACTCGTGAAAACGTTGAATGTTTCTTAAAGCGAATGAATCTGCGGGTCTGTTGTAAAGTGATTCAGTGAAACTAAACTCCTCCCTTCAGATACTGCCATGCCTTCTCAAAATGAGTTACAGAGAGAAGAGAATGGGAACTATTTCTAATAATATGATCAAAATATTATCCTTTATTAAAACAAGTGGTCAGTGGCTCTTAAAAAAGATTCATGAACTGAACTGAGTGTGTCAGACTCAAGACGTTCAGACATTCAGAGGCTCTCCAGGAACAACATCACATCAAATTTAGAGACATTTTTGCCCCAAACCCCTGTTTATTTCAGATGCTGTGTCAGTCAAGATCCAAAAGGAATGAAATGACAGACATTCTGTTTTGAGAAAGAAAAAGTTCTGAAAAAGAATTACTGAAAAGGTCTGTCTGTGTGGGAGGAGCTACTGGACGAGTTTAACTGCTGGATTTCTATAAAAATCTTCATTACACACTGGCAGAACAATCGACATTTGCAAGAGTGCAGAACTTGGTAATTATTTACATTTCTGAAACTGTTAAAAAAAAATGATTCATACATTTATTTTCTTCTGGTTGTTCTCCTGGAGTCTGACTGGTAAGTATTTTTATGGCTGCGGTTCTCTTTATATTATCATTTGTCCACATACAAGCCATTCTGATCTTTATTGTTTCCATTATTCATTTTGCCTGTAATATTGTCAAGTTTTATCAGACTAAACCTTCAGAAATACTTCTGTGAAAAATGAAGAGGACAGAAACTCCAAATCTGGTCTTTGTGTTTGTGTTCAGGTGTGTTTGTTGCTGATGCAGTGAAGTCAGAGTCAGTGACTGAGGGAGAATCAGTCTCTCTGAACTCTAGTTTCACTCAAATACAGAGAGATGAAGAGATCAGGTGGAAGTTTGGTGACATTCTCATAGCTAAAGTAAAGAACAACAACGAGAACAAGTTTTATGATAAAAGTGCTGCTGGGAGTTTCAGAGACAGACTGAAACTGGATCAGACTGGATCTCTGACCATCATCAACAGCAGAACCACAGACTCTGGACTTTATACAGTCATCAGCAGCAGAAGAGGCACGAACAACACGATCAATCTCACTGTCTATGGTGAGGAGAGAATTACTATCCTGTTTTATATACAGTCCTGTTCAAGTTTATATACACCTTGCAGAAACAAAATGTGTGTTATTTTTGTTATTTATGTATACTCAAAAAAAAAAAAAAAAAAAACACCCATGCATCATCCACTGAAAAAAATTATTTATTGGCTCAACATCCATTACTTATAAAGATACACATATTAAACTAGTATATATATATATATATATATATATATATATATATATATATACGTAAGTGTATGCATAAAGTAAATGAAAAAACGTAAGTAATATCAACTAGCATTACAACTCAGTTAGAATTAAGTTAACCTAACTTAAAATTTAAGGTTAGGGTTATGCAAATATTATATCCAGCCAATGAGCGAAGCTGGAGCCATTTTGAAGTGATGTGGTGAAGACAGCGAGAACTCTGTCAGGTAAACTGTCTTTAAAAACATTAAGTAAAATACTAGAGCTTTACTTTTTAAACATTCATAAGCTCTTGTTTATTGTGTTAGTGGGTGTATTCCTAAACCGGAAGCACAATACAACTTTTTCTGAAGCGTGATGTGGTGACGATGGTGAAAGAAGGTAAGAAAAGTTTAGCTTTATAGTAACAAAGTTAAACTTTAGATTTTGACTTTATAAACATTCATTAACACGCATTTATTGTTTAGATGGGGGTATTCCTAAACTGGAAGCACAACACAATGTTTTCTGAAGCGCGATGTGGTGAAGATGATGAAAGGAGGTAAGCTGAAGTTTAGCTTTATATTAACGAAATAAAACTAATAGTTTGAACTGCTGTGAATTCTTCAACAATCAGAAAAGTGTTATGAATACTAGTTTGCAACTAGTTACATCGAGTTTGTACATGTAAGTTTATTGCACATAAATCAAGAAACCGGTTTGCACGCCAGTATATTTTATTATGTGAGCGCTTCCATCAAACGGATTGCTTGATTAAATGCATATAGTGTTTGCACGTATTCATGAAGATTGCATAATATCAAGTTTGCACTAACCAGGCTTGGGAAGGTTACTTTTAACTTTTATTTTTAAAAGAATTCTGAGAGAATTTTTTTTTTTTTTTTCACAATTACAAGGGACTCACAATCAACTATCACAAAACATGAAAACAGTCGTGGATCATCCAGTAATGACAGGACAGTTAAGATTCAAGGGACATTTCTGAATGGGGCAATTTTTATAAATTCAGTCATTTTGTGTTGTGGAGTATATGTAAACATCTGTTATGTGAAAAAGCTTATTCAGGACAGTACAATATAAAAATAACATGCAATTTTTTTATGATCCCTATTATTTTGTTAAAATTATTAAAATGTTGCATATTCTACAAGGGGAATGAAACTTATGAGCAAAACTGTAGCTGTCCGACTCAGAGAATCATTGCTGTTTAAATTAATTGCCCATCACAGTTTACATTAATGTTTAAATGACATTAAAAATCAAAGTAATCACTTTGGTACTCTAAAATACTTTTTCGGATGTAACTGTGATTTGATTACCATCCATTTAAAATTTAACAGTAATGAAATACAGTTGCTCAAATTTTGTGTTTTATATACGTAACAGAGTTACATGTATTTCATTACTCCCCAATCCTGGCACTAACACATATGCATTGAGTACATATGCATTTTCACTCAGCTCCAAAAAGAATATATAATAAGAATTGAAAAAGCTAGCCTAATCATATTTTATGTTGTTCAGTGCTGTTGTTTTTCTCTCCATTCATCTTAGTGTGAACAGTTGTGCAACAATAGCAGGATATGGTGGATCCTGTTAGAACAATTTCTGGAGGTAACAATTTTTGTTAATTTCACACTTGACTATTAATTGTTTTTGACAAATTGTCTTTGCCAAAAAAAAAAAAAAAAAGAGAGAGAGAGATTTAAGTATATATTTTTCTTGGTCATTTTAGATATAAAAGCTTGTGTGTATCCACCATGAAAAACAACTTTTTGTTTCATGTACTTCTCAGATCAAAGCTGTGGAAATACAGAGAGAAGATGATTCAGTGTTTAATGGTGTACCTCTCTGACAACACTGATGATCTCATCAGGCATCACCAGGTGAGGGTCTGAATACATCTAACACTATATATGGCAGTGGTATTTAATCCTGGTCTTGGAGACCTCCTGTTCTGCACATTTTTGCATCTCTCCTTTATTTAACACCTCTGATTCAGATCATCAGCTCATCAGGAGAGAGCTCCATGAGCTCAGCTGAGTGTGTCAGATAAGAGAGACATAATTCCTATTCGACAGTAACTGATTCTCATGGGGATGTAAGGTATTTTCAACATTAACTGGGGCTAGTTGGTGATTTTATTGCTGCCCGAATCCAGAATGTTAGTGTTTTTCTCTCACCACCCACATAAAAAATGCCTGACCGAACTGCCTACTGTTTTTTGACATAATTACCAAGGTTGTGTGGTAATTTAATTGCCGTCCGAATCAACATCTCTTTTACAAAAAGTGATTGATACAAAATTCACAGTTTAAATCCTTTTTGCACCATGTAAGTGTTGATTTTCGCTGTAATTTGCATGCTTTGAAAAGATGCATTTACTACAGAAATGTTGGAAAGTATTTACAAAAGCACTATTTCATCACCGCTCCACCACAGCGGCGGGAAGATGATAAGAACAAAAGGAGAAAGAGAAATAAAGCACATTTAAAATGGGCCATTATTCTGGCAGCAACAGGTGTGCAATACCATTTTAAAATATGTATTATGTAGAATTGCATGCATTAAAAATATAAACGGCTTTATGCTTAGATCATGTAAATAAGAGGCTGCATTAACTTATTCCTGCTAATTTCCATATTTTTATAATGACATGCATCATTTTGAGATAAAATGCAATACAGAAAACCATTTCAAATATAGCATATCTATTTTATTATCTTCAAGCAGGAGATTTAAATAATCAAATAATAAATAGGATATTATTACACTACATATGATACTCTTCTCAAGCATATGACATTTCATTTACAGCAGACAATCATGCGATTGACCGCGTGAGCAGTGCGCATGTTCCCACAAAACTCACTCCTCCGCCGTGAATAAATCTTTACAGACGTCTACATGAGAAAGAGCAAATCAGAGCGATATTTGTTTCTATGATATTGGTTTGATTTCCACCACCTTGAAAGTTGAGCTTCAAACTAGGGATGCTAACGATTAATCAATGATTGATCTATTGATCATTAGTAATTTAATCGATAAAACTTGTCAGTGGTTGATTAAGCAAGGTCATCATTAGGGTGAGTGGTTAACGATTAAGGTTAATGATTAATTGATTATTAATTTAAATGACGGTGGATCATGGGAATTTGCATAAATTAACATCCCTACTTCAAACCTTAATAATGGCAGTAAATCAGTTTCACCCCAAATAAAACAGAAATGAAACAAACTAACATTTATTTATTAAATATAAAGGTGTTTTCTTGTTATTTCAAAACACTGTAAATTGTTTTGTTTTATATAAATGTTTTACAGTGGGAAAAATATAATACAATCTGGAACTACAAAGTAATGTTGTAAGTAAATACACATCTGCAATGCTTTTCTTTAGGATGGTCACATGACCTTGAGGAACTGGAACAGCACACACACTGAGGAATTTCACGAAGGTGGATTCATGGATGATGAGAACTTTCTTTTTGTCAAATTGTCACTTTTTTTTTATTCAGAAAGTACTACAGTCATGATTTTTGGTTTCAGACCATATAAGTTGTTGTTGTTTCCAGAGTAGTATTGCAATCTCTGTCAAAAAACCTAAAATGCTTTATTTCTGTACTAATTGTGTGAAAACCTTTTGTTGAAATGCTGTCCAAAACTGAAGTAAATTGCTTTGTTTTCTGATAATTGTATGTTGTGTGTTTATTCTAAAGACATTTAATGTCCTGGAGCAGTACAGTAAGTTTTAAATTAAATTTTTAAGTCGTTTCAACACAACTTGCTATTACTTGGTAGTTTGAACTGGTGTTTTTAAGTAAAAAATGTTGAGTAAACCAATATATTTAAGTACCTATAACAAAGATTTTCTTGTTAGTTTTACATAACATTGCTTCAAGTTGGATTTACTTAAAAAGTGTGATGCAAAAATAGTGCATACATATTTTAAGTAAATCCAACATAATTTTTTGCAGTAATGACACAATATTAATAACCACTTACATGTACATTTTTGAACAATGTCATTAAAAAAAAAGATCTATTATTATTTTCTCTTACGGATTATGTCAGCCCAGTCTCATTAGAAAAACGTACCTGTGGGAACGTTTTCGCGAGTCGCAAAATACGTACCAATACATATCACTGCAGTTTAAATGTGTTTAAATTTTTTGCCTGAACAGATAAACGTGAATATAGTACGTTTTTATGACGTTGGTTTTTATACGAATCACCGCATTTCTGACTTGAAATTTGCACTCCTTTGCGTTTTAAAATAACATACCACCAACACTATACCTAAACCTACCCGATAGTGTTAACAAAAGGAAATGTGGCATAAAAAGCATCCGTGATCATGCCGTTTTAGCTTGTTTAGATCTTTCTTTGAGTTCTTTTACCGTTCTTTTACAGGAAAGCGAAACATATGGAGCTGGTTAAGCGATGCAAAGTCCAAAATATATTCGTTTATAAATCGTACACTTTGGTAAAAAAGCGTTTTAAAGTCATAACAATATTGTGCAAGGAGACGTGAAAACAAGTCTTTATTAATCCATAATCTGACCCCGTAATCGTGACTATGTATTAAAATTAAAAGCGCTTGCTGTTTTACTGCCTCTAGCGTTCATTTCTGTTGGAAACTGCAGTGATATGTAGCATTACATATTTTGGCGACTCGCGAAAACTTTCCCACAGGTACATCTGTCCTATGAGACCAGGTTGCAGCATGTCTATGTAAACATTTATGTAAACTATCTTATTCAAGACAGTACTAAATAAAAAATAGCATGGAATTTATATGATCCCTTTTATTTTGGTTATTAAAAAAACAACATTATTTTCAGTATGATAATAAACAACATTTGAAGACTTAAGATGCAAAACCCTCTACGTTTTTTTTTTTTAAATCAAGTAATATCAATGTCCTGTCAAATATCACAGCTATTTTACATACTGAATTAAATTTATTCTCCAATATTTTCCAGCTCGTCTGCCTGTTCCTGTCATCAGCAGAGACTCTTCACAAAATTCTTCATCATCATCAAATTGTTCATTGTTGTGTTCAGCTGTGAATGTGAGTCATGTGACTCTCTCCTGGTACAAAGGAAACAGTTCATTGTCCAACATCAGTGCGTCTAATCTCAGCATCAGTCTCTCTCTACCTCTGGAGGTGGAATATGAGGATAAAAACACCTACAGCTGTGTGATCAACAATCCCATCAGAAACCAGACCAAACATCTCAACATCCCTGAACACTGTTACACATGTGAGTGTGCAGGTATATCAGCAGCACTATATATTTTTCCACACACTAAACAATATTTCTATTTTAACTTTGCTTATTTCTTATCTCATTAGACAGTATCCACTGTTGTGGCTTTACTGAAGCTGTGATCCGATTGGCTCTCTCTGCTCTGGTGGGCGTGGCTACTGTGGTTGTTCTGGTTTATGACATCAAATCCAGAAGTCTTCAACAGAGGAAGAGCGTCCAGAAATAACCATCAAACTCTGATTAATCTCCCAGATGAGATAATCCGGAATGACTGGAGAGATTACAGTATATTACAAGAAATCTTTTGAGATAGATAGACAGACAGACAGACAGATAGATAGATATACAGACAGACAGACAGACAGATAGATAGATAGATAGATAGACAGACAGACAGACAGACAGATAGATAGATAGATAGATAGATAGACAGATAGATAGATAGATAGATAGACAGACAGACAGATAGATAGATATACAGACAGACAGACAGATAGATAGATAGATAGACAGACAGACAGACAGACAGATAGATAGATAGATAGACAGACAGACAGACAGATAGATAGACAGATAGATAGACAGACAGACAGATAGATAGATAGATAGATAGACAGACAGACAGACAGACAGATAGATAGATAGATAGATAGATAGATAGATAGACAGATAGATAGACAGACAGATAGACAGATAGATAGATAGACAGACAGATAGATAGATAGATAGATAGATAGATAGATAGATAGATAGACAGACAGACAGACAGATAGACAGATAGATAGATAGATAGATAGATAGACAGACAGACAGACAGATAGATAGACAGATAGATAGATAGACAGACAGATAGATAGACAGACAGAAAGACAGACAGATAGATAGACAGACAGACAGATAGATAGACAGACAGATTGATATCACACCTGATTTAACTCATTAGTTCATTAGTATAGACTGCAAGACCTGAAGTGTCAAATAAGGGAGACATACAAACTGTGCAGGGATGGGGCGAGCTACTCCAGGATAACCACTGATTTAAGTCATATGTTAATTAATTTTATCAAATCTTAACACTCCTTTAAAAAATTAAAAGTACAGTATACATTTTAGAACAGGATAACGTACAACATCCAAAGAGTCACTGGTAATACATGTAATATAGATTAAAATATTTAATCTGAATACACAATTATGTTTGAATGATCTTAAGAAAAGGAGGATGTCTTGTGTTTCCAGACCTGTAGTTACAACATCTACCAGCAATAGGATCTACTGAAAATATATACAGTATAGGCCTACTGTGAAAATTCTCAAAATTTTAAAAAGTTCAGTCACTAGTAGGCGCTACAGCAGGGTCTGTATGAGAGACTCACTGTCTGAGAGAGTCATGTTGATTCATCAGAATTCAATCGTCTTCTCAAATTTTTTGCAAAACAACACAAGCACAGATGATGGTTTAGACCCTGTAGCACTCATTATATTTCATAGTTCTTTAATCTTCAAAAATGTTTAAAAGAAGCTAATTTAAATGTAATTGTTCAGTATTAAAAACAAAATTTCCCATGCACTGGTCAGTTTCTGCTGTGGTTTTCACACTTCATCTCTCTCACACCTTCACATGGATAAAAGCAGAAGTAACTGCAGCTTTTGACACTTTTAGCTTCTGAGAGCTTCAGTGTCGTGAAAGAATGATTATCAACATTTATTTTATCAGAAGAGCATTAAACCGTAGTGTGTAAATCATTAAAGTGTCTCTAAACAAGGGGTGTCCAAACTTGTTGCTTGAGGTCCACTGCTCAAATCCAGTTCAAATTAAAACTGGACCAGCTAATGAAGTATTTCAGACACACTAGAAACTTTAGGCAAGTGTTTGAGTGGAACTAAACTCTGCAGATTCAGAGTAACACTGACTGAACCAAACAATGATTTTAACAGCTGAAGGACATTGAGCTGAAGAACAGAGTCAACAGACTAATGTTTAAGTTATCTTTGAAACTTTGAGAGTGACTGTGGTCAGTTAATTTTTAGAACATTAGCACATTAACACATTTGTCTGTTCTATTGTAATTGTTAAAATTTCCGAGGATCAGCATTCTCCCCTAAAAGTGATCGGACAGTGATCAAAATTGCTCATAACTCTTAAAATCACAGGCTTAAGTGTCTTGTGTCGTTGAAATCCTTGGCTCAAGACGGATTCATACTTTTTTTTTCTTTTTTTTCATCTTCATTTATATAGCGATACATATTGTTTCACATATTGTTCACAATACATATTGTTTCAAAGCAGCTTCACAGTGACAATAGGAAAGTTCTTATCAAGCTAAAGTTGGTTTTTGATTGAATCACTTGTGTCTGCTTCCCGAACAGTGATAGGAAGATTGTTCCAGAGTTTAGGTGCCAGATAGGAGAAGGATCTACCGCCTGCAGTTGATTCTGATATTCTAGGTATTATCAGCTGGCCTGAATTCTGAGATCGCAATAGACGTGAAGGACTATAATGCTTTAAGAGCTCGCTCAGATACTGGGGAGATAAACCATTTAGTGCTTTGTAAGTCATTAGCAAGATTTTAAAATCTATACAATGTTTAACAGGAAGCCAATGCAGTGTTGACAGAACTGGGCTAATATGGTCATACTTCCTAGTTCTAGTAAGAACTCTAGCTGCTGCATTTTGGACGAGCTGTAGTTTATTTATCAGGCGAGCGGAACAACCACCCAGTAGAGCGTTACAGTAATCTAGCCTTGAGGTCATGAACACATGAACTAACTGTTCTGCATTTGTCATTGAGAGCATATGTCAATGTCAATATATTTTTAAGATGGAAGAATGCGGTTTTACAGATGCTAGAAACATGGGCTTCAAATGAAAGATTGGTATCAAAGAGCACACCCAGGTTCCTAACGGACGACGAAGACTTAACAGAGCAGCCATCAAGTGTTAGACAGTATTCTAGGTTATTACGTGAAGAAGTTTTTGGTCCAAAAATTAGAATCTCTGTTTTTTTCTGAATTTAGAAGTAGGAAATTACTGGTCATCCAATTTTTTATATCAGCTATGCATTCTGTTAATTTTGTGAATTGGTAAGTTTCGTCAGGGCGCGAAGAAATATAGATCTGAGTATCATCAGCGTAACAGTGAAAACTAACGCCATGCTTCCTAATGATATCTCCCAAGGGTAGCATGTACAGAGTGAAAAGCAACGGTCCTAGTACTGAGCCTTGCGGTACTCCATATTGAACCTGTGATCGATATGACATCTCTTCGTTTACTAGTATAAACTGATAACGGTCAGATAAGTATGATTTGAACCATGACAATGCTATTCCACTAATGCCAACATAATTTTTCAGGTGCTTAAGGGATTGTATATCACACAATTTCACACAACATTCATACCACAGGGTAGAAATCATTCTGAGCAACTTTGCCTCTGCCGCCGCTGTCAATCAAATTGTTTGTTAAATATTGGAGATTATTTCAAAAAACGTCTTTCACAAACTTGTCCTAGGTCTTTGGCTCAACTTCCATAAATGTTAAATAGCATTAAAACATATAGCCTATATATTTCCTAGTAAATTGCTTGTGTTGGCTGTAAACGGTCTTTTCCTTTTATGATTTAAGTGGTTACATGCTTGTTAAAGAAAACATTTGATCCCCAGTAATTGCTGCTTGCAGCTATATTTCTTCTTAGTTTTTAATTTTACAATTTTTCCCCCACTCCAGTGGTCAGCATCTTCCTAGAACTGTTTAACAGTGTTTTCAACAGACATGATGAGATTAATGTTTGTCACCTTTTAAAGGACTTTCTTCAGATGTTCATTGATTAAAGTCAGTCTTTAACTTTAAAGACTTAACTTTTGTTGTTATCTCAATGAATGGCATATAGAAGATTTTATTTTCTGAATAAAAGTGTCTGTTAAAAACAGTTGTAAGTAAATACAGAATGTGACCAGACAAAAGATGTTATTTTGAAATATAGTACACAATGAAATAGAAAGGATATCTGTGGAAATTTATATTATTGTTTATGTATTTATTTATTTTATATTTACTACAAAATATAGAGCAAAAGGAGCAATACACTACAAAATGGAAGTAAAGGTATAAGCCTCAAAGCAATAAAATATGAAGATTTTGAAATAAATGACTGCATATAAACATTTTACACTTTAAAACATCACAGTGAGAGAGCTGTGAAAGAACATGTTCACTGAGCAGGAGAAGCTCAATCAGGTTCATTCAGGCTCCAGCAGAGAAATACAAAACTGTCTGAACA
Source organism: Hypophthalmichthys molitrix (assembly GCA_037950675.1). Classification (NCBI taxonomy): domain Eukaryota; kingdom Metazoa; phylum Chordata; class Actinopteri; order Cypriniformes; family Xenocyprididae; genus Hypophthalmichthys; species Hypophthalmichthys molitrix. The sequence continues at coordinate 5,156,085 of CM075494.1, forward strand.
CATTACTATAACAGAACAATCTACAAACATACACACAACAAAAGCACTGCTGAGAAGCCCTGGAATAAAACCAGTAATTTCCCTTTTTTGAATGATTTCACCAAAATTGTGTGAGGGTTAGATTTTCAGGTTTAAGAATAAGGGTTCACTTCTGAATTCTGTAAACTAGATCACTTCACTTGTGTGCGATTCCTGTGACATAAAATACACACGTCATTATATTCACACAGAATAATATAACCACTCTAATATAGTAATCCACCTCCTTTCCCATTGTTGGATCTTTGGGTTTTAGAAAGCTGGCAGCCCTTCAACAGAAGCACATTTCTATCAGTGTCGCATGACGACTCCTGCGTACACCACATCCTCCTCCTCTTGAGCTCTCTGTAAGAAAACACAGATGTAGTTATTAAGAACAATACTGACCATTATTATATATATTAAACTTATACACACAAATACACATCTAGATCAGATCAGACGTTTTGCTCAAATAACACACATATACAGAAATAAAGTTCCTACCGATTTCTGTGCTTTTCGTTTGTAGAACGTGGGATCAGCGTATGTGATTTCTTCACTGCTCTGAACTGCTTCAACAAAAATGACAGAATTATTGTTGCTTTTTCTGCAGCACTGATTTTCATTATTTTAATATAATACAGTGTTGTGGGATGCTTGATTCTGACTGGTTGAAGTGTAAGGTATGAACCATGGTTTTAATAATGAAAAAAAAAAAAAAAAGACACATGAATCATGTAGTTAAACGATGGTAAACACAAATTAACCATGGTTTAACTAACCAAATTAGTCTGCACATCAATGGCTCCATTACTAGCTCTTAAATGACATGTTTGAATTAGTAACGGAGGCTTGGGATGAGATGTGTAAGAAATTAGGCCTACACACAAGAGTGCATTAAAGGCATAGTTTGCCTAAATAAATAAATTCTGTCATTATTTGCTCACCCTCAAGTTGTTCCAAACTTGTATGAATTTCCTTCTTCTGATGAGCACAGAAGAAGATATTTTAAAGATTGTGGGTAACCAAACATTCATTGATTTCTAGAGTATTTTCCCCATACTATGGAAGTCAACAGCTACCGTCAACTGTTTGGTTTCCAACATTTTTCAAAATATCTTCTTTTGTGTTCAGCAGAAGACATTCATATGTTCTCATACAGTCATGACTTCTAGCAGCGAAACTTACATACTGTGCCTTTAAAAACTTGTATTTTTACAGATATCTCAGCAGTAGGGAATACTTGCCCTTTTGGTCTGTTTTCCTGCAGATCCAGAAGATCCCGACAGCTGCTACAATCAACAGAGATCCAGCAGCAGCAGCAGAGATCAGTCCAATGATCAATGAGGATTCGCCTTGATACAGAGTAGACACAATGAAGGGTTAAAGTGAATGAATCTGATCTATATAACTTGAGAGAACAGTTCAGCAAATTAACAAATATATCAGCGCTGTCGTACCTGCAGCACATGGATGACAGAGTTGGGTGATGTTGAGATGTTTGGTCTGATGGCTGATGGGATTGTTGATCACACAGCTGTAGGTGTTTCTATCCTGATTTTCCACCTCCAGAGGTAGAGAGAGACTGATGCTGAGATTAGACACACTGATGCTGGACAATGAACTGTTTCCTTTGTACCAGGAGAGAGTCACATGACTCACATTCACAGCTGAACACAACAATGAACATGATGATGATGATGATGAAGAACAGTCTCTGCTGATGACAAGAACAGGCAGACGAGCTGAAAAATGTGAGAGAATATAGATAATGTTACGTTAGGGTGGTGTAAACAACACACGACGAGGAAGAGTACGTTTAGAAAGTCTTTACTTGATAATCCACAAGGAGAAACACCGAATCCAGAGCAGAATATACACCAAAGCATTGAAGACACGAACGAGACCCGACAAAGACACACTGACAGAACAGAACTGATATACACACACACACACACACTGATGAACTCAAATGATGAACAGCTGAGGTGATGATTAATGTCCATGGAAACAGATAGTGGCGGGAACTAGGAACAAAGGAACACGTGACAAAGGAAAACAAACAAACTGACAGTTCATAAAGTGTGTGGTTGTGACATATCGCCCCTTCCCGGAAAGGCGCGTCCTCGCGCCGTGGAGAGAAGGAGACGATGGAGAGATGCCGATGAAGATGTAGGAGGTGGTTCAGGAGGAGGACGGCCTACCAGGAGGAGGCAGGAAACAAAAGTTCAGGGTGGAGAGGATGGTGGAGTGATCCAGGGTGGAGCCTTGAGCAGGGGCAGATATCGTGAGCTGACCCAGGCCACAGCTGAGACTGTGTCCCATGGCGGCGGCGCAGGAGGGAGGAGCCATAGAGCGAAGATCATAGGGGCCGCCATGGGGACGACCGGAGGCGACGGCGACACCGATGATGAAGCCCACCGCGAAGCCAGAGAGTCGATGTAGTGGAGGGACTCTGAAGATCTTGGCGACCACGACGTAGCCGTAGTGACGACCCCCCGAGGTGGTGGTAGAGACTCGGAGGGCTGAAGGCGAGCAGGAGCGACCGAGGGCGGAGGTGGAGCCTGAGGGAGGGAGGAGTTGGCCAAAGACGAAGGGGTGGAGGGCCGGAGAGTAGCGACCGGCCCGTAAGTCCGTGGTGTAGGCGTAGCGATGCCCGACCCAGGTGGAGCCGACGTACTGAGGGAGTCCTGCGAGGGCATCGAGGGAGGAAGGAGCGTAGGTGTAGGAGTTGGGACGTCAGGTCGAGGAGGACTGGAGCATGCAGAGGCAGAGGGCGGAGCCAAGGGCTTCTCACAGCCGTGACGAGATGACACCCAGAGGGCCCGAGGTGTAGCCTCACCACTGAGAGGAGGCGCTGAGGGACAGATGGGAGGCATAGATGATGGGACGACAGGAATAGCTGGGGACTGGGACAAAAACTGAGGAACAGAGGAAAGGCCAAAACAAAAAACAGAGTCCAAGGTGTGTTGGAGAGGTAGTGGATGAGGGAGGTTGGGAGGGAACACAGGGCTGGACGGAACCAGCGGGGAGACGGACAGTTCAGGGCTGGACGGAACCAGCGGGGAGACAGAAACATAAACGGACTCAGGAGATAACAGAGGGGGAGACAAAACCTCTCCAACATCAAAAAAAAAAAAATTTCTCCAGTGCGGTGGCCGAACACTCACTCTCAGTGGTGGGGGGTTGGGCGGGGCTTCCTTCCATCCCATCGAACTCCACTATGACTCCCTCAGCGATGGTAGTAGCAGCCGGCTCACACACCTGGTCAGGCACGCGTTGCTCAGGCTCCATGGCGACGTTCGACTCGGTCGCTCTTGTGTGCGCTGGTGTGTACGTCGCGGCGGAGTGGCGCTCATTGCCTGCGGTGGGCTCGGGCTGTCGATCCTCGCAGTCGGGGTGTTGTAGGCTGGGCACTGGGTAGCTAGTGGGGCTGGTGTCGTCGATGATGGTAACCTTGAGCTGTGAATTACAGGACACCAGCACCCACTCGACGTATTCCAGGAAGCTCCCTCGAGGCCGTTCTCCGGACAGCAGAGCTTTGGTGGCGGTGTTCAGGCCGGCATATAGAAAGTTGCAGAGGCTGCTGTCCGGGAAAGTAGTGAATGGCACAAGACGGATGAAATCCTCTAGATGTGCCTCGAGGGAGCGATCCTTCTGCTCAAGGCAAAGCAGTTGCACGGAAAAAAGAGGGTCCATAGTGCGGAAAAAAAAACAAAAAACAAAAAGGCAAACTAACCAAAAACATGGAACAAACAAAACACTGAAGACAAAACACGTCGCAACTGTATTGGTCGGGTCTTCTGTTACGTTAGGGTGGTGTAAACAACACATGACGAGGAAGAGTACGTTTAGAAAGTCTTTACTTGATAATCCACAAGGAGAAACACCGAATCCAGAGCAGAACATACACCAAACCATTGAAGACATGAACGAGACCCGACAAAGACACACTGACAGAACTGAACTGATATACACACACACTGATGAACTCAAATGATGAACAGCTGAGGTGATGATTAATGTCCATGGAAACAGATAGTGGTGGGAACTAGGAACAAAGGAAAACATGACAAAGGAAAACAAACAAATTGACAGTTCATAAAGTGTGTGGTTGTGACAGATATCAGTGTATTAAAAGTAGATGAGAAATCAAGACTGAAAAGTAGAGCATTTAAAAACAATCTGATATTGAAAGAACAGTGTACTTGTTCAAGCAGACAACAGTGGCACTGAAAAGCTTGAGATGAATTAAGATATGTAATTTGTGAATAAAGCATGGAAATTTTAAGTTAAATATTTGAGAATATTTTTTAATATGCCTCATTTACAATTGAGCTGTAATTAAATAATTTTGCAGGACTATTGAAAAAAAGTTATTCAGCTGCATGAAATGAATAAATGCTATAGTCTTAACAAAGGAGTCAGCAATGTTATTTCAGGTCTAACATTATTAATATGCTTATTTTCTTAAAGTCTAAAACTGAACATTAAAGAAACACCCAAATCATCAAACAGGATAGTAATTCTCTCCTCACCATAGACAGTGAGATTGATCGTGTTGATCGTGCCTCTTCTGCTGCTGGAGACTGTATAAAGTCCAGAGTCTGTGGTTCTGCTGTTGATGATGGTCAGAGATCCAGTCTGATCCAGTTTCAGTCTGTCTCTGAATCTCCCTTCAGCACTTTCATCATAAAACTTGTTCTCGTTGTTGTTCTTTACTTTAGCTATGAGAATGTCACCAAACTTCCACCTGATCTCTTCATCTCTCTGTATTTGAGTGAAACTAGAGTTCAGAGAGACTGATTCTCCCTCAGTCACTGACTCTGACTTCACTGCATCAGCAACAAACACACCTGAACACAAACACACATACTCTGGAGAGTCACCAGATTTGGAGTTTTTCTCAATTCAGAACAATCATTGGATATGAAAAATAACATCACGAGCAAATGTTTATATTAGTCTAATAACACATGAAAACGAAAGATTGATAATAACAGAATGGTTTGTTTGTGGGCAAATAATAATAAGTCATAAAAATACTTACCAGTCAGACTCCATAAGCACAAACAGACAAATATAAACATGTCAAATATTTTTTCTGTTTTGTTGTGTCTAGATTAGAAAAGGAAATCCCAACAGAAATGGTATAATAAAGGTAGAAAGTGACAGAAGAGCTGGAGAGGACAGTGCTGTCGGTCTGTAGTGAAGCTCAGAGTGAATAATAAGCTCCTCTAGAGCACTTCCTTCAGAGGCTCTACAGCCTGTGACTTCTCACTTATATGGGTTTCATCTACAGTAGTCAACATTTGAAGTAGATCAAAAAAGTTCATCAAAGTTGTCCTAAGAAGAAGGTTTTAGGACAAGTTCGATGAAAGGTTTTGATCCACTTGAAATGTTAACTACTGTATAATACACCTATTTTAGTAAAAACACTTTTACAAAGTAATTACTAACCCCGTGTCTACAGTGCTACAACAGTTTGAGGCGGTCTACCCTGGACACGACAAAGCGACTGACCATCGCAAAACCATTTGTCCTTCATGTCTATTAGTACAGCGAGAGTTTGGAGCACACAGAAGAAGAACGGTGTCCAGTGTGTGCAGTAACACGAGTTATAATGGCTTCTGAAGTCTTTGGTCACATCCAGTGTGACACGGTGAAGTTTGAGAAGAATTACTACTGACTAATGTTCCCATTCCTCCCAGTTCAGTATTCTAAAAGATTGCTTTTAAAATACTGAAGTTTGCTAAAATTTCATGTTATGAAATATTGAAATATTATTGAAATCCCATTCTGAGCCGATGAGTCGTGCTCAACATTATCTCAGTGGTTAGTCATCTCACACCAAGAATGTACCTTGTATTTACTCTGGTAAAATGGGTAGAGGATGTTTTACCAACAGAAAGAAAAAAGAAAAAAGAAAAAAAAAAAATTTCTCGCATTTTGCATATATAGCCTACTTCCTATATGTATCCTGCAGCTGGTTCTGCAACTGATTCTTCATGAGCATCTAATGTTAGCCTATTTTATTTTTAAAAAGAACAATTATAAATGATTTATGCTTTAACCATGCCCCAGTTTTCAAAGGCAAGTTTTGTGTTGGCTTTAACTTGTATATTAAAACCCCTAATGTATTAAAGAAAAATGCAATAGTTTACACTTGTTTGTGGAAATAATATATAGTTAAACTATATACAATTCTGACTATCTCTGTCCTGGCGTCACATCATCCATCATCCTTCTTTCTTCTTGTCAAGTTATTGCTACATTTAAAACACATGCAGATCCTGAAAAACTTTTAAATGATTTATTGTTTTATTTCACAAGAAGAAATCTTTAAAATGTGCACTTGACCCAAAATAACAGTTAAAAAACTAAACTAAAACTAAATAATCTAAGAAATATAAGTAAGCACTTGTCTATTCAAAAGAAAGGATTTACACTTATTAAAGTCTGTCTGTTCACACTAAAAACTTCATCAAAGACTGAGAAACAAAGCATAAAAACAAGAGAAGAAAACCAACAGGAAAACAAAAACAAACAAACAACAACAACAACAACAACAAAAAAAACATTACATTTACCTATATAAAATAATCCAAGTTAAATGAAGTGAGCTGACCATTAATCATGGTTTACAACAAAAGTTTGATCAATATCATGGTATTTTTCTGTTGTCATAAATATAACAGTGAGTGATGAAATGGGGATAAACATATATCACTATATTCATTCATACTCCAATAAACTAATAAAACATCAAGGAATTTAAAAACATATTGTAACCCCAACAATCTGTCAGCAAACAGATAACAATAACGGTTTGAGATCATTATCTCATTGAGCGGGATTCTTTAAGCTTGCAAATTTTCAAATTTACTGTTTTACAAGAAAGGCAGGAAAAAAAAAAATAGTAAATCACTTAACTTTTTTTAAACTATTATTCAGATGTCCAATTATAGTTAATAACAACAGAGACTGTGTAAAAGTACATGAAAACAAACAAGCCAGCAAGAACGCAAGCTGTTATCAAAGCCAGAGGAGGACATACAAAATATTACATTTTTTTTTTGTTATTATCTGTGAATAAAGACTATTTATTGCCAAATAAATGACTATAACATTTTTAGTTTAGTTTTTGACAGATTCCTAAAATATTTGTGTTTTCTCTTTATTATGACAGGCACTCTAATAAATGTTATATATATATATATATATATATATATATATATATATATATATACAGTCAAACCAAAATTTATTCAGACACCTTGAACATTTCCTTCATTAATACAGTTTATTCAATATAATTTACAAAAAAATGGTAATGAAATATGACAAGATTTCAGATTTAAACTGTGTCAGAAAATATTAATCTTAATTATGTCAGATAACACTTAAGCAAAACATGGTCAGGTCAAAGTGTCTGAATAATTTTTCATCAAGATTTTTTTATCAGTTTTACTGGTAGTCCACTGTATGAAGAATTTGGTATAATATGTCACAGTTTACTTTATTTTGCTATCCTCACTTACATAAATGAACTATAGTGTCCTGCACCCACTAGTAAAAATATATCAAAAATGTCAAAAATGTCTGAATAACTTTTGGTTTGACTGTATATATATTTGTTGTAAACCATATATATATATATATATATATATATATATATATATATATATATATATATTGATTTGTCACAGTGTATATTTTAAGGCAAATTTGAAAATCTGCTTTAGAATGATATATATAGTGAAAAGACAAACAAACACAACTGATGTGAAAATTAGAAAAGGAGTAAAATAAAAATGGGAGTTTAGATGCTAAAAAAAATAAAAAAAAAATAATGATTTTTAAAATGATATTTCTTGTAATATTACATCTACAGTTGTTCAAGAACATCTCTACCTTCCTCAGTATCTGATTAATCAGAGTTTGATGGTTATTTCTGGACGCTCTTCTTCTGTTGAAGACTTCTGGATCTGATGTCATAAACCAGAACAACCACAGTAGCCACGCCCACCAGAGCAGAGAGAGCCAATCGGATCACAGCTTCAGTAAAGCCACAACAGTGGATACTGTCTTCTGAGAAAAGAAATGAGCAATGTTAAAATATCATTATTGTTCATTTAGTTTTTGGAAATATACAGATATACAAATATCATCAGTGAAGCACCTGCAGCACATGTGTGACAGAGTTGAGTGTTGTTGAGGTGTTGAGTCTGGTTTCTGATGGGATTGTTCAGCACACAGCTGTAGGAATCATCCACACACTCCAGATGGAGAAGAAGATCAGACCGGCTGCTGAGATCAGACACTCTGATGCTGGAGAATACACTGTTTCCTTTGAACCAGGAGAGAGTCACATGACTCACATTCACAGCTGAACACAACAGTGAACATGATGATGATGATGATGATGATGATGATGAAGAATTTTGTGAAGAGTTACTGCTGATGACAGGAATAGGCAGACGAGCTGAAAACATGACAGAATAAATCAGATTCAGTAGAAATTACTGTGATCTTTTACAGTTAATTGATAGTAAAAAACTGAATTGATCAAGCAGATGACACTATAAACAGATAAGCAAATATTATACAATGTTGCTTTTTAAAATATTTAATTATAAGAATGGATACAATGATCAGCATCATCACAGAATTCTCTATCATTTTATAATATTCTCAGTAATATTATACAGTGAGTTTAGTCATTTGGTGTCACTAGTCAACAGTCACCAGATGTAACAGGATAGTAATCCTCTCCTCACCATAGACAGTGAGATTGATCGTGTTGATCGTGTCTCTTCTGCTGCTGGAGACTGTATAAAGTCCAGAGTCTGTGGTTCTGCTGTTGATGATGGTCAGAGATCCAGTCTGATCCAGTTTCAGTCTGTCTCTGAATCTCCCTTCAGCACTTTTATCATAAAACTTGTTCTCGTTGTTGTTCTTTACTTTAGCTATGAGAATGTCACCAAACTTCCACCTGATCTCTTCATCTCTCTGTATTTGAGTGAATCTAGAGTTCAGAGAGACTGATTCTCCCTCAGTCACTGACTCTGACTTCACTGCATCAGCAACAAACACACCTGAACACAAACACAAAGACCAGATTTGGAGTTTTTGTTAATTTGAATAAATAAATTAAATAAATAAATAATTATAATAACAATAAACAAATCTGCAGAACTGCTCTTCACTAATTTCAATGTATAATTCAATAATGTGTAACAAATTAAACCTTTGATGTTAATGAATGAGAAAAATCATAAACAAACATAACTGAGTTCAATGACAAAACGTAAACATTTCTGAAATAGCCTATAACATGATGGATTGTATGTGGACAAATGATAATAAGCTTTATACAGAAATGAAGCCATAAAATACTTACTATTCAGACTCCATAAGCACAAACAGATGAATATAAACATGTCCATGTCATTTATATTTTTTGGCATTTCGGTGAACGGTTTCAAATTACAAGTTCCTAATTTCCCAAGTTCCTAAATGCTACATTTAAACACAACAAAAAAAACCATAAAAGTCATAATAAAAGTTGAAGATTTGGTAATACAGCGACAGAAGAGCTGAAGAGACAGATAGTGCTGCAGGTCTGTTGTGAAGTGGAGGAGTGAATCAACTGCTACTTTGAGAAACCACTTGATGACGTCACAGCTTAATCCTCATTGGTCTAAAAGTTGCGTTCTAAACTGTGATATCATGTTTTTATGTTTATGTGTGAATTTCCAAACAGTCTGACAGCGGGATCTTTCAAAATTATAATATACATGTTCATTTAGCCTAAATTTCATCACAAATTTCGCCTTTGATTTCATCGCAAGTTCGCAACCTGCTACCACGCAAACTACAAAATAAAAGTCCCCATAACTAAGGAAAAGCAATGAAACACTACTTAAAATGAGTGTGGATGCATGACGCTTTTCTTAATTATAAACGGAACCTACTGTTAATGATAGGAATGTATCAATACATGTTACTTTAAATAGGGACTGATTATTGTCTTTTTTTTATTTTATTGTCTTTTTTGTAATTTACAATTCTTTTGTGTCTATTTACACATCAGTCTGTCTGTTTGGCACACAAACAACGTACCACCAATGAAGTAATGTAAATATGCGTGTGTGTGTGTGTGTATATAAAAGGGGATCCTCCCCTTTTTCTGTTGCTACAGTGGTTACAGCCCATAGTTGTCAAGTTCGCTTATAGTACGCGACTTTGGGCTTCTTTTTTTTGGCAAGTCGCGTTAAAAAATCACGGGTTGCGGTTTTTTGGGCTTATTTAAAAAAAATGTGGTTGCTTGTTAGGAAAATATGATAAGCAACTTTGTTTCTTTATATTTATGGTCGCCGTTTTCTCCAATACATTGATTGACACTGTCTACTCACAGCTAATAGCCAATCAGTGCAATAATACAAGCCTGTAATTCGTCCTCTCACATCCCGCCTCCTCCTCCCCCTCATTGGAGAAAAATATCGTTCAACATGCAGGAATGTGACCTTGTAAATGCAAGTAATGATAGTAGACGTAAATAGACGCATGTAACGTTACATTTTCACAAACAATGTCAGCACCAACAGAGATGGAGAGGAAACATGGACGGTGCAGGGAGGAAAGGCACAAAAAAAAAAAAAAAAAAAAAAAAAAAATATATATATATATATATATATATATATATATATATATATATATATATATATATATTTGTATAATGTATTTATCATTACAGGTTATAAAAAACAAAACAAAAACAAAATCTAATACTAACAGTAGGCATGGTTCGAATTTATTTTATTATAAATATGTGGCTATATTACAGCGCTCCCTTAGTGTTGTCTTTTTCACGGTTTGCAGTGTGTGTGTGTGTGTGTTTACTACTCACTGCTCCTAATGTGTGTGCACTAACTTGGATGGTTAAATGCAGATGACAAATTCCGACTATGGGTTACATAACTGGCCTTCACGTCACTTTTTCTTTTCCATCTCCAAACCTATTCTGTCCACAGCTGATCGGAGGATATAGTGCGTACCCTCCTGCTTTGTTGTAATTTGATGATTTTTGTAAAATAACATGTGTTTTTGCTTTTCAAACTCCGAGTGGTTTCAGTTTAATATGTTGCAGGCTCATTTATTTAATTTAATAATAAATAATTGATAATAATAATTAATATAATAATATTGGGCTTGTTTTGGGCTTGTTTTTGAAGCTGCAGTTGCTTATTTGTCTCGCGAGAGTTGGCAACTGTGTTACAGCCTGTCTCTTTCATCGGTTTGTATGTGTTCCCATCGGATGCTGTATTGGATTTGATTACTGCCCTCATTTCAGTCCCTGTACTTCAGTTTAACAGCGGGTTATTTGAAGGCTGCGTATCCTGAGCGGTGAACTGATTGTAAAACTCCTCTATCCGCATTTGGATTCTCCCTTTCGTCCTGGGCGATTATTATTGCAGCTCGGTTCTTTCTCCGCTGCGCGCCGTACGAACAATATCGGATTACAACTATTTAAGAGGACTTTTGCTGCAGCCGTCTTGTTCTTCTTGTTCTTCTTCTTGATTTTTATCGCGGTTGGCAAACAACTTCAAGGTGCATTACCGCCACCTGCTGGTTAGGAGTGTGGACCAAGAACGCAAGGACCTTTACCTATAATCTTTTATCTAAATCAGACATTTTTAAATATAGTATTAAAAAAATCAATACACTCCTCATGTGAGTTGCAATAAATGTGTCAAATTAAACTTCATCTTAATTCTTTTCAAATTACAAATCAATACTCTCCTTTCACTATTATATTTTGGACATTTCATTATAACATGTTCCACTGTTTCTTCTTGATTACAATGCTCACATGCTCCTGTCTGATGTTTTCCTATTTTATTTAGAGTACTGTTAAGTGCTGTATGTCCAAATCTAAGTCTAGATATAATTGATTCTTCCTTTCTATTTCTCCTTGTTATTCTACCTTTACCAGCAATTCTTTGGATATTATAAAGCCATCTTCCTGTTCTTTCTTCTTCCCATTGTTTCTGCCATCTATTTTTCACATGTTGTTTAATTAAAAACTTCATCTCAGCCTTACTATAATTTACTTTCATATCTATATCTGATTTTCCTGTGGCTTCCTTAGCACATTCATCTGCCAATTCATTCCCCTTTACTCCTATATGAGCAGGTACCCAACAGAAAGATACTTCTAAACCCATCATCTGAATCCTGTATAATGTTTGAAGGATCTCGATCAGTACGTCAGATCTACTCTCAGACTGACCACTTTCTAGTGTCATTAATGATGAACTTGAGTCAGAACATATAAATGTCCTTAATGATCTATTTTCTTCAACCCACTGTAGAGCCAATAAAATTGCAATCATTTCTCCAGTGTATACTGATAGATTATCTGAGATTCTCTTGTTAACTTTGACATTAAAATCTATAACTGTGAATGCCACGCCTACTCTGTTTTCTATATTTTTAGATGCATCTGAATAAATCAAGACATAACTAAAATAATGAGTTTGAATATATGTCTGCACCATTCGAGCATTATAACCATCCCCCTGGGCCTTGTCCCTCTTCTCTAGCAGTGACATGTCCACAATGGGCTGTGGTAATAACCACTGGGGAATTACTGACCATGGAACAGTTGGGCTAATGGCCATCTCATGTATTTCCATTTCTTCTGCCACTTTAGGTATCACCCACCCAAAACTCTTGATTTCAACCTTTTCTTTTTCCCAACATGGTTTTACCACGTCTTTTGCTGGATGATCTATATGTCCTTTTATACTGACCAAATAATTCAGTGACAGTTGCACTCTCCTAAGTTCTAAAGGCATTTCCCCTGTTTCAATCTGCAATGCAGCAGTAGGAGTGGATCTTATAGCCCCTGTTAATAACCTTAATGCCTTATATTGAATTTTGTCCAATTCCTTCAACTTGCAGATTGAAAAACGATACAACCATAATCAAGCACTGATCGCATTGATCCGGTATATATACTTTTCAATGCCAACCTTTCAGCCCCCCAGTCCTTACCCACCAAACATCTCATAACATTCTGTACTTTCTTGCATTTATCAATAATTTTCTCAATATGCATTTTAAATGTAAGTTTCTCATCAAACCATACCCCTAAAAACTTAAAACAAGAAACTCTTTCTATGTCTTGGCCATATAATTTTAATTTTATCCCACTGTTAACTCTCCGTTTTGAAAAAATCACTGTTTTTGTTTTTTCAACAGAAAATCTAAACCCCCACTGATATGACCATTTTTCCACTTCTGTTATAGCAGCTTGCATTTTCCTAACAATGAAATCCACATTTCTTCCACGTTTCCAAATTGCCCCATCATCTGCAAAAAGGGAGAATCCTATTCCTTTCTCAATACTTGAGAATACATCATTAATCATAATGGTAAATAATAAGGGACTAATTATGCCTCCTTGTGGTGTACCGTTCTCTACAATCATGGTCCTGGAAAAGTTTTGCCCAACTTTGACTTGAATAGTTCTGCCAAATAGAAAATCTTTAATCCATCTTAACATTTTCCCATTAACTCCTGCCTTTCTTAACTTAATTATCAGACCTTCTCTCCACATCATATCATAAGCTTTCTCAATGTCTAAAAATATAGCCACTACACTTTCTCTATTAATCTGCGCTCTCCTTATTTCATACTCTAAGCATACTGTAGAATCCATTGTACTTCTTCCTTTCCTAAATCCACTTTAATAATTTAAAATACATCCTTTTGTTTCCAAATAATATGTTAATCTTTTATTAATCATTTTCTCCATAACCTTACAAATATGAGAAGTCAAAGCAATTGGTCTATAATCATTTGGACTGTTTCCTTCCTTCCCTGCTTTACGTATTGGTACTATTATAGCCTCTTTCCATTTGCTAGGTAATTTCCCACTCTCCCACACCCTGTTATATAATTCCAGAAGTATATTTTTAGATGAATCACTTAATTTAGACATCATTATATAGCATACCTGATCTTTACCTGGTGCAGATACTCTAGTGATCGTTAAAGCACTATTTAACTCACTTATAGTAAAAGGTAAATTCAATGCATCATCCACATTTCCATAATCTAAATCTATACTAAAATCCCTGTGTCTTAATATTGTTTCCTCTCGCCCTCTTCTCCCTTCTTCACTGATATTGTCTGAACTGTGAATTTTGACAAATGTTTCCACAATCATTTCAGCCTTTTCTATCTCTGTAATTGCCGTACTCCCATTGATTGTTAATGTTGGATACCTATACTCTCTTCTAATCCTGTTCATTTTCCTTACCATACCCCAGACCTTATCAATATCCGTTTCTCTACCCACTGTATTACAGAACATCCTCCAATATTCTTTTTTTGCTGTTTTCACTGTTCTTCTAACACATGCTTGCGCCTTTCTGTACCTAATTAAGTCCCCAAAATTAAAATTAAGTGTTCTTTTAAGTCTTTTAAATGCTTTGTTTCTCTCTTTGACTACTCTTCTACATTCTTCTGTCCACCATGGGACAATCCTCTTTTTCTTACTTCCTGTGCGCCTTGGAATTGACTGGACTGCAGCTTCAATTATGGCTCCACTAATACACTGATTTAACTCCTCTGTCTCTTGATTAATATTAATTTCCCTCATTATCCCCTCACATACTTCTCTAAATTTACCCCAATCTGCTTTGTCAAAAACCCACCCTCCTGATCTATTTATCTCATTAATTTCTACTCTTGCCCCTACTTCAACAAAAATAGGATAATGGTCACTCCCCATCGTGCTTTCTTTCTTAACTTCCCACCAACATATCCCTGCTATTGACTCAGACACAAGGGAAATATCCACCGCTGTCTCCTTCCCATTTATAACATTTACTCTGGTACCATTTCCATTGTTAATACAAACTAAATTTTTCATATCCATAAATTCTTCTATAACCTCTCCATTAATATCATTATAATTATCCCACAATGTATTATGACCATTAAAATACCCTTAACTTACCCTCTAAGTGAACTAATAATTCCTCCAAATTCCCCAAGGTTAATCTCTGGCATGGATTATAATAATTTGCTATTTTAATATTACCCTCCTCTGTCCATACCTCCATTATAATAAATTCCAGTTATTTCCCTCTAGCTGATACCCTGTACTGAATATTTTGTTTAATAAATATTGCACAACCTCCCCCATTGTCTCTGTCTCTCCGAATACTATCATAACCTATAATTATAAAATCTAATGATGGTTTTAACCAAGTTTCCTGTATGCAAATTATATCTGGTTTCACTTCTAACTCATTAATAAATTCTTTGAATTCCTGTCCATTAGCTACTAAACTTCTTGCATTCCACTGAATAATAAGCATTAACCTTGTCCATTCTGGCTGGACGATTTTCCTTTGATTCAAGT
Source organism: Hypophthalmichthys molitrix (assembly GCA_037950675.1). NCBI lineage: Eukaryota > Metazoa > Chordata > Actinopteri > Cypriniformes > Xenocyprididae > Hypophthalmichthys > Hypophthalmichthys molitrix. The sequence goes on from CM075494.1 coordinate 5,171,548, forward strand.
CTTCTATTGATTTGTTCCCAAGACATGTGCTTGACTGACAAAAATTTCTCAGCACCTCTCACAATTACTTTAATTTTCTCTGTTTTATGTCTCACTTGATCCGTACAATTAATGACATATGCTATAAATAGAATTAAATTCTCCATACCCACGGAAATGTCTCTCAAATTTCTTTGTCCTCCCAGGACATTTCCTTCATTACCTGTCCTCTCCTTTGTTTCCCCCTCTCCTTGAACTCTTTTCACTGCCTCTGCATAGCTTATGTTATTTTTAACTTTGACTTTCTGGACTTCCACTGCTCTTTTTCTTACATCACATCCTCCAAATGCTACATTATGATCCCCTCCACAGTTGCAACATTTAACCTTCACATTTTCTCCACATTCTTCATATCTATGTTCTCCACCACATTTAGGGCATCTTTGTTTACCTTTACACACTGCAGCAATGTGCCCATACCTTTGGCATTTGTAACACCTAAGAGGTGGAGGAACATATTCCCTGACTGGAAAACTCATGTAACCTACTTTGACCCTGTCCGGAAGTTTATCATCTTGAAACTCAATTAAAACCGACAAGCTTGCAGTTCTTTCTCCATTTATTGTTTTATTTAATCTCCTTAAACTCTTTACATTTCCTCCTTGGATGTTCTTTTTGATGTTATCCATGTCTTCTTCAGTTGGAATGCCCCATATTACTCCTTGAGTTCCCTTCTTTCCATTTATTACTTTTCTATCCGCTACCTTCTTTTTACATACGTTTCCAATGAGCAATGCTTTTCTCCTCTGATCCTCTGTTTTACATATTAACATAATGTTTCCATCTCGAAGTATTCTTGCCATTTCTATTTCACCTAGCTTCTTTTTTAAATCTTGGGTAAGTGCAATTGGACTTAAGCGTATGTGCTCATCTTCTTTCCTAAACATAAGGATAACTTTGAATTCTCCATCGTCCATCTTCCTCCGCACCATTCGCTCGTTTTCCTCAACACTATTCTCCTCCAACCCCCTTTTTTGACTTAGATTAGTCCTCTCATTACCCCCTTCTCCCTGTCTTCTTCCTCTACCCCTCTCTTTTTCACCCCCAGCAGCCATCCACTCCTCACTATCCATATCATCAACATCCTCATACCAAGATCCTGCCATCCTGACCCATTCACTAACCAGCTCATGCCCTCCGCCTTCCTTCAGCTTCCCACTTTGTGCCAGCGTCTTTGGTATTATTTTGCTCACAAACACTCCGTCTCCTGCTGTTCCACAATGGCGTGCAGAAACCGTTGACGCGTAATAACGTCACCCCCCTGTCCCTGCTATCTGGTTTCTGTGATTGTTCTAATTTACATTTACTGGTTTACTTTGGGGTGGAGGATCGTGCGGTTATTGGAGCTGGCCTAAGGACGTCGTGGCCGCTCCTTACGAGTCCTGTTTTCCTCCTGGTTTTAACAGAGCTCTTTCGCTGTGTTTATATTTTCTTTTGAATATTTGTATATTGTTAATTGTGTTGTGTTGTGGTGACTGTTGTCCATCGGTTTACGGTGGAAGTGTGACTTACTTTGATTTTCATTTATTTCTGTTTGAGATTTATTTATTTTGTTTTTGATTTCTTTCAGGAGCTGGGGTCCCACGGGTGAAAGATCTCTGGTGGTGCTGCTTCAACGTTTGCCGTGTGACACTTTTGAAGTGTACGAGTGTGTGATCTGAGTTCACGGTGGGGTGTGTGTGGAAGTGTGCTTTTGGATAACTAGCGCTGGTGATCACTCCGGTGGGTAACCTCAGCCCTGTAATTAAGTATATATTTTGTTTTGTATAAATTGGTTTTGTTTAACGTATTTTCTTTTGGTTGTTTCTTTTTGTTTGTATCGTTGTCTGTCACTGGATCTTTTAACAGTGAGGATATTTTCTTTTTAAGTCTGTTTTTGTAATTTGGTATAATTTGAGTTTGTGATTTTTGTGTGCAGTTTTTGTCTTATGTAATTGGTTTTGTGTATTTGTTTTTCTTTGAGTTGTCACTGGAGAGAGAGCTGCCATGAATGGCACCATATCATTGAGGCTATTTTAAGTGATTTTTCTATCTTGAATTCAAGTTGTGAATAAATGTTGTACTTTTTATATGATGCCCACGTTTCCTGCCTACACTTCTTTGTAAGAGAATCGAACCTGTGTGACCTAATAACAAACTTTGGGGTTTATTTCTATTTCCTGGGTGAAACCCTCCCAGGTGGCATAGTCGAATTTTCTACAAGTAGATAAACTGGGGCTTGTGTGTGTTTAACCTGTACCGCTCCACACCACACACACACACACACACACACACATATATATATATAATATAAATACATTTGTAAAATAATTACATATTTTTATTTATCAAATCACAAAATGATGATCTGCACTCTTTTGAAAACTACAAATAATAATAATACATTCCTATCATGAACGAGATGAACTGTTCGATGTGTCAAACCACTCCAGACATTTAAAATGAGCTTAAGTAATTCGAGTTTGTTGCGTGTTCTTATCATTAAAAGTCAACGCCCACAAAAGTAAACATGACAAAAAATATAAAATCATTAATTTGTTATTATTCCAAATGTAAGATAACTCTTCTGTGATTATTAATACTTAAAGATCGTTGCATCAGGTTGGTAGAGTACTGTGACTGATTGATTTCTTTATTTTTACCATGTGTTTTCTCATTTTCATTTAATTTATTTCTGTAAACAAGCCTACACCTTCACTTCATACTATATTTGTATTGTAGGCTGTTGTCCATGAACTCAAAACTGAGTTTGAGCGAGAGAAAAAGAGAATTGTCTGGTCCATTCAAACAGCAGATGGCAGTAATGCTCTATTCTAGTCTGGGATCCGCTGCAAAGAAAGAGAACCGTTAGTCTCCGCCATTACAGGTTTCTGCGCTTCTGTGCAGTTTTTCAGATTTGTAAACGTTGAGGTTCTTCTTCTTTAGTAGCATATAAACTAAAATGAAAATTAATTAATCAGCTCCAGTCGGTATTAAGATCTCTCTGTAGGTATTTATCGGGTTTTGTTCACACTCGTCGCTGTCGGTCAGGAGGGTGTGGTTCAGAAACAACAGCGAGCATTAATGATATTCATCGAAATCAGATTTTGCTGGAATCTTCGACAGTATGAAGAACAATTTCAAATTATTTCAGATTTTTCTACTAATGTGCGGTAAGTTCACGATTTCTGTTTATTTTGACCACTTTCGGTTTCACTCTGACACCGGAAACCGTAGAGGCCGGGGTGGCCAACATGACTTGGGTAAAGTTAGAGGAAGGGGTAAACCAAATTTACCCAAGTGCCAATATGGACCTGGAAAGTCCTGCAGAGTTTTTCTTCAAATTAAATCTGAACAAGCTAAACTAGGTTTTAATGGTTACGTTACTGGGGAGCTACGGACAGGGGAGTTTTTTATATCATGGTTTGTGATAACTCTGCAGGACGGCTCTCTAGGACAGACATTCGCCACCCCCTTTTTTAACTTGTCCTTCACTATTTGTAGTCTCCTGCACTTTTATTAAATACACGTAGGTGCTCTATTGTTGAATGGAAGCTGTGTACGAATAAATTAATTATAAACAAACCGCGACACGACCGAAAAGGGCACACTCACGATTAAAGGGACCGAGGCACGAGTTTGATATTCGCCAAAGAACGTAGAACCTAAGATGCGACACTTTGATACTTTTTGGGAAACAGCCACTAGATGGCGCTCCGGTAGCGCGGCCGCCATTATGGGGTGAAAATACTAACTGGACAATAGAATCCTTCACATCTTACGCACCCAAAATCAGCGAATTTCACTGCCAAATCAGAAGCGCAATAGAACAGTTTTTTAAATTAAGTCACCAGTAAACCTACAGTAAATGTTGTGTTGTCTTATATGTTTTGTTTTACCAGTTGTGGAATCCAACCAAGGTAACGTAGTTAGCCTACTTTATTGAGTATTTCCATTTTACTTTACACATTTATTAATAGTAAATTAATAATTAATAAATTTAAGATCATCATGTTTGCAGCAAACAATATTTTTCAGACCTAGTGGAGTAATAGTAATAGTATCTAGGTCTGAATTGAAATAGGCTATTGTACGTTTTAATGGATCACGCTACAAACATAATGATCTTATAATACATGATGCATTGCTGTGTCCATTATCGCATAATTCACACTTTTGGACACTTTTGGACACTTTTGCTTTAACGGATATTAGACAAAATCAAGCTGTTATATTCATATATTTATTGTCCAACATTCCCAATTTTTCTGATGCATGTTCTTAATTTAATTAATTCAGTGTTTATAATGCTAATACTTGAACTTCAAAGAATTTTAACCCAAACTGACTGGAAGTCAGTGTGCACAAAGTGTGTAAAATAAACTGTTTTAGGATTTGATGATCACTAGTGATAGTATTTTATTGCCATAGAAACTAGTGGACTGCCGAGTCGCTTTCACCCCAAAATGGCGGAAACGCAGGGCTGCTGCTGGACGACAGGTGTCGTGCCGAAAATTGATCGTCTGCCGAAAACTGACTGCCGTCCGCGGGAGCGCGCGCAGCATGTTTAAAGGGTATCGCCCCTGTTTCTACACGTCTACAGCTGCTTTTATCAGGATCAAACTGCCATAATCTGCAAATACATATAACTCTGTGTCCGTGGTAATATGTCCGTGATAATAGCAAAGAAACTTTTCCTGTAACGGATTAATCAAAATTATTTAATTAATTTTCCGTTTATTGCTTAATCGATCCTGATTTTTCCGTGATTATAACAGAAAGCCTATTTACTTGCTTTGTGCCAAACAATCCAGTCCTTTTTACCAGGTAAAATATTTTGTAACATTTCTGCCTCAAAATGACTTGATTTCATTCATGGCTGTTATATTTGACAGATTATAGCTCATTCAGTCCTTTTTACCTGTTGAAATGCCTTTAAATGGTAATAAAACCCATAAATTGCAGTTTTACACTTGCCGAAAAGTGATTACAGCCTCTATTTATTGAGTAAACTGTCCTTTCTGCCTCAAAATGACTTGATTTTTATTCTTGGTTGTTGCCGAAAAGTGATTACAGCCTCTGTTTATTGACTGAACGGTTCTTTCTTCCTCAAAATGACTTGATTTCATTCACGAGGGTTATATTTGAAAGATTATAGCTCATTCAGTCCTTTTTACCTGTTAAAATACCTTTAAATGGCCAATAAACCCATTAAATGTCAAAAAATGACTGAATGAGCTATAGTTTGTCAAATATAACCCTCATGAATGAAATCAAGTCATTTTGAAGCAGAAAGAACAGTTCAGTCAATAAATAGAGGCTGTAATCATTTTTTCGGCAAGTGTAAAAATGCAATTTATGGGTTTTATTTACCATTTAAAAGTATTTCAACAGGTAAAAAGGACTGAATGAGCTATAGTTTGTCAAATATAACCCTCATGAATGAAATTGAGGCAGAAAGAATAGTTCACTCAATAAATAGAGGCTGTAATCACTTTTCGGCAAGTGTAAAAATGCAATTTATGGGTTGTATTGGCCATTTAAAGATATTTCAACACGTAAAAAGGACTGAATGAGCTATAATCTGTTAAATATAACAGCCATGAATGAAATCAAGTCATTTTGAGGCAGAAAGAACAGTTGACTCAATAAATAGACGCTGTAATCACTTTTCGGCAGGTGTAAATCTGCATTTAATGGGTTGTATTGGCCATTTAAAGGTATTACAACAGGTAAAAATGACTGAATGAGCTATAATCTGTCAAATATAGCAGCCATGAATGAAATCAAGTCATTTTGAGGCAGAAAGAACAGTTCAGTCCATAAATAGAGGCTGTAATCACTTTTCGGCAAGTGTAAATCTGCATTTAATGGGTTGTATTGGCCATTTAAAGGCCAATACAACCACTCACAGCTTATTACAAGGCCCCTCCACTCACAGCTCTCACAGAACACCAGATAAATAGACGAGACAGTACAAATGCTGAACATTTCTTAAAATAATATTTTCTGGATGTTCAGGTTCTTCCTCTCAGTCTTTATACACCTTTTTTTCCATCGTTTCTCAACAGAAATTCATAAAAGTTGATTATGCCAGTTATATCGTAACTGTATAGAACAGTTCTAATAGCGGGTCACATTAACGCAGTGTTAGAACGAACCCTATCTGTGCAAAAGGACTTTAAGCCTTTAAAGAACTACCCAAACTGCTAAACAACAGATTGGAGATTAAAATAATATCAGATTTGTCTAATTTTAAATAAAATCAAAAAATGTAGATGAAAAATTAGCTTAAGTAAGAAATTTACTTTTGCTATTGTTAAATAAATGTTCAGTGATATCTTCCAAAGATTTTTGAATTTTGGCGCAATTTTTTCTATATTTTGTGTTGATATGGCAACTAGTAAATACGCTAAGTTTCTTCATGCTAGCGTGTGTGGAAGTATTTAAACCACGTGTGTTACAACTAACCCCGCGTTACTTTGTGTCCCGCGCTCCCCTATGTACCTAGATTCAAGACTGACTCTGCTGAAGACTGATTCTTGCTGAATCAAAGCTGTGTAAGAATAAATGAATTACAAACAAATAGATAGAGCAGCGCATTCTGAAGCACAACTAGTTCAGATAAAGGTGAGATGATGGGCAGGAAGAGAAATGAACACTGCTGCCACTGGCCAATTGATACTTAAATGACAATATCACAAAGGGGTCATTCTGTGTCAAATCAACCAGAGGTCCCCGGCTCAAATTTTGTTAATATTTTTTCTGTTGAAAGACAAACATAAATAGTGATGAAAGCCAAAATATTAAATGTGACAGATGTATATTTACTGAGTAATCCACTTTTGTAGAGGGGGTCAAAATGACCATTTTCACCTGAGATTTGGAGCTGATTTACAGGGGAGATTGATAGGTCTATTAGTAAAATCTGTTGACTTTAGCAATCTTTGTTTCATTATATGCCAACAGTGACAGTTGCACTTCTTGTGTTTTGTGCCTCAAGTTTGCATGCCTGTAACTCCAGAAGTATTAAAGATATCTTAATATCCTTTTAGATTCTCATTCTTAATAAACTTTCCCTTTTGAAATCTTCATTTTCAAGGCCCTATATAGTTCAGTCTGTTTAAAAAAGTTACCTACATTTGGTTTGTGACCATTGAAAATGGGTAAAATTCAACAATTTGAACATGAAGTCACATTGGGGTCCCAATATCTACGGGGCCTTAAAAATAAAAAAGATTCCGAAAGAAAAGTTTATTAAGATTGAGAATCTAGAAAGATATTAAGATATCTTGAATACTTTTAGAGCAACAGGTATCACAACTTTACAAAAAGAATATTTATGGCACTCAGAAAGGTATGTTCTAGATAGAAAAAAATGAGATGCATTTCTAGTTTCAACATTATTTGTTCTTCAGATATTCCTCTTTAAAACAAAAAATGTATCAGCTGTATGCAAAGGTTTTCGTGTACAATTTACCAGTGTACTCATGGAGTCACATTAAGATCTCCATATCTCTGGGATTGAACCATCGAGGGGCTTTAAAATAAAGATACCAAAAGGAAAGTTTATTAAGAATGAGAATCTAAAAGGATATTAAGATATCTTTAATACTTCTGGAGTTACAGGCATGCAAGCCTGAGGCAAAAAACACAAGTGCTTTTTCCCAGGTTTGAACTGTCACTGTTGGCATATAATGAAACAAAGATTGCTAAAGTCAACAGATTTTACTAATAGACCAATCAATCTCTGTGTGAAAATAAAATAATGCTGACAGATAACCCATACTTTTGACAACTCTCACATAGTATACATACACACAGTATACAAATTTTTTTTTTTTGAAAAATTTACAGTAAATCATGTTTTCATGTTCTAAAGGTTGTAGTATGTTTATAGTTAGAAATATGATTTAGTACAGGTGAAATTTTGCTAATATCTCCCTTACTGTATGTACAGTACACATATATTTTTGAAGAAAAAAATGCTGCAATTCCTCTAAAAGTTTTCTTTTAACACGTATTGGTGAATTGCAGTAACTTTTTCATGGAAATATGTGTACTGTAACTGTACATACAGTAAGCGAGATACTGGCAAAATTGCAGTGAGTCAGTCTGACAAATATTAATGTACTACAAGCTTTGATTTTTTTTTTTTTTTTTTAAATGTTTAAAGTCAGCTTAATTTACCCAGATCAGATGTTTTTAAGCAGTTGGGGAATTGGCAGACGTTCCCTTAGACTTCATGCACTGTGTTAGTGCGTCAAAGCATTCTCAGATAGCTGACTAACACCAAACTGTTTAAAAACAAACAGTTGAACGTACATCAACGTGATAATAGCTACCTAAAATGACAGAAATCATCTTTGGGAAAAAAAAAAAAATGAATTTGAAGTGTAATTTGATTGTTTCATTTGGCTCATGTCCCATTTGTTTACATGGAGATGGTGGGGTTTATGATCTATACTTCAGCCACCCACCAGGGGGCGATCGAAACGATTTGGCTTCACTTGTTTTCAGGACATGTGTGCCACACCAGGTGCTGACCCACAGCATTTAATATTTGTTCATAGCATATTATTTAGTGCACTTAAGAACTGTGGATATTCAGAGTGATATTTTGGTACTCGGAGTTATTTTTATCCATTCATTTCATGTGTATGACAGACCAGTTCTGTAATTTTGTCACCTGAGGTATTACCTTTTTGGTGTTATATTGTGTAACTTTGAGAGTGTGATTATGTATTACCTCCCAATCTTAACATTTGTTGGGGAATTATACAGCTGTATTGTTCTGGAGGGTTCTCTTAAATAGAGCGTTCAGACAGAGGGTGAAAACTGGTGCTGCAATGATGTAAATTATAATAAAAATAGCTTTCTTGAACATTAAATCATGTAAACCAGTTTTGCAGACCCAATAAACAAACTTATGAACTCATAAATGAGCATAATAGGGGCCTTGTAATAAGTCATGTTACGTCCCCCTTTTGTCTAGGGGTGACGGGAGAGTAACATATAGAAATAAAAATTAATGAAAAGACATCTCTTCGAAAAACAGGGCCAAAAATGAGAGAGAGAGTTTGTTCTGTCGGCACTTCCAGAACTCACACAAACACAGATTACTTTGAATAAAAACTTGAAGAGTTAAAGTCTCTTATAACAATTAAGAATAAGGCAAAACAATAGAGAGAACTCAAATAAGTAATGATAAATAATGAGAAGACGCTACTAGCTTCTGGAGGGAGTTAAAGCCAAAATAACACACAAAAGGAGTAAGCTACCTGGGAGTAAGGGAGTCTAAATAACCTTTCAAACAAACAAATCTCTTACCTGACTACCTTACTAACCAGGGGTTAGTAAAAACAAAAGGCACCCACCTCCCTACTGCATCTGCAAACCATGATAACGGGGCAATTACACACTGCCACTACAGCAGATACAACAGGCTTTCTTAAAGAAGCTTTCACTACAGCAGATACAACAAAAGTTCTGGGAGGGCAGACAGGCCATGCTCTCTCTGGTGAACAGCCAGTTCCCTCTGTGTAAATGCAAGTTCCTCTCCACCACTCTAACGAGGAACAGGTGGCATCAATTAGGCTCCTGCAAGAGGAACAGGGAGAAAGGAAAACAGGGAAAAACTACGCTTCCCAGCAGGCTGTTGGGTATCAGGGAGACACAGTCACATACACACATTCACAAAATTGACAACAATAAATGATATACGTCCTGGGACGTAACAGTCAAAATGTGTTTATGAGGTCAAGATTGATTTCTGTTGAACTCTGTTCAGTAACATCAGCAGCTGTGTTTTATGAGTTTAATCTCTGAGAAACTGTTTGTGTTTGTTCTGCAGGAGTGTTTGGTGCTGAAACAGATGAAGTGAAGACAGTGATGGAGGGAGATTCAGTCACTCTAAACCCTGATCTTACTAAAATGCAGGAAATTATTCAGTTACTGTGGAGCTTTAGAGATTCACATTCAGTCATTGCTCAAATCGAGGAAAATGACATTTCGTATCCCAGTCTCACTGAGATGTTCAAAGACAGACTGAAGCTGGATCAGACTGGATCTCTGACAATCACAAACATGAGAACTAAACACTCTGGACTTTATAAACTAGAGATCAACCGCAACACTGGGACCTCATATTTGGATTTCAGTGTTACTGTCTACGGTGAGAACACTTTTATTTATGAATAATTAGATGTTTTGAAGTTTATTGTTGTTTTTATTAATTAAAATGAATTAAGCTGATTTAAACTGAAGCCTGAAAATCTTACAAAAACATTCTTACAGAATAGCTTTTGCCTATAGAGAGAGCAAACTCAATCAATACAAAAACATTTAAGGAATATGTTTAAGGAAAATTATATACAGCAGCACTTAAATTAGATAGATAGATAGCATAAACTAATTAATATATGGTCCCTACATGCTTTTTGTAGTAGTCATGAGATAAACTAATTGACTGTTAAAGTTAATATTCTAGTGCCAGTAACTGTTTAATGTTTAATATCTGTGAATCTGTCTCATGCAGAGTCTCCAGATGTTATTGATGCCGGTGGATCTGAAACGAAGACTGTATCAGAGACGGAAGGAGATTCTGTCAGTCTTCAGACTGATACTAAAACACACGGAGATGAGCTGATAGTGTGGAGGTTTGGAGATTATGAAAAACTCATAGCTAAACATGATCTAGAGGCCAAGAGTCCACCATTATATGATCCTGATGAGATATTCAGAGACAGACTGAAGCTGGATCATCAGACCGGATCTCTGACCATCACAAACAGCAGAATCACAGACTCTGGAGTTTATAAAGTGAAGATCAGCAGCAGCAAACAGACTTTAAACAAGAGATTCATTGTTACTGTCAGCGGTGAGTAACCCAAGACTATTAATGTAATGATTGTTTATCAGCTGTCTGTAAATAATTCATAACTTCTCACCCAGAACTTTTATTATCTAAAACAGCTTGTCTGACACCTGTAAATACAGTAGATCTGATAAATAATGACTCTCTTTATCACTCAGGTTATATAGTGTTGATGTTTATAGTGTTTGTTATAGATCAGACTCATTCACACTAATGTCTGTCTCTCTTTATCTGTTCCAGTTCCAGGTCTGTCTCCAGCTGCTGTAGTAGGGATTGTTTTTGGTGGTGTTGTTCTGCTGGTATCAGCTGCTGCAGCTGCTGGTGTTCTTCACTGTGGTCACAAAGTCTCTGAACTACAAAAGCCAAAGAGTAAGTATTACAGCTGATACAGAAAGAGGAGAAACATTGAGCTTTATTGTAGTTCAGTACAGATTAAATGAATAATACGATTTTTCACAATCAACATTTCTACCTTTTTAGCAGTTCTGCTTGTGGTTGATTTAGTGCAGTAATCAGTGATTTGTGTGATTGTTCAGAGTTGAGCTGAATTACATTAATACTAATTACTGAATCTCTGTCTGTTTAAAATGCTGAATTTAAGATCTATTGATTATGTAGTTCGTGTAGACATTCATTTAGACATCATAGACTATTAATACAGAAACTCTAGACTGAAAAACAAGAAAATATCAAGAGAGTTTGTATGTCTATTACCACATCATCTCTGGTCAGTTAGTGTTATTTATCCCTATAAGAGAGAGAGTATATGAGAGAGTTTATTCTAAATTATAAAGTCATCATTAGCCCAGCTTTGTCACTGAAAACAGGAGCACTTTACACAGTAGTTTTTAGAGCTCATGTTTCTCAAACAAGTGGTAAGTGTCATCTGTCTAAAAGTATCATGTGACTCGTTTACTCGTTTATTGGAAGTCTTGAGGCATGTGATGGTTTGTGTGTGAACAGACAGAAATATGAGTAATTATTCACTGATTGTTTTCCCCTTCACTAAAGCTCTCAAAAAACAACACAAAAGGTATTTTGGGCACAAACAGACCACCAGATTACCTGTCGTCCATGATAGAGGGAATTAGTTGTTGAATGTTTCCTAGGTGAACTTGATGCGTTTTGACTATGAAAAATAAGATTTATGAAAAGATTTTGAGAAAACAAACACTTAAGCTACACACAAAGCCATCATATGGGTTCAGAAGACTTGTAGCAGATGAACTGCATTTCTGTTGTGTTTAAATATCATTTCTGAGCTTTGTGAAGGCCTCTATAAACTGTCCTTACATTGTAAAGAGCTGCAGGAAGACTCTTCAGAATCTAATCATTCATTTGGAAGAACGTGAGGAAGAATAAATAATGACAGAACGCGACAATGAGTGTGTACTTAAAACACATGTATATCTTTAATATAGCAAAATATTGAATGAACAGTTTACAAACAAGTTTGTTCCTTTGACTAAAACCTGATTTTTTTTTTTTTTTTTTTTTTTTCAGTGCTAATTCAGTGGTGAATTATTAAAAGGTTAGTTCAGCCAAAAATGAAAATCCAGTCATTAATTCCTTACCCTCATGTCGTTCCAAACCCGTAAGACCTTCATTCATCTTCGGAACACAAATTAAGATATTTTTGATGAAATCTGAGAGTTTTCTGTCCCTCCATTCACAGTTTACACAACTACCGTTGTCAAGGTCCAGAACACTAGTAAAGACATCATTAAAGTAATCCATGTGACTCCAGTGGTTTGACCTCAATTTTATGAAGTGACATGAGTGCTTTGTTTGCACAAAAAACATAATTTATGACTTTATTTACGAAATATTAATCTCCAATATGTGTTTGCGCGATAAATTGAGGATAAACCACTGGAGTCACATGGGTTATTTTAATGATGTCTTCACTAGTGTTCTGGACCTTGAAAACGGTAGTTATGTAGACTGTCAATGAGGGACAGAAAGCTCTCAGATTTCATCAAAAAGATCTTCATTTGTGTTCTGAAGGTGAACAAAAGTTACGGGTGTGGAATGACATGAGGGTAATTAAGTGACAATTTTCATTTTGGGTGAACTAACCCTTTAACCAATTAATGTATGTTAGCATGCAACATTATTGCGTTGTTGCAGATCTTTAGTTAGAAGTCATCCAAATGATGAAGTGATTGTTAGAAGCACATGAAGAGTCACACAGTATCCTCTCAGTCCTTCAGTTCACTCTCTTACAATCTCCTCTTTTCTCTGTTTCTGTGTGCTGCTGTGACATGAAGTGAAGACACTCATAGAGGGAGAATCTCTCACTCTACACCCTGGCATTGAAATAAACAAAGATGATCAGATACAGTGGCTGTTTGGAGATGAAAAGAAGATGACTCTCATAGCTGAAATCCAAAGAGGGACTGGAGAGATCACTGTTCCTGATGGGAGATTCAGAAACAGACTGAAGATAGACAAGGAGACTGGATCTCTGACCATCACAAACACCAGAACTGAAGACGCAGGAGTCTATGAACTGAGGATCAGAGGCGGCAGACTTGTACAGAACTTGTGCAGAAGACTTGTGCAGAACTTGAACAAAAGATTCAGCGTTTATGTCAGTGGTGAGTCACTCAATGTAATACTGATTACATTCTTCCACATACATTCAGATTTTTTCTGTAGGTAATTTAGTGATATGTTGTGATGTCATGTCCTTTGAAACAGCATCAGTTTTTGTAGGTACACTTGCACAGAGTCAGGTATATTTTATACATTATTTGAATAACCGTTGTTTTCAATGCAACTATGAGGAACAATGTGAAGTTTGTTTAGTCACATTCTTCATTTAGCAATGCTAAACAGCAGTTAATGAATTTTGAAACTTGGTTTGTTTTGGATATGTACAGTAGATACCAGTATTGGCTCCTGACCATAAATTTATCTGGTGTAGATTCTGGGTTATAGCGCTAGATAAAGCTTTTACATTGTAATTGCTGAACACATGCAGACACCCTTTTGCAGTGTTGTGTCTTTACATAATTCTGCCTGAGGGTGGCGTTCTAATGTGGATTGACTCTGTGAGGGACCGAGAAGCCAAGGACAAGGAACACCAGCTATTTACTAGAAAAATGTTTTTTTTTTTAAATTTGAACCCAAGAAAAGAAAATCAACTTTACAAACTCATAATCTTTTACAACACAACAAAATAAAAAAAGTAACAAAACGAACAAAAAAAAAAAAAAAAATAAAGTCAAACTATTCAGACAATGAAAGCAACAAACTAAAGCTGACTTGATCTAATGAACAAAGCAACAACTTATGAAGGAAGGGATGGGCCCATTACAAATTAAGAGGGAAACAAATTAAACTTTACATTTAACATATAACATCAAATAAATCAAAATAGAATCATACAAAGAAATATATCAAATCAAAATAAAGAAAAACAAAATGCAATCAAATACAGCAAATGTACAACTACATAAATCAATTAATAAAAGACAACAACGTTTCCTTCTCCCCCGGGCAAACTCAGCGAATGGAAAATCCGGGCGGAACTAATAGCGCTTAAATGCCCTGTTCCGACCGGACTCCAATTTTCGTGACACCAAGATGTGGCCGAAGCAGACCATGTCGAAAGATCGCCACACGTCAACGGTAAACTTAAACTCAAAAGATAGAAACAAATATAAATAACAGATACAATGTAACTAATTTGTGTGCACTCCAAATCAGTTACAATGTATATAAAAATATGTCCATGTAAACGTGTGTGCATGAGTGCTTGCATGTGGATGTGTGTGTGTGTGTGTGTGTGTGTGTGCGCGTGTGTGTGACGATACGTTCACATTACCACTCTTGTGCGGCCAGCCCTCGGGCCGTCACAGACTCTAAGTGCACACACTCATACAATCTGAAAGGTTCTATCCAAAGTTGTGTATTAACTTATGCGAAAAATTGGAATATTGCATAAAAAACTTGAAAAACAGCAGTGCACTAGCAATCCCTGCCGCCAAGATGCTCCTCTGTCGGTCACGGATCATGAAAGTGAAACTTAAATCGGTCACAGGGGTGGTTGAATTTATTCACGCACATTAAAAATATTTATTAAAAGCTTCTTTCTTTTCACGTTTTTATTTACAGCATTATCATAATTGCCTGTATATTAAGCTATTGGGAGAGAACCAGTATGTCTATGTAAAATCCCCCATATCTCATCTCATAACACTGTGAAGATTGGACTGTGAGATTGGTAGTCGATCAGGCTCCTCCTGTCGAAGCATCGAATCGTCGACTATTCAGGGTCACCCCATGATATAGTCTAGGTTTATGTAAAGTAATGCAAAAACAAGTGGAGCAGAAATTAACAAGTGGAGCAGACTTATTTCTGCCCCAATTGATCTGCATTTCCATATTTCACCACAGACTAACATTGGGAGAAATATGGATTCTGTTGAGGGCAGAAGCATCATCAATCAGCGCGATCATTATATAGCCTACCTGCTTGCCGAAGCCATACGCTAAGTTTTAATATTTCCAGCTCACCTTACGACTTAAATGTTCTGCAATAAATATTTTCAGTTTTTGGACCGATTTAGTTTATACTGAAGTCCATGCAGGCCTGAACTGACCATTTGGGAGCAGCTTCCATAGCAAATATATGTTGATATATGTTTCCTCAAATCAACACACTGTTATGTCAGGAACAAGACCTTCTAGTGGAATTAATGTACAGAGTTAAATCATTAAAATGTGTCTCTAACTGTTTTATCAAAGCCTTAAAGCTAAAAAAGGTCATGTGGTATTTTTTTTGAAGTCAACTGTAAATACAGGCAGTTGCAGATTAATTAATTTTAATCGAATAATAATTAATTAATTTATTTATATGCTTATTTTTGTCTTGTTTTGTCAGTCCTGGTTTCTGGTGTTTTAGACAGATCTGGTTCCTCAATGAAGCAGCTTCAAACAGTCTTCTTTCAGATGCTGTTGTCTGTTCTGAAACTGTTATTCACACAGACTGTGTTGCTTCTGTCTGCAGGATTGTTTGATCAACTTTATCAGTCACAATCCTCCTCATTATTCTGATCATTATTGAACTGCAGTACAGTCATTATCTGATCAGAAATCAAACATTCAGAACCGTTTCTTCACAGAAACACAATTCAACACACTCATATTTCATGTCATTTGAGTGGATTTTTACTCTTAGAAACACAGACTGGAGTTCAACACAGTTTCATCAGTGAAACACACATGAGCTGTAGAGATTTATACTTACATTCAGATTTCTAGAATGAGAAGTTGAGCTCTTTTAACTTAAAAGAGAGTAAATGATATGTTTGTGATACAGTATGTCAGGTATGATGTGTCAATGTTTCTTCTGTTTATTTCTGCTGCTGTTGGTTTTCTGGTTCTGATTTCTGTTTGTGTTTTTCTCTGTTTCTTTGACAGATGAAGTGAAGTCAGTGTCAGTGATGAAGGGGGCAGATGTGACTCTATGTGTCAATACTGAAATACAGACAGGAGATAAGATATTCTGGATGTTTGGAGATGACAACTGTCTTGTAGCTAAAAACACAGAAGAGAAGTGTGAAGAAGAGTCTGAGTACAGTGATTTGAGATTTAAACCCAAAGTGGATCTGAATCATCAGACTGGAGATCTCACCATCAAGAAAATCAGTACTTTCAACACTGGAAAATACAAACTAAAGATCATCAGAAATGGCAAAGCTTCATTCAAGATATTCATTGTTACTGTTTCTGGTGAGTGAAATATTTACTTTCATTGTAATTATGAATTTATATTAGATCAGTATTGCGTTGTTCGTAAAGGATAATTCAACCAAAAATGTAAGTTTATTCATCATTCAATCACTCTCCGTAATATCATTCCAAACCCACAACACTTTTATTCATCACAAGATTTCTGTCCATCCATTAAAAGTGGGGAAACAAAACTTCAAAGAAAAAAAACAAAAAAAAAAACACTCCCTGTTCACATGAGAGTGGACGGCAGTGCAGCTCCTCAGGTTTATATAGTGAGAATGTCCCCTTTTGTATGCATTGGGTATGAATTTCTATGGAACACTAAAGTTTTTTTTATTTTCTTTTTTTTAATGGTATCCAATGTTGTTTGGACCCAAACATTTTTCAAAATATTTTCTTTTGTTTCACAAACAAAGAAAGTCCTTTCCATCCATTTAAAAGTTCTGGTATATTTTCTGTATCGATATCATGCTCAAAATTGTGCTGATTCTGAGTTGAAGGTGAGTTAATCAGACCGATCTCCTCAACTCACCTTCAGGAAATAAAGCTCTTACACTTTTAGGACAAACAGATCAGTATCTGCTTTCTGTGGACTGCCTCAGTTTTCCTCACATGGACTGAAATTGTTGTGCACAGTCTCCTAAACTAATGACCAGTTCACCGTATAGACACATGAAAACCTGTGCCAAGTCCTTCAGTGACCCACCAGAGCCAAGACTTGAACCCACATCTTTGGAGACACCTGAAAATGGCTGTCCACTTTATGTAGAAAGAAAAACATGCTGTTAATGATTCTTTTTAAACACATTTCTACATTCAATTTCTAATGGTAATTAGATCACTCGTGTCAACAATTTACTTTGACGTCTCAGAGAATCAACTACTGTTCAGGGGTCATATTCACAAAACATCTTAAGGCTAAAAGTAGCTCCTAACTTGCTGATTTTAGGAGAAACTCTTAAAAATAATGGGCGTGTCAGTCCTAAATTTAGGACACCTATATTTTTGCTCTAAGAGTATTTTATAAAGCATTTTAGCACTAAAACTAGCTCCTAAATCTGTGAAACGTTAGGAGTAGTCAAGAGGACTCCTGAGTCACTAAGAACAAATCACAAATAATCCTAAAATGGCTGTTGGTGGTTGTTTTCCTCAGCAGTCCGCCCAAAGACACTGAACACTAGTGCTGGGCAGTTTGACCAAAAATCTCTATCACGGTTTTTTTAAGATTCTGGCGGTTTCACGGTATGTCACAGTTTTTTGCACTGGACCTTTATTTTGGCATATTTTACTGTCAGGAGTACAGGGAATAAATTATATAAACATTGTAAGGACAATTAAGAATTAATGGTAATCAAATCAGTTCATAAAGCTAACAATTTAGTTTAAAATGTAATAAAATAATTGAATTATGTAAATTAATAATATTAATAGGCTACATTTTTACTGTGCAATTTCTATCATTTCAGTGAAGACCTTTGAGTTTGTTTTAATAAACGGTGTTTATTATTATTATTATCTCTATTAATTAAAGTATACTCGATTGTACAATAGTATATTTCTGTTATTTCAAGTTATATCAAAGTTTTATTTTGACAGAGTCGTGAAGACCTTTGACTTCCTGTGTATATGATACGACAAATGTCGATAGTTTTATCAAATTAAATGGTGAAATGTTCATAAAGTGACTCTAAGAGCTGCTCTGCAGATGAAGTTCATGTGTATAGTGTGTAGGGGAATTTTACAGTTAAAGACGCAAAAGACCAGATATGATGAATGAAGGCCCGGAGTCAAAGTTTAAAAAAATAATAAATTGAAGAAAATTTTACTGAAGAATAGTTTTCAGTTTCATCAGCAGAAGTCAGCTTCAAGTCTCACAAGGAGTTCGTAGGCCGCTCTGCGTACATTCACATTTTCACACCAATTATACTCTAACAGAGTCTACTAACTACGTCATTACTTCAGGCTGAATGATTCTGATTGGCTAAGAAAAATAGACAAATTTGGTAATCTTCCACACATGGACAGATAGTCAGAAGCATATCTTCATGCGTCAGGATGCTGACGAGGGGACCCTTGATTTAGGTACTGGATGTCCTTTTGGGGTCATGACATGGCGTCTGCTGGTCTCGAGCAGAGTGCCAGTTGTCCACCAGTACACAGGACCTGCACAGAACACTTAGCACACATACACAGATACACATGATTCACAGCTTCTTCAAGGTTGAAGTTGATCTGAGCTCTGCTCTGAGCAGGAAACTTTCCCAAAACATACTGATAACATGTTCTTTTCTCTCAGTGAGAGGTACAGACAATATTCGAAATTATTTTCTAGTGTTTGAAAAGGAAAAGAAATGCTTTAACATACGTTGCAGAAGTCATTCAAATAATTTAACAGAAAGATAAATGTTGATTAATAAGTGGATTACAGAATCCACCCCTTCAGTCCCCCCTTAAGGCCAATGTGAAGTTTTAAACACCACATCTGGTTTAACAATTTAGGCCGCTTCAAAATTTAACATTGCTGACCCATGCTCCCCTGGCAGGTTACAATTGTATAAAATAGACAATAGGTTTTCCTTCGAAGGACTTAACTAGAACAGAATATTCTACAGAGCACATAGTGCATTATTGACCTTCAGTCCTTACACATAGTTATCTTTACATCAATCTTGGTTATTCGGTTTATCATCAAATTCCATGACCAAAAAAACAAATACATATTTATTCTCTGGAAGCCGGGCTAAACGAGTCAGCACTGTTACTGCATTCCTGGCATGAGCCTGTAATCATAAACACCAGGATATTTACACTGGTTTTTAGAAAACTATCATTTCCAATTCATTATATAATACAAGGAGATGGATCGTAAATCCACTCCTTTCACTATACCCCTTATAGATGATTTTTAAGATTAAAAACAAAATTGTGGTCTAACTCAAAATAAACAATGAAAAATAAATAAGACCCATCATATTCCATCTAAGTATTTTAAGTTTCTTAAATCATTGTTCAGTTTACAGTCTATAGACATATCATGTACCACCTTAATTGCAGAACATCTTTTAAATCTCTCTTTTTAAAACACTTTTAAAAAGAAATAAAAGAAAACAAATTTGCATCATCATTTCAATTATCATTTTCAATAAAACATAGAATTGTTACTTTTATGTAATAACCCTTTTGTTAAGATTTATTTTCACAACAGATCCATTATAGGCCATAAAATTAAAAAAAAAAAAATAAATACATAAACATAAACCTAAACATTTCATCAAAATGACATAACCATCAAAACATATCAATTTAATTATATCAACAACTTGTTTGTTTTGACTGCCATATATCTTTATCATGACATCACTGTTAATCATACTCAATACCTAATTATTTTTAATCTGAAACTCAATTTTCACAACATTTCACAGTACTGAGACCGTCAAAAGTACAGCATTCGAAATCAAATAATTAAGACTTAATTAAACTCAATTGTCTTGTCAATTCTAACTGCTTAGGCTAAATGACCAAAATCTTAACCCTCTTCTTTGGCAGTGATCTTATCATCTCATTAGGCTTGACACTGCACCAAAATTGTCATGAACATAAACACAAACTGACAGATTTTTTTTTTTTTTTTTTTTTTTATAATCTTCCATATCACTTATAAATTATACAAATTTGTACTATAAGAGTACTATATATCTTTAAAGCTGTCTTTGAAACAGTTTTACATTTTTTTTTTTTATCACATTAATTTCCACTGCTTATAATTTTGTCACTCTATCCCAT
Organism: Hypophthalmichthys molitrix; assembly: GCA_037950675.1. NCBI lineage: Eukaryota > Metazoa > Chordata > Actinopteri > Cypriniformes > Xenocyprididae > Hypophthalmichthys > Hypophthalmichthys molitrix. Next base: position 5,191,973 of record CM075494.1, read on the forward strand.
CAAATTGTTAGTCTGTAAATCCAAAAATATATTATCATCATTGTCTCAGTCCCACTTATCTCGACTGTTTTGCAGAAACCAAAGTATTATTTTACTCAAATCTCAACCCCTAGGTTGCACAGACAGCCTATAGCTTCTTTCACCTTCAACCCGTATTACATCAATTATATTTCTCTAGACAGCTAATGTCATGCATCCATTTAATGGATGAAAAATAAAACTTTTATCAGTTACATTCACTCCTCCTTTGTTTGCCCACCGGCCTTCCATAAATTTGAGGGGTTTCTCTGGATAATTTACTAGTGACTTTGTCAATGTGTCACTTTGTCTCTGCCGTCAACATTTACGTGTATCATTCTGATCAAACAAAGAAGACAGTGTTTAAATTTAGACCCTCAATTGAATTTAGACAAGGGTTTTTAACCCATGGACGGCAATCTTCAATTCCACAATTCCAATTTATATAAATTTTCTTAAACATACTAATCCAGAGAGTAATTCAAATCAACAGCATAAATGACAAAAGTCATAATTACCATTAGTAGACAGAGCTGGATATCCAAACCACTTAAAGCTCATCCCATGTTCTCTATCGTCTTTTCATAAGATTCAATCCGAAATATCGGCTTGTCAAAATTTTTTGTTTCACTTAACCCATCTGTAATGATAAAACACTCATTCCAGAGGTTAATGACATATACACACACTGAGGACAGAATATTTCCCCAAACTAACACATACTATAAGACATAAAGCTCACCATCACACACACACTCACTCTAGACACATGAATATGAACCGCTCATCGTCAAGGTTTCCTTTTTGTTTTAATTCTAAAAACATATTTAAACTTCACATTTTTCCTGTAGGTTTTACTCTTATTCAGCCACAAAGCATGTCTCTTCACTATAATTTGTTTTTAGAAAAGTCAGCTGGGTTGTTTTGGTTCTAATCTCATTGCTTTGTTTAAGCTTTAGCAGGCTGATAACAGACAGACAGAGTTCCATCCTTGCCTCCACTCAAGCAGTCTCTCTCACTTACTGCACAAATAATCTTTTCAACAGAATTACAAGTCTGTAACTTAGACAGAATTTAATATTAAATTACTATATAGAACCCTCGGTCATTCGCAAAGGTAAAAATGTAAATGTTTAACTTTCAAAAAACCATTACCATCATCTAAAATATGTTATGCTAGTAGCCATTTTTGAGATTATCTTTAGTTTAAATGTTGAATTCACTTATCTGTCTCTTGAATCTTCAAAAGCAGTCTTCATCTTTAACCACCACCATGTCTTTGAATGATCCTATGCCATGTCTAATGACCTGTAGGAGTAACAACTATGATAGAGACATTAGTTCAAAATCACACAGCCTCATGAATTCAGGGATTCATCATAATGCTGAATCCTAAACTTCTATACAGTTCTTGCCAATAGGGAAACAAACATCATGTTACTAAATTTTACTCTGGTCTCCCCAGAATTTACGGACAATCACCTCATGGTCTCAGTCGGCTCTTGAAAGCTCATTCCCATCAGCTCTATATCAATAATCTTTTTCCTCAGGGTCTTGTTCCCTGGCATAGTTGCTTGTCACAATGAAAAACAAGTCATCCAGGGAATGCGGTTTTCTGGTGAGTGGTATAGAGGAACATTTTTGGGTCAGACTGCTGTATCTCTCACAGGTCATCTCCCCTTAATGATGCTGCTGGCCTCACAGACATCCGCTCCACTCTCATACCCATCTCACATAAAACACCTCCCTTCAGGGTAGATGCCCAGTGGCGGCGTGACCCCCTGCCTTAGGTTGTCCTCTGTCTGGCCAAAGAGGATCTTACCCGTCATTGAGAAATCACCTCGTGCACACTGGTAACCGCTCTTTCCCATTACGAAATCTTTGACAGTTTTCTTCAACAGAATCAGGTGTTTTCTGGAGCTTAGGAAAAGGGCATTCAAGAGCCACCAGAGCCACTGGACTGCCTAATAGTGTTAAAACATGGAGACAGGTTAATGACAGCAGTATTTAATCACTAAAATTATTAGACTGTGTATTCTCTCAGCAGCAACATATCAGTGCTGACGTTATACTCAGTGAATTTAATTCTCACACTGCCCATTCAGAGTAGTGTTCTGCTACATTTGAACCGGAGCCATCAGCCCTGCACATGGTGGTGACAAAGATCAGACAAAAAGTTACTGGTCATAGAAAAAATTCATCAAAATAGTCACTTCTATCAATCAAGGTCTGTATTACCATTTTAAAGACCTCTTTATACTCATTGAGTTTTCCTTTGACAAATTTAACCACTAATTGCCCTCTTCATGGCAATCATTACTTTTAACATCTTTGTGTCCATGATTTTCAACTGAGACACTGTGCTTCACTATAAATAGCTTGTTATCACTTATGACACAGGCTCAGATAGCAGCTTTTAGCTGACTTTGAATGAGAGAGACTCTTTTTAACTTAACTTTTAACATCAAACTTTATCTACTATCTTTTGTCTCTGGCCCAGCTTAAGATTTTGCCAGACATGACATACAATTTCAAATAAACAACTGTGTTTATATTTGTCTTTTACTAACAGATCAGAGAATTTAGAAATTATACATTTCCAATCAGGTTGAGTCTCTGTTACAACTGGCAGTCTCATTTTTGCCATTTAAACCCCCTTCATTTTGACCATCAAAAACCAAACATTTAGAAATTTAAATCATTTTACACTGTGATAGCGATGCGCTCATCACATAAAAACATACTTGAGACTGTTCAAATATTTTTCCATAAAGTGAAACATTCTTTCAGAATTTCCATTTTCATAACATTAATTTTTGCTGCTATATTTCTTATATATAATTATATATAGCCACTTATACCGTATTCTTTTCCTACATGCCAATTCTTTCGGCATCGACCTTCTTTCCCTTCGGTCTGCTTCCTCCAGCCTACAATCTATTGTCTGCTTACATTTCACACACACACACACACACACACCGCTTTTACACAACATCCCCACATCGCAGTTCTCTTCTTCTCGTTCCCTTACGACCTTAAGTCTTACGACACGCAATGTTCCTTTCTTTTCTTTCTTTTGTTTACAATATTTTCCAATATGGCCAAGTTTCCCACACTGTCTACACCTTTTAGGTGGGCATTTACAATTACGGGCGAGATGGCCCTGCTGACCACAATTAAAACACTCCTTGTCATGTTTATCACATTGGGTAATCAAATTGAACCATCCCTCAGTTACTTCTGGGATTTTTCCATCAGGGGTAAATAGTAACATTTTACAAATCCATTAATAAGCACAAACAGCTAAAACTTTGAATTTTTCTGGCTCTTTCTTTGTTTGTAGCCAGTCAGGTTGTTGTTTAACTTTCCAATCAGAATCAAAACCCTGACTAACCATTTTCTTAATAATCTCTGCAAATGTCTTTGAAGTGAGTGCTTCAGAGCAGAGCTGCTTACAGCATTTTGCTCTCTTCCATTTCATTATCTGTATCAGGACTGATCAAGTTTACTGATCAAGTCACTCAATTTGTCAGCAATATCTTAGTCAAAGTTAATACTCACCTGAAATAGATGGAGGCGGCAATCTTTGAAAAACACAGCTTTGGCTTCTGCTTGATGAAACTGCAAAGTATCCTCCAAAATCACAGTTACATACTGGTCCAAGCCAATTTGGGTCACAATAATTTTTACTTTTCTCGGAATCGTTCCAGATGCATCCCAGGCAAACAAGAAACCCTATATCTATTTATTTCTTTTATTTTAGTAATTAACTAATAGCTTAATCCCTAACTGTCTGTATCACTAAGTTCGGGGATCCCCTATCTGATGTGGAAGAGACAGAGTCAGGTTCACGGTGCCACTGGATCTACCTATCCAGTGTCTTACACTCCCTGTAGGGGTACCTTTGTACACCACGCCGTGTCTCAATCACTTTGTGTCCCTGTATTGGAGTGCGTTCGATGCGCTGCCTGCCGTTAGGTGGCTTCAGCGACTTCTTATACTCTCAAATTCAATGATACTCGATATCATAAAACTTTAGTATAATTAATGTACCTCCCTGGCCTCAAAATCCAGTTCCACGGTACTCCTCACTCACGTCTGAGTGAAGCTCTCCCGCTCTCCTTCCCCAATCTCTTCCACTCAGATATCCCTAACCAGATAATAAAACAGCTTCCTACCTTCCTACCCGTTTGTTGTTTAGCCAGGGATGTCACCGAAGAATGATTGCACGCAAATCCTCCACCATAAAACTGTTGGGGTAACAGTTTTAGGACCCTTGACCAGATATGTTGAATGAAAGACCAGGAGTCAGAGATGCAATCAATTGAAGAAATTTTACTGGAGAATAGTTTGCAGTTTCATCAGCAGAAGCCAGCTTCAGGTCTCACAAGGAGTTCGTAGGCCGCTCTGCGTACATTCACATTTCCACAACAATTATACTCTAACAGAGTCAACTAACTACGTCATTACTAAGGTAACAATGATTCTGATTGGCTAAGAAAAATAGACAAATTTGGTAATCTTCCACACATGGACAGATAGTCAGAAGCATATCTTCATGCGTCAGGATGCTGACGAGGGGACCCTTGATTTAGGTACTGGATGTCCTTTTGGGGTCATGACATGGCGTCTGCTGGTCTCGAGCAGAGTGCCAGTTGTCCACCAGTACACAGGACCTGCACAGAACACTTAGCACACATACACAGATACACATGATTCACAGCTTCTTCAAGGTTGAAGTTGATCTGAGCTCTGCTCTGAGCAGGAAACTTTCCCAAAACATACTGATAACATGTTCTTTTCTCTCAGTGAGAGGTACAGACAATATTTTCTAGTGTTTGAAAAGGAAGAGAAATGCTGCAGAAGTCATTCAAATAATATGTTGCAGAAGTCATTCAAATAATTTAACAGAAAGATAAATGTTGATTAATAACTTAAATGATATATATTGAAGTGGCAGTGGATTACAGAATCCACCCCTTCAAGTGAGTGAGACAGCAGACACTGAAATCATCGCGAGCGTCACGTGCTTCAGTATGTGTAGTAGACGAAAATGCGGCGCTCTTTCATACAGACTTCAAATTTCAATAGCAGTCTTTTTTAGGTTTAATATTCACAGACACTAGTCCGTATCGATATATGATTCATTGTACAGCCCGACTTTTGATTAATTCATCCAATCCATGTTTTCTGCATCGCGAAATCATATGGCTCTACATGCTATTTGCAGTATTAAAGAGAGATCGTTTTGGGAGTTATTTATTGTTGTGAAATAAAGTTGTTTCCATAAGTGTAAGAAGGGCATGCAGTTAATAGAAGTCCGCTCTCTATACGCTCTACATCACGCTTCATGGCCATTGAATAGAGACAGCAGCTGTTTCAGCTACACACCGGTATGGCGGTTTTTGAAAAATACATACTGGTCTCGAAATTGAAACCGGTATACCGTATGAACCGGTATACTGCCCAGCACTACTGTACATAATTGAGTCAATAGTTATAAAGCCTTGAGTGCTGAGCCTTTTCTTCATAAATGCGATAAATATTTTGATTTATAGGTTTTCATCTGTGAGGACATAGCAAAGATTTATTCATGTACAGATAAAATGTATTGAATGATGGAGAATAAAACATAGTGTTCAAGCACACGTCAGCTGTGTATATATTATTATATGTCTCCTCAAGTCGATTAGATAGACCGTTTGAACGTGCTCCTCCTGAACTTTGTTTGTAAAACATCATTTGTCGCTTGAATTCTTCAGTCTCTGGAGATGCAGACATGTGAGAGGCTGACAATAGCTGAACATATACTAGTTTATTCAGTGACACTTAGCCTACATTTTAAAACCTTTATTTGAATATGTTAACATGATACCTCGTTCTACAACATTTCTAATATCACTGACAGAGGCTCCTCCCCCATCAGCCAATCATAGTTAGTAAGCGTGATGACATCATCCATATCAACGAGGTCAACCCCGCCCTTTCTCTTATCTTAAGACTCTCTATTCCTTAGTAAAAGTTGGTCTCAGCAGTTTTGTGAATAGATTTTAAGAGAAAACTCTTTACTAAGAACTTTTACTGTTATTTAGGAGAACTCTTAGTGGTGAGATAAAATGTTTTGTGAATACGACCCCTGATCTCCAGATCTGCAGAGAGATTTTCACTCTTTTTGTTTTTAATTAGTACATTTCCATGACAAAAATTGTCAGTAGCTCAGATATAACTTCCTTCAGTCTTAGCCTGTCTGTCCTAGTGTACACTACACAATGCATTATCAAATCACTGATGCGATATCTTGATTGTGCTTCATTCATGTCTCCTCCTGTTCTGATCAGTGTGTCGCTTTTAAGTGACCATGAAATAAAAATTCCCTCCATCTGTTTTCTGAATGCATGTTATTGACCTTACTGTCAGTAATTTATAGGTAATTTATTTATTGACCTTGTAATTTTTAATCAAAATAAAATAAAATATTTTTATGTATGTAGATAACAACAGTCATGTATGTAGTTTTATAAACATATACAATATATACCCTTGTTTAAAAGGCCTTACATACATACATACATACATACATACATTTTTTTTTTTTCTCTCAGTAGGATGTGATTGGTGGATGATATTATATGCAATTTTTTCATTGGTTCTTTGTAGGTTTGAATTCTGTCTCTGTTTGTATTTAAAGGAACCTACACACACCTGTAACATTTTAGCCCTGATTAAGGCCTCGGTGTCAAAATGTGTTGGCAAAATAAAGTATTGATTTTTTTTTTTTTTTTTAGCTCCATTTTATGTTTATTCCTGACCCTTTAACACCACAAAGTGTTGCTGCTATTGTCTATAATTAGTTTTGTCTATATTCCATGCACCTTGTTGGATGTGTGAAGGTGCACCAGATTAATCATGTTACATTTTGCCAACACACACAGGGAGGTACAGTTTCACCTTTAGTTAGTCTTATCAATAGACCTTTATCACAGTGGAATTGATTACCAGAATCATTGTTGCCAACTTAGCAATTTTGTTGTTAGATTTAGCAACTTTTCAGACTACCTTAGCAAAGCACCTAAAAGCACCTAGAAACAAATTTAGCTATTTTTAAAATGTATTTGGCAACTTTTTGCAACTTTAGAAAAGTGACTTAAACAATCTAAAGTACACAAAAAGAGGAAACCATTGAGCAGCAGACAGTCAAGCAGCACATCAGCCTGGAGAGAGCTGAAGAAAGATGACAGTACACACTTCATATGTGAATTAAGATGATAGTTGCAGTTGTTCAATAATAATTGTTCATTTATGATACAGCATGTTATTAGCTTGTACCTATAATTGTTGTTCAGTTAGGTACACTGTAAATTGCAGAAAAACAGAAAAGGTTCTGGTAATTTTCTGCCAGGACAAAATCTGTTAAGTTGTAACCCTAAAACACAAAATACAAATTATAATACAAGTAAAACACCTGTGAAAAATCAATACAGATAATTCCTTCATATTAACACAGTACATTGTGCCCTATTTTTAACTAACTACCAAAACACTGCTTCAAACTATAATTGTTCAAAATGTGTAACTGTTCAATAATTCAATGTTGTATTTAAAAATAAAAATATTTGATCAAAAAGATGTTGTTTATATTACATTTACAAATAAAATAGGTTTATATTATTATAAATACATTTATATTATAATATATTTATATTATGAACAAATCTAAATTAACAGTTGATTTCAAATCATATTTTTATGTGTATTCTACCAATAATGCAGTTTTGCGTCATGGTTACGTGATGACATCATCCCACAACGTCACTTAGCAACTTTTAGCAACAAATCCACCCGCCTTTAGCAACTTCCCTGAACATTAGTTGGCAACACTGGTTCGATTTCGTTGTGTTGTGAACTTATGTTTGCTTTTTTAATTTCATTGTGTTGTGTACTTCTGGGCCACCGTAGAATTCAGACTTATTTCACACATTTTCCCTCTATTTGCTTCTTTTAGAAGAGGATCTTTAAATAGTCAAGCTCAACAAAATCTGTAGTCTGATGTTTGTTGTGTGGATTTCAGGCTGTTCTGTTGGTCAAAACACACATTAGATTTGAGGTCGAATCATTTAATTCATTTATATCTTCATGTAGATTTCTATAATATGGTAGAATCAGAGAAAGCTAAGTTCATTACTGATATTTATAAACTGAGTAAATGAAACATTTGAGATGTTGAACAATTGATCAGTAATGCTTTGTTGTCTGATGTTGTTGATTTTCTGGTTCTGATTTCTGATCTATATTTCTCTGTTTCTGTGCAGCTGCACATCAAGTGAATAAATCAGTGGTGAAGGGACGTCCTGTCACTCTGAACTATGATACTGAAATACAGAAGGATGATAAAATACAGTGGAAGTTTGAAGAGAAACTCATAGCTGAAATGACTGGAGAGAACCCTTGGGACCCTCAGTGGTCTGATCATGAATTCAGAGACCAAATGAAGCTGGACCATCAGACTGGATCTCTCTTCATTCACCAAACCAGACCTGAACACGCTGGATTATATAAGATGAAGATCAATACCAGTGATTATTCAACATTCAGACTCTTCAGGATTACTGTCTTTGGTGAGTAACACAAAGTCTTTCAGTGAAACAGCAGCAGTGTATATGACAGACCTTGTGTCAAAATATGATTATAAAAGTGTTCCAGTTGTGTTATATTAATGATGGAGAAACTTTGACCTGTTCATCATATCACTGCACTGCTTCCATAGCAGATACAGTGGGTACGGAAAGTATTCAGACCCCCTTAAATTTTTCACTCTTTGTTATATTGCAGCCATTTGCTAAAATCATTTAAGTTCTTTTTTTTTTCCTCATTAATGTACACACAGCACCCCATATTGACAGAAAAACGCAATTTTTGCAGATTTATTAAAAAAGAAAAACTGAAATATCACATGGTCCTAAGTATTCAGACCCTTTGCTGTGACACTCATATATTTAACTCAGGTGCTCTCCATTTCTTCTGATCATCCTTGAGATGGTTCTACACCTTCATTTGAGTCCAGCTGTGTTTGATTATACTGATTGGACTTGATTAGGAAAGCCACACACCTGTCTATATAAGACCTTACAGCTCACAGTGCATGTCAGAGCAAATGAGAATCATGAGGTCAAAGGAACTGCCTGAAGAGCTCAGAGACAGAATTGTGGCAAGGCACAGATCTGGCCAAGGTTACAAAAAAATTTCTGCTGCACGTAAGGTTCCTGAGAGCACAGTGGCCTCCATAATCCTTACATGGAAGACGTTTGGGACGACCAGAACCCTTCCTAGAGCTGGCCGTCCAGCCAAACTGAGCTATCGGGGGAGAAGAGCCTTGGTGAGAGAGGTAAAGAAGAACCCAAAGATCACTGTGGCTGAGCTCCGGTGATGCAGTCGGGAGATGGGAGAAAGTTGTAGAAAGTCAACCATCACTGCAGCCCTCCACCAGTCGGGGCTTTATGGCAGAGTGGCTCGACGGAAGCCTCTCCTCAGTGCAAGACACATGAAAAAACACCTGAAGGACTCAAAGATGGTGAGAAATAAGATTCTCTGGTCTGATGAGACCAAGATAGAACTTTTTGGCCTTAATTCTAAGCGGTATGTGTGGAGAAAACCAGGCACTGCTCATCACCTGTCCAATACAGTCCCAACAGTGAAGCATGGTGGTGCAGCATCATGCTGTGGGGGTGTTTTTCAGCTGCAGGGACAGGACGACTGGTTGCAATCGAGGGAAAGATGAATGTGGCCAAGTACAGGGATATCCTGGACGAAAACCTTCTCCAGAGTGCTCAGGACCTCAGACTGGGCCGAAGGTTTACCTTCCAACGAGACAATGACCCTAAGCACACAGCTAAAATAACGAAGGAGCGGCTTCACAACAACTCTGTGACTGTTCTTGAATGGCCCAGCCAGAGCCCTGACTTAAACCCAATTGAGCATCTCTGGAGAGTGTTCCAGTTGTGTTATATTAATGATGGAGAAACTCTGACCTGTTCATCATATCACTGCACTGCTTCCATAGCAGATATATATTGATGTAGAAATCAACACACTGTTATGTCAGGAACAAGACCTTCTAGTGGAATTAATGTACAGAGTTAAATCATTAAAATGTGTCTCTAACTATTTTATCAAAGCTGTAAGACTCAAAAAGGTCATGTGGTATTTTTTTCATGAAGTCAACTGTAAATACAGGCAGTTGCAGATTAATTAATTTTAATCGAATTAATTAATTAATTTATATGCTTATTTTTGTCTTGTTTTGTCAGACCTGGTTTCTGGTGTTTTAGACAGATCTGGTTCCTCAATGAAGCAGCTTCAAACAGTCTTCTTTCAGATGCTGTTGTCTGTTCTGAAACTGTTATTCACACAGACTGTGTTGCTTCTGTCTGCAGGATTGTTTGATCAACTTTATCAGTCACAATCCTCCTCATTATTCTGATCATTATTGAACTGCAGTACAGTCATTATCTGATCAGAAATCAAACATTCAGAACCGTTTCTTCACAGAAACACAATTCAACACACTCATATTTCATGTCATTTGAGTGGATTTTTACTCTTAGAAACACAGACTGGAGTTCAACACAGTTTCATCAGTGAAACACACATGAGCTGTAGAGATTTATACTTACATTCAGATTTCTAGAATGAGAAGTTGAGCTCTTTTAACTTAAAAAGAGAGTAAATGATATGTTTGTGATACAGTATGTCAGGTATGATGTGTCAATGTTGCTTCTGTTTATTTCTGCTGCTGTTGGTTTTCTAGTTCTGATTTCTGTTCTGAATTTTTCTGTTTCTTTGACAGATGAAATTAAGTCAGTGTCAGTGATGAAGGGGGCGGATGTGACTGTACGTGCCAATACTGAAATACAGACAGGAGATAAGATATTCTGGATGTTTGGAGATGACAACTGTACCATAGCTAAAAACACAGAAGAGAAGTGTGAAGAAGAGTCTGAGTACAGTGATTCTAGATTTAAAGACAATGTGGATCTGAATCGTCAGACTGGAGATCTCACCATCAAGACAATCAGAACTGACCACAGTGGAGAATACAAACTAAAGATCATCAGAAATGGCAAATCCTCATTCAAGATATTCAGTGTTAATGTTTCTGGTGAGTAAATATTTACTTTCATTGTAATTATGATTTTATTTTAGATCAGTATTGTGTTGTTCTTAAAGTGATAGTTCAGCCAAAAATGCCCTCATGTCGTCCCAAACCCACCAGACTTTTATTGAATTTGATCCAGATTTTAAGAAGTGATGTGATTGCTTTGAATGTGGAAATTTGTATAGTGAGAATGTCCCCTTTTATATGAACTCAGTGTTACTGGTATGACTTAGGGCTGTAACGATTCATCGATGAAATTCGATTACTCGATTTAAAAAAATCCTCGATTTCAATTTGCCCGTGTCGAGTAACCGGTAAAATACCGGAAGTGGCACTTTCCACGGACGAGAATCCATGAAGCGCATTATTAGACCGTTTTCTAAGGCTGCACGATGTTAAACCTGTGTAAAACTAATAAAGCATAATGCTGTTGTGAATTTACAAAGGTTGTGAATTAATTAAACAAATGTATGTGCTGCAGGTTTAATATATATGCGCTGTAATTATTTATATACGTGTCTAGTGCGTCTCAGAGCGGCTCCATTCACAGTAAATGCAGCTTCACGTGAACTGTTATCATTTACATGAGTGGAGCGTCTCAAACTCCATCTCTGAATATGCTGTGAGCTTGGACTGCTTTTAACGTTTAATCGCCGCTGGCGCCCTCTGCAGGCGTTTGTTATAATCAGGGCTGGAAATGGCTGAGATTCACTTGGGGGACTCTATATCGGAAGATTTTTTTTTTTTTTTTTACTTTCAATGACTTTTCAGATGTATTTAAATATAAAATAATATATAATTATATAATATGCTAACATTAAACAGGCCTATTTCATGTTTCCTCCAATCAATATTTTCTTAATTATCAAGCAGGCACATAAAAGGTCAATGAAAAACATTTATGAATTGTGTGTGGCACAAACATGTTCATTCAACAGAATCTTTGCTTGGAGAAAATTACCTGTTTGGTTTTGGCCAAATTAAAGACACATTGTCTAGGAATTTGCATATGTGGTGCATACTGAATTGAACAGGTCACAAACATTTTAAATACATTTGTCCTCAGGGTAAATAAAACTGAATGTTTTGGATGGCTACTTCTCAGTTTAGTTTACTTTGAAAATCAACAATTAAACACATTTAAAGGGGAATCCAGTTTTAATGCAAAAGGAAGCTGATGTGGATTCTAAAAAGCAAAATAATTTGGATAATAATGTATCTAGAAAATAATATTGACTCATCCCTTTTCTTAAACAATGGTTAAAAGGGTTGAAATGTGGTGATTATCATTTTATAAAAACTTTTTGTTTTGTTACCATAGACATGGAGTTTTTTTAAACATTTCTACCTGAACATGCAGTTCTATCCTAATATTCCCTGAAATAATTAATAAAATAAAATTGTCTCCCTCGGTTGTGAGGAGTTTGGGTTTGCTCCCTCGTGAGGTTTATTTATTTGTTTGTTGCTTTATTTTTGCAAAATGGTCCACACATGCAAAGTTGGTTGAGAACATAACTGCAATAAAGTAACAGCCTATAGTTAACAATTACTTGTTTACAAAGTGCCATGGGAAGTCAAACTATCTATTTAAAATGCTCTTATACTGAACATGTTAATTCTTGGAATCAGCCAGTTTTTCCTAATCTGTCATATTAGCAGAACACACTTTACACATGAGGAAAACTAATGTTTAGTCAATAATTCAAGAAGATCCATAATTCTAACTTGTACTTGGCCTCATGAAAAAGTAGTTCTTGTAATTGTTTAACCATAGCATTTGTTGCAATAAGGATATAAATAAATAGGAACGGCTCGCGCAAATCTTATCACACTTTTGGAGCGCGCTGGTGAACGCGCCTGCGGTGATTCGTGCGCGATGGGGTCAATTTTGATTTCATGATGACTTTAAGCACATATCACATCATGGTGCTGTGAGACACACTAATCCATTACATCCAGTTCTAATCCATCCATATAAGAGTTCAGGGGTCATATTCACAAAACATCTTAAGGCTAAAACTAGCTCCTAAATCTGTGAAAAGTTAGGAGTCGTAATGAGGACTTTTGAGTCACTAAGACCAAATCACAAACAATCCTAAAATGGCTGTTGCTGGTTGTTCGCCTCAGCAATTCGCCCAAAGACACTGAACACCATTGAGTCAATAATGATAAATCCTTGAGTGCTGAGCCTTTTCGTCATAAATGTGATCAATATTATGATTTATAGGTTTAAATCTACGATGATATGACATAAAGATTCATTCATGTACAGATAAAATGTATTGAATGATGGAGAATGAAACATTGCGGTCGAGTATGTGATGACACGTCAGCTATGTGTGTGTGTGTGTGTGTGTGTATGTATATGTATATGTATGTAATATTCCTCCTCTCGAGTCGATTAGATAGACCATCTGAACGTGCTCCTCCTGAACTTTGTTTGTAAAACATCATTTGTTTCTTGAATTCTTCAGTCTCTGGAGATGCAGACATGTGAGAGGCTGACAATAGCTGAACATATAATAGTTTATTCAGTGACACTTAGCCTACATTTTAAAATCTTTATTTGAATATGGAAACATGATGCCTCGTTCAACAATATTTCTGTGATTAAATCACTGACAGAGGCTCCTCCCCCATCAGCCAATCATAGTTAGTAAGCGTGATGACATCATCCATATCAACGAGGTCAACCCCGCCCTTTCTCTTGTCTTAAGACTCTCTATTCCTTAGTAAAAGTTTGTCTCAGCAGTTTTGTGAATAGATTTTAAGAGGAAACTCTTAGCTAAGAACTTTTACTGTTATTTAGGAGAACTCTTAGTGGTGAGAGAAAATGTTTTGTGAATACGACCCCTGATCTCCAGATCTGCAGAGAGATTTTCACTCTTTTTGTTTTTAATTAGTACATTTCCATGACAAAATCTGTCAGTAACTTCCTTCAGTCTTAATCTCTCTGTCCTAGTCTACACTACACAATCTGTTTTCTGAATGCATGTTATTGATCTTATTGTAATTTATAGGTTATTTATTTCTTGACCTTGTAAATTATAACCTGTTTTCCAGTGAAACTGCTGACTTCTCTCTGGTGATGAACGCAGGACTTCTCTGATCATTTAACTCACTCACATCCTGTTCCTGCAAGCTTTTATACGCTTCACTTACTCGTCTAGTGTGAAACAGGCTAATGTTTGCTTGCTATCTGTCTTGTGATCGACAATGAAAGTTTTTCTGGCATTCTAGAATGAGCAGAGGAACATGTCAGATGCTCTTTGAGCAAATTATTGTTTGTTTGAGGTGAATTCTACGGTAGCCCAGTAGTGCACAACACAATGAAATTTAAAAAGCAAACATAAGTTCACAACACAGTGAATCAAGTCACACAACAGAATAAAGCCACAACACAATGAAAATGCTCCCAGCCACTAGGGGGCTTTCAGAGCTCGGTAAAGTTAGTTGTTCTTGCCACTGTTCTACAGAGTTGGCAGTTTTACAACAATATCAATACCACGATTAGTTTTAACAGTATGTAACCACTGTATATCCACATGAAATATTCATTCAAAACCATCTACGTCCATTATAGCTGCATATTTATACCTGTGAATGAACTGACACACTACCATGGCTCAGGGGAATGACTGCCAATTCCACCAAGTGGTTAAAAAAATATATAATTTGTATTCATTAAAATTACTTTTAACATTTAGAAACAGACATGTTCAAATTCCAAAGCTTGTATAGGTTCCTATTGGTACGACTGACTTAATACAGGTGACGTTTTGCCAACACACACAGGGAGGTACAGTTTCACCTTTAGTTAGTCTTATCAATAGACCTTTATCACAGTGGAATTGATTACCAGAAACATTGTTGCCAACTAAGCAATTTTGTTGTTAGATTTAGCAACTTTTCAGACTACCTTAGCAAAGTACCTAGCAACAAATTTAGGTATTTTTAAAGTCAGCCTGGAGAGAGCTGAAGAAAGATGACAGTACACACTTCATATGTGAATTAAGATGATAGTTGTTCGATAATTGTTCATTTATGACACAGCATGTTATTAGCTTGTACCTATAATTGTTGTTCAGTTAGGTACACTGTAAATTGCAGAAAAACAGAAAAGGTTCTGGTAATTTTCTGCCAGGACAAAATCTGTTAAGTTGTAACCCTAAAACACAAAATACAAATTATAATACAAGTAAAACACCTGTGAAAAATCAATACGGATAATTCCTTCATATTAACACAGTACATTGTGCCCTATTTTTAACTAACTACCAAAACACTGCTTCAAACTATAATTGTTCAAAATGTGTAACTGTTCAATAATTCATTGTTGTATTTAAAAATAAAAATATCTGATCAGAAAGATGTTGTTTATATTACATTTACAAATAAAATATGTTTATATTATTATAAATACATTTATATTATAATATATTTATATTATGAACAAATCTAAATTAACAGTTGATTTCAAATCATATTTTTATGTGTATTCTACCAATAATGCAGTTTTGCGTCATGGTTACGTGATGACATCATCCCACAACGTCACTTAGCAACTTTTAGCAACAAATCCACCCGCCTTTAGCAACTTCCCTGAACATTAGTTGGCAACACTGGTTCGATTTCGTTGTGTTGTGAACTTATGTTTGCTTTTTTAATTTCATTGTGTTGTGCACTACTGGGCCACCGTAGAATTCAGACTTTTTTCACACATTTTCCCTCTATTTGCTTCTTTTAGAAGAGGATCTTTAAATAGTCAAGCTCAACAAAATCTGTAGTCTGATGTTTGTTGTGTGGATTTCAGGCTGTTCTGTTGGTCAAAACACACATTAGATTTGAGGTCGAATCATTTAATTCATTTATATCTTCATGTAGATTTCTATAATATGGTAGAATCAGAGAAAGCTGAGTTCATCACTGATATAAACTGAGTAAATGAAACATTTGAGATGTAGAACAATTGATCAGTAATGCTTTGTTGTCTGATGTTGTTGATTTTCTGGTTCTGATTTCTGATCTATATTTCTCTGTTTCTGTGCAGCTGCACATCAAGTGAATAAATCAGTGCTGAAGGGAGATTCTGTCACTCTGAAGTGTATTGCTGATATACAGAAGGATGATGAAATACAGTGGAAGTTTAAAGAGAAACTCATAGCTGAAATGACTGGAGAGAACCGTAAGAACCCTGATGAATTCAGAGACCAAATGACGCTGGACCCTCAGACTGGATCTCTCTTCATTCACCGAACCAGACCTGAACACGCTGGATTATATAAACTGAAGATCAATACCAGTTATTATTCAACATTCAGACTCTTCAGGATTATCGTCTTTGGTGAGTAACACAAAGTCTTTCAGTGAAACAGCAGCAGTGTATATGACAGACCTTGTGTCAAAATATGATTATAAAAGTGTTCCAGTTGTGTTATATTAATGATGGAGAAACTCTGACCTGTTCATCATATCACTGCACTGCTTCCATAGCAGATATATATTGATGTAGAAATCAACACACTGTTATGTCAGGAACAAGACCTTCTAGTGGAATTAATGTACAGAGTTAAATCATTAAAATGTGTCTCTAACTATTTTATCAAATCTATAAGACTCAAAAAGGTCATGTGGTATTTTTTTCATGAAGTCAACTGTAAATACAGGCAGTTGCAGATTAATTAATTTTAATCGAATTAATTAATTAATTTATATGCTTATTTTTGTCTTGTTTTGTCAGACCTGGTTTCTGGTGTTTTAGACAGATCTGGTTCCTCAATGAAGCAGCTTCAAACAGTCTTCTTTCAGATGCTGTTGTCTGTTCTGAAACTGTTATTCACACAGACTGTGTTGCTTCTGTCTGCAGGATTGTTTGATCAACTTTATCAGTCACAATCCTCCTCATTATTCTGATCATTATTGAACTGCAGTACAGTCATTATCTGATCAGAAATCAAACATTCAGAACCGTTTCTTCACACAAACACAATTCAACACACTCATATTTCATGTCATTTGAGTGGATTTTTACTCTTAGAAACACAGACTGGAGTTCAACACAGTTTCATCAGTGAAACACACATGAGCTGTAGAGATTTATACTTACATTCAGATTTCTAGAATGAGAAGTTGAGCTCTTTTCAACTTAAAATAGAGTAAATTATATGTTTGTGATACAGTATGTCAGGTATGATGTGTCAATGTTGCTTCTGTTTATTTCTGCTGCTGTTGGTTTTCTGGTTCTGATTTCTGTTTGTGTTTTTCTCTGTTTCTTTGACAGATGAACAGAAGTCAGTGTCAGTGATGAAGGGGGCGGATGTGACTCTACGTGTCAATACTGAAATACAGACAGGAGATAAGATATTCTGGATGTTTGGACATGAGAACCGTCCTGTAGCTAAAAACACAGAAGGGAAGTGTGAAGAAGAGTCTGAGTACAGTGATTCTAGATTTAAAGACAAAGTGGATCTGAATCATCAGACTGGAGATCTCACCATCAAGACAACCAGAACTGGCCACAGTGGAAAATACAAACTAAAGATCATCAGAAATGGAAAATCCTCATTCAAGTTATTCAATGTTACTGTTTCTGGTGAGTAAATATTTACTTTCATTGTAATTATGATTTTATTTTAGATCAGTATTGCGTTGTTCTTAAAGTGATAGTTCAGCCAAAAATGCCCTCATGTCGTCCCAAACCCACCAGACTTTTATTGAATTTGATCCAGATTTTAAGAAGTGATGTGATTGCTTTGAATGTGGAAATTTGTATAGTGAGAATGTCCCCTTTTATATGAACTCAGTGTTACTGGTATGACTTAGGGCTGTAACGATTCATCGATGAAATTCGATTACTCGATTTAAAAAAATCCTCGATTTCAATTTGCCCCTGTCGAGTAACCGGTAAAATACCGGAAGTGGCACTTTCCACGGACGAGAATCCATGAAGCGCATTATTAGACCGTTTTCTAAGGCTGCACGATGTTAAACCTGTGTAAAACTAATAAAGCATAATGCTGTTGTGAATTTACAAAGGTTGTGAATTAATTAAACAAATGTATGTGCTGCAGGTTTAATATATATGCGCTGTAATTATTTATATACGTGTCTAGTGCGTCTCAGAGCGGCTCCATTCACAGTAAATGCAGCTTCACGTGAACTGTTATCATTTACATGAGTGGAGCGTCTCAAACTCCATCTCTGAATATGCTGTGAGCTTGGACTGCTTTTAACGTTTAATCGCCGCTGGCGCCCTCTGCAGGCGTTTGTTATAATCAGGGCTGGAAATGGCTGAGATTCACTTGGGGGACTCTATATCGGAAGATTTTTTTTTTTTTTTTTTTTACTTTCAATGACTTTTCAGATGTATTTAAATATAAAATAATATATAATTATATAATATGCTAACATTAAACAGGCCTATTTCATGTTTCCTCCAATCAATATTTTCTTAATTATCAAGCAGGCACATAAAAGGTCAATGAAAAACATTTATGAATTGTGTGTGGCACAAACATGTTCATTCAACAGAATCTTTGCTTGGAGAAAATTACCTGTTTGGTTTTGGCCAAATTAAAGATACATTGTCTAGGAATTTGCATATGTGGTGCATACTGAATTGAACAGGTCACAAACATTTTAAATACATTTGTCCTCAGGGTAAATAAAACTGAATGTTTTGGATGGCTACTTCTCAGTTTAGTTTACTTTGAAAATCAACAATTAAACACATTTAAAGGGGAATCCAGTTTTAATGCAAAAGGAAGCTGATGTGCATTCTAAAAAGCAAAATAATTTGGATAATAATGTATCTAGAAAATAATATTGACTCATCCCTTTTCTTAAACAATGGTTAAAAGGGTTGAAATGTGGTGATTATCATTTTATAAAAACTTTTTGTTTTGTTACCATAGACATGGAGTTTTTTAAAACATTTCTACCTGAACATGCAGTTCTATTCTAATATTCCCTGAAATAATTAATACCCACCCATGATTCTGAATAGACAACTAAAAAAATAACATGTAATTTACTAGAGATTCTGACATGATGTTAGTTGCTGCAGTCTGTTTTCAAAATAATTAATGGTTTTTGTATGAATTATTATTTTTTTAAATCGGTTTGAATAAATGATTCAGTGACTCAATTATAAAGATGTCACTTGTTTCTTAGATGAATCAACGTTTTTGAACAATTCTTTGTAATGAATGATTCAATGACAAATACATTTTTAACAATCATTTGTCGCCACCTACTGGTGTAACGGTGTAATTGACAATCTTTATTTGAAGTATCAAGTTACTTTCAAAGGTAATTTACTCTATTTTGTTCACTTCTGTTTGGGATGGGGGACTTGTTGTCTCCCTCGGTTGTGAGGAGTTTGGGTTTGCTCCCTCGTGA
The DNA here is from genome assembly GCA_037950675.1 of Hypophthalmichthys molitrix. Taxonomy (NCBI): domain Eukaryota; kingdom Metazoa; phylum Chordata; class Actinopteri; order Cypriniformes; family Xenocyprididae; genus Hypophthalmichthys; species Hypophthalmichthys molitrix. The sequence continues at coordinate 5,211,543 of CM075494.1, forward strand.
GGTTTATTTATTTGTTTGTTGCTTTATTTTTGCAAAATGGTCCACACATGCAAAGTTGGTTGAGAACATAACTGCAATAAAGTAACAGCCTATAGTTAACAATTACTTGTTTACAAAGTGCCATGGGAAGTCAAACTATCTATTTAAAATGCTCTTACACTGAACATGTTAATTCTTGGAATCAGCCAGTTTTTTCCTAATCTGTCATATTAGCAGAACACACTTTACACATGAGGAAAACTAATGTTTAGTCAATAATTCAAGAAGATCCATGATTCTAACTTGTACTTGGCCTCATGAAAAAGTCGTTCTTGTAATTGTTTAACCATAGCATTTGTTGCAATAAGGATATAATTAAAGCTAGACCATTGATGGCTCCTCATTGCATGCTTAGGGCAATGTTAACTTTTTTTCTTTCTTTTTTAAATCTATTCCCTTAATAGACTATATATTTTAAATTCTTTAACAAGTTAGTTCAAATGTACCACAGTAAATACAATAGAACGTGATAAACTCTAGTAAAGGTCATGAGAAGTTTAAAAAGCTTGCAGGATCATCATGTTTTCCTCTCTTTTCATCAGTCTTTTTAGTGGCTGTCTTTAGATCATGTTTGACTTTCTCCATAGCGTTTTACTGCATTCTCAATAGAATTCAAATGGGTTTCACATTTTATCATAGGAACGGCTCGCGCAAATCATATTACACTTTTGGAGCGCTCTGGTGAACGTGCCTGTGGTGATTCGTGCGCGGTGCGCCAGTAATGCTTGTTGTAAACGACTTTTCTCCAGAGTTGTGATGTATTTCCAAGTGAAAGGGAATATTGAATAGAGGGCAGGGTTTTACTTTAGCGCTCCTCCTCTCCATCTGTCGCTCATATCAGACTAACGGTTGGAGGGGAGTGGTTTAAGAGTTTTATACTTTTCAGATTTTGATTAAAGATTACCACAACAAACAGTTTTTTTCTGAGTATTAACTTGCACGGATTAATTGTTCACCACAAGACTAGTAATATGCACTAACAAAGGAAATGGGGTCAATTTTGATTTCATGATGACTTTAAGCACACATCACATCATGGTGCTGTGAGACACACTAATCCATTACATCCAATTCTAATCCATCCATATAAGAGTTCAGGGGTCGTATTCACAAAACATCTTAAGGCTAAAAGTAGCTCCTAAATCTGTGAAAAGTTAGGAGTCGTAATGAGGACTTTTGAGTCACTAAGAACAAATCACAAATAATCCGAACACCATTGAGTCAATAGTGATAAATCCTCGATTGCTGAACCTTTTCTTCATAAATGTGATCAATATTATGATTTATAGGTTTTAATCTACGATGATATGACATAAAGATTCATTCATGTACAGATAAAATGTATTGAATGATGGAGAATGAAACATTGCGGTCGAGTATGTGATGACACGTCAGCTGTGTGTGTGTGTGTGTGTGTGTGTGTGTGTGTGTGTATATATATATATATATATATATATATATATATATATATATATATATAATATTCCTCCTCTCGAGTCGATTAGATAGACCATCTGAACATGCTCCTCCTGAACTTTGTTTGTAAAACATCATTTGTTTCTTGAATTCTTCAGTCTCTGGAGACGCAGACATGTGAGAGGCTGACAATAGCTGAACATATACTAGTTTATTCAGTGACACTTAGCCTACATTTTAAAACCTTTATTTGAATATGGCAACATTTGTATTTTAAAACCTTTATTTGAATATGGAAACATGATATCTCATTCTACAATATTTCTGTGATTAAATCACTGACAGAGACTCCTCCCCCATCAGCCAATCATAGTTAGTAAGCGTGATGACATCATCCATATCAACGAGGTCAGCCCCGCCCTTTCTCTTGTCTTAAGACTCTCTATTCCTTAGTAAAAGTTGGTCTCAGCAGTTTTGTGAATATGTTTTAAGAGGAAACTCTTTACTAAGAACTTTTACTGTTATTTAGGAGAACTCTTAGTGGTGAGAGAAAATGTTTTGTGAATACGACCCCTGATCTCCAGATCTGCAGAGAGATTTTCACTCTTTTTGTTTTTAATTAGTACATTTCCATGACAAAATCTGTCAGTAGCTCAGATATAACTTCCTTCAGTCTTAGCCTGTCTGTCCTTGTTCACACAACACAATCTGTTTTCTGAATGCATGTTATTGATCTTATTGTAATTTATAGGTTATTTATTTCTTGACCTTGTAAATTATAACCCGTCTTCCAGTGAAACTGCTGACTTCTCTCTGGTGATGAACGCAGGACTTCTCTGATCATTTAACTCACTCACATCCTGTTCCTGCAAGCTTTTATACGCTTCACTTACTCGTCTAGTGTGAAACAGGCTAATGTTTGCTTGTTATCTGTCTTGTGATCGACAATGAAAGTTTTTCTGACATTTGGGAATGACCAGAGGAACATGTCAGATGCTCTTTGACCAAATTATTGTTTGTTTGAGGTGAATTCTACGGTGGCCCAGTAGTGCACAACACAACGAAATTTAAAAAGCCATCTACGTCCATTATAGCTGCATATTTATACCTGTGAATGAACTGACACACTACCATGGCTCAGGGGAATGACTGCCAATTCCACCAAGTGGTTAAAAAAATATATAATTTGTATTCATTAAAATTACTTTTAACATTTAGAAACAGACATGTTCAAATTCCAAAGCTTGTATACGTTCCTATTGGTACGACTGACTTAATACAGGTGACGTTTTGCCAACACACACAGGGAGGTACAGTTTCACCTTTAGTAAGTTAGTCTTATCAATAGACCTTTATCACAGTGGAATTGATTACCGAAGCATTGTTGCCAACTTAGCAATTTTGTTGTTAGATTTAACAACTTTTCAGACTACCTTAGCAAAGTACCTAGCAACAAATTGAGCTTTTTTTAAAGTCAGCCTGGAGAGAGCTGAAGAAAGATGACAGTACACACTTCATATGTGAATTAAGATGATAGTTGCAGTTGTTCGATAATAATTGTTCATTTATGATACAGCATGTTATTAGCTTGTACCTATAATTGTTGTTCAGTTAGGTACACTGTAAATTGTAGAAAAACAGAAAAGGTTCTGGTAATTTTCTGCCAGGACAAAATCTGTTAAGTTGTAACCCTAAAACACAAAATACAATGAGTAAATTATAATACAGGTAAAACACCTGAAAAATCAATACAGATAATTCCTTCATATTAACACAGTACATTGTGCCCTATTTTTAACTAACTACCAAAACACTGCGTCAAACTATAATTGTTCAAAATGTGTAGTTTTACTAGTTAATAAGAAAATATAATTGTTCAAAATGTGTAACTGTTCAATAATTCATTGTTGTATTTAAAAATAAAAATATCTGATCAAAAAGATGTTATTTATATTACTTTTACAAATAAAATAGGTTTATATTATTATAAATACATTTATATTATAATATATTTATATTATGAACAAATCTAAATTAAGTTGATTTCAAATCATATTTTTATGTGTATTCTACACAATAATGCAGTTTTGCGTCATGGTTACGTGATGACATCATCCCACAATGTCACTTAGCAACTTTTAGCAACAAATCCACCCGCCTTTAGCAACTTCCCTGAACATTAGTTGGCAACACTGGTTCGATTTCATTGTGTTGTGAACTTATGTTTGCTTTTTTAATTTCATTGTGTTGTGCACTACTGGGCCACCGTAGAATTCAGACTTTTTTCACACATTTTCCCTCTTTGCTTATTTTAGAAGAGGATCTTTAAATAGTCAAGCTCAACAAAATCTGTACGTCTGATGTTTGTTGTGTGGATTTCAGGCTGTTCTGTTGGTCAAAACACACGTTAGATTTGAGGTCGACTCATTTAATTCATTTCTATCTTCATGTAGATTTCTATAATATGGTAGAATCAGAGAAAGCTGAGTTCATCACTGATATTTATAAACTGAGTAAATGAAACATTTGAGATGTTGAACAATTGATCAGTAATGCTTTGTTGTCTGATGTTGTTAGTTTTCTGGTTCTGATTTCTGATCTATATTTCTCTGTTTCTGTGCTGCTGCAGGACATCAAGTGAATAAATCAGTGCTGAAGGGACGTCCTGTCACTCTGAACTATGATACTGAAATACAGAAGGATGATAAAATACAGTGGAAGTTTGAAGAGAAACTCATTGCTGAAATGACTGGAGAGAACCGTAAGAACCCTCAATGGTCTGATGATGATGAATTCAGAGACCAAATGAAGCTGGACTCTCAGACTGGATCTCTCATCATTCAACAAACCAGACCTGAACACTCTGGATTATATAAGATAGAGATCAATACCAGTGATTATTCAACATTCAGACTCTTCAGTCTTGCTGTCTTTGGTGAGTAACACAAAGTCTTTCAGTGAAACAGCAGCAGTGTATATGACAGACCTTGTGTCAAAATATGATTATAAAAGTGTTCCAGTTGTGTTATATTAATAATGGGGAAACTCTGACCTGTTCATCATATCACTGCACTGCTTCCATAGCAGATATATATTGATGTAGAAATCAACACACTGTTATGTCAGGAACAAGACCTTCTAGTGGAATTAATGTACAGAGTTAAATCATTAAAATGTGTCTCTAACTATTTTATCAAAGCTGTAAGACTCAAAAAGGTCATGTGGTATTTTTTCATGAAGTCAACTGTAAATACAGGCAGTTGCAGATTTATACATTTTAATTGAATAATAATGAATTTATTTAGTCAAGTTGCTTATTTTTGTCTTGTTTTGTCAGACCTGGTTTCTGGTGTTTTAGACAGATCTGGTTCCTCAATGAAGCAGCTTCAAACAGTCTTCTTTCAGATGCTGTTGTCTGTTCTGAAACTGTTATTCACATAGACTGTGTTGCTTCTGTCTGCAGGATTGTTTGATCAACTTTATCAGTCACAATCCTCCTCATTATTCTGATCATTATTGAATCTGATCAGAAATCAAACATTCAGAACCGTTTCTTCACACAAACACAATTCAACACACTCATATTTCATGTCATTTGAGTGGATTTTTACTCTTAGAAACACAGACTGGAGTTCAACACAGTTTCATCAGTGAAACACACATGAGCTGTAGAGATTTATACTTACATTCAGATTTCTAGAATGAGAAGTTGAGCTCTTTTCAACTTAAAAAGCGAGTAAATGATATGTTTGTGATACAGTATGTCAGGTATGATGTGTCAATGTTTCTTCTGTTTATTTCTGCTGCTGTTGGTTTTCTGGTTCTGATTTCTGTTCTGAATTTTTCTCTGTTTCTTTGACAGATGAAGTGAAGTCAGTGTCAGTGATGGAGGGGGAGGATGTGACTCTACGTGCCAATACTGAAATACAGACAGGAGATAAGATATTCTGGATGTTTGGAGATGACAACAGTCTCGTAGATAAAAACACAGAAGAGAAGTGCGAAGAAGAGTCTGAGCACAGTGATTATAGATTTATAGACAATGTGGATCTGAATCAGACTGGAGATCTCACCATCAAGAAAACTGAAACTGGCCACACTGGAGAATACAAACTAAAGATCATCAGAAATGGAAAATCCTCATTCAAGTTATTCAATGTTGCTGTTTCTGGTGAGTGAAATATTTACTTTCATTGTAATTATGATTTTATTTTAGATCAGTATTGTGTCGTTCTTAAAGGATATTTCAGCCAAAAATGTCCTCATGTCGTCCCGATCCCACAAGACTTTTATTCATCACAAGATTTCTGTCCATCCATTAAAAGTGGGGAAACAAAACTTCAAAGTTTAAAAAAAAACAAAAAAAAACAAGAAAAACACTCCCTGTTCACATGAGAGTGGACGGCAGTGCAGCTCCTCAGGTTTATATAGTGATAATGTCCTCTTTTGTATTCATTGGGTATGAATTTCTATGGAACACTAAAGTTTTTTTTTATTTTCTTCCATATAATGGTGTCCAATGTTGTTTGGACCAAACATTTTTCAAAATATTTTCTTTTGTTCTTTGCTCCATTTCGCTTCTCCAAATGTTTTCAGTTATCTCAATAGGTCCTTAAAGCCTTCATCCGCAAAAGAAACAAAACCCAAGCAAGAGTATGAAAACAACAAATTATTGTCATGGTTTTGCCACAAAATACATTTTATTGTGTCCTGAAAGCAAATATTCGCTCTCTCGCTCTCTCTCTTTCAAACACACACACATACAGTACGGACACACTCGCACAGAAACGTGTTGTCAGCGCTGCTCTGACGAATTAATCACTAAAATAGTTTAGCAACTTAAAAGCTTCATGACATTTCTCACCAGTGAGGTAATAACTTCTGTTCTTAAGGTAGATAAACTTACAGTTTTGCTATTAGTAGAGACACTGCTGCCATGAGAGACGCACAGACTCAGGCTAATTCTCTCTCTCTAGTTCTGAAATGAATTAGCAACGGAGGCTTGAGATGACATATGTAAGAAATTAGAGTGTTTTAAGGACAAAAACCTGACAAATGTCTTGAAATACACCATCTGAACAGTGTCTTGAGGTGTGGTAACTGTAGTTTAAGCAGAATAATTGACTTTGGGCCGTTAAATTCTTAGTCATGAACTTTATCATTCATCATGTTAACTGAGGCCTGTAGAGTCTGAGGTGTCTCTGTTGGGTTGTCTGTGATTTCTCTGAGCATTACACGGTCTGATCTTGGGGAGAATTTGCTGGGACGTCCACTCCTGGGAAGATTGGTGTCTGTTTCAAACAGCTTCCACTTGTGAATAATCTTCTTCTTCCTGCTTTTATAGAGGTGATCACATGTGCTGATGATCAGTTAATCAAAGGCATTTGATGACCATTCTTACCTTGATTCCTGTGTTACAGTAAGGGTGTCCTTATTTTTCCCCATGGCTTTTTAATTTTCTCCTAGTTTTTGTTAAAGGCACACTATGTAGTTTTCGCCTCTAGAGGTCGCTTATTCAAAACAGGTGTAGCTTGATGACTCCTTGATTTCACTGAATCATGGGAGGTGTTGTCTTCATGTCTACAGCTGGTGGAAAGAATCGGGACGAGACTCGGGCAGAAATCATGTTCATGGATGAGCTAATGTAATAAAGATTTATTAACATTACTGTAATATGAAGCAGGATGTGGCTGAAATGAGAGACGAGTGCGACACACATCTTGAGAGCAGTGGAGCTTTTATTATGCCACAGTTGTCACTTCTGCTTCTTCCGGTCAAGCGTATGTGTGGTAACGCAGCGCTGTTTATCATATTAGATACATTTGTGTGTTGAAAGTTATAATGCTACTCTACGTTTGCTCGGCGTCTGCTGTGAGACACTTGTTACACACTGCAGTAAGAGATCCATATTAGTCATGGTAAAACATGGTACTTGCTGTGAATCAAGAAAACAAGATTTAAACAATAAGATTTACTGTGTTGAGCTGTATAACATGATGAGTTTTCTGTTGATGAATGTGTCCAAACAGTAGTTCACTTGTCTAATAAAACAGAATATATTAAAGCATCCCTGGTGTTTCCATGGTTTCTACAAATAAATACCCTCAGAAACCAAGGGTTCAATTAAGTCAGTCAGGTTGATTGGGATCTCAATGGTAAAAAGTGTCCCAATCAACCTGAATTCACCCTATATATATAATGCTGAATCTGTAATGCTGAATTAATGTTTAAAGTTTCAAAATGATTTAAGTTGCTGCATCACCTCAATGAATTTGCTTCAGCATTTATTTATATCAGTGATCTGTAGATAAAGCAAAAACGTGTATTGTTTTCTTCTTGACAGAAATGGCAAACTGTCTGAATGATGTTTATGTAGTAATGTCAAACACATATTCATTTTTTTTTTTTTTACATGCAAAAACACACTTGGTCTAATGGAAACACTTTCCTTGTATTTCTGTTTCTATGTGCAGCTGTCACAGATAAAGACAAGAGGAAACCATTGATGAAGGGTGAGATTCTGTTGTCTGAATATCTTTAAAGCGTGATCATGATTTGATGTGTGAGATGCGGCTTCATTCACTTTAGTTTTTATTCAGTTTAGTTTTTTTCATTCAGTTTTCAGATTTCAAACACAGTTTAAATAAACTTTTCATTTTAGTTTGCTTAATTTAGTAGATGCATGAGTTCACAAGTACAATAAATGATGTTCATTTGTGAGAAAAGTGCTTAAACCAGACTGAACTTGTCAAATAAGTGAGATGTACTTCTGACAGTCTGTGTTGAATGATTTTATACATGTAAATGCTTGACTTTAGTTTTGATGTCTCGTATAATATAAATAAATCCAGATCAGTACATCTCTTTTTAATTTGTCATTGTCTGTGTATTTTCTGACAGATTCCACAGAAAAACGAAAGAATGAATCAGTGACTGTACAGATGCCGCTGCTGAATGTAGAGAAACCGAGTGAATGAGCAGGAGAGTTTACTTTAATGAGATTAGACACGCCCACCAGTGTCAATCACTCTGACATCATCAACACTTCATCTTCAGCTACAACAACAAAAACACATTTCAGCTTTTATAAGCCTCTAGAATCCGTCCAGTGAAAGAGAGAAATGAACCCGTGTCTGTTGATCTGATGAACCTGCATGTAAAAAGCTTCTGTGGTTTTATATGAACCAAGAAACATAGTAATCAAACACTTTATTATATCATTTTAATGTTACACTTCATACCTTTACCACTGTTAACATAATACTAGTGTGAGTCTTTGATTTTGTGTGATTATCGACAGTGAGTGTAAGGAATATGCTTTTTATAAGATGTTTTACCACAGTATTTGAATTTGCTGTTTTTATGTAATTAACACCAGTTTCAGATTAACGTTCATGTTCAGAACTAATCAGTGTCTTTGAGATCACATGACCTTCTCTTCATGTGTAGAAGTTCATTAGTGTGAATGAGACAAACAGCTTTGACCATTCAGTGTTATTCAGCTTCACTGTGACAGTATTATTGTAAAAATAACAATAATTATAACCGACTACTCAAGTTGACATTCTTTTTTTAATTAATATATACATTTCTTTTTAAGTTGTAAATGTGTCTTATTTTGCTATATGACGTAATTATGCTTAATTAGGGGTGTGTTAAAGATATGATGTTAAGTTCATCTTATCAGAACTGAATGTCCGATTGTAAATGTGAGTTGAATTTAAAGTGCCTTTATATTCATGCTGAAGCACTTAAGTAGCCTTATTGTACTTCTCAAAAAAAAAAATAAAGATGGAAAAGGACATTTTGCTTAATACCATTGTGGTGTTTTTTGTTTTATTATTTTTTTCAGAAGCATGTGATTGATGAATATTGATATACTGCTGATCTTAATGTCTGATCTCTTCTGTCCTCTAGTGGACAAACACTGATACAGCTTTTGCTTCCTAATAAATCTTTTAACATGAATTATTGTCTAGTTTTGTTCATTGTAATGACAAATGCCCAGCAATAAAATGAGACTATAAAATCAGCTGTTGTTCAACTTTCAAGAGCACTAATAACCAAATATGGCTGATTTATAGTTTAAGAAAAGTACAATCTAGAATTTTTTTCTTTTTTTTTTTTTTCTAATTCAAGTATTGCATTTTCACCCAGTGCCAAGAAAAGGCTCTGCACTTCATCTTTTTTCTATTGTCTTTTTATTAGTTTTGATATTTTTATAGAAGAAAAGATAAAAAAAAAAGAAAGAACAAAAACAACAATAGAAACAGTAGGAGATGGTATTGGTCATAACAATCATAATAAAAGTAAATAAATAATAACAGTAGAAATTACATTTAAAAGAGAAAAAATACAGTTTCAGCTATGATCAAAAATATGATCATGCAGTTATTAAAGCATTTCCACCAATGGTGGGCGAACCTCTTTCTAAAAATGTTTAGTTTTCTACATTCCCAGAAGATGTGCATTATTGATCCACCTATCGGTGATACATTTGGACATTTTACTCTGACAAAGTGAGGAATTTATAAGTCCGTCCTGTAATTTTGTTAAAGGATATTGAGGTAAAAACAATCTCACATACAGAGCTCAACTGGTCTTCATCAAAGTTACACTCAAGGTCCTTTTGCCACACATCTTTAAGTGAGTCAGGAGAATCATGATGGTCTAACGGTGCTCAATTTTCCTTCTTAGTGTTGCTGAATTCATCAGACTCGTCTCTATCCTCGATCACTCCAGTGAGAGTCGCAAAAGTGCTTATCCGAGGATGAATTTGCAAATACTTATAAAACTGTCATGGAATCTTGAACTCTTGAGATTAAATCTGAAAAGGGATTAAAGGGTTAGTTCACCCAAAAAAATGAAATTTATGTCATTAATTACTCGCCCTCATGTTGTTCCACACCCGTAAGACCTTCATTCATCTTCAGAACACAAATTAAGATATTTTTGATGAAATTCGAGAGGAACATTGTTTATTATTGGCCGGCTCCTGCGTCAGCATCACACGCATGCATCGTGCTGATCATGTGACCAGCTTTGGCCAATAATAGGTGTTTGACGTGGAATCTGGAAGCGCTGGACATAAACAACGTATGAAAATGACACAAGAGAAGATATTGTTGAATAAAGTCATTATTTTTGCGCACAAAAAGTATTCTCATCACTTCACAACATTAAGGTTGAACCACTGCAGTCACATGACTGTTTTAACAATGTCTTTAGTACCTTGAAAGTGTTGATTATGCTGTCTCTGATGAATCAGATACTGCTCAGATTTCATCAACAATATTTTAATTTGTGTTCTGAAGATGAACAAAGATCTTCTGGTGTGGAACGACATGAGGGTGAGTAATTAATGACAGAAATTTCATTTTTGGGTGAACTAACCCTTTAAATGCTTGTCCTGAGAGCGAGTGAGTCTCTGTTCAACTTTACAGAATGAGCTCCAGCACTTCAAGCAGACAAAGAGCGATAACTCTGACTAAAATATACCTACATGTAAAACGAGTAAATGTACTTTTATGAAAACAACAACTGTAACTAATGTGTCATTCATTGTTTTTACAGAAGTGATGTAATCTCTTCACTGCACAGTGAAAAATACTGGCAAACCAATAAGATTCATGATTTTGGTCACAGAGCTGCTGAAGTTACATAAAACTGCCACTTGGTGGCTCACAAACAGACTGTTACCAACTGACAGCAAATTATTATTATTATGTGCATTCATATATTTGTATTATATTTATATTTAGTTTGAGTATTGTCCATGTGTCAGGTTTTAGTCATGTAGACATCACCACAGAGAGAAAGTTAGAAATGATAATGTTTGGATTTGATGGTAGCTGATTTTTTCACCACTTCTCACCATTTTTGTTTGTTAGAAATATAAACTGAATTTAGAAATGCTTTTGAAATGAAAAACTCTGTGTTTAATAATAATAATAATAATAAAATAATATATATATATATATATATAATTTATTATTATTAATAAATACTGTGATGTCAGACTGTGGTGATGTGGTTTCTCCACTGCATGGATCTTCATGTGTATCTTCAGGTGACTTTTAATAGTGAAACTCTTTCCACACTGATCACACGTGTGCAGCTTCTCTCTGCTGTGGATCCTCTCATGTGTTTGCAGATTTTTTGACACACTGAATCTCGTCACAGTATGAACACCAACAAACATACTTTAACAGAACCGCCAGAGACTCAGACACACTAAAAGGTGACTGTGAGAATAAAACCATTTGAGCCTCATAAGATCTGGAGAAAGGACACAGTGATGAAGCCCATCGACTCGAGATCCTACAGTGTCCAGCTGGATTCTGGAGGTGTTATAAAGAGAAACAGGGAACATCTCCGAAGGGAGCATGAAATGACCCCTAGAGACTCTAACCAAACTAAACAAAAGGTAGTGAAACAAAAAATGCAGAAACTGCTGACGCTCAGTCACAACTCACCACCAATATGGAGAATGAGATGTAAAGCGCTGTACAGTCCCATCTGTTTTCACAAAAGCAGGACGTTTAGTAAAGTTCCCTCGACAATTAAAAGATGAAAAGGGTGTAAAACTGTCACATGGAAAAAAGAAAAGAAAAAGAAAGATGTAAAACTGTTGTGATGTGAATGTGAAATAACTATATAGATGTTATAAGGAAATGGTAGATTGTTTTTTCTAAAATTAATTAAGAGTTTTGTTTGGAACATTAGTTCTGTATTAAAAATAAATATTAAACAAACAGAAAAAGGATGTGACAATATGACCAATTGTTGTATATTTTGTTGTAGTAGGGAGCTGAAGGGGAAACACAGCCGAGGATAACCACATGAGAGATGTGTGTAGAGCTTCACGAGTTCATTACAGAAGAGTCAAGTAGATTCAGATGATTGTCTTTATTGAATAAAAAAGACACACTGAATGTTTTCTGTAAATTGTGATAAAAAAAAAAAAATGTATTATAGTAATTATTTTTTGCTTAGTGTAGCAAATTAGCTCAAGAGAAATATGAATAATTAATTATAACTCATAAATATTTGGATCCCCTAGAGCAGGGGTGGTCAAACTCGCTGTCCCTGCAGTTTAGCTCCAACCCTAATCAAACTCACCTGAACCAGCTAATCAAGATCTTCAGGATTACACACAGGTGAGTTTTATCAGGGCTGCAGCTAAACTCTGCAGGGACAGCGGCCCTCCAGGACCGAGTTTGCCCACCCCTGCCCGAGAGCATGTAGTCAAAATCTGCATGATTAGGGACTCCAGTATATGAGCATGAAACACGGACAACTTTATGTGTGACATGAACAAGACTTTATTAACTAGACTAAACACTTAAACTACTCTAACACTCACACACATGCATACAGTTTACCAAGAGAAAGAGAGCTGAAGCAGAATACAGGAAAGCAAGAAGTTATGACATTGTTTAAAATTCAACAGATCAACAGCCTTGAGAAAACCATCAGTTTCTTAGTTTAACACGCCCTTCTTTAAAAGGGTTAGGGACGATTACAGGCACAATATGTAAGTTCAAGTTCAGTTTATTTATATAGCACTTATAAAACAGTCACAACTGACCAAAGTGCTGTACAGAAGTTCAGAAAGAAGAAGTAAAGTAAAAGATGTAGATTCAACAACAGCTAAAACACAGTTTAAAAAAATAAACAAAATAAAACAAGATATAGACACTTAACAGCATAAAATCACGGCAAGAACCACAGAAGAAGATTAATTATAAGTCATGGAAGACAAGTACGTTTTTAGGAGAGACTTAAAAGTAGTCAGGGAAGGGGGAAATCAGGAAACCTGATTTCTAAAGGCAGATTATTCCACAAGTATATACAAGGATGGAGTATATGGTTGCAGCAAGTCAGATAAATAGATTGGGGCGAGATTACGTAGAGATTTATAAACAAATAAAAGAATTTTAAAATCAATTCTGAATTTAATAGGCAGCCACTGAAGGGTCCTCAAAATTGGAATGATATAATGTAAGATTTTTTTTTACATTAATAATTTACGATGTAAGATTTTTGTAATAAAATATCCAGAAACCACTTGCACAGTGTGAAATATTTCATCAAGTTGTGTACTTACATTATCCCAAAAGTTCCCAAGGATTTGTTAATTAGGGCTGGGCAAAAAAAATCAATTTTTCGATTAATCATTTTTTTTAAATGTGCTCGATACGATATCAATTTTCAAAAGTCACATATCGATTTTTTTTTTTTTCATATTTACGCAAACATTAGACATAATATCTGATTGATGTTAATCTTATTCCTAGACTTCTCCACTAGATGTCATCCTCTTAGTACATTAAAGCTGAAATCCAACCTGAATGATGACAACACAGAATAAAATACCATCACTAGTGATCATCAAACCCTTTTTACAGTTTATTTTACACACTTTGTGTTTAAGTCTTCCACTTTTTTCACAAAACCTTTGCTCTCTAGAAACCCAGTCAGTTTGGGTTAAAGTTCTTTAAAAGGCTTATAAACACTGAATTATTACCAACATATGAAATTAAATTAAGGAGATGCATCAGAAAAATTGGGAATGTTGGACAATAAATATATGAATATAACAGCTTGATTTTGCAGTGTTGTCTAATGTCCGTTAAAGCAAAAGTGTCCAAAAGTGTGAATTATGCGATAACGGACACAGCAATGCATCATGTATTATAAGATCATTATGTTTGTAGCATGATCCATTAAAACGTAATAGCCTATTTCAATTCAGACCTAGTGGAGATTATTACTATTACTCCACTAGTTCTGAAATATATTGTTCGCTGCAAACATGATGATCTTAAATTTATTAATTATTAATTTACTATTAATAAATGTGTAAAGTTGCATAAAATGGAAATACTCAATAAAGTAGGCTAACTACGTTACTTCAGATGGTTGAATGGTTGGATTCCACAACTGGTAAAATAAAACATATATAAGACAATACAACATTTACTGTAGGTGCCATACAATTTACTGATGATTTCATTTGAAAAATGTTCTTTTGCGCTTTTGATTTGGCAGTGAAATTCGCCGATTTTGGGTGCGTAAGATGTGAAGGATTCTATGGTCCAGTTAGTATTTTCACCCCATAATGGCCGCGCTACCAGAACGCCATCTAGTGGCTGTTACCCAAAAAGCATCAGAGTGTCACCTCTTGGGTTCTATACTCTTTGACGGGGCGTGCGGCCGGTCTCGAGCCCTCCGCATGATGAAAATTACGTCATGCGGATGGTGCACGAACGCGGAAGGCCAAAGTATACCCGGGGCTTTATAGACAAGAAATTGGGTACGACGGGGCTGAAGGCACGTTTGACTTTATTCTCTTTTAAACCACTAGATGGCACAAAAATTCAGCTCAGCACTAATTTGGCTGATCCTTGACGCCATCCGGACAGTAACGCAAAGTTGATTCTGCGCTCATTTTATCTAATATGTAATGTTTTTAAAAATTTTGAAGATTTCTGTAGCAAATGAGAATCGATCAAATTATTGAATATATTTTGTTAATGTTTTTCAGTTTTGTCCAAGGTAAGCTAATTATTACGTTTTTTTTTTTCTGTTGTGCATCTCAGAGCAACAGTGCAATGTTTCGTATTGATGTGAATCTGTGTTTTTAAACTAATAATTTGAGTCAATGATTCAATTACCAATTCATAAAGACTTCTAGATTTCTAAATGAATCAACCGTTTTGAATGAATCATTTGAATGAATGATTCAATGAATCACTCATTAAGACAGGATTGGGCTGCCGCCTACTGGTAGTTTTATACAGGCCTAAACCAGCCCGCACAAACACAATCAGCAAGATATCGCTTTATCCTTGTCGAAAAAATCCCTTAAAATATATATATATTATTTGTCAATATCGCATTCTCCTAATTTGGGCTTGTATTTGTTTGGTAATTACCATTAGAAAAAAAAAAAGTATAGGCTAAAAGAAATATGCTATATGCAGGAAAGTTTTAGTAATCAGTAACAGGCCTGTCGGCTTTTCGGGCATTAATATAATATAATACTATTGTTTATTTATTTATTTATTTATTAAAGAGATTATATTTTGTCTGGTAAACTTTATCATTACCATATATATAAAACATATAAAGATGTGAATTAATGTAGTGATTAAATATTATCTTTCAATAGCAAAACATATCCAAGTTGTCACCTCAGTATTGTGGTCATTCTGACACAATAACAATTCGTTCTAAAAACTTTTATTTTTAAGAGTAGCATTGCAGGCGGGATTTGTGGAGTGAAATGGGTGTAATCGCAAATCTGTTTTGCATCTAATAAATACAAGTTTTTACTAGTAAGAATACGATCGTAAAGCTCTGTAACAGGAATTGTTACTAGTAAGAACTGCATTAAAGAGCTCTCTAATTGTAAAGAGCTGATTTAGAGAGCTCTCCAATTCAATTGCAGATCTCTCTAACTGAATTCTTAATAGTAAAAATGCAATTACGACGAGTAACGCTGGGAACGATTTAAGCTAAAATGGCTTGCCATACGCCATTGTGTCTCACATTGAAAATGAACTATGATGACTTGCGCTTTCCATGTCCAGGGTGAAACTACTGCCTTTATGTCGACGAGGTACTACTGGCCCAATTTATGAGCGGAATTCTCCCAATTTTCCCGATGCTACTGTATGTTGTTCATTTATATAACAGCACCTTTCCAATGGGTGAACAATATGTGTGCCTTCAGATGCGTCACGCACAATATAATAATGCTGGCACATATTGACAGAGAATGAATGAGTTAAGAATGAATAGTAAAATGTGTTTCATGCTGTCATGTGGGATAGTAAAGAGAGAACATAATCGGAAATGCTGTACCAAAATGACTTATGTTTTTTACGTCTCTGTCTTCAAGTCCAAGTCAAGTCTCGGGTCAGTTGTTCACAAGTCCAAGTCAAGTCTCGGGTCAGTTAAATGTAAATAAATATAAATGTGTAAAGTTACATAAAATGGAAATACTCAATAAAGTAGGCTAACTACGTTACCTCAGATGGTTGAATGGTTGGATTCCACAACTGGTAAAATAAAACATATATAAGACAATACAACATTTACTGTAGGAGCCATACAATTTACTGGTGACTTAATTTAAAATAACTGTTCTATTGCGCTTCTGATTTGGCAGTGAAATTCGCTGATTTTGGCTGCGTAAGATGTGAAGGATTCTATTGTCCAGTTAGTATTTTCACCCCATAATGGCCGCGCTACCAGAGCGCCATCTAGTGGCTGTTTCCCAAAAAGTATCAAAGTGTCCCATCTTGGGTTCTAAGCACTTTGGTTGAAGGAACTGTCAGTTTCCCGATCGAGCCAGCGCTGCATGGTCATTAATGTTTATCATTTGCACGCGTTTTCAAGCTTTGCCAATATAAGTATTCAAGTGAAAGAGAACTCGCGCGCGCTGTGATAAGTTTTGTGTGCGCGTCACACACACCCGAAGAGCTCAGAGCTGCGCGCCTCCGACAGCATGCAAATAAGAAAATAATTTCTCTTTTACCTGTCATTGCGTCTAAACGGACAAATTTACACAAATTTATCTCAAAATCTCCACCTTTGGGAGTATCTCGGTAAACAGAGTCGGTTACGGTAAACAGTAGAGAAAGAACGCATGCGTGTCATTATTGTATGTATCAGCGCATTAGTCTTAAAGTGACAGCCACTTAAAATTCCAGAAGCTGTCTGTGTTTTAATGTTAATCCAACTAAAGAGAAAATCACTCCGATCTTCACTGAATAATGTTTTTGTAACTTTAATAAGTATTAACCTTTATTTATTTTGTACAGTGAAGATTATATACAGTGTTTATTTGTGCTATTGCTTGTAGTTTAATTATTATTATTTTTATTAATGACAGTTTACTTGTCTTTAATAATCTTTGAAATTTATATTAGTAGTTTTAGCCGTCTTAAATGGAATCAAGAATTGTTAAATTTCACTGGTATCTAAAATATTGGGTGTCATAACCTTATTTATTACAATATAGGCTATACATGGGTCAAAACCAACAAAAACAATAACTATTTTATTCATTTATTATTATTATTATTTTTTTTTTTGTGGCGGGGCCAGTGAAAATTTATTGAATTCATTGAATTAAAAAAAAAAAAAAAAAAAAAACGAGAATCAAATTGAAATCGAATCAAATTGAGATCTTGAAAATCAAAATCGAATCGAATTGGGACATCTGAATCGATACCCAGCCCTATTGTTAATCCAAAAAAATTCCAGTTTTAAATAATGGCTCATCCCTTGTCATTGTCGCCTATCAGTGACATTATTTCTGCGCTATCCTCAGTCTCCGCTTGTCGAAGCCATAGAGATAGATATACATAGATGCTTCATTAGCGGCTGTTTCAATGGGCTGCTATACATGAGCTGCTAATAAGATCAACTGAGGCAAGCAGGCTTTGGCACAAACAGAGAAATAAAACAAGGATCAATATCGGCGGCATGGCATTTGAGATGAAGGAGAACTTCGCAACAAGCTTGGATTTGACAGAGACTCCGCTCTCGCATGTTTTAATAGACAGGTAAGCAAATATGCATTATTATATATATATATATATTAATATGCATTATTTATTATTAACCAACCAAATAATTTGCCAAATAGTCACAAATCAGTAACAGACCAATATAGCATTAAATTTCACATTTCTTACAGCGAATTCATTACGATGACATAAAATAGTGTGAACAAACATACAGGTAATACAAAAAACAATTCATTACCTCATTCGTGAACATGATTTGTGAATTTCATTCTTCTCTGTATGGTGAAATCTCTCCTTCATAGCGTCATCAAGCTTTACCTTTGTAATTGTTTTGTAAATGCGACCTCTGGTGGCGAAAACTTACATAGTGTGCCTTTAATGTATCAAACATTGAGACTAAGTTTGATTCTTGCATGTCTCGCCCATTTGAATTAAACTGTCCTGATGCAGTTTGTTGAGGCTCCTGTTGATCTTTGCTGAAGTTGTCTTGATGAGAGAGAATTAGTTGGAGTCAGAGGATCTTTAGTGAATGGAAAGTCAAGGCCGCAGCCTGGCACAAGCTTGAGGTCTTCTAGTTCAGCATCAGAATTCAAAGTTCTCTCCTGGAATATTCGGGGTCTGAAAGCAAGACTTGAAGAAAAAGATCTACTAAGAATCTTTGCATAATATGACATTGTGTATGGAAGAAAATTAATGCCAAATGTTTTTGAAACAAAAAAGCTTGTTGAATTGCACTAATTGAAAAAAATGCATTGCATTAACCATGCTTGCATTTTAATGCAGGCTGAAATTCAACATGGTTGTATATTTAAGCTATGAATATTTCAATTCCAAACATTTCACACACATATTCATTATTAAAAATTCAATAATCAATATTCACCTTCAGATTTCACTTCACAATCATCCAAAATCCCGTTAGTGGCACAGCAAAGTGTCATGAATCATCTCTAAGACTGACACTTAAGATTTAGTCCTACACTTCACTTAAATTACTTGAGATGCTTGATAACTAACTTTTAAGCGCAGCTTTGAGCCAAGAATTTTTTTACTCTTAAGTCAATTCTTACCAGTGTTCTTGTGAGTAATTCTCAGAGGCTTGATAAATACAGGCCCAGATCTCTACGCTTTTTTTGCAGTTTTTTTTTGTTATTAATTACAATTAATTATTATGAATTATTATTATTATAAATTATATAATTATTAATTAGATGTATATAAACAATAGAGATTTATTAGTTTGTAAAATTAAATTGCTACAAATGCTGTTGAATGAGCTTACTCAATACTACATCCATATTCTTGCACTATTTCACACATCCACCTTTGTAAATAATATTTATTTTGAATTGTTTTTTTTTTTTATTGCAGAAGGCAATGATAACATCAGCATAGAAAAAAATAATAGATGCAAATGAAATAAACTGCTTTAACATTTCCAGGCACAGTAGGTATACCTAAAAGCAGCATTCAAATAAAAATGGAATAATCAAATGGAAAAATACATTTACATGAAATGTTAATTTTTTTATGTAATTTACTCTTTTTGAATACATTAATAGATATGGAAAAAAGAGTGACATTTCAGTGACCCACATATACATACATATACACTATATTGCCAAAAGTTTTGGGACGCCTGCCTTTACGTGCACATGAACTTTAATGACATCCCATTCTTAATCCGTAGTTTAATATGGAGTTGTCCCACCCTTTTCAGCTATAACAGCTTCAACTCTTCTGGGAAGGCTTTCCACAAGGTTTAGGAGTGTGTTTATGGGAATTTTTGACCATTCTTCTTAGAAGCACATTTGTGAGGTCAGGCAATGATGTTGGTGAGAAGGCCTGGCTCACAGTCTCCGCTCTAATTCATCCCAAAGGTGTTCTATCGGGTTGAGGTCAGGACTCTGTGGACCTTGCTTTGTTCACTGGTGCGCAGTCATGTTGGAACAGGAAGGGGCCATCCCCAAACTGTTCCCACAAAGTTGGGAGCATGAAATTGTCCAAAATGTCTTGGTATGCTGAAGCATTAAGAGTTCCTTTCACTGGAACTAAGGGGTCAAGCCCAACCCCTGAAAAACAACCCCACACCATAATCCCCCTCCACCAAACTTTACACTCGGCACAATGCAGTCAGGCAAGTATCGTTCTCCTGGCAACCGCCAAACCCAGACTCGTCCATCGGATTACCAGATAGAGAAGTGTGATTCGTCACTCCAGAGAACACGTCTCCACTGCTCTAGAGTCCAGTGGCGGCGTGCTTTACACCACTGCATCTGACGCTTTGCATTGCACTTGGTGATGTAAGGCTTGGATGCAGCTGCTCGGCCATGGAAACCCATTCCATGAAGCTCTCTACGCACTGTTCTTGAGCTAATCTGAAGGCCACACAAAGTTTGGAGGTCTGTAGCGATTGACTCTGCAGAAAGTTGGCGACTTCTGCGCACTGTGTGCCTCAGCATGTGCTGATCCCGTTCTGTGATTTTACGTGGCCTACCACTTCGTGGCTGAGTTGCTGTTGTTCCCAATTGCTTCCACTTTGTTATGATACCACTAACAGTTGAGCGTGGAATATTTAGTAGTGAAGAAATTTCCCGAATGGACTTATTGCACAGGTGGCAACCTATCATGGTACCACGCTTGAATTCACTGAGCTCCTGAGAGCGACCCATTCCTTCACAAATGTTTGTAGAAGCAGTCTGCATGCCTAGTGCTTGATTTTATACACCTGTGGCCATGGAAGTGATTGGAACACCTGAATTCAATGATTTGGAGGGGTATCCCAATACTTTTGGCAATATAGTGTGTATATATATATATATATATATATATTAGATTTTGTTACCTACCTGAGTTTGGTACTGAGCCGCCTGTTTTAAGAACTCATCCTCCTCACGTCCAGTGGCTCTTGGCTAAATGTCAGAAAAGCCCATTAATAAAAGTTTACAGCAGGGGTGTCCAATCCTGCTCCTGGAGGGCCACTGTCCTGCAAAGTTTAGCTCCAAAACCACAGTGGATGTTATTGAGTGCACTCCTTCAATCCCATAATGCACCGCAATAACGAGTGTACAACTGATGTACTCATAATTCATTGTGAGGGTCATACCGAATGAATTGCCACGCCGCCCTTCTGGCGCACTCAGTGTCCGAACTCGTTTTCGTTCACTGCTTCAAATATACTATATATAAGTAATGTAGGGAATAGTGAATGAGGGTAAAACACAGCTGAGGTCTCATTTGGCATGCTAGAAACTTCCAGGCAGGTGTGTTGAGGCAAGTTGGAGCTAAACTCTGCAGGACAGTGTCCCTCCAGGACCGAGTTTGGACACTCCTGGTTTACAGGAAGCATCTTATTTATAGCCAATGCAACACTGAATGCATCAAATAATCTCTTGTATCTCCATTCATACAGTTATAAGAATAAAATTTCACTGAAGGCATCAAATTCTTTTTTCTGTATTCTGTATATGTGTGTATGTAAATGAGACCTGCTTCCAGCATCAACCATGTCATCCTGGGAAAAATGAGCTCCATTCCTCCTCAGCAATTGTACAACGTCCTCATGCCTAGACATAGAAAAATGACATATAGAGTCACGTGTTTAATTGACTTCACCTTACAGTCACCTTTTGTGTATAATGGAAGAAAGAAGGTCATATTAGCTGTGTCCCAATTCAGAGGCTGCATCTTTCGAAAGCCAAATGCGTCAGCAGCGTGACGAAGGCTATCTCAATATGAAGGCTCCTTTGAATGCGTCCTACTAATGCATCCTTCTTTCCCTGTGCCATGAAGGATAGAACAAGTGGGTTTGTTTTTTTTTTTTTAAAAAATGCTTGATTACACTTTTAAATACAAGCATTGGGTTTCAAATTAAAGTCCCCCTGTAGTCAATTATTTTATCCCTTAAAACTCATCTTTAATCACCAAAATGACATTTTAACAAAAAAATTCAAGTGAAAAAAAATTTCTTCATGCCTTAAAATAGCTTGAATGTAACTCTAAACCCTTGCCTCATTTAATATACACGGATCAATGAATATGCAAATTAGCCCCGCCTCCACTCGCTCACGCCAGCTCGGAGAGTCTAGTGTTGCTGTAGTGACGAGCAGTTTGTTGTTTGTGTTGTGGATATTTAAGAAAAAAAGCTTGCTTCGCTTCGTATATTCAGTTTAACAGCTGTGCAACTGAACTGCTCACATGCTTTCTGACGCTTAAATTGTGTTTTAAATTATGAATTGGTAAAACGCCTTTGCTAAACGGTCTGAATCCACTCGCATTTGTTTGGACTGCTCTCTCACTGAATCACCTGAAGCGATTTCTCAGTAAAACAGACAGTATCGAGAGAACAAGCAGCCGTTTTCCTCTATGAACATGCGCTAAATGGATGTTTGATATTTTCGTTGCTTTTTTGAGTTCAGATTTAAAACAACATTCAGATGAAATCCTGCAGGCGCCCTTGCCTTTTCCGTACATGTAATAAATGCACATCCTTGAATGAGCGCGGATTTCCAGCGTATTTACTTGAAATTATCAGGTAGGCTAAAAAAAGGGAATGGATGATCCATTTCAGAGGCGGCCAAAATCAGAATTTATAATGGACTGAATAACATTAGCTCTCTCAGAACTTGACGTGCGATTCCACACTGACTGAATATGCACATGAATCACGGTCACACGCACACGCTCAGAGCAATATTGTTTTAGCTATGTTTTATAGTATTAAAATATTTCAAAGGACAAAAACATGCACTTTATTGGCTTTACTTCAAGTCAGCTGTCACTTTACTTTGGCGCGAGCTCCTATGCGCTCGCACACTTGGCACAGCCCTTGCGACGGTTCATTAATTAATATGAATTACTATAATTAGCCTTTTGCTTGACTATCAAACAGTTATCAAACATGTGTTGCTAATGTTACACACACCGTTCCCGTTCTTCATCTTAGACAGAGTCAGACAGCTGCCTTCTAACAATCAGTATCCTTACAAACGCTTTGAACTCAGAACGTCAGTGGAGAAAGGCTTATAGTTCATCATAACATCGTAAAAGACTCACTATATTGATAAATCTACACAATTTTTCATATCAACAGAAAATTTACCTGGATAACCTGGCTTCTCTCGAGACTTTCCAGCTTCAGAGAGGTCATAGTTAATGATATGCTAAAGCCTGCCAGCACGTTGTTGTGATTGGTTACATGGTAGTCTGTGACGTCACAAACACCCACGATTTAAAACCGCGGGTTTTTTGGTTTACTGCAGTTTCAAACATAAAATACTCAGCAATGGTGCAGACTTATGAATTTGCACATGGTTTGTCTTAAAGCATATTAAAAACACTACATAGACATATAAACAACATTAAAAACTTGATTTTCACCACAGGGGGTTTTTAATATTACTCAAACTTGCTTATATCTTCCTAAGATGCAATTTTATAGATAGTTTATAGTCAAGTCACCTTTATTTATATAGCACTTTATACAATACAGATTGTTTCAAAGCAGCTTTATAGTGATAACAGGAAAATGATGCATTTCGGCTGTTGTTCAGCTAAAGTCAGTTCAGTGTTTAATGTTGATTCATTTCTCTTGTAAAGATCGTCAATTATTAAATTAGTTGTGACTCTGAATTGGGGCAAAGCTATTGTTTTGAAATGAGGGTGAGTAAATGCAACGCTAGGTATGAATTATTATATGGCGAGTTGCATCAGAACAGACTTGCTGTGACTCATTGATGGTTTGCAAAGACTGTCTGTATAAATTACACAGCAATTAGTTAAGTCAAACTTTGAATTATGGCAACTACTTTTTGTGGCCCCAAAAAGCATTTGGACACTTAAACCAGTACTACCTGAAGCGTTCAGCATTGTGAAGTGGTGTATCACCAAAGCGATCTTTGGCGTCGACATCAGCCCCTTTACTCAGCAGATACTCCACCACTTCCAGATGCCCCTCACATGCAGCGACGTGGAGAGGAGAGCGGCCATCATAGTCTGCCATGTTCAAGTCAAAGCCCTATATAGAAAGATATGAATCATAACCCATATCTTGATTTGCTAGACTGCATTTAATACTGCAAACCAGCACAGCTGACCTGTCTGCATGCTCCTGGACCATTTTTAATATAATAAAAAAATATTCAATTACAAAAAAGTTGCAGGCATACACTATCGCAAAGTGTAAAAAGTTTGAAATAGGCTGCATTTATTTGATTCTGCTTTTTACAGGTAGTGTTAATCTTCAAAAATGGGTGTCCAAACAGGAATCAATATCTTACCATTTCCCTTATGGCCTTTAAAGTGTCAGTGTCTCCAATCTTAGCAGCAACGCAGACCAGAGTGGGAGTTAGTGCATCTCGTATGGCGTCAAGCTCCTGTGAATGCTTCATCACATCATCATAGTTTACATTAAAATACAGGGCACCAAACCAGAGTAGCAGTGTACACTATATAGGGGCTTTCGCACCAGGTAGTTATAGGAACTCAGTTATAGGAACTAGCCACCAGGGTGATCCCTGAACTGAATCTTCCCCTAGGGCCATTTTATTATGTAGACGTACATGTAAGTTATGTGACTAAAAGAGCAAAAAGGAGGGCTAAGAGACGAAATCTCCTACAACAACTTTCAATGCTACATATCACCAAGACTGAGAGAAGAACACAATGCTGCAGACAAAGGCGACAGGTAAATGCTAACATTAGCTTTCTGTATGTTAGGGAGTAAAAGTATATGTAATCCATGGAGTAAGTATGTACAGTATGGCATGCGTTCAGCCAATCAGCGTACACTTACGTCACTGGTAGTTCCTATAGTGCTGGGTTAGACCTTACTCTGAAGTAAGAGCTAATTTAGTTCCCCCAAAAGGAGTTCCTAGAACTAAAGTCGTTCCTGCGATGCGAAGAAAAGCCAGTACTTCCAAAAGTTATATCTATGAAAACTTTCCTCTGGTGCGAAAGCTCCTCATATAGACTGTACGAAACACAGCAGTTTCGTTACAAAATGATTCAGTGATTTTGAACGAGTGAATGATTCAGTGACCCATTTATAAGGACAGGTCACTGCATCCGAAATCAAATACTTCCCTACTATATAGTATGCGAAAAACAGTAAGCTAACAGAGTAGTCCGAATACATAGTAGTAGTGCACGATTCTGAAGTGCACGTTCAATAGACACTTTACTATCCCATGAGGCCACAGGAGAGGATTTGTGAATGGGGGATTTCGCTGATAACAGTAATTGGATGATATTTAGTGCTTTTGTAACTTGGCTGGTTAGGACTGTCATGGACAGCTGACTCCCAAAAATATTCTTCATAATCTGTGCAGTGGGAAGTTCACAGCAGTGACAAAAATGAACTTTTACATTTAAATTGATTTTAAATGGACTTTTATACATGCATGTTTTTCCAACCTTATTAGACGTATGCATGATGTTTTATGTCAAATTTTTACATTCAATGATTAAGAAAAATTAGGATTTCATTTATTTATTTTTATTTTTTTGTTCATTAATAATCGCACACCCCTGTTTGTTTAAAGCGCAAAACAAAGTTAGAAACAGAAAAAGTGCAGGTTACATTACCTCGTTACAGTTAACGTTGAGGGACTTGGCCAAGACCTGAATAAAGCGACTGTCGTGGAGAGAAAGCTTTGCTCCGTCCAGGTCAGCGGTCATCTCACCACGCAGATTACGACTCATCATCTTATGAACAAATAACATGTTTGATTAAGTTATTTAAAATGGGTAATAATTATTATCAAATCAAGTAACATGCAAAAAAAAAAAAAAAAAAAAAGACTGTATCAAGGTCAATAAATCTCTTAAAATATCATCAACAACAAGAAATGATAAAACGTACAATGCTTTGCGAAGAGTAAGTGCATGAACCAGGCTTTTTATAGACATGGCTAACAAGCTAATGATAGACAGCTGCAGATGATCAGTGCTGATACGGGGCAAATGATGCTGGGGAATGTAGATGTGATGGTAACAGTCTGTGATGGAGTGCCCCCTGGTGGCCTTCAAGGGCACTCCAGCTGGTGATCAAACAGGTAATGTGTGTTATTGACCCAAATGTGGTTTAAATGTATTTTTTAAGAGATATTTTCCATACCTTCTTCTTCTCTTCTGGAGTGAGGTCTTGTTTTTCCAGCACATAGGAGAGTTTTGAAAGAGCAGCTTCTGGGGTCATATCAAACCCAGCGACCAAACCGGCATCACTCAGAGCCTGAGAGGGAATATTAAATGACACACTGCTGGAATACCCCCACACAAGGCCTTTAAAGGCACAATGTGTAACTTTCATCGCTAGAGGTCACTTATTCAAAACAAAGGCGTAGCTTGATGAGGCAGTGAATGAGCGTGGAATCATGGGAGTTGTTGTCTTCACCTCCACAGCCGATGGAAAGCAATCTATTAAATGTACGATTAAAATTAAGTTAAATGTTTGCTTCCTTCTTCCCCGAACTTTGTTACAGTTACATTTGATCACTTAAATGAACATTATTTTATTTCATTCTAATGAAATAGATGCAAGTTCTGATTTGCTAATCATACAGGTCACTTTACTTGACGAATTGAAATTGAATTTAATCAGGGTAATGCAGCACTGTTTTACTTGGTCAAAACAATCATACTAAAATACATTTAAGTGTGTTGAAAGTTATGTTGTCTGATTATATAATATTATATGATGGAGATGGAGAAAATGCTGTATTACTGTTACTGTGGCTATGTTAGCCAATTGACAAAACAGCATTGTCTCAGAGGCGTGGTACAAACATGTTATACTTGCGGTAAATCAAGAAAACAAGCGATTCAAACAATAAGACTAACGGTGTTGAGCTATATAACAATGAGTAGCTTTCTGTCAATTAAAAAGAATCCAAACAGTTGCTCACCTGTCTAATAAAACACATAATATACTAAAGCGGGTTTCTACGGAAGTAAAACTGGAAATCGAGGGTAATGCGGATATGATGTCGTTGACAGACGACGTAGTGACTCGGAACATTACACTGGTTAAAATAGCTGATTTCCAGTGGTGGAAAGAGTACTGAAAATTTGTACTCAAGTACAAGTACTGTTACATTGCTGAAATAATACTCAACTACAAGTAAAAGTACTGGCGTCAAAAAAGTACTCGAGTAAAAGTACAAATTACTCTTCTCAAAAACTACTCAAAGTACTAAAATTACTAATTACTTTTTAGCCGGCGATATTTAATGAATTACCAAACAATATTCAATCAATTAGTAGAAAATAGCTACTTTCAACAAAGCACTTTCACCTTATTCATGAAGTGCATGAATTAGTGGTCACAATACTGGAATTTCTAACTTCAGTACAATACCTTGTAAATGATCAATATTTAGTATAATTTTAAATACCAATAATATTGATCAATTACCATTACAATAATCTCACTTAAATATTTGCTCACTCTGTGTATTTGTGTCTTTACAATAGGGTAACTTTGTTGCAATAGCTCACACACAGAACAAGAAAGCTTGATTTCAAACTGAATTGAATTTACAAAAAAGACAAGTAAACAGTCAGTAATAAAATAAGAACAAATAAAACAAATTACCTCAATTCCATTGAGGTATATGAAATATAACAACACTGAATTTTTATATGCCGTGTATCTTAAAGGGTTAGTTTCACCCAAAAATTAAAATTCTGTCATTAATTACTCACCCTCATCTTGCACAAATTAAGATCTTTTTGATGAAATCTGAGCGCTTTCTGACCCTCCATAGACTGCAACGTTATTACCACTTTTTATGACCCAGAAAGGTAGTAAAAACATAGTTAAAATAGTTCATGTGACTACAGTGGTTCAACCTTAATGTTATGAAGCGACCAGAATACTTTTTGTGCAAGAAATAAACAAAAAAAACCAACTTTATTCAACAATTTCTTCTCTTCCATGTCAGTCTTTGACACTGTTGACGTAGTAAACACAGTGCAGCACTTCCAGGTTCTACGTCAGAACATCGGCTCATTATTGGCCGGCTTCTGCGTCAGAAACCCTTTAAGAGCCATATAATATGTTGTTTATTTAGATAAAAAAAACATCAGAATGTTTTGACCTGTAATGTCTGTATGTAGTGATGCAGTTAGACAAACTAGGTTATTTATATGTACAAATCATACAAATGCCCCATTCTGAAACATACATTTACATTGTAAAGAAATAAAAGATCCACCTTTGTTGAGACTTTCTGGTGCATTTGACTTATAGCAATAAGATTTCCTGTAGCACTTTCATTGGTCAGGGCTGGAAGTGTATTCTGATTGTTTGATAACTTTTGACAACGTTTAATTTAAGAGAACGGAGAGATTCGCGATTGCACACTACACAGAGCGCGCACTCATCTGAGTGAGAGGAGAGGCAGTTCACTTGTATATTGAGAGCTCGCGTCGTTTTCTGCCATTACATGAATGTGCTCTCGCATTACAATAATGCGCTCTCGACATTTGTAATTAAAATACACCATTGAAACCTGCGGGTATGATTAAAATTATGCGCAATACCTCCAATCCTGCGTTGTAACTGAAATGAGTGACAGCAGGAGGAGGCGGGTGTGTGTCAAACCAAAGTCCCTTTAAGACAAGTCATTTCACTCGGCGGCCATCTTTAAAACACCTCTCGGGCATTCAAGTGCAGCTCCTATCTCTTTGAATGGGGAAACATCAAATTTTCCAAAGCTGTTTGTCAAGCTTTCGATTAAATTTCATATTTGAAATCACCAATGAAATCTGACAAGTGTCTCATAAATTTTGTTTCTAAATGCTCGAATCATGACAAAAAAACCTGTATTTTTCAGGCTAGATCAAGCTAATGCGCAGTCCTAAATGCGCGTCTCGCGTCTCATTTCGGAAGCGCGTGTCTGACTGTTTCTATAGGAACCGGAGCTTCTAATGGCTGCTGCAGTGACGCAGTGACTTTACCAATCGGCGATTGGCTCTTATTTAGAAGGCGGGACTTATTCCGCCATATTGTGCATTCCACTTTCTCCCATTAAAAAACAATAAGAGTGACGTGTCTTGTGTTATTCTATAGTCTTTGGTCAAATTCGCTGTCGGGGAGATGAGAGAATGAGAACGCGCCACTGGTAAAATATCAGGGTTTTCATTGGTCCGTTTACGATCGGATAATTTTATTGGTTACCGATATGCTGGTCAAAGTTTTCAATATTAATTCAAATTGTAGGCGTACTCAGTAACGGAATGTGATTTTACAAGTAGCGAAGTAGATTAGGCCTACTAAGCTTAATTTGTACTTAAGTACAAGTAAAATTACAGATTAAAAAATGTACTCAAAAAAGTACAAAAACCCAAAAAAACTACTTAATTACAGTAACGTGAGTAGCTAGTAATTCGTTACTTCCACCTCTGCTGATTTATTTGGATTTAAATATTGTTGGAAACATTCGGGATAATGCAAGTACACACGTATATAAAATATGTAACATTGTTCTAGTGTTTTTTGGATATTTTAAATATTTGAATTTTTGGATATTTGAATTTACATATTGTGCCTTCAAGCAAACTCCCATACCTGGCCAGTGGCGTATGAGGTTGTGACCGTGCCCCGGAGGCACTGGGTGCAGTTGATCATGATGAGTCCTCTCTTGATCGCTGCACAGATCTCATCCAGCAGCTCGGTGTCATTGTCAGGGGCGTTACCGCTGCCGTAGGTCTCCAATACGATCCCATCCATAGGAGGCTGCAAGAAGGCCTTGACCTGATGAGAAAATGGATCTCATTTAAACATTCTAAAAGTTCAGACAAAAATGAAACTTGGTTTCATTATTTAGTTAAAATTGTAAAAAAAAAAAAAAAATAATGAACATGTTCATGCACTGAATGGAGAGATTTGGCAAAAATAAGTGTGCAAATAAACGCAGACATTACCACACAGCAGAGATGGAAACTCGAGTCTGCAAGTCGCACTTAAGTCGCAAAACAAAAAAAATTGCACGATTTAACCTAGACGGATCGTAATAAAATGGGGGCTCGTCCGGGATGTTTTTTTTTTTTTTTACTTTTTTGTTCGTTAGGCCATTTGTTGCTCGTTCATCGGAATTTCTATCGTTTTCGGAAAGAGAAGTAGGATATCTTACTGGTGAGTACGCTATTTGCTAAATGCATATATTGTTATTTCTGATTGGCAGTTTTTATCTTTGTAATTTGGTGAATATTAGTTATATGATGGAATTCAGTATTGAAGCTTTTAGAATTTCACCTACTTTCCAAGCATTACAGAAGTGTCGTAAATCTGACTTGCTTTTGGTAGCAGGTTTTTATGACATATCTGTTCCAAAGGCTGGGACAAAGTGGGAAATTAGAGAAACATTGCGTGAAAAGTTGGTGAATATCGGAGTTTTGGAGGGTGAATCCACTCCAGATTTTCCACATGCCGAAGCAGGTGTGCAGGACGCGGAAGTTCCTTTTGGAGATTGTGTTGAGGTAAACGCTGTTCCTAATTCCCTTGTAGGCTCAATTACTGAGGATTTTAGATTGGCAGTTAGACTTAAAGAACTTGACTTAGAAGTTAAACGGCAAGAGCATAGTACACAGCTGTTAAAGATGAAGCAGTATGAACTGGAAAGACAAGGCGCACGCCGTATGTTGGTGAGTAATGTTAGTTGTAAACTCCCTACCTCACCAATGCCTGATACTGCTAATGTTAATTCTATCAATTTACCTATGGCAAATTCTAACAATTTTGACATTAGTAAACAAATTCGGTTGGTTCCCACGTTCCCACAGCGGCTAATCGCAGCCAATTCTATAGCGGCAAAGACGCAGTGCTGTCGAATTTTGTGGTCTCTTGAGAGGCATATTCTCCAGCCATTGTCATTGTAGTAAAACTTTAAGCCAATGGCAAGACGATCCAACAATGTGTGTTCTGTTTATCTTCTGCATGTGTGCACATCTACACAGACGTACATCTGTCTCGACCATTAACCGCACAGCAAGCCATATTATTTGATAAATGTATGAAATAATCAAGAAAAAAGCACAAACACGGCAGAGATGCCAAAGTTCAGTGGCTGGAATTAGCTGAGGTAACGTGATGGCTCAACGGTAATCCACCTGTCACTCAAGTGACCACGCCCTTAATTATGCAGAACTTTAAGGCTTAATATAATTAAGCCATGACAGTTGTCATGAAGGGCAAAATTAGCTATATAGACCAAAACCACAATTTGTAACAGCTGTAAACATGTTTTTTTCTGCTGTAAAGTTGGGCATTTTAACATGTGGGTCAATGAGATTCTGCTCTCTTTTGGAGCCTGTCCCTAGTGGCCAGTTGATGAATTGCAGTTTAAGTCACTTCCGTATTGGCTTCATTAGAAACTGGGGGATGAAACTGGGGGTTGCCGCTTGGTTCACACCGACATAATGAGTTGTGGGTGGGACCTTGATATCGTGGCTCCACTTCACACTCAATACTTGATGCAAAAACTTGAGAAAATGAGATCCAGGCAGTCCAGCAATGATTATGTCAGAGATCAAATTTAAATAAGGAATAACAAATTTATTAATTGAAAATTATATAGACAAACAAATTCATTAAGTAAGTAATTAATAGTTAATAATAAAATCGAGTAATAATAGAGTATTGAGTATTGTACTAGAGTATTGTAGAATCCCACTCAAACTTATGTTTTGGTCTAATAAGAAAAGATCAAATGGATTTATCCATTATATCATAGACTGGTCAAGTGTCAAAAATAGATGAAGATAGATATAGGGGATGTTTTGACACCCTTAAGGGAATTTTGCAGATCTTACATTATCACATGTCAGCAGAAATAGAAATGGACATATTTTGATATAAAAGGTACATCGAGTTCAAAAGAACAACTAATTCCGAAAACATCATCGCTTCTGCAGTACTTGACAGGCGTCCAATATCTAACCACAAACGTGTCAACATGACCTGTTACATTGGAACACTTGAAGAACAATTAAATAAATAAGCATACATACTCTTAAATATAAAATAAGAATAACCATAAGGGTACAATAAAAAGTAAATACTTGAAAATATTATGAGAATTAATATATAGAGTAGGAGTACATGAATATATGAAATCAAAAGTAATATTGATAAATCATAAGCCATAAATGATTAACATAAAATATGAATAAAATGCATGAATATGAATATTGACCATTTTGGATCCACCACTACTTCACAGACTTGAGAGTCCAGATGTCAGCGCCATATTGGCACACTGGCAGCTTCACTTACTACAATGGAAGAGAGTGAAAGATGGGCTTTCGTCCATGGTTTATACACAGGTTTTATTACCGCCGGCGCTCACTGGAAGACTACATTACCCATTACTGCTTGAGAAATACAGCAAACTACAGCAACTCAAATAGCTCAAAATACACAGCACTTTTTTTTTTCTTGTGGTGACTGTTGTCCCTGAACTCCAAATAGTAGTTATTTAGTGTGAAAGTAATAGTTTATTGTGAATAAAAATTAAATGAATGATTTAAGTAATACTTTGTGTGCTTTATTAGACATATTAAAGTAGAAATCAGTTTTGATATTTCAAAACACTATTAATAACTAACTGAAAGAACTGTTGCTAAAAATAGGACAAAGACTTGAGACTTGACTTGGCCTTCAGGGTCTTGTGAACATGTCTGCCACATGGCCTTACTTTATCAGCAGTGATTCCTGGGAAGAGTCGCAGGAGACCCACTTTAGGGTTTAATTGTGTGTTGACACGGAATGTGCCAGTTGTATTGGGTCGCCACACAATGTCCCAGTTAACTAAAGAGTAAGAAATAAAACATACTCAAAACAAC
This sequence comes from Hypophthalmichthys molitrix, assembly GCA_037950675.1. Classification (NCBI taxonomy): domain Eukaryota; kingdom Metazoa; phylum Chordata; class Actinopteri; order Cypriniformes; family Xenocyprididae; genus Hypophthalmichthys; species Hypophthalmichthys molitrix. The sequence continues at coordinate 5,244,386 of CM075494.1, forward strand.
ACGTCTGAATAAAATAAATAACACTGCATCTTCACTAAGAAGGTAGTTGCAATGTGACATAATATACTATTGAAAATGTAACTTTTCTTAATTATTTGTGCATAGTTATTACATGTGCAGTTTTTATGAACTAATATTAATTTTGAATCTACACAAGACTAATATTTGTACTTTGTAATTCATTCTTCTCACCACAGGATTATTAAACAGCAAATGATTGAAAATTGAAATCAAATTTATTAAAAACTAAATAGACATTAAAAAAGGAAAAACTAATAAAAATGACAAAAACACAAAACAAAAGTACTAAAAATGTAACTAAAATGTAAAAGAAAGTTTTCTGCCAGTGAACCTTCCTCTATACGTTCATAAAAATGTAATGAATAACTTGTCAACTACCAATGATGACTTTTTGAAGTTGGATATGGATATGAGTTAGTATATGGATTACATCTACTCAACATTTGTTGAAGCGTCATCATTTGCTCAATTCAACGTTGTTCCAAACCATGCAATTAAAGATTCAAAAACACTATATAAACTATCATAAAAGTAGCCTATATGACTTACAATCTTTTCCAAATCTTCCGAAATCATATAACAGCTTAATGGAAGACACATTCATTTAAGTGATAAACAGAAATCACATGGAACACTTCTACAATACTTCGATAATGTTATTGCATCCTTTTTGAAGCTTAAAGGATTAGTTCACTTCAGAATTAAAATTTCCTGATAATTTACTCACCCCCATGTCATCCAAGATGTTCATGTCTTTCTTTCTTCAGTCGAAAAGAAATTAAGGTTTTTAAGGAAAACATTCCAGGATTTTTCTCCATATAGTGGACTTCAGCATAGCGACCAACGGGTTGCCAGACGAGCATTTGTGGTTAAAAAGTATATAATTTTTTTTTTTAGAAAATGAATGTTTTGCTAGATAAGACTCTTATTCCCCGTCTGGGATCATGTAGAGCCCTTTGAAGCTGCACTGAAACTGACATTTGGACCTTCAACCCGCTGGGTTTAAGTCTACTATATGGAGAAAAATCCTGAAATGTTTCACCCAAATTCTAGAATGTTTCACCCAAAAATGAAGATTCTGTCATCATTTTCTTTCTTCTGCTGAAATCAAAAGAAGATATTTTTGAAGAAAACTGGTAACCAAACAGTTGATGAGCCCCACTGACTTTCATAGTATTATTATTTTTTTCCCCCATACTATAGAAGTCATTGGGTCCCATCAACTGTTTGGTTACCCATATGTAATGGAGGCCAGCTAGTAAGAGCTGTGTGAGTAACATCTGCGGGGCGGATTACCTGGAGGATTACGCTTATTCTTTAAAATATCTCTTGTGTTCAGCAGAACAAAGAAATTCATACAGAACAGAAATTCATACGGAACAATCTGAGGATGACCAAATTTTCTTTTTTTGGGTGAACTAACCCTTTAAAAGCCTCAGTCTCAAATTACTGTAATTGCATTTTTTTAAAAAAGCAACCAATATATAGTGAATTTCTATGGCAGGAAAAAGTAAAAGAATAAAAAAATAAAATAAAAAATGAATTTTAATTTTTTATGAAAACTATTCTATAACTAGACCCATATGGGACTGTGTATAAATGTTGGCAGAAGAGGAATTACTTTTGATGTCGACATTGCATTGTGCTAATGGCGGCAGGTTTGGAGAGGTAAACGCGTTAAAGCTTCCAGGGTCCACTTTGGTGACACGATTGCCCCTGAACAGCTTATGATGAAAATACAGGCAAACCTGTGAAGAAAGACACAAAGGGCTTTTTTTGTGTCCATTACTCAATTTAAACTGTTAAAATAAATTTTTATAACAATAATAATTATTATAAAACAATTACCAATAAATTTATAATAAAATATCTTTATTGTGGTTCATTGGCTTGGCAGAAACAAAATAAACTGCAAAACATATAATCATCTCAAAGGACACTTAAAACCACATTTAATCAAATATTATTTCCTGTACTTTATTAAAAACTACCATATTTTAAAATAAAATTATTTAAATACTAAGTAGTGTTAAATGCTTAAAGTAATTGATAATGAAATTCTGTCAACTATTTTATAACTGCAGTCCTAACATCCTCCAAAACACGAGTCTTAAAACATCACAAATATTAGACGGTATCTTGTACATACTGCATTTGTAATGGCTACAAAGGCGTCACTCACAGAGAATTAAAAAAAAAAAAAAAAAAAAAACTCACCTCAGGGATGACATACTGTCCTGCTATCAACAGCGCCTCCAAGAGGTTCTCCCTTCCATCATTCCTCATCTCAAAGATGGGCACCTGCAACATACAAGATGGTTGTCACCTTTATTTATATAGCACTTTTTACAATGCAGATTGTGTCAAAGCAGCTTTACATTGATAACTGGTATATAATTTTGGCTGCACAGCAGCTCTTAAAGAATAGTGTCAATGTCGGCAGATCAAAGCACTGTTCAATATCAAATGTCAAGTTGTTGTGAGGTTGTGAAGCTTATAGTTAAGTTAACATGATTTGATGACCACTAGTTAAATGTTAATATTACTTTAAAGGGGATCCTATTATGCTTTTTTCCTATTAAACTTTCTTTAGTGTGTAATGTTGCTGTTTGAGCATAAAAAAAAGTTACAAAGCTCAAAGTCCCTCCAGCGGGAGTAGTCTTGATTTTTCTTCTGAGAACAAACACGTCACAATATCCCTCATTTATTTAATTCCCACCCAAGACACGTTCAAAATAAAGGGGCGGGGCCTGGTTAAGTTAGGGGGTGTTTACATGACACCATTTTCAACTAAAAAAGTAAAACTTTTTATGCGTTTTGTCCGTTCATTTAGACGACAACAGTGTTTTGAGTGCCTGAAAACGCAAACTTTTGAAAACTGGTTTCAAAGTGCAAGTTTCAAGTGGAAGTCTCCATGTAAACAACAAAAAACTTGAATCTGTGGAAATGATGACGTCACGCACATGCGTATTACATGTTCAGTCTGTAGTGATTCATCGCCATCTAATGGCCTGGCAGGAGAATGCAGCATTTTTAGTCGATTTCGCGGATCCGTGTGAATGGGGATCATTTTGACAATGATGTCGCCTGTAAGCAGAAAACTCAAAGTAAAAACTTCTCAGTTTTAAACGTATCATTGTCGTGTAAACGTTCCCTTAGTTAGTAGTGTGTTGGAGCTCGCGGTTATGGTAAGGGGTGGGACATTTCCGAAACATGCTTGAAGCATTTAATTGCGCATTTCAGAAAGAGGGGATTCATAGAGACCAGGGGCCGTATTCAAAAACATTTTATCTCACCACTAAGAGTTCTCCTAAATAGCAGTAAAAGTTCTTAGCTAAGAGTTTTCTCTTAAAACATATTCACAAAGCTGCTGAGACCAACTTTTACTAAGGAATAGAGAAAAGTCTTAAGCTAAGAGTAAGGGCCGGGTTGACCTCGTCACTATGGATGATGTCAACATGCTTACTAACTATGCCCACAGTGGTTGGCTGATGGGAGGAGTCTCTGTTAGCGATTTAATCATAGAAATATTGTAGAACAAGGTATCCTGTTACCATATTCAAATAAAGATCTTAAAATAAAAATGCTGTCATATTCAAATAAAGATTTTGAAACGTAGGCTAAGTGTCACTAATTAAACAAGTAAGACATTATTTTCTTTTTATTTATATACACCATATTGCCAAAAGAATTGGGACACCCTCCACATCATTGAATTCAGGTGTTCCAATCACTTCCATGGCCACAGGTGTATAAAATCAAGCACTAGGCATGCAGACTGCTTCTACAAACATTTGTGAAAGAATGGGTCACTCTCAGGAGCTCAGTGAATTCAAGCGTGGTACCGTGATAGGTTGCCACCTGTGCAATAAGTCCATTCGGGAAATTTCCTCACTACTAAATATTCCACAGTCAACTGTTAGTGGTATCATAACAAAGTAGAAGAAATTGGGAACAACAGCAACTCAGCCATGAAGTGGTAGGCCACGTAAAATCACAGAGCGGGGTCAGCGCATGCTGAGGCACACAGTGCGCAGAAGTCGCCAACTTTCTGCAGAGTCAATAGATACAGACCTCCAAACTTTGTGTGGCCTTCAGATTAGCTCAAGAACAGTGCGTAGAGAGCTTCATGGAATGGGTTTCCATGGCCGAGCAGCTGCATCCAAGCCTTACATCACCAAGTGCAATGCAAAGCGTCGGATGCAGTGGTGTAAAGCACGCCGCCACTGGACTCTAGAGCAGTGGAGACGTGTTCTCTGGAGTGATGAATCACGCTTCTCTGTCTGGCAAACCGATGGACGAGTCTGGGTTTGGCGGTTGCCAGGAGAACGGTACTTGCCTGACTGCATTGTGTCAAGTGTAAAGTTTGGTGGAGGGGGGATTATGGTGTGGGGTTGTTTTTCAGGGGTTGGGCTTGGACCCTTAGTTCCAGTGAAAGGAACTCTTAATGCTTCAGCATACCAAGACATTTTGGACAATTTCATGCTCCCAACTTTGTGGGAACAGTTTGGGGATTGCCCCTTCCTGTTCCAACATGACTGTGCACCAGTGCACAAAGCAAGGTCCATAAAGACATGGATGAGCGAGTTTGGTGTGGAGGAACTTGACTGGCCTGCACAGAGTCCTGACCTCAACCCGATAGAACACCTTTGGGATGAATTAGAGCGGAGACTGTGAGCCAGGCCTTCTCGCCAACATCACTGCCTGACCTCACAAATGTGCTTCTAGAAGAATGGTCAAAAATTCCCATAAACACACTCCTAAACCTTGTGAAAAGCTTTCCAAGAAGAGTTGAGGCTGTTATAGCTGCAAAGGGTGGGACAACTCCATATTAAACTACGGATTAAGAATGGGATGTCATTAAATTTCATGTGCACAAAGGCAGGCGTCCCAAAACTTTTGGCAATGTAGTGTATATTTAGCCTACTTATTTTCAAAGGTTTATTTTTGGCATTTAGCCTTTTTATTAATGATAGGACAGTGAAGCGAAGTAGTAGAGAGAAGCGAAGTGGTAGAGAGAAAAGGGGACGGGATCAGGAAAGGTCCACGAGCCGGAACTGAACTCGGGTCACTCAAGCTGCCCACAAGGCTAACGGTGCTGAAGATAGGACATTATTTTCAACTTGACTGCAATGTTTTATTCTTTATCATTTAATACATTTTCCTTTATGTCATTGCAGATTAAAATTAATAAGTAAACCAGAAACCCCAAAACTGAGCCTCAGCAATCCGCCCAAAGACCCTGTACACCATTAAGGCAACAGGTGATAGAGCCTTGAGTACTGAGCCTTTTATTCATAAATGCAATAAATATTCTGATTTATAGATTTTAATTTGCAGCAATTTATTTTTTTTTACACAAAGGTTTGTTTTACTCGTTTTTTTTGCAGTTCCTGACTCTGTTGTTTTCGCTTGCAACTTACTGTCCACAGGCTTGCAACGATTTTGGCTGCATTTCAGCGGGGGAAAAAAAGTGCCAAAAGTGTTAGTGTGGAAAAATGGACGTAAGAAGAATACAGATCATATTTATTTTGCATTAACATAAAGCTGCAGTTTCACAATACACGATTTACTCTTACAAAAACAGCAAAATGCTGCAAATCTGTTTTTCTTACACTTGAAAGATGATTTACACGTCCACAAATCTTACCCTGTGCATGCAAATCTTTTATGCATTATTTTACCATAAAGAGGCACTCTTTGGTTTTCAAATATAACTAATGTGCTCACAGAATCTGACTACTGCTTTATATATAACACATTTCCTGTTATGAATTATAGCTTGGTTCGTTGGTCTGCTGACCACATAGCAAATTTTTTTCTGGCCCAGCTACAGTCCACAAAGCCCCTTTTCCCACACCTGAGCCTTATCTACACTGTAAAAAAATCATGTTAAAAAAAAAAAAAAAAGTCAATGACTGTCAGCTACGGCTGCCAAACAAAACATATGTAAAATTAAAGTAAATTATCCTAATTTAAATTAAGTGCTAAAACAGTTACTTTACAGGTATTTCCTGAATTATTATTAACAAACACATTCACTGTAAAATGAGAATCTCTTGCAGTTAACTACATGCATGAATTAATGAAACTATATGTTACTGCCTCTTAAATGAAGCAACATGCAGCATAACACCAATGTTTACTGGCCCATCCTGCACAGGCTCTACTCTTCAGCACAATGGTGACCAACCCTGGACCACAACCCTTTAAATCCCAACAGAACATTAAACACTAACAGATCTATCAAGATCTCACCATCTTCACTTATTACAATCCAGACTTTACCTCATTTATTCTCAATTTCTTATTGAGAATTATCAGAGGTTTTTGATGTTAATGTTTTATTGAAAATAATAAAGTTTGGTCACTATTATGGTGATCAGTATTTGCTTTAGTTGTGCTCTTGACCTTTGACTTTATAACATTAGTTTTTCTCTGGCTGCTTAAACTGTGTGTCTGATACATGTTTGACATAGCAAAAAAAAAAAAAAAAAAAAAAAAAAAAAAAAAAAAATGCAAGAGCAACTCTGATCAGATAATGTTGGTCACTTTTTATTGATCTAATCTCTGATTGAACTGTTTAATGTTAGTTGTTCATTTTTTCATGCCAATACTACTGCAGAAATTCCTGAAGTTCTATGATACTATGAAAGATTTTAAGTCATTATGTAGAAAATGTTTTGACAGGATCATGTAAACTCACACAGACATCAAGAATCAGAGTACGAATTGCGAAAAGGGTGACAATCAAAAAAATATTCAGATCAACTCTGAATGTCACAAAACAAGAAAAATTGATTGATTGTTGATTGTCACCATTGTTGAGATTAGTATGTTGATTCTTGATGTCTTTGTGTACCTAAAAGACAAAACTCAAAACATTTTCTGTATGACTTAAAAATTCAGAATACCAGATTATCATAATACTGATGGCACAATATCACAAGGCTACTGTAAATGATGTGAAATTAACTGCTAACATACACAGAGATCTGACTTTAAGTGATATCAGTGAATCAAGCCCCTACATGATGACGATATCATCACAGTAGTAAATATTCTACGACATGTGTCAAAAAATGATTGATGGTGACCTTTGACCTTTAAGCTGCCATTTGACCTTTGCCCCTCCCCCATGGGACCACCCAAATAGTACCCCATCCCCCCATGGTTGACCGCTGTATGAACCCGATGACCTCGGGGTTATGGAATTTAAATGGTGGTTGACCTTTGACATGGGCTATGAATATGTCCATTGATTCTCATTTTTGAAATATCTCTGGTATTGACCTGTGGGTCAATTGTAGGGTGGAACAAATGGATGATTTTTGAACTTTGACATCATATATTTGAAGTCCTGATGGTGATTTATGAACTTTCAGGGTCAGACACGTGTTGAACAGACATCCGCATTCCGGCTCATCTCTAATCTTCCTGTGTAAGCAACAAAAATAAGATTTTAATGAAGAAACAGCCGGAACAAAATAACAAAAGAATAAACATGGTATATTTTATAAAATAGAATACACAAACGCACACATGCACGCACCATTTCAAAAAGTGGAAAACATTCACATCTGCAAAAATGTATAAATAAAATTATAACACACTGAATAATAAAAAACAGTTACTAAATTTAATGAGACTGATTATTATAGTTAAATAAAAATTAAAAACATGGAAAAAGTTTTCCTCTAGCAATGATGTCCATTGGGTTAACAATTGCTTTTAGTTTGAAATATAAAACACCCAAAATGTAGACATATAAGTAAAGGAATATTTATTTTAACAATGTCAATGCAAAAAGGGAATTTGGACATGTTCAGACATGTTCCATGTAAAACATGCATAAGACATGGATGTTTTTATACTGGATATTCTCTCCCCTAAACACACGTATCGTAGTAAACGTTTTCATTTTTATATTTTCAAAAATATCATTTAGTATAATTTAAAAAGGTGTTTTGCAAATGGGGGATACATTTTGGTAGTTAAATAAAAAAATATAAAAACATTTTGCTTTTAGTTTATACTGAAATCTAAATCTCTCTCTCTCTCTCTCTCACACACACACACACACACACATTTCAAAAGTGAAAAACATTCTGTTCTTTGATTGAAGATGGTAATAAATAAAAGTATAACAATGTTAATAATAACAAACAGTTACTAAGCCAAAATTATATACCAGTCATCACTGTAAAGCTGCTTTGACACAATCTGCATTGTAAAAAGCGTTATATAAATAAAGGTGACATGACTTAACTTGACTAAATTTACTGAAACCAATTATTATAGTTTTAGTTAAATGAAAATATAAAATGTCTTACTTGTTGATGTCCTTAACATGAAATGGCTTACAAACTCATTCTCTCCAATCTCATTGTCTCTCCAAGTGACTTGCAACAATGCATGATAGTCACAGAGCCAGAAGGGGAGAACAGCGGGGGTGGATGAACCAATATTTTGTTCAAGCTAACTTTTATTTTCAAAGCATAAATGTAAAAGTTTAAATTACATCTTTTAAAATTAAACATTTGTTCAAATTCAATCTTTAAATAAATCAAATCTTTGACATTGTATTTATCAGTGTATGTGTAAAAATGTATGGGTCTCACAAGCCACCTCTCACATTGTGTAACATTTTCAACAATTCAATATGAAAATCACCAAGCATTTTCACAGAGAAACAATGATTTCATTCAGACCGTGTGATGCCTCAGGTTAGTTCTATAAAAGGAACTTATCTCTATTTTAAATTGAAATGATTCTAAATATAAATAATATAAAATGTTGCTAAAAAAATATTTAAACAATTTAAATATAGGTTAAATTAATATATAAATTAAAAATAAATATTTTTTTTTAAAAAAAACCTTACATTTTCAGAGAGCCAAAGTAGGTCCTTTTGCAATGATAATAAATAAGTAAAAATAAAACAAAAAGCATTAATAAAATAAAATCATTCATAAAACACCCCCAGATCCTCCCAGGAACAAACTCCAGTGTGAATGAGAGATGGCAGGGTGGAGTCAGACAGATGAGTCTCTGTCACAGTGTATGTTAAGACAGCTCACTCCATTCCAGAGTGAATGTTTTTGTACTAAATTTATTTCAAAGCACAATCTTAAAAGTTTAAAATAGTCTTTTAAAATTAAAATATTGTTTAAATTAAATCTTTAAAGATTTAATAAAAAATCAGTTAGAAGTCCACAGTATCGGGATAACATCTGATGCCAATGGTAGAAATTATTTTGCTTAAATTTAACCTAAAGTATACTTTTTATTAAACAGAAACCTGTACGTAGTCATCTTATTTCTCAAAGATTCAAGCAGAAGGGTTAGGGTTAAGTTTTTGAGAAAACAGCATGTTAAAAACAGCATGTTAACTAGAAATATTTAATTTGAATTGATTTAAAAAAAAAAGAAAAAAAAAATCCAAACATGAAGGTATCTGTGTGTTTGACAACTCACGGATGCAACTCGCACGTCCCTGTAAAAACGAGGACTCAACTTTGCTCTTATTTAGCTTAAGTTGCATCTTTAAGAAAATCACCACACATTTCAGAAGGATCCTCAACAATCATTAATGATGGCCTCAGGATATAGGCTGATGAGGTGATTTACAGATCAGTCACTTCTCTGTGCTGAGCCTGTCTGTTGCCACTTGACCCCCAACAATTTTGCATGGGTGTTAAACACCCTACAAGTAGTCATTTATTTCAACTGTGTTATTTACAAAACAGCATTTTTCTACACATCTGAGGTCTTTCAGAGACATGACTTCAGGATCAGTGGGTCTCTTGAGAATATTTAATTGTGCTTAAAAACCAAAGATCAGGCCAGATCCCCTACATGACAATGTCCACTTCAGACTCTGTACTTGAAAATACCTTTGCTGTTAAATATGTTTAAAAAACCTCACATGCAAACTTACATTTTTTAAGGTGACGCATGTCTCATAGATCTATATGATTTACTTTTCTTATTTCTATAGTTTCAATTCCTAAATAAATAAAGTAAACCAATAAAGTAAACCAAAAGAATAATGCTGACAAATGTTAGCTGCAATGTTTTTAACAAATAGAATACCTTATTCCAAACAGTTCCTCACACAGTGAAACCATTAAGGAGAGCCAAAGGCTCATGACAATGGGTGAAAACACATTACTATGTAAGATATGTAAGATAGTTTTACCAAAAGAATAATGCTGACAAATATTTTTGCTGCAGTGTTTTTAACAATCAGGGATTACCTTAGTCCAAACAGTTCCTCACACACTGAAGCCATTAAGAATAGCCAAAGGTTCAGGACAATGGGTGAAAACATTACATATGTGAGAGAGTTTTACCCAAAATCAAATACTGTATTACACTTTTTCCAAAAGATAATATATATATAAAAAAATATATAAAAAAGTTAAAAGCAAACGTATCTTCATACCATGTGCTCTGACACAATTTTTGTTTTATAAAATTTGCGGTTGTTATTTCTAGGTTCATGCTATCATTATAAGTCTGTTAAATATGAAGTTAATACATGATGAAACAAGAATCATGCTACCAAATTCTTTTGTCACAATGTTTTTAAGAAAAAAAATGTTGTTTTTAAAATACAACTAAACCAGATTTCAGACAAAAATTATTTTCCCTAGTTGTGCTGGAATAGGGCTTATTTTAAAGTTTGGGATATGTTACAATCAGGCAATACAAGAATCTAGAATAGATAAAAAAAATATGCCATTTTCACTTGTGAACATGTATTTATACACATTTTCAACATGTATTATACAATATCTGCATACCATTTTTGAAAAGGTTTTAGTAATGCTTTAGATCCGAATCCAGATTTTGGCATCCAACATGACATTAAATAGATGTACAAGTGTACAAGGGTGTCTCAACTGTTTATAACAATCTTCTTAGATTATTATTTTTTACTCAAATAAATAGATATTGAATATAGCTTACTTGCACTGCTTTTCCCCTACAGATCAAAGCCAAACATGTTTTTTGTAGGAATTACTTGAAAACAAAACTCATTGAGAATATATTGTACAGTTGTGATATTTTCAAAAATTCAAATTGATAGTTCTTGTAGTACAATTATCCATCTCTTCGATGTGGGATTGCATGAAGCATCCACACGAAAAGTAAGTCTGTCTGTTTGCACTTGAAGCGATTTCACCTGAAACATATCTAACCATTGCACTGAAAGCCGCGCTACATTAGTTTGAGGACGGTAAACAAAGTTACACACTCTAGTAAAGCGGTAGATACAGCTCAAATATGATCTTTTGTAGGAATTATGTGAGCACAATAAATTCTTTCATCTAAATTCAAGAGGCCTAGTAACTAAGAAAGCAGTGACATCGTGTAAGAAAAGTGTCATATTGCATACAGAAATCCACTCTTTATCTATTGCGAAAGGCATTTTTACCCCCCCCCCCCCCCCCCCCCCCTTCACTCGTCTTAGTCGCGTTATCAAGACTATCAAGATCACTGTTAGCATTTTATTTGTCATCTGTATATGATTTTAGCCGATACTCCTCTCTGGTTGCTGTCAGTGTAAGTTTGTGCAAATCATCACATGTGTGATGAACACGGACCATTCATTTTAGCATCTTTTTAGTTGTATGACTGAACTTTTCTTTTGACAAAACCAATTCTGTTTAACAATTTTCTTTCAACATTCCCACATGGTGTTAAAGAATATGTGTAAATATTATATAATACAGTTTTGTTAGAGTCTGCAGTGCTGTTGTAATGCATGATTATTTGAGAACTATAACATCGCATACCCCTTTATACAATCTTTATACAGGTATTATACGTACACAATTTACTATGTGTGTACGACATAAAAAAATACATTGAGCTATAATGTAAACATAATACAGAAATCCTCTCTTCTGATCTATTGCAAAAATACATTGAGCTATAATGTAAACATAATACAGAAATCCTCTCTTCTGATCTATTGCAAAAGATTTGTGTTTAATTTGTAAATGCCATTTTTCCACTTGCAGATGACGCTGTTTACAATTTTTGTTAGTTTGTTTAAGTACAGTTTTAGATAAAGACTGCTCTCTGAATATGTGGTCAAACATGCAACTACTCACAGGAATTAATGAAAACATGATACTCCTATTACATGAGAGATGTAGTACTGATGTTCTTTTTGACATTTTAAAGCTGATGTCGTCTTTCTGGTCTGTCTGTGGTCACAAGACACATAATGCATCAACACGAAAAAAAAAAGGAGTCTTGCCGTTTTTCTGGTACATTCTGTTACAGACTATTACACTTAGTTACAGCATGTTACAGTTATGAAAAAATATTTCAATTGTACTCTAAACAGGACTTGAATAAAAAGTAAACTTGATAAATAGTTATTTTAAGTGAAAGGTTAGTTGATACAGGCCATTTTATTTTGTCCGCACCATCTTTTAGGAGGCTCCCTTTTAGGTTTTTATCCAGGAAACATGTACAACTACGTCAATGTGTTGTCACGTTTGTCTCAATAATTTATTCTTCTTTTAGGAAGCCATTATGGTAAGTGGTTTTTATCCCTGATCCGCATGCGATCAAAATTGTTTAACATCTTTTACAATTTTAAATATTTCCCCCCGCTTAAATATTAGTTTTATTCATTTACAAAGGTGTCAGGTAGAGGAGATGATTAGGTTGGCACTCAAGACGTCCTCTGTGTTGACTTTAATAAAACATTTCAGCATCATTAAGACAACCTCAGTAACTGTATTCATAAATACGCGGAAATAGCTGTAACCATACAAATATCGGCTATGAATAACTAAAACAAAGCCTAACAACATACACAAATGATTCTAACTCTTTCACGACCCAGACTGACCCCAGGTAAGTATACCTCAAATACTCACAATAGTTAGATATCTTGACTATCCGTATGTTTAGGGACGCGACCGTTCTTGTCCTCATAAATTTTATGTTTCTTTGATTTTATTCACATTTTTTTGAAACACAGTGTTTTACCGCGGCTTCATTTTTTTAACATCTCCATTCTTCTTTCATCTGTAATTGTAATTTTGAGCGTATTTGTTTTCCTTTATCATTTTATCCGTTTCATTTTGTCCGAAAAACTATGTTTCCTATACATTTAGGTGTAATGTGACGTTGAAATAGCGCTCTCGCTGTTCTCGGCATCTCGTTGTTTGTAGCATTTGGTTGATTTAATAAAATGATGGTTTAACCATACTCTTGAGTCATTTTACATACTATTTTATATTTTACGGTATAGAATGCTGAGCACACTTTTTATCTGGACAGCCGATTGGGGTCCACCCTCACCCGCCCGCAGGCGGTTGCCATCAGGAAGTCATAAACAAGTGAAGTAGAGAAGTCGCCAGTTTATTATTTTATTTTACATTTTGATTAAAAAGTTATGAGGTCAAAAACAAACAAAAATCAAAACAAAAAAAAATCACTTATGAATTGTTCACAATAAGATCCATAACATGTAGAAATAGGATGGAACTTCTTTTTGTGCAGACATTTGAATTTTACTAAAGAGTTAAGATTAAGATATTAAAAGACTTTAATAGTAATACTAAAGTAATACTAAATTAAAGACTTTTATTGACACCATCGTATTAAATAATCTCAAGCATTTTAAACATAATGCACATATTGTATATAACACTTCACATCAATGAGGTCTTATTTTAATTTTTTTCAAAAATATGCAGATTCTTAGAGGTGAGGGAAATTTGGATCCAATCAGTTTATTAAACAAAACCAATTACACATATAGCAAGTAACACAAAACAGAAGCAAGGGCACGATACATTACAATATCATTGTACAATTCAGGTTTTGCTATATCACGTTACCATTTAATACATATTAAGGCACATCACCATGACTGATTAAACATTTAGCAATGCTTCAAATGAATTCAGCTCGAATTAAACAACTTGTCTATTGTTAAAAAGACGGTATGTAACGCAGGTATGTCGCTCCACTCAAAATATAGACTGTCTGTAGACCTGCAGTATTCGAAGGGGTCGTCCTCTGGAACTGGCCAGTCACGGTTCCACTCAGACTCAGAACTATCACTGCTTTGAGACCAAAAGTCCATTTCGGATTCCTCACGGGGTTTCATCAACTTAATGAGGTTTTGGTCATGAAGCGACTTGTTCCAACAGGTTGATATGGTTACATTATCACAAGGCTTTATCACCTTGTACCGTACATTTTGGGCAACTCCATCGCACACGTTCATGTAAAAGCGTTTACCAGCGATCCCATTCAGATTGGTCCAGATACGATTGTAGAAAAATGACCAGTCCTTGGCGGGCAAATGCACACAAGGTGTCTGTGATGTAAATTCTTCTTCAAAAAATTCCATAGCATAGAGTTTGACCGTGCGTGATGCTTTGTTAAAAAGAAAGCCGCCCACATAAACATCGGCTATCAGAAATTCCTGTTTCACAAAATTTTCATCTTCATGAAGAAACTTGGTCAAACGAATCCTGTGTTTTTTCTGCCGTGCATAAGGAAGATTTTCTTCCGTTTTAACATAACTTTCAACAGAAGTTTCAGGAACTTATGGAGTAGCCATTGAAGCTTTGCAGACTGTTTCCTAAAGCTTATTCAGTGAGTTGGTCCTGTAGGTTTTAACTAGAAAGAATGCGACGCCTTCAAAAGTCATAAAACACCCGCTGCTTAACCTCTAACCCCCGTATAATTGGGCGGTAAAAACCTCTAACCCCTGGAGGGTAAAACGCCTATATAACGTTTGAAGTCATTTTAATGTTTTACCATCTACAATGTTTCAAAAATATAATAGTAAAATATAAAATAGTATGTAAAATGACTCAAGAGTATGGTTAAACCATCATTTTATTAAATCAACCAAATGCTACAAACAACGAGATGCCGAGAACAGCGAGAGCGCTATTTCAACGTCACATTACACCTAAATGTATAGGAAACATAGTTTTTCGGACAAAATGAAACGGGTAAAATGATAAAGGAAAACAAATACGCTCAAAATTACAATT
This sequence comes from Hypophthalmichthys molitrix, assembly GCA_037950675.1. Taxonomy (NCBI): domain Eukaryota; kingdom Metazoa; phylum Chordata; class Actinopteri; order Cypriniformes; family Xenocyprididae; genus Hypophthalmichthys; species Hypophthalmichthys molitrix. The sequence goes on from CM075494.1 coordinate 5,259,454, forward strand.
ACAGATGAAAGAAGAATGGAGATGTTAAAAAAATGAAGCCGCTGTAAAACACTGTGTTTCAAAAAAATGTGAATAAAATCAAAGAAACATAAAATTTATGAGGACAAGAACGGTCGCGTCCCTAAACATACGGATAGTCAAGATATCTAACTATTGTGAGTATTTGAGGTATACTTACCTGGGGTCAGTCTGGGTCGTGAAAGAGTTAGAATCATTTGTGTATGTTGTTAGGCTTTGTTTTAGTTATTCATAGCCGATATTTGTATGGTTACAGCTATTTCCGCGTATTTATGAATACAGTTACTGAGGTTGTCTTAATGATGCTGAAATGTTTTATTAAAGTCAACACAGAGGACGTCTTGAGTGCCAACCTAATCATCTCCTCTACCTGACACCTTTGTAAATGAATAAAACTAATATTTAAGCGGGGGGAAATATTTAAAATTGTAAAAGATGTTAAACAATTTTGATCGCATGCGGATCAGGGATAAAAACCACTTACCATAATGGCTTCCTAAAAGAAGAATAAATTATTGAGACAAACGTGACAACACATTGACGTAGTTGTACATGTTTCCTGGATAAAAACCTAAAAGGGAGCCTCCTAAAAGATGGTGCGGACAAAATAAAATGGCCTGTATCAACTAACCTTTCACTTAAAATAACTATTTATCAAGTTTACTTTTTATTCAAGTCCTGTTTAGAGTACAATTGAAATATTTTTTCATAACTGTAACATGCTGTAACTAAGTGTAATAGTCTGTAACAGAATGTACCAGAAAAACGGCAAGACTCCTTTTTTTTTTTCGTGTTGATGCATTATGTGTCTTGTGACCACAGACAGACCAGAAAGACGACATCAGCTTTAAATGTCAAAAGAACATCAGTACTACATCTCTCATGTAATAGGAGTATCATGTTTTCATTAATTCCTGTGAGTAGTTGCATGTTTGACCACATATTCAGAGAGCAGTCTTTATCTAAAACTGTACTTAAACAAACTAACAAAAATTGTAAACAGCGTCATCTGCAAGTGGAAAATGGCATTTACAAATTAAACACAAATCTTTTGCAATAGATCAGAAGAGAGGATTTCTGTATTATGTTTACATTATAGCTCAATGTATTTTTGCAATAGATCAGAAGAGAGGATTTCTGTATTATGTTTACATTATAGCTCAATGTATTTTTTTATGTCGTACACACATAGTAAATTGTGTACGTATAATACCTGTATAAAGATTGTATAAAGGGGTATGCGATGTTATAGTTCTCAAATAATCATGCATTACAACAGCACTGCAGACTCTAACAAAACTGTATTATATAATATTTACACATATTCTTTAACACCATGTGGGAATGTTGAAAGAAAATGTTAAACAGAATTGGTTTTGTCAAAAGAAAAGTTCAGTCATACAACTAAAAAGATGCTAAAATGAATGGTCCGTGTTCATCACACATGTGATGATTTGCACAAACTTACACTGACAGCAACCAGAGAGGAGTATCGGCTAAAATCATATACAGATGACAAATAAAATGCTAACAGTGATCTTGATAGTCTTGATAACGCGACTAAGACGAGTGAAGGGGGGGGGGGGGGGGGTGGGGGGGGGGGGGGGGTAAAAAATGCCTTTCGCAATAGATAAAGAGTGGATTTCTGTATGCAATATGACACTTTTCTTACACGATGTCACTGCTTCTTAGTTACTAGGCCTCTTGAATTTAGATGAAAGAATTTATTGTGCTCACATAATTCCTACAAAAGATCATATTTGAGCTGTATCTACGCTTTACTAGTGTGTAACTTTGTTTACCGTCCTCAAACTAATGTAGCGCGGCTTTCAGTGCAATGGTTAGATATGTTTCAGGTGAAATCGCTTCAAGTGCAAAACAGACAGACTTACTTTTCGTGTGGATGCTTCATGCAATCCCACATCGAAGAGATGGATAATTGTACTACAGAACTATCAATTTGAATTTTTGAAAATATCACAACTGTACAATATATTCTCAATGAGTTTTGTTTTCAAGTAATTCCTACAAAAAAACATGTTTGGCTTTGATCTGTAGGGGAAAAGCAGTGCAAGTAAGCTATATTCAATATCTATTTATTTGAGTAAAAAATAATAATCTAAGAAGATTGTTATAAACAGTTGAGACACCCTTGTACACTTGTACATCTATTTAATGTCATGTTGGATGCCAAAATCTGGATTCGGATCTAAAGCATTACTAAAACCTTTTCAAAAATGGTATGCAGATATTGTATAATACATGTTGAAAATGTGTATAAATACATGTTCACAAGTGAAAATGGCATAATTTTTTTTATCTATTCTAGATTCTTGTATTGCCTGATTGTAACATATCCCAAACTTTAAAATAAGCCCTATTCCAGCACAACTAGGGAAAATAATTTTTGTCTGAAATCTGGTTTAGTTGTATTTTAAAAACAACATTTTTTTTCTTAAAAACATTGTGACAAAAGAATTTGGTAGCATGATTCTTGTTTCATCATGTATTAACTTCATATTTAACAGACTTATAATGATAGCATGAACCTAGAAATAACAACCGCAAATTTTATAAAACAAAAATTGTGTCAGAGCACATGGTATGAAGATACGTTTGCTTTTAACTTTTTTATATATTTTTTTATATATATATTATCTTTTGGAAAAAGTGTAATACAGTATTTGATTTTGGGTAAAACTCTCTCACATATGTAATGTTTTCACCCATTGTCCTGAACCTTTGGCTATTCTTAATGGCTTCAGTGTGTGAGGAACTGTTTGGACTAAGGTAATCCTGATTGTTAAAAACACTGCAGCAAAAATATTTGTCAGCATTATTCTTTTGGTAAAACTATCTTACATATCTTACATAGTAATGTGTTTTCACCCATTGGTCATGAGCCTTTGGCTCTCCTTAATGGTTTCACTGTGTGAGGAACTGTTTGGAATAAGGTATTCTATTTGTTAAAAACATTGCAGCTAACATTTGTCAGCATTATTCTTTTGGTTTACTTTATTGGTTTACTTTATTTATTTAGGAATTGAAACTATAGAAATAAGAAAAGTAAATCATATAGATCTATGAGACATGCGTCACCTTAAAAAATGTAAGTTTGCATTGTGAGGTTTTTTAAACATATTTAACAGCAAAGGTATTTTCAAGTACAGAGTCTGAAGTGGACATTGTCATGTAGGGGATCTGGCCTGATCTTTGGTTTTTAAGCACAATTAAATATTCTCAAGAGACCCACTGATCTGAAGGTCATGTCTCTGAAAGACCTCAGATGTGTAGAAAAATGCTGTTTTGTAAATAATCACAGTTGAAATAAATGACTACTTGTAGGGTGTTTTAACACCCATGCAAAATTGTTGGGGGTCAAGTGGCAACAAGACAGGCTCAGCACAGAGAAGTGACTGATCTGTAAATCACCTCATCAGCCTATATCCTGAGGCCATCATTAATGATTGTTGAGGATCCTTCTGAAATGTGTGTGTGATTTTCTTAAAGATGCAACTTAAGCTAAATAAGAGCAAAGTTGAGTCCCTCGGTTTTACAGGACGTGCGAGTTGCATCCGTGAGTTGTCAAACACACAGATACCTTCATGTTTGGATTTTTTTTTCTTTTTTTTTTAAATCAATTCAAATTAAATATTTCTAGTTAACATGCTGTTTTTAACATGCTGTTTTCTCAAAAACTTAACCCTAACCTTCTGCTTGAATCTTTGAGAAATAAGATGACTACGTACAGGTTTCTGTTAATAAAAAGTATACTTTTAGGTTAAATTTAAGCAAAATAATTTCTACCATTGGCATCAGATGTTATCCCGATACTGTGGACTTCTAACTGATTTTTTATTAAATCTTTAAAGATTTAATTTAAACAATATTTTAATTTTAAAAGGACATATTTTAAACTTTTAAGATTGTGCTTTGAAATAAATTTAGTACAAAAACATTCACTCTGGAATGGAGTGAGCTGTCTTAACATACACTGTGACAGAGACTCATCTGTCTGACCTCCACCCTGCCATCTCTCATTCACACTGGAGTTTGTTCCTGGGAGGATCTGGGGGTGTTTTATGAATGATTTTATTTTATTAATGCTTTTTGTTTTATTTTTACTTATTTATTATCATTGCAAAAGGACCTACTTTGGCTCTCTGAAAATGTAAGGTTTTTTTTAAAAAAAAATATTTATTTTTAATTTATATATTAATTTAACCTATATTTAAATTGTTTAAATATTTTTTTAGCAACATTTTATATTATTTATATTTAGAATCATTTCAATTTAAAATAGAGATAAGTTCCTTTTATAGAACTAACCTGAGGCATCACACGGTCTGAATGAAATCATTGTTTCTCTGTGAAAATGCTTGGTGATTTTCATATTGAATTGTTGAAAATGTTACACAATGTGAGAGGTGGCTTGTGAGACCCATACATTTTTACACATACACTGATAAATACAATGTCAAAGATTTGATTTATTTAAAGATTGAATTTGAACAAATGTTTAATTTTAAAAGATGTAATTTAAACTTTTACATTATGCTTTGAAAATAAAAGTTAGCTTGAACAAAATATTGGTTCATCCACCCCCGCTGTTCTCCCCTTCTGGCTCTGTGACTATCATGCATTGTTGCAAGTCACTTGGAGAAGACAATGAGATTGGAGAGAATGAGTTTGTAAGCCATTTCATGTTAAGGACATCAACAAGTAAGACATTTTATATTTTCATTTAACTAAAACTATAATAATTGGTTTCAGTAAATTTAGTCAAGTTAAGTCATGTCACCTTTATTTATATAACGCTTTTTACAATGCAGATTGTGTCAAAGCAGCTTTACAGTGATGACTGGTATATAATTTTGGCTTAGTAACTGTTTGTTATTATTAACATTGTTATACTTTTATTTATTACCATCTTCAATCAAAGAACAGAATGTTTTTTCACTTTTGAAATGTGTGTGTGTGTGTGTGTGTGTGAGAGAGAGAGAGAGAGAGATTTAGGATTTCAGTATATACTAAAAGCAAAATGTTTTTATATTTTTTTATTTAACTACCAAAATGTATCCCCCATTTGCAAAACACCTTTTAAATTATACTAAATGATATTTTTGAAAATATAAAAATGAAAACGTTTACTACGATACATGTGTTTAGGGGAGAGAATATCCAGTATAAAAACATCCATGTCTTATGCATGTTTTACATGGAACATGTCTGAACATGTCCCAAATCCCCTTTTTGCATTGACATTGTTAAAATAAATATTCCTTTACTTATATGTCTACATTTTGGGTGGTTTTATATTTCAAACTAAAAGCAATTGTTAACCCAATGGACATCATTGCTAGAGGAAAACTTTTCCAAAACTTTTTTAATTTTTATTTAATCTATAATAATCAGTCTCATTAAATTTAGTAACTGTTTTTTATTATTCAGTGTGTTATAATTTTATTTATACATTTTTGCAGATGTGAATGTTTTCCACTTTTTGAAATGGGTATGTGTGCATGTGTGCGTTTGTGTATTCTATTTTATAAAATATACCATGTTTATTCTTTTGTTATTTTGAATCCGGCTGTTTCTCATTAAAATCTTATTTTTGTTGCTTACACAGGAAGATTAGAGATGAGCCGGAATGCGGATGTCTGTTCAACACGTGTCTGACCCTGAAAGTTCATAAATCACCATCAGAACTTTCAAATATATGATGTCAAAGTTCAAAAATCATCCATTTGTTCCACCCTACAATTGACCCACAGGTCAATACCGCGAGATATTTCAAAAATGAGAATCAATGGACATATTCATAGCCCATGTCAAAGGTCAACCACCATTTAAATTCCATAACCCCTAGGTCATCAAAATATTCCCAATCCTCCAGGTCACAAGAGACTGCGGCTGTCAGTGCGCGAGGCCCCCCCCTTGCCACTCGCAGCCCACTCTCACTTCGCCAGCAGGTCCCAGTGTGATGGTCGAGGCCGCCCCTCAGCCGTCTCCCATTCACACTGCCACCTCGCAGAGTCTGACCTCACTTCGGGCCGCTGTGCCGTCCGAGTCGGGTTCCAGCACTCTGCTTCGCTGCCCCACCCCCCGGTGCGTCTGTGGTGCCTTTGGTCCCGCTGGCTCGGTGTCTGGAAGCCTGGATATCGCTCCCCAGCCCGTCCTGCTGGCTCATTCGTACTATCAGACTCGGCTATGCGATTCAGTTCGCCCGGCGTCCCCCGGTCTTCAGGGGGTCCACTACACTCAGGGTGTCCCTGGACAATGCACCTGTTCTCCGGGCGGAGATTGCTGTCCTCCTGGCGAAGGATGCAATCGAGCCGGTCCCCTCCAGCCGATATGAAGTCAGGGTTCTACAGCCCCTACTTCATTGTACCGAAGAAGGGCGGTGGGCTACGGCCAATCCTGGATCTGCGTGTCCTGACCGGTCCCTTCACAGGCTGCCGTTCAAGAATGCTTACGCAGAGACGGCATTTTCGAATGCATCCGTCCCCAGGATTGGTTTGCAGCGATCGACCTGAAGGACGCGTACTTTCATGTCTCGATTCTGCCTCGTCACAGACCCTGTTCTACGGTTTGCGTTCGAGGGTCGGGCATATCAGTACAAAGTCCTACCCTTCGGGCTGGCCCTGTCGCCCCGCGTCTTCACGAAGGTTGCGGAGGCGGCCATTGTTCCGCTCAAGGAACAGGGCGTTCGCATTCTCAACTACCTCGACGACTGGCTCATCCCTGGCCAGCTCGCGAGAGCAGTTGTGCGAACACAGGACATGGTGTTAGCTCACCTCAGTCAGTTGGGTCTTCGGGTCAACTGGACAAGAGCAAACTCACCCCCGGGCAGAGGATCTCTTATCTCGGTATGGAACCTGGATTCGGTCGCCCGGACTGCGCGCCTCACCGAGGAGCGCGTCCAGTCAGTGTTGACCTGCCTGAGTACGCTCAAGCGCAGGACAGCGGCCCCACTGAAACACTTTCAGAGGCTCCTGGGGCATATGGCATCCGCAGCCGCAGTCACGCCGCTCGGATTGCTTCATATGAGGCCGCTTCAACACTGGTTCCGCGGCGGGTCCCGAGATGGGCGTGGCAGCGCGGTACGTTCCGTGTCCCCGTGACACCGAACTGCCGCCGCACCCTCACCAAGTGGTCGGACCCTTCGTTCCTGCGGGCGGGAGTTCCCCTCGAACAAGTGTCCAGGCATGCTGTGGTCCACACAGATGCCTCCGCCACGGGGTGGGGAGCCACGTACAACGGGCATGCAGCGTCGGGTCTGTGGACGGGGCCCCAACTGCATTGGCATGTCAATTGCCTCGAGTTGCTAGCAGTACGTCTTGCACTGGGCCGCTTCCAGAAGCTGTTGTCAGACAAGCACGTACTGGTCCGCTCGGACAGCACTGCGGCCGTTGCGTACATCAACCATCAGGGTGGTCTACGCTCCCGCCGTATGTCGCAACTCGCCCGCCATCTCTTGCTATGGAGTCAGAAGCATCTGAGGTCGCTTCGTGCCATTCACGTCCCAGGCGTGCTCAACCGTGCAGCCGACGAGCTCTCACGGCAGCCTCCGCTTCCGGGCGAATGGAGACTCCATCCCCAGGTGGTCCAGCTGATCTGGCAGCGCTTCGGCGAGGCACAGGTAGATCTGTTCGCCTCCCCGGAGACTGCCCACTGCCAGTTGTTCTATTCCCTGACCGGCGGCACGCTCGGCACGGATGCCCTGGCAATCAGCTGGCCCCGGGGCCTACGCAAATATGCGTTTCCCCCAGTGAGCCTTCTCGCACAACTCCTGTGCAAAGTCAGGGAGGACGAGGAGCAGGTCTTGTTAGTGGCTCCATACTGGCCCACTCGGACCTGGTTCTCGGACCTCACGCTCCTCGCGACAGCACCTCCCTGGCCCATTCCTCTGAGGAAGGACCTCCTGACTCAGAGACGGGGCACCCTCTGGCACCCGCGTCCCGACCTGTGGAAACTCCATGTGTGGTCCCTGGACGGGACGCGGAGGTTCTGAGTGATCTCCCGCAAGCGGTCGCAGACACTATCACTTCCGCTAGAGCTCCTTCTACGAGGAACCTCTATGCGTTGAAGTGGAACCTGTTTGTCGAATGGTGCTCCTCTCAACCAGAGCGAGAGGACCCCCGATCATGTTCGGTCAGAACCGTGCTTTCCTTTCTGCAAGAGGGCCTGGAGCGAAGGCTGTCTCCCTCCACCCTCAAGGTGTATGTTGCCGCTATCGCCGCACATCACTATGCAGTTGATGGTGAATCGCTAGGGAAGCACGATCTGATCGTCAGGTTCTTGAGGGGGGCGAGGAGACTGAATCCTCCCCGGCCCCCCCTCTGTACCCTCTTGGGATCTGACCCTGGTTCTTACATCTCTCCAGGGTCGTCCCTTCGAGCCTTTGCAATCAGTCGAGTTAAAAGTACTGTCCCTAAAGACCGTCCTCCTGGTTGCATTGGCCTCGCTCAAGAGGGTAGGGGACCTGCATGCATTTTCGGTTGACGAATCGTGCCTGGAATTCGGGCCCGGTGACTCTCACGTTATCCTGAGACCCCGGCCTGGATATGTGCCCAAGGTTCCTACCACTCCCTTTCGAGATCAGGTAGTGAACCTGCAAGCGCTGCCTTCGGAGGAGGCAGACCCAGCCCTAGCTTTGCTCTGTCCCGTCCGCGCTCTGCGCCTGTACGTGGACAGAACGCGAAGCTTCAGGACCTCAGACCAGCTCTTTGTCTGTTACGGAGGCCAGCAGAAGGGAAAGGCTGTCTCCAAGCAGAGGATGGCCCACTGGATAGTGGACGCCATCGCCCTGGCGTATGAGTCCCAGGGCGTGCCTTGCCCGTTCGGGTTGAGAGCCCACTCCACCAGAGGAGTGGCCTCTTCCTGGGCGCTGGCGCACGGCGCCTCGCTGACAGATATCTGTAGAGCTGCGGGGCTGGGGCGACACCTAACACGTTCGCTAGATTCTATAGCCTTCGTGTAGAACCGGTATCTTCCCGTGTACTCGCTTCCACTAGCCGGTAGACGCGAAGAGCCCGTTCTAGTGTCGGCTTGCAATGCCACTCCCGCCCCCTGGGCTGGATACGTGCATCCTTTTTACTCCAGTCGAGTTCCCCGCTTGGCGAACCCTGTCGAGTTCCTCCGCCTCCCCCTTCGGCTCGGACATTGCGGAGTGTCTGATGCCAGGCCAAACCTCCGTCACTGACACTGACGTTTGGCTGGGTTCCACATGTCGTGACCCCTCCACGTGAGTGGTCCCATGTGTGTATTTGTCCACGGTCAACTCCCTACGGCGAGCCCGTGTCCTTTCCCTTAGCAGAGCCAGCTCTGCTGTCACCTGTCAGATGAGTCTCCCCCTACCCAGGTGGAGCCATCCCAGGGACTCCATATGTGTACTGCCCACGGCCAGTCCATATGTGTACTCTCCACGTAAATTCCTCCCCTACGGGTGGGTAGTGGTCTCCGCAGCGTCCCCTACGGGTTCGCTTCCCCAGTGTAGTTTACTTAGTGGGTATGTCGGAACAGCAGTAGACTCTCTCGGCGTAAGCTCGCCCCCTTCCCCGTCCCACTGGTGCGCCGGGTGGCTAGAGCTTGCGCTGGGCACTGGAAGGGGTTCATACTGTGGCGCTTTATTTGGGATCCCAATTCATCGGTCACTACTGACGTACGTCGAACGTGACCGACTGAAAGGGAACGTCTCGGTTACGTATGTAACCCTCGTTCCCTGAAGGAGGGAACGGAGACGTACGTCCCGTCGCCACAGTTGCTGTACCCTCGCTGTAGTGCGGACTAGATTGTCTCCTCAGCGAAAAACAGAGTGCGATTGCATCTGCTCCCCTATTTATACCACCTGGCGGGGGCGGTGCGCATTATGCAAATATCGCACGCCAACTTCATTGGCTTGTTGTAGTTCACTCGAAGCTGATAGGGCTCTCTAGCGATATCCCAATTCGTCGGTCACTACTGACGTACGTCTCCGTTCCCTCCTTCAGGGAACGAGGGTTACATACGTAACCGAGACGTTTTTCAGTCAGACAGAGGCCTCTCAGAGGATCACCAGGTTCCGAAACAAACATTACAAACGAGCCAGGTGTTCTTTAAAATGCTCAATTTGTGCAACACAAAGGTGAGTAAATTGTGTTACCTGTGAGCCAGTGAAGATGACAGGCTTTCCCAGATTCTCACACATGAAGGATAAGGCAGAAGCGGTGTAAGCCATGGTGTCTGTGCCGTGCAGAACGACAAAAACCATCATATTGCTCATAGTGTCTCTGTGAACATGAGGGAAAAATCTTTGAAAATCTCAGTACTGATTTTGACATACCAACTAAAAAAAAAAAAATGTTGACCTGTTCACTGATCTACCTTCAAGAAATTTGTTTCAAGAAAAGTTCCTTTTTTGTAAAAAAAAAAAAAAAAAAAAAATCAGATTCAGATAGTTCTGTTCACAAATCAGTATTTTCAGTCATGTCTAAGTTTGTATTTGACAGTGCGACCATTTCATTAGCATTCACAGCCCAGAGAAATAATAATAATAATAATTTAAAACAAAAGTAAGCAAAAAGCCCTGCAACTCAAAGCCAAACATAAAGATGTTAAAAAGGAAGCACCTCAATGTCTGTTCCAATCCTGGCCCAGTCCTCTGTCTTCATATTACAGGAGTCGAGGAGGGGAGAGTACTCTAAAACTGTATATACAATCCTCTTATTCTGTTTGGACAGTCTGGTGGGGGAGGAGATAGAAAAAACATGTTTAAATGTTTAAAAAACAGCACAATTTAAAAACAAACAAACAAACAAACAAAAAGTACCCAAACATTGACAAAAGCTCTAAAATTAAAGCAAAACTTATTTAAACCATTAGGCAAACATGGGTTAGTTTAGCTAGATCAACTAAAAAAAAAAAAAAAAAAAAAAAATGGATTATTCATTGACAGTGAGAGTCTGACTGATTTCAGGGGCATCTCCTGTAGTTAAATCAAAAAACATTTTTGCGTCAGTGGAAGAGTAAATGTTGTGAAGCAGCAGACTTCAGACTTTGCTCATGGCTCTGGGTCGGTTCATAGTGTTATTGTAATGAAGAGGGGAGTGCTGGGGGATTTTCCATCATTTAGTGACCAGATTAGTATGACCGGTCTTAATTAAAAATGGACGGCATATCCTAAAACCACATACATATTCATGCTGCTGTTACATTGGGCCGCCAATGTTAGTAGCACAGATGAGCTAATAGAGCAATAGATCTAAATGATTTACCAAAAAAACCCACATGACATCTACTAAAGACATGAAGGAGGGTGCAGCCCAGGCCTTGTTTAGCAGTGTATGAGCTATAAAGACTCTTAAAGTGCCCCTATTATGCTATTTTAAAGGTTCCACTTTTTTAAGGTCTCCTTCCAAGGTCAAAAAAAAAAAAAAAAAAAAAAAAAACTTTAATTTTCTCATAATATACATTGCAGCATCACCTCTTTTCTCAGCGTCTAAATGGCTCGATCAAAGATACAGTTTCTCTAAACCCGTCGTTTCCAAGAGCCTACTTCAAATATGATAACTACTGTGCTCACTCACAGAATCTAACACTGCCGCTTTATATATAACACATTTCCCGTTATGAATTATGATACCGCATGGTTCGTCGGTCTGTTGGGACTGATTGCTTCTCACCTCAACCGAACTGCCAACAGAGCGACTGCTTTGACGTGGATCCGAGCATGATTGCCATGTTCACATATGCCTAAACGAACCAGGTTCTGAAATAAATGTTCCAAATGAGCCAGGTGTGAAAACGCTGTTCTGTAAAATGCTCAATTGGTGCAATGTTGTGTCAATTTGAGCCTACTCTCCTCTGATTGGTCAGATGGCCCAGTCTGTTGTGATTGGTCTACCGCTTACAGTATGCGTCAGAACCAAAACGCATATTACCATATCTGAATTTCAGCTCTGGATCATCTTCAGCACTTGATACACAGTGATACAAACAGTAACAATGGTGTTGGTTTTACCATATCAGTTCAAGCTCAGTGCAAAGTGGATTAGCTTTTGAAGTGCAGAAAACAGCAACAACACTAAACAAACTCTTTGTTTGTTGTTAGTGAGCAGCCAGTGAAGATCATAGGCTGGAATTCTGCACATTTTGTTACAAACCTACATAGATCTGTAACAGGAAGTGAAACTGCAATCACTGACGACTTGTTTTGGCAGTTCAGAATCAATTCTTTCTTTTAGGAGACAGTAACTTTATTTTTCATACACTTTGATCTTTAACTTTGCAGACCTTTTAGATTCACAAACAGCTATTTTTCACACTGTATGAAAGGTAATATTCGAAAAAGCATAGGGGGCACTTTAAGATTTGCAAAAATGTGAAAAAAAAAAGATGTTATATATAAAATTATTACTTACATTTCTTTCAAAGCTAAAAGTTTTGCATTGGTGCATCTCTAGCATGCTTCACACAACCATGACCTTGTCCATATAACACATATTATATTTATACTATATTCTATATAAACTATATAAACATGATGGTTATTGTAGTTACAGACTAAATGTGAGCATGTATTTACTTGTTTCACTTGCTCAGAACAGATTCAGTATTCATTAGAACTGCAATAAAATTAGAAACCAACAATTCAAACCTGTATTTTGTGTACAAAGAGATGAATGCATCTAGTGTCTGGATCTATAAATAGGACAGCACCTCCAAACTTCTAACTTGATCCCATATTTGTGTGCATCTGCATGGGAACTTACGGCAGCACCAGCGTGTTCTCCTGAGGTGAACCGTACTGTTCATCATGCAGAATAGAGATGTTACGTAGAGTTTTAACAAAAGCATTAGGTTCTGGAGACAGAACTGCAAATATAGAAGAAAAGCCCGTAAAAAGTTATGAACAAATGCACCAAATTCATACACACACCATACAATCATATGGATTTTCATGTTTGCTTGCCTCAAGTTTCTTTGACCAGAATTCAGCATCAGCTATGAAGCCAAAAAGACCATCTTGTATATTTGATACTGTGTATACTATGCTAATATTGTATCATTTTGCACATTTTTTTTACAGGGTAGAATAAAAAAATATTGTATAGTGTTACTAATTTTATATTATTTATGCTGGAAGTTCAATGAAAAAAAATGGCTTACATATGAAATAACTATGTGTAGACCTGTCGCGATTATTGATTAATTGCATGATAGTGGTTATTCGATCTAATCGATCTAATAATATTTAATAAACACAATAATTGTGCAGTTTAAATTTCAATCACATTTTGCAAAAGATTATTAAAAAAAAACTATACACAAAGTACAAAGATAGTCAAAGGTCTTCATACAAAATGAAGGTTTGTGGAATTAATCAGACTGCATTATATTATATTATATTGGACTATTTAATTATATTTTTTATGACAATTAATCATCAGCACAAAATTAATGATCATGACAGGCTTAACTATGTGGTAATGTCTATTTATTGGCTGATAATTGGCTAATTGGAAATACTTTACAAATGAAATCCTAAAAATCTCATCAACAATCTCTTTTGATGTCCAGAGAGGTGAAAGCTAAATTGCATCATGCAGACCTGTAATGGCAGACTACAGAAAACAAAACAAAACAAAACAACGGACTGTTTCCTATATGTTGTGCAGTGTTGGGGGTAACGCATTACAGGTAACTCAAGTTACGTTATCAGATGACTTTTTTTAAACTATCTAGTAAAGTAACGCATTACTTTTACATTTACAACAAAATATTTGAGTTACTTTTTCAAATAAGTTACTTTGTTTTCCATTTATTGACTGACGGCTCTCTTGTTGAGGTGTTGTGCACTATATAAACATGATGTTATTGTAGTTACAGACTAAATGTGAGCATGTATTTACTCAAAACAGATTCAGTTTTCATATAAATTAATAAAACAGTGAAATGCAAACTCAGAATATTATGCAAACCTGAAATGATTGAATGTTTAATAACACAAATATGTGTATTTAATCTCACTTTATTAGCCAGTGTCTTTAATGCGACCTTTGATGATTCAATTCTACCATACAAATATGGAAAAATTACTTGAAACATCACATTTGTGGGGGATTTTTATTGCTGAAGTATGAGTGTTATTGTTAAATTTTTTTTTTTTTTTTAATTTTTTTTAGCAAGCCCAGCCCAGGTGAGAAAAAGTAATGTAATGTAAACTTGTAATGTAATCAAGTTTGGGGTGGGAAAAAGTCAGTGTTTGTTGTATTTCTGTTACGTATTTAATAAAGCTGGATGTTTTTGTGTTTTGGCAAAAAAAAAAAATTCATAAGTGTTTGTTTTAGAGAAGATACTTTTTAAAGATAAAGATTAGTTTTTGTAAGTCAATTCAAGTAGCATTGTGCAGGAAATGAAACTAAAGCCCAGTGTCAGAATTCTCGCAAAACACCAACAACTGTTTACAGAAGGCAAATATTTGTCTGTTCATATAATTTGCTAATTAAGTCATAAAACAAGATCAGCATCCTCTTCAAGTATTATTTCATGTTACATCATGGGATGCATGCTCAGAAAAATTGGAATTAGGTGAAATCTAGAAAGGAGCATCATTTATTTACAGATGGCACTTGGTTTGATATTTATCACATTAATAGATTCTAGGTACTGCCCCCCCCCCCCTTTTTTTTGGAATATGAGATCAGAAAATAAATAATCCCACAGTATAAACATATCATAATATATTTGTGTCATAACATATTAATTCATAAATCATATGTATACATGTACCTCGTGTAGGCAGGTGTACCTACCGTTATTATGATACGTCATTCCAATGGTTCCACCGGTGTTTATGACCAGGACCCTCGCCTCATCTCTCTGACCCGCGCCGTCCAGTCTGACAGATTTCTACAACCGAAACACATGAAACACAGGCTGACTTAACCTGCTACGAGAAAGAGCTTGACCCAGTGAGGTCATGCTTGTTGAAGATGGAGCCAAGTAGCTTCCATTCCGCCATATCAGACTCACTTATGACTACCCAAAAACCAAACCAGAGATTGTCTTATTATATACGGTGACTCGGAGGGGACATGTACGGTTCACTTAGTTTTGTCGTGGCCACAACATATTAACTTGTGGAAACATGATAATATGTCGTGGCCACAAGATAAATATTTATGGGAACATCATATTTACTCGTGGCCACAATATAATTTTTTCGAGGTAACAACAATCTTATTTCATGGCCACGCGATGTAAAGTCATGGCCTTGAGATCCTATGTTAAGGGAACAACATATTTTTCTCATGGCCACGACTTTGTAGGATTTGAGGGTGAACCAGACACAAATGAATCTTGCAGATGATTCATTCAAACAGAATATCCCATGGTATTCTGAATCAACACTCAGGACTCTAATTCAGAGGATCTTTCATTTGCGGCTCCATTCAGTCTACAAAACCCCCCAGCTTAGTACTTTATGGCCTTGCAAGCTTGTAAAAGTTGAGCCTAGCTGAGGAAGGAGATGTCAACCTTAAGCAGTTTGTAAACGACGGATTGGATTGAAGAGGGCACAGCTCGAGCCCCACCAAGATAACGGCAGAGGTTGTTTGATCCCCAAGACAGAGAGACAAAACGGGCCTTCTTCTTCTGAGTGACCTCTGAGTGACAGAGTTGAAATCCACTGAAAATCCCACAGAAACTGTTTTATATATAAACTGCATCGAATTGTTCCAAAAACAATTCTAAACTGACTTGTAATCAAACATCGTTCAACTGCATAATTCTATATCATGTCTAAAACCTATACTTGTGACTAATTATGCTTGGATCACTCACAATTGATGTAATTGTTATAACTTTTGAATGGTTGGTTGAAAGTGTGCCTTGTTACAAATAAACATGATCACTCACTCTCTTGCTTTTTCATTTTTCGAATCAGTGGTTTGGAGCATGTGTCAAACTGCCAAAGTCACGCCCTCCAACAGTGAACCATTGAAATTTCGAAACGCTTATGACGTTTGGCAGATTGATACGCACTCCGAACCACTGAAACAAAAGATTCGTAAAGCTTTGAAGCTTCATGAAACAGTGTTTTGAAATCGCCATCACTAAATATTGTTGAATAAAATCATTATTTTGTTTTTTGGCACACAAAAAGTATTCTTGTCACTTCATAACATTATGGTTGAACCACTGCAGTCACATGAACTGTTTCAAATGTCTTTAGTAGCTTTCTGGACATCTGAAAGTGTTAATTGTTACGTGAGGGTGGTGTAAACAACACACGACAAGGAAGAGTAAGTTTAGTAAGTCTTTACTTGATAATCCACAGGGAGAAACACCGAATCCAGAGCAGAACATACACCAACACATTCAAGATACAAACGAGACCCGACAAAGACACACTGACAGAACTGAACTGATATACACACACTAATGAACTCAAATGATGAACAGCTGAGGTGATGATTAATGTCCATGGAAACAGATAGTGGCGGGAACCAGGAACAAAGGAACACGTGACAAAGGAAAACAAACAAACTGACAGTTCATAAAGTGTGTGGATGTGACATATCGCCCCCTCCCGGAAAGGCGCGTCCTCGCGCCGTGGAGAGAAGGAGACGATGGAGAGATGCCGATGAAGATGTAGGAGGCGGTTCAGGAGGTGGACGGCCTACCAGGAGGAGGCAGGAAACAAAAGTCCAGGGTGGAGAGGATGGTGGAGTGATCCAGGGTGGAGCCTTGAGCAGGGGCAGATATCGTGAGCTGACCCAGGCCACAGCTGAGACTGTGTCCCATGGCGGCGGCGCAGGAGGAGCCATGGAGCGAAGATCATAGGGGCCGCCATGGGGACGACCGGAGGCGACAGCGACACCGATGATGAAGCCCACCGCGAAGCCAGAGAGCCGATGTAGTGGAGGGACTCTGAAGATCTTGGCGGCCGCGACGTAGCTGTAGTGACGACCCCCCGAGGTGGTGGTCGAGACCCGGAGGGCTGAAGGCGAGCAGGAGCGACCGAGGGCGGAGGTGGAGCCTGAGGGAGGGAGGAGCTGGCCGAAGACGAAGGGGTGGAGGGGCGGAGTGTAGCGACCGGCCCGTAGCATGCAGAGGCAGAGGGGGGAGCCAAGGGCTTCTCACAGCCGTGACGAGATGACTCCCAGAGGGCCCGAGGTGTAGCCTCACCACTGAGAGGAGGCGCTGAGGGACAGATGGAAGGCATAGATGATGGGACGACAGGATTAGCTGGGGACTGGGACAAAAACTGAGGAGCAGAGGAAAGTCCAAAACAAAAAACAGAGTCCAAGGTGTGCTGGAGAGGTAGTGGATGAGGGAGGTTGGGAGGGAACACAGGGCTGGACGGAACCAGCAGGGAGACGGACAGTTCAGGGCTGGACGGAACCAGCGGGGAGACGGAAACATAGACAGACTCAGGAGATATGCTCTCTCCATTGCGGTGGCTGAACACTCACTCTCAGTGGTGGGGGGTTGGGCGGGGCTTCCTTCCATCCCGTCGAACTCCACTATGACTCCCTCAGCGATGGTAGTAGCAGCCGGCTCACACACCTGGTCAGGCACGCGTTGCTCAGGCTCCATGGCGACGTTCGACTCGGTCGCTCTTGTGTGCGCTGGTGTGTAAGTCGCGGCGGAGTGGCGCTCATTGCCTGCGGTGGGCTCGGGCTGTCGATCCTCGCAGTCGGGGTGTTGTAGGCTGGGCACTGGGTAGCTAGTGGGGCTGGTGTCGTCGATTATGGTAACAGTGAACGGTGAATTACAGGACACCAGCACCCACTCGACGTATTCCAGGAAGCTCCCTCGAGGCCGTTCTCCGGACAGCAGCGCTTTGGTGGCGGTGTTCAGGCCGGCATATAGAAAGTTGCAGAGGCTGCTGTCCGGGAAAGTAGTGAATGGCACAAGACGGATGAAATCCTCTAGATGTGCCTCGAGGGAGCGATCCTTCTGCTCAAGGCAAAGCAGTTGCACGGAAAAAAAGGGTCCATAGTGTGGAAAAAAAAACAAAAAAGCAAACTAACCAAAAACATGGAACAAACAAAACACTGAAGACAAAACACGTCGCAACTGTGTGGGTCTTCTGTTACGTGAGGGTGGTGTAAACAACACACGACGAGGAAGAGTAAGTTTAGTAAGTCTTTACTTGATAATCCACAGGGAGAAACACCGAATCCAGAGCAGAACATACACCAACACATTCAAGATACAAACGAGACCCGACAAAGACACACTGACAGAACTGAACTGATATACACACACTAATGGACTCAAATGATGAACAGCTGAGGTGATGATTAATGTCCATGGAAACAGATAGTGGTGGGAACCAGGAACAAAGGAACACGTGACAAAGGAAAACAAACAAACTGACAGTTCATAAAGTGTGTGGATGTGACATAAATGATCTTGCTCTCAATGGAGGCTTCACTGAGCCATCGGATTTCAACAAAAATATCTTAATTTGTGTTTTGAAGTCTTACAGGTGTGGAACGACGTGAGGGTGAGTAATTAATGACAGAATTTTCATTTTTGGGTGAACTAACACTTTAACACCAGCTAATTTACTGTGGTAGGGCCCTCTCACTGGTGGCACCGCCACCTGGTAGCTTTAGGAAAACAAGAGCACGGAGGGCAATATGCATTTAATTATTGGAGGACTACCTCAAAGTCATTTGTATTTTCCTGCTGCCAGTTGGTGGCGCTATGTCTATAACTGTTTGAGCATGTGTAAACTTAATGAACAGGTGACCTAATGAAATGGCTACTGAGTGTATATGGAACATTTTATTTATTTTTAGTGTGATGTTGTAAAACATCCCTGCTGTAGACAACACATATGTACCATTTACCTTGTGTTCATCATCTGCCTGATTTTCTCTTCCCGATGTATTTGCTTTAGGACTGGGGTCTGTGCTGTCCTTGGCTTTAGTGGTTTGAACTTGTGATGTGACAGGAACTGAAGTTTGCTCCATAATAAATGTTTCTTCATTATCTTCCTTTTTAACCGGATCACGTGCTCTTTCTTTCTCCTTATTCTTCTTCTTCTTGTTCTGCCAGAAGCAAAACCTGGACATCATGTTGATTTGGATCTGCTATTATTTCACTGGAGAAAAAATAAATTTGGTAACTTTTCTAAGCCTTTATTTATAATGCATCATAAGGGGCCGTTCACATATCATGTCTAAAAAACCGTGGAAAGCACGGCCGCTCCGCTTCTTCTTCTTTTCCACAAGCGCTTGCGCTCCCGTGGTGTCCCGTGGTGTCCCGTGGTGTCTACTAAATATATTTATGGAGATGAGATATAAAAACCACCCTGTACAGCTATGATCAGCTGTTTGGCTGAGCTTTCGATGTTTTGTTATGGAAAGGCCGAAGCTGATCGGTTGGTTCTTGTCACATGACCTGCGGTGCGCTTGCTGCATTCTGAAAAGTTGAGATGTTTTCATCTTGATGCGCCTGGAAATCGCACCGCGTGCACGTCGCGACAGCGTCGCTTCCATTAAAGAAACTAGAAATCAGAAGGGCAATCCCATTTTAACAAACATTTTCAATTGATATTTAGAAGCGTTATAACACAAGTGTGTGTGCAGCTGTTATTTTTTATTTATGTCCAGCTTATTGGTTATTTTTGTTCTTGTCCTGAAAATGATAAGCAAAGACACATTTAAATATACAATATAAACATTTATATACAATTTAAGGTGCACAGAAATGTGTTATTTTACAGTCTGGTTAAGCACATTCATGTAAGTTGTATTTTCTAATGTCATGTATAAGGTGGCCAAGAATGCGTGAGGGTGGTTCCTGACAAGCCAGTATTCCCATTCAATGACAATGAGGTGCTCTTTCAAAAGTTTAGTTGTCCTGTTGCCACGGTGGTGCCATATATCCTTTTTTTGCGTCTTCCTTGCGCGTTTTAAATGTTGCATTGTATATGTTGTATATAAGTTTGTTTTTAAGGCATTATGTGTGCATTATAATGCATTAAGAATAGTCTTAGAATGCATTATAAATACACTCAAAAAAACATTTATGTCTTAATTTAATATTTATGTATTTTGATTTGCATATATACATTTTCATCCATTTGGATTACATAGTTTTAACATAAATTAATAACTGGATTTGATTTATATTTTCTGTCAGTCATACATAATTGAAACAGGTCAGATTTATGTAATTGTATTAATAAACTGAATGTGATTCATGTTTGTCGGTCATACATACATGAAACCGATAAGATTTATGTAATTGTACACAGCAAAATGTCTATGTTAAATTAACATAGAGAAATCTAACAATTTGGCGAGCCAGCCAGGAGAGACTGACAAGACAAGTCACCAACTACAACAAGAATTGAACAGACGAGTCTTGGATTATACAGTTTTTAAGCTGAAAATCAACAGACTGCGTTTTAGGACAATTTATGTGAATATTATTAGTCATTAAAAGTATATATTGGTATCTTTTCACTTTTGTACCTTATTTATACCTACTTCTGTAAATTTCAGAATTTTGTGACACTTCAAATGATGGTCATTGATTGTAATAATTGGGCTTCTATACTCATTTACATTAACATTTATTCATTTAGCAGACGCTTTAATCCAAAGCAACTTACAAGTGAGGAGTACGATAGCGAGTCATCGCGGAGAGGCAAATAGACCCAAAAAGTGCTCAACAATACAAGTTTCAGACCTTGCTTAGAATAGCATATGCTAGAATAGGGAGGGATTGAAGAAAGAGAACGTTTTTATTTATTTTTTTTAAAGATGAGATTAAGTGCTCTCGAAAGAGATTAGTTTTCAGCTGTCTTTTGAATATTGCCAGGGATTCTGCATTCTGGATGGAGGCGGGGAGATCATTCCACCAGCAAGGAACAGAGAACGAGAATGTTCTGAAGAACGATTTAGTGCCTCTTTGTGATGGTACCACAAGCCTTCGCGCATTTAGCGATTGTAGGCTTCTGGTAGGGATGTAGACTCGTAAGAGTGAGTGGAAGTAGGAGGGTGCTGAGCCTGTGGTAGATCTGTAAGCAAGCATCAACACTTTGAACTTGATGCGAGCAGCAAGTGGTAGCCAGTGCAGAGAGATGAAGAGAGGCGTGACGTGGGCTCTTTTGGGCTTGTTAAAGACGAGACGTGCTGCAGCGTTCTGAATCATTTGAAGAGGCTTGATAGTGCATGATGGCAGTCCAGCCAGAAGAGCATTGCAGTAATCAAGCCTAGAAATGACCAGGGCCTGGACGAGAAGTTGTGTTGCATGTTGTGTTAGAACAGGCCTGATTTTCCTGACGTTGTGTAGTGAAAATCTGCATGACCGAGCTGTCTTTGCAATGTGTTCTTTTAAGTTCAGTTGGTCATCAAAGATTACTCCGAGATTTCTGGCTGACCTTGATGGGGTAATCAATGAAGTACCTAGCTGGATGGTGAAATCGTGCTGTAGAGTTGGATTGGCAGGGAAGACAAGAAGCTCAGTCTTTGCCAGGTTGAGCTGCAGATGATGTTCCTTCATGCATGCCGAAATGTCCGCCAGACGGCTTGAGATTTGTGCAGCTACTGTGGGATCATCTGGATGAAATGAAAGGAAGAGCTGCGTGTCATCAGCATAGCAATGGTAGGAGAAACCATGTACCTGTATGATGGGGCCCAGTGATGTAGTGTATATGGAGAAGAGGAGGGGTCCAAGAACTGAACCCTGAGGAACTCCTGTGATCAGTTGATGAACTTTAGATACCTTCCCTATCCAGGCAACTTTTGAAAGACCTACCAGTGAAGTGGAGTACCTGTGATGCCCAGTGATGAGAGGGTGGACAGAAGGATCTGATGATTCACAGTATCAAAGGCAGCAGACAGATTTAACAGAATGAGAACTGATGATTTGGAATCAGCCTTCACAATCCGCAGGGATTCAGTGACCGATAGTAATACAGTCTCAGTTGAATGAACGCTCTTGAAGCCTGATTGTTTGGCGTCCAGTTGGTTATTCTGTGAGAGGAAAGATGACACCTGGTTGAACACAACCTGTTCAAGTGTTTTTGCTATGAATGGTAGGAGAGAGAGGGGTCTGTAACTGTCTACAAGTGACGTGTTTAATGTGGGTTTTTTCAGCAGTGGGGTTACCCGAGCCTGCATGGTAATGCGGTAAGGAAAATGCCTGTGTGGAGAGATGTTGATAATGTGTGAGTGCTGGTAGAAGTGTGGGAGAGATGGCTTGTAGAAAGCGTGAGGGGATGGGATCTAGAGGGCAGGTGGTGGGATGACTGGAGAGGAGAAGTTTGGATACTTCTGCCTCAGTGAGGGAATAGAAGATTTGTGGCTGTGGATGTGGAAGGTCTGAGTTCCTGTGTGTGTGGAACTGAGAACTAACTGCTGATGTTTGTTGTTTTGTCAGTGAAGAAATTAGCAAAATCATCAGCAGTTAAAGAGGTGGTGGGTGGTGGTGGAGAGGAACATAGGAGAGAGTTTAATGTTTTGAAAAGTGTACGTGTGTTTGAAGTGCTGTTGATCTTGTTTTGGAAATATGTAGATTTGATATGTAGATATGTTTGATATGTAGATATGAACCTCATCAGAAAAGCATGAGAGCAGACACTGATACTTAACTAGGTCAGATTGGTCTTTGGATTTGCGCCACTTTCTCTCTGTCGCCCTGAGTTTGGTCCGGTGTTCACGAAGAACATCAGATAACCAGTGGTTAGAGGGAGTGGCACGTGCTGGCCTGGATGAGAGAGGACAAACTTTGTCTAGAGAAGAAGTTGGAGTAGAACATAAAGTGTCTGTAGCTGAATTCACATCCAGAGATAAGAATTGTGTGGGTGAGGGAAGGGAGGATGGCACGACAGAGGAAAGATGAGCAGGAGAAAGAGAGCGCAGGTTATGTCTGAAGGTATCTGGTAGAGGGGTTGGTAGCGCACAAGTACTCATTGGTCTCGCTTTGGATCCTACGTCTACCGTGTCCAGAGCTGGGTAGATTACTTATGAATTGTAATCAGTTACATGACAAAATTTGTAATCAGTAATATAATCTCTTAGATTACATTTTGGTAATGTCATCTGACTACTTTTGGATTACATTTAATTACTTTTGTGCTAACCCTTATTTGATGTCATATTTTGTAGGATAATCTTGAACTATTTTGACAGAAAAATATATTCCAAAAAATATTCTATTCACCAACAAAAGCCTTAACAGATTCTTTTTAAACTGCAATGTATGGACAGTTAATACTTCAAAATACTAACACTAATGTACCTGTTAGTGCTTGCTGATAGTAACACTGAATAAAACAAAATTGATTTTAAAACATTTTTAAATTTAGTAAATTTAGAAAACAGCAACATTACAAAAACAAATATTAAAAAACATGAAATTCACAGCAATATCACTGCTAAATCAAATATTTCATCTATATTTCAATTATTATTATTATATTATTTCATATATATTTAATTTATATTTAACTATATTTCATCTATATTTCCCTCTCACAACCGGAAAAAACTCAAAGAATCATGAACGTTTATAAGCGGCAGGTTTATTATGAAAAAAATATAAATGTTAAAAAAAATTAAAAATTAGGAGAATCAATGTATTGTGAACAACTTACTAACGGTATCTTTTTCAAAAACTCACACTTTGAAATTGGTTTCAATTCTCAGGCCAGCAAAACGCAGTTGTCATGTAAAATGACTTAAATTTTGACAAGTATTTGATCTAAAATAGTTCCAAACAAATCCACAACAGAACTGTTGTGTGTTTCCCAGCAAAACACAAGTGGTGTTTCACTGCTGAATGAATCAAGTGCTTTAAAAGAATCGGTTGAATAAATGATTTGCGTTTCACTCATCCAGTGGTTTACCGCTACCTCTTGGCGGTTTTAGTATCATATTAAAAAGTATAATTGTATTTGTTTTATATATTTCTATATTCAAAAATGTACATTTAAAACTTCTTATAAAATTATTTGTGCATTTGTAATTGTAGTTCAAATTAATGTTTATTATTTTATCAAGATGAATGTGAGGAGTGCTGGTCTGGCCTTGGTCTCTGTCTCAACCCCTCAAAGTCTTGGTCTTGTCTTGGTCTGGACACACTCTGGTCTTGGCCTTGACTTGGTGCTTTCTAGGAGGTCTTGACTGCATCACTAGCTGTTCCAGTCAGAGTCTTGTGCTTTCTTTTAAACTATATAAAGTTTAATGCCAAATGTTTTATCAGCGTTATACATCAGGTGAAAAGTTAAGGAATTAAATGTGTAAGATCCAGTCTTCACTAGACCTGACATATCAGATTTTGGTCTGGTAGCCTATTTAACACCATGTCAACAGCTTGCCATGTTAACTCTTTTACAAAAGACATGCAGACAGACAAATAACAGAAAGCAAATAAAAAAAAAAAAAGATTTTATTGAATGATCTTAGGTGAATTTTATCTGACCAGATTAGTCTTTGTCTGATCAGCATAAATTCTACAGCTGTTATTGTATAATGTAACAATGCCAAAATAAAAAAAGGAAATGAGTCACAACTGTGAAGTTAAGATGACAATACAGCACACAACATACATAGGCCTACATATACATAAGTAAACAAAAAGTAACAGTAAAGTAAATTATAATGAAAAGTAATGAGTAAATGAATATTGAATATTTTAAGAAATTAGTACATAAGGAAAGATAATGCATATAAAAAAGAAAGAAACAACATGAATGAAGATGTTTGTGGCTGCCGTCCAGATGTCACATCAAAGGTGTTTAATGCTGAAAATGCAGGAAAAACAATTAGTGTGTATTAATTTAACACTGCAGCATGTTGTACAAATGTCACCCATTTAATCCCACCGGTCACAACTGTGACCACAATTTTTCCTCACATATTTTGGTGTGGCATTAAAAAGCAACTCTTATTATGAAGCACATGTTCATTTATAATGCAAATTTAAGATGTTTGCATGAGTTCTGGGCTGGTCTAACATTATTGTGTAGGTTGGTCATGGGACCACACACATTTATTTCCCGGTACTGCCATCTTAACACAATGATAACGTTAAAGCTCAGAAATGACAGATAAGTTTTCTAAGTTAATTTTTGAATAGCTCATACATTTTTTGCACACATCATAATGAAAGGGTTATCTATATATACATATTGAAATTATATTAATACATGGTTTATTCTGTTGTCAGACTGCAGATAAATGAAGACGGTCACAATTGTGAGCGGTGGTATAACACAGGGAGTCTATATGCCCCTCTCTTTCAGACTGACCGTAAGTCAAGTTTTGGATTTACTTGATCCTTGGTGACATCCATCCATCCATCCATCCATCTATCTGTCTGTCTGTCTCTATCTATCTATCTATCTATCTATCGATCTATCTGTCTGGCTGTCTGTCTCTGACTATATCTATCTATCTATCTATCTATCTATCTATCTATCTGTCTGTCTGACTATCTGTCTGTCTATAGTTCTATCTGTCTGTCTATCTGTCTATCTCTGACTCTATCTATCTATCTGTCTGTCTGTCTGACTATATGTCTGTCTGTCTAGTTCTATCTATCTGTCTATGTGTCTATCTATCTGTGTCTTTCTATCTGTCTGACTATAGTTCTATCTATCTATCTATCTATCTATCTATCTGTCTGTCTGTCTGTCTATCTATCTATTGGTCTGTCTGTCTGTCTGACTGACTGACTGACTGACTGACTATCTATCTATCCATCCGTCTGTCTGTCTCTATAGTTCTGTCTGTAGTTCTATCTATCTATCTGTCTGTCTATAGTTCTATCTATCTATCTATCTATAGTTCTATCTATCTATCTATCTATCTGTCTGTCTGACTATCTGTCTGACAGACTATATCTATCTATCTATCTATAGTTCTATCTGTCTGTGTCTGTCTGTCTGTCTATAGTTCTATCTATCTATCTGTCTGTCTGTCTGACTATCTATCTGTCTAGTTATATCTATCTATCTGTCTGTATGTCTATAGTTCTATCTATCTCTATCTATAGTTCTATCTATTTATCTGTCTGTCTAGTTCTGTCTGTCTAGTTCTATCTATCTGTCTGTCTAACTATATCTATCTATCGGTCTGTCTATAGTTCTATCTATCTATATATCTGTCTGTCTGTCTATCTATCTATCTGTCTATAGTTCTATCTATCTATCGGTCTGTCTGTCTGTCTATAGTTCTATCTGTCTATAGTTCTATCTATCTATCTATCTATCTGTCTATAGTTCTATCTATCTATCTATCGGTGTCTGTCTGACTATCTGTCTGTCTATAGTTCTATCTATCTGTCTGACTATATCTATCTGTCTAGTTATATCTGTCTGTCTGTCTATAGTTCTATCTATCTATCTATCTGTCTGTCTATAGTTCTATCTATCTGTCTATAGTTCTATCTATCTATCTGTCTGTCTATCTATCTATAGGTGTCTGTCTGACTATCTATCTGTCTGACTGACTATATCTATCTGTCTAGTTATATCTGTCTGTCTGTCTATAATTCTATCTATCTGTCTGTCTATAGTTCTATATATCTGTCTGTCTATCTATCTATCTATCTATCTATCTATCTATCGGTGTCTGTCTGACTATCTATCTATCTGTCTGTCTATAGTTCTATCTATCTGTCTGACTATATCTATCTGTCTAGTTATATCTGTCTGTCTGTCTATAGTTCTATCTGTCTATCTGTCTGTCTATAGTTCTATCTGTCTATCTGTCTGTCTATCTATCTATCTATCTATCTATCGGTGTCTGTCTGACTATCTATCTATCTATCTATCTATCTGTCTATAGTTCTATCTATCTGTCTGACTATATCTATCTGTCTAGTTATATCTGTCTGTCTGTCTATAGTTCTATCTATCTGTCTGTCTATAGTTCTATCTATCTGTCTGACTATATCTATCTGTCTAGTTATATCTGTCTGTCTGTCTATAGTTCTATCTATCTATCTGTCTATAGTTCTATCTATCTGTCTATAGTTCTATCTATCTATCTGTCTGTCTATCTATCTATCGGTGTCTGTCTGACTATCTATCTGTCTGTCTATAGTTCTATCTATCTGTCTGACTATATCTATCTGTCTAGTTATATCTGTCTGTCTGTCTATAGTTCTATCTATCTGTTTGTCTATAGTTCTATCTATCTATCTGTCTGTCTATCTATCTATCTATCTATCTATCGGTGTCTGTCTGACTATCTATCTGTCTGTCTATAGTTCTATCTATCTGTCTGACTATATCTATCTGTCTAGTTCTATCTGTCTGTCTGTCTATAGTTCTATCTATCTGTCTGACTATATCTATCTGTCTAGTTATATCTGTCTGTCTGTCTATAGTTCTATCTATCTATCTGTCTGTCTATAGTTCTATCTATCTGTCTGTCTATAGTTCTATCTATCTATCTGTCTGTCTATAGTTCTATCTATCTATCTGTCTATAGTTCTATCTATCTATTTGTCTGTCTATAATTCTATTTATCTATCTATCGGTGTCTGTCTGACTGTCTGTCTATAGTTCTATTTATCTGTCTGTCTATAGTTCTGTCTGTCTATCTATCTATCTATCTATCTATCTATCTATCTATCTATCTATCTATCGGTGTCTGTCTGACTATCTATCTGTCTGTCTATTGTTCTATCTATCTATCTGACTATATCTATCTGTCTAGTTATATCTATCTGTCTGTATGTATGTAGTTCTATCTGTCTATCTATCGGTCTGTCTGTCTATCTATCTATCTGTCTGTCTATCTATAGTTCTATCTATCTATCTGTCTATCTATCTGTCTGTCTGTCTATCTATCTATCTATCAGTGTCTGACTATCTATCTGTCTGTCTTTAGTTCTATCTGTCTGACTATATCTATCTGTCTAGTTATATCTGTCTGTCTGTCTATAGTTCTATCTATCTGTCTGTCTATAGTTCTATCTGTCTGTCTATAGTTATATCTATCTATCTATCTATCTATCTGTCTGTCTGTCTGTCTATAGTTCTATCTATCTATCTATAGTCTGTCTATAATTCTATCTATCTATCTATCTATCTATCTATCTATCGGTGTCTGTCTGACTATCTATCTGTCTGTCTATTGTTCTATCTATCTGTCTGTCTATCTATCTATCTATCGGTGTCTGTCTGACTATCTATCTGTCTGTCTATTGTTCTATCTATCTGTCTGTCTATCTATCTGTCTGACTATATCTGTCTAGTTATATCTCTGTCTGTATGTATGTCTATAGTTCTATCTATCTGTCTGACTATATCTATCTGTCTGTCTATAGTTCTATCTGTCTATAGTTCTATCTATCTATCTGTCTATAGTTCTATCTATCTATCTATCGGTCTGTCTGTCTGTCTATAGTTCTATCTGTCTATAGTTCTATCTATCTATCTGTCTATAGTTCTATCTATCTATCTATCTATCGGTGTCTGTCTGACTATCTGTCTCTCTATAGTTCTATCTATCAGTCTGACTATATCTATCTGTCTAGTTATATCTGTCTGTCTGTCTATAGTTCTATCTGTCTATCTGTCTGTCTATAGTTCTATCTGTCTATAGTTCTATCTATCTATCTGTCTGTCTATCTATCTATCTATCTATCTATCGGTGTCTGTCTGACTATCTATCTGTCTGTCTATAGTTCTATCTATCTGTCTGACTATATCTATCTGTCTAGTTATATCTGTCTGTCTGACTATATCTGTCTAGTTATATCTCTGTCTGTATGTAAGTCTATAGTTCTATTTATCTGTCTGACTATATCTATCTGTCTGTCTATAGTTCTATCTGTCTATCTATCGGTCTGTCTGTCTGTCTATAGTTCTATCTGTCTACAGTTCTATCTATCTATCTGTCTATAGTTCTATCTATCTATCTATCGGTGTCTGTCTGACTATCTGTCTGTCTATAGTTCTATCTATCTGTCTGACTATATCTATCTGTCTAGTTATATCTGTCTGTCTGACTATATCTGTCTAGTTATATCTCTGTCTGTATGTAAGTCTATAGTTCTATCTATCTGTCTGACTATATCTATCTGTCTGTCTATAGTTCTATCTGTCTATCTATCGGTCTGTCTGTCTGTCTATAGTTCTATCTGTCTATAGTTCTATCTATCTATCTGTCTATAGTTCTATCTATCTATCTATCTATCTATCGGTGTCTGTCTGACTATCTGTCTGTCTATAGTTCTATCTATCTATCTGTCTGTCTATAGTTCTATCTGTCTATCTGTCTGTCTATAGTTCTATCTGTCTATAGTTCTATCTATCTATCTATCTGTCTGTCTGTCTGTCTGTCTATCTATCTATCGGTGTCTGTCTGACTATCTGTCTGTCTATAGTTCTATCTATCTATCTGTCTGTCTATAGTTCTATCTGTCTATCTGTCTGTCTATAGTTCTATCTGTCTATAGTTCTATCTATCTATCTGTCTATCTATCTATCTATCTGTGTCTGTCTGACTATCTATCTGTCTGTCTGTCTGTCTGTCTATCTATCTATCTATCTATCTATCTATCGGTGTCTGTCTGACTATCTATCTGTCTGTCTATAGTTCTATCTATCTGTCTGACTATATCTATCTGTCTATTTATATCTGTCTGTCTGTCTATAGTTCTATCTATCTGTCTGTCTATAGTTCTATCTGTCTATCTGTCTGTCTATAGTTCTATCTGTCTGTAGTTCTATCTATCTATCTATCTGTCTATCTGTCTGTCTGTCTAGATAGATAGATAGATAGATATCGGTGTCTGTCTGACTATCTATCTGTTTGTCTATAGTTCTATCTGTCTGACTATATCTATCTGTCTAGTTATATCTGTCTGTCTGTCTGTCTATCTATCTATCTATCCATCTATCGGTCTGTCTGTCTGTCTGTCTATAGTTCTATCTATCTATCTGTCTATAGTTCTATCTATCTATCTGTCTGTCTATCTATAGTTCTATTTATCTGTCTGTCTATAATTCTGTCTGTCTATAGTTCTGTCTGTCTGTCTATAGTTCTATCTGTCTGTCTGTCTGACTATATCTATCTGTCTAGTTCTATCTGTCTGTATGTATGTCTATAGTTCTATCTATCTATCTATCTGTCTATCTATCTATCTGTCTGACTATATCTATCTGTCTAGTTATTTCTATCTGTCTGTATGTCTATAGTTCTATCTATCTATCTATCTATCTATCTGTCTGTCTATAGTTCTTTCTATCTATCTATCAGTCTGTCTGACTATCTATCTGTCTGTCTATAGATGTATGTATGTGAATGGCTCTGGATTTTGAGACTGTCCTGTTGAACTCTTTAGTCAAACGACATTTGAGCATAGCAGTTGACCAGTCATATTGAGTGCATGACCCGAGGAGCACGGGCGTGTCTCTGCAGTGGCATTACGTCATCAGCTTGCAAACACAGTTTAAAGGAATAGACCAATGTAAGCCTGTGGCTGTAGGATACAGTGTTGCTAATGCCACCTGTCCTGTATTTTTTTCTTTCAATAGTGAGTAGACCTATTTTCACGAGCACCTGATGCTTAATTCTAAATTTTTCCCCAGAGATGACATATATGAATTTGTATTTGTAAGGATATTAAACAATCAATGTCAATTATGTAAAAAAAAAAAATATTGAAAAGTCCATGAAAAAAATGGGTTTAATGTCCGGTCACAAAAGTGACCGGTAGTAGAACACAGGGAGTCTAGGTCTATGGTGTCAATGCATTTACAAAATGACAAACCTCCTGCAATTAGTTTAAAGGTTGGGTTAAATAGATGAAATTAGTGTTTTATTCCATTAACAAAGAAATTATGACAAAATGACAAATTGTAGGAAGTTGGAAGATAATTATTAAAAACTTAATTATAAATTGAAATAAATAAGTACAGACAGACATAGATAGATAGATAGATAGATAGAACTATAGACAGACAGATACAGACATAGTCAGTCAGACAGATAGACAGACAGTCAATCAGACAGAACTATAGACAGATAGATAGAACTATAGTTAGACAGACAGACTGATAGACAGACAGACAGACATATAAATAGAGATAGATAGATAAATAGAACTATAGACAGACAGAGACAGACAGATAAATAAATAGACAGACAGACAGATAGAACTATAGACAGATAGATACAACTATAGACAGACAGACAGACAGACAGACAGACAGATAGATAGACAGACAGATAGACAGACAGATAGAACTATAGACAGATAGTCAGACAGACAGACAGACCGATAGAACTATAGATAGACAGATAGATAGACAGACAGACGGATAGACATACATAAATAGACAAATAAGATAGATAGATATAGTCAGATAGACAGACAAACAGATAGATAGAACTATAGATAGACAGACAGACAGATAGACAGACAGATGGATAGATAGAACTATAGATAGACAGACAGACAGATAGACAGACAGATGGATAGATAGACGGATAGATAGACAGACATAAATAGACAGACAGACAGATAAATATAGTCAGATAGATAGATAGATAGAACTATAGACAGACAGACAGACAGACAGATAGACAGATAGATAGTCAGGCAGACAGACAGACCAATAGATAAACAGACAGACACACGGACAGACAGATAGATAGAGATAGATAGACAGATAGACAGCCAGACCGATAGATAGAA
The DNA here is from genome assembly GCA_037950675.1 of Hypophthalmichthys molitrix. Lineage (NCBI taxonomy): Eukaryota > Metazoa > Chordata > Actinopteri > Cypriniformes > Xenocyprididae > Hypophthalmichthys > Hypophthalmichthys molitrix. The sequence continues at coordinate 5,291,143 of CM075494.1, forward strand.
CTATAGACAGACAGACAGCCAGACAGATAGATAGAACTATAGTCAGACAGACAGACAGATAAACAGATACATAGATATAGAATGATAGATAGATAAATAGATAGATAGATAGATAGATAGATAGATAGATACAAACCCGATTCCAAAAAAGTTGGGACACTGTACAAATTGTGAATAAAAAAGGAATGCAATGATTTCAAATTTCAATATTTTATTCAGAATACAACATAGATGACATATCATATGTTTAAACTGAATAAATGTATCATTTTAAGGGAAAAATAAGTTGATTTTAAATTTCATGGCATCAGCACATCTCAAAAAAGTTGGGACAAGGCCATGTTTACCACTGTGTGGTATCTTCTCTTCTTTTTATAACAGTCTGCAAACGTCTGGGGACTGAGGAAACAAGTTGCTCAAGTTTAGGAATAGGAATGTTGTCCCATTCTTGTCTAATACAGGCTTTTAGTTGCTCAACTGTCTTAGGTCTTGCATAACCTGATATTGCTGAGTTCAACATGTTCCTGGGTCAACATTCTTGTTGATCCTGGAACAACATTCAAATCAACCAATCAGATTTCAGGGACAAGTTTACATATTATGTCAAGTTTAGGCTTAAAATCATGAATTGGTGCTTCTACATCAGTGTTATTCATCTATCATTTCCCTCTGATTTTTGGGATAGCTTTTGGGTAGGGTTAGGTTTAGGGGTAGGAATAGGGTTAAGACTAAATTTTCAGACTAGAATGTTGTTCCAGGATCAACAAAATATGTTGACCCAGGAACGCATCTAACTCAGCAATATCAGGACGTGCCTTAGGTCTTCTTTGTCGCATCTTCCTCTTTATGATGCACCAAATGTTTTCTATGGGTGAAAGATCTGGACTGCAGGCTGGCCATTTCAGTACCCGGATCCTTCTTCTACGCAGCCATGATGTTGTAATTGATGCAGTATGTGGCCTGGCATTGTCATGTTGGAAAATGCAAGGTCTTCCCTGAAAGAGACGACGTCTGGATGGGAGCATTTGTTGTTCTAGAACTCGGATATACCTTTCAGCATTGATGGTGCCTTTCCAGATGTGTAAGTTGCCCATGCCACACACACTCATGCAACCCCATACCATCAGAGATGCAGGCTTCTGAACTGAGCGCTGATAACAACTTGGGTTGTCCTTGTCCTCTTTAGTCCATATGACATGGCATCCCAGTTTTCCAAAAAGAACTTCAAATTTTGATTCGTCTGACCACAGAACAGTTTTCCACTTTGCCACAGTCTATTTTAAATGAGCCTTGGCCCAGAGAAAACGCCTGCGCTTCTGGATCATGTTTAGATATGGCTTCTTTTTTGACCTATAGAGTTTTAGCCGGCAACAGCGAATGGCACGGTGGATTGTGTTCACCAACAATGTTTTCTGGAAGTATTCCTGAGCCCATGTTGTGATTTCCATTACAGTAGCATTCCTGTATGTGATGCAGTGCCGTCTAAGGGCCCGAAGATCACGGGCATCCAGTATGGTTTTCCGGCCTTGACCCTTACGCACAGAGATTGTTCCAGATTCTTTGGATGATATTATGCACTGTAGATGATGATAACTTCAAACTCTTTGCAGTTTTTCTCTGAGAAACTCCTTTCTGATATTGCTCCACTATTTTTCGCCGCAGCATTGGGGGAATTGGTGATCCTCTGCCCATCTTGACTTCTGAGAGACACTGCCACTCTGAGAGGCTCTTTTTATACCCAATCATGTTGCCAATTGACCTAATAAGTTGCAAATTGGTCCTCCAGCTGTTCCTTATATGTACATTTAACTTTTCCGGCCTCTTATTGCTACCTGTCCCAATTTTTTTGGAATGTGTAGCTCTCATGAAATCCAAAATGGATTTCAAATGTCTCACTTTCAACATTTGATGTTATCTATATTCTATTGTGAATAAAATATAAGTTTATGAGATTTGTAAATTATTGCATTCCTTTTTTTATTCACAATTTGTACAGTGTCCCAACCTTTTTGGAATCGGGTTTGTAGATAGATAGAACTATAGACAGACAAACAGATGGACAGACAGATAGATAGAATGTATGTATGTGTCGGTCTATTCCTTTAAACTGTGTTTGCAAGCTGATGACGTAATGCCACTGCAGAGACACGCCCGTGCTCCTCGAGTCATGCGCTCAATATGACTGGTCGACTGCTATGCTCAAATGTCATTTGACTAAAGAGTTCAACAGGACAGTCAAAATCCAGAGCCATTCACATACATACACATGATGATTTGCAAATGCAGATCAGACAATCAATTCATAGAAACACTGGATGTAGAAACATTCAGAAATGTGCAAGCATACCGTGTTTGTTTATTTGTGAATTGTGTTTTGATTATGTGAATCATATTTTTTTAATGCAAGTTTGGATATGCATTTGCAAATTGTGCCTTGCGAATATGAATTAGCTTAATATTGTACATAATAGTCTACACTGATGCCGGGTTCTATTTTCTGATGTGCGGACATAGTGCAGATTAGGGATGCACCGATGGGATTTTTTGGGGCCGATACCGATACTGATTTTAACAAACAATTATTGGCCGATTCCGATATTTGTCATTTGCTCTGTTATTTTTGTCATTAACATTGCTCATTAAAATGGATAATGTTTTAATCATGTTTCAGCAAGTTAAAAAAAAAAAAATACATGCATTAAGTTATACCCCTGTAACTAGTTTATTGCTGCATCATCAAAAGTTTGGATCCATTTAACATTCAGCAGGCCAACATAATACATAAATACAACAGAACAAATGTAGCCTACAAATGAAATAAGCAGTGCTTTTAGGTAGGTTTAACAGTTTCCCAGTAGCCCCTCACTGCAGAACACACGAGATCCAGAGGGCAGAGACGGGTACGTTTAGATGCACGGGGCAGAGACGGGTAGGTTTAGGGATATGTAAAGTGGGAGGAGTTGCATCCAGATCCAGGGGGTGAAGATGGGTAGGTTTAGATCCGGGGGGCGGAGACGGGTAGGTTTAGGGATACGTAAAGTGGGAGGAATTGGATCTAGATCTCGTGTTCTGCAGTGAGGACCATCTCTAGTTTTCAGATACATAATTAAAGTAAACAAATGTAAAATAACACTGCATATACTTCACCATATAAATTAAATGTATATATTATTATTACTTTGCGACATAGCTAAATTCTATTGTACAGCAGTAAAATATTTCTGTCACAATTACTACAAATTAAACTGAACTTTTATTTTGACGGGTTGCCATGAAGACTTTCGAGTTTCTGTGTGTTTATGATATGACTGTAGATTTTCTCAAAAGAAATGGTAAAATTCTCTCAGATCAGCTCTGGAGATGAAGTTCATGTATTCATATCCTCATATAGTGAGGCGGCAGAGGCTGAAAAACATTGCGAGCGTCACGTGTGCTTCAGTGTGTGTGTGTGTGTGTGTGTGTGAGGTAGGCTAAATGAAACCATGTGTCTGCGCCATTCATTCACAGAGACACGCAGAACATGCAGGATTCATTTTTAAATAGTCTTTTTTGCAGCTTAATATTCACAGACACTAATCTATATCGCAATTTAATTTAAGTACTATGACAAATTCCGTGAAATTCAGCATTATACAGTAAATTCAGTTTTTATGACTGGATTCTGCGATTCCATATGCGTTTTCCGCGTTGCAGAAATCATAGGGCCCTATACATATTAATCCTTTTTGCCGTTTGTTGTTTGATTAACATTAAAACGAAGACAGCAGCAGAGCGGGAATAATAGGATTAATCTTGGATTATGCAACAGACATTATACAGCTCAGTGCCTTAATTAATATGGTTGTAAATTGATCAAAAACCGGCCAATAAATATCGGTGGCCGATGCATCGGTGCATCTCTCGGTGAAGATAAGCACATAGCATAGTGACATCACTATACGATTAACGCTGCATTCACACAGGGCGTCGGCATGAACGCTTGATGGAGGGCGTGTCTGAAGCTTGAGCTGACGTCACCGTCATAGACCAACAGCCAATTACATTACTTTTCGGTGTTGCATGAACGCAACTGGCTAGCGTCTGTGATCGGATTGGCTGACGCCTGTGTTGGCGCTTGAAAAGTTGACGCTGCATTCGCACGGGGCGTCAACGATTGACGGAGGGCGTGTCTGAAGCTATAAACTATAAACTTAAATATAGTACATTGATTTGGCTACGCAATTACTCTTTCTGAGTGATTTAAACACATTTTACACCCACCAGAATACACAACTCAAATGAACAGTGTGCTTTAGTAGGCTATATTAGATATGTAAAGATTTAAATTCTTAACTACTCTTTGGACAAGCACGTTCTTCTTCCGACTCTCCTGCAGTTTTACTGATGCTCCAGTTTGCGGATATATGGTCAGTCAACTCATCTGCTGATCTGCTTTTACACTTACTGAGCAAACCGAGTTAATATCTGCAGGGTTGATTACAAGTGATTCTCCTTCATACGCAAATCCGAAAATTGTTCATGTATCAATATGCGAGCTCATGTTTAGGGTGGCAACTGTCACTGACTACCATCAGTCCCACTGGATGCTTTTGCTATGAATGCCAATTGTGTGTCATGTCTTTTCGAAGCCTGTCAAAATGCACCAAGAGTAACCAAGAACATAAGAATCAAGAACATAAAATAATATATTCAAATAATTAAAAATGAAAATAATTATAATTAGTAAAAGTGTAATACATAACAGTTGAAATTAAAGTGATAAAAAGACAAACCTGAGCGTTGATTTCTGTATCTTCTGTCCACCTCTAGAGGTCCAAATAGCAAATAAAGCTCTTTGCTGGTATTTATATATCCAGGACACCTTGAAATCACGTGACACAGGATTTCTTTGAAATCACATCATAGCAGTTCCTTGAAATAGCATGGCAAAACAGAAAGTGAAAGTGTTTGTATTTGTACTTAACTATTTGTGGTATATATGATGGAAATAAGTGCAAACAGTTTTGTACATAACCTTTAGAGGCCGTTCACATATCGCGTCTAAAAGCGTGGGAAAGCGAGGCCGCACCGCTTTCTCCTTCTTTCCAAAGCGCTTGCGCTCCCGTGGTGTCTGTCGTTGCTATGCAACCATGAACCGCGCTCTCCACAAGGAGTAGAAGGTTTCAGCAAAGGATAAATTGATTTCTATCCCTTGCATTAGCTTTACTACTAGATATAATTATGGAGATGAGATATAAAAAACACCCTATACAGCTATGATCAGCAGTTTGGCTATTTCGATGTTTTGTACGGAAAGGCCAAAGCTGATCGGTTGGTTCTTGTCACATGACCTGCAGTGCGCTTGCGGCATTCTGAAAAGTTGAGATGTTTTCATCTCGATGCGCCTAGAAAACACACCGTGTGCGCGTCGCGACCATGTCACTTCCATTATGAGCGCGGCTACATTTGAAATAACTGAAATAACGCGATATGTGAACGGCCCCTTATGCTATTTATTTTACAGATTCTCACCTTTCAGTCATATCTCCTTTACTTTTAAGTGTACTGAAGACATTGAGTAATCATTCACAGTAGTAGTTCAGCTTCTCCAAAAGGTCCCTTTTTAAGAAAATGAGATAAGTGTGGGTTGTACATGTCAAATCTGTCAAAATCTGTTCTTCTGAAAATAGATTGGTTAGTGTGAACCATCATCTATCTGGACAATATTCACAGGACCTAAAGACACATTATAGAGATGCAAAAAGCTGGAAAAAAACTACAAAATCATGTCCTGGGTGTTCATCACATTAAGACAAATAGTCTACAAATAGAGAGAAAAATAGATATGCTTATATGCCAACTGAGAACTTTCATCTCTTTTTAGCCTCTAAAATACAATGCAGACATATTGCTAATGTAACCCATCTATAGGTAAATACACAACTCTAGGTTCGTAAGAGGTTCAGACAGTTTCAATGTAACTTTAGTAGGAAAATGATATTGTACAAAGTCACAATAGAAGGTAGCCGGCGTACAAATAAAATGAAAGAAATCCCCCTTTTTAAACTAACATTGGTGTGTGTGTTTATCAGTGTATGTGTATTCGAACAACCAGTTCGGCAGTCTTTCGAAAATGGCCAAAACCAAACAATGTCCTCCAATGTATGTAAGATTCTTTGTTGGTAACAGTCCTACCACATAATGTTTCTCAGGATTTGAAGTTCAAGTTCTCAGAGACTCCAGAAGATCCAGTTGGTTGGCTCACCATCTAAGGTTTCACACTCCTCACCGATCAACGAACATAATCCCCTCGTTACTAAAAGACCCGACCTGAATTTACAAAACAGGTGACCGTAAAACATTTGTCTAAACATTAACATCAATTAGGCCTCATGATGATAATTTCTATGAAAATAACTTACATATGTTACATATATGAACACTGTATGTGAAAACATTAATGAAATACTGATGCATTTCAATGAATTGGTCTGATAAAATAATCAAACAGCATCATCCTAACTGCAAACATTGTACTATAGATTACACAGTACAAAAGAAATAGGAAATAACACTCAATGTGTATTATTTTCAATATACACTTGCAAAAGCTAGAAAATTTATCTTGCATCCTCATTTAGAACATTTGGCCTATTTGGCCTGCATAAATGCATACTTAAATCCCAATATTACAAATAGTAAACATTACAGAACATCATATAGAACAAGATGATATAAAAAAGACAAACATTTCACTGAAATTAGAGTAGTCGTTATGATTTTGAATGATTTTGATGCAATAGCCCATGTTGTGCAGTAACATAGCACATGGTTTAGCCTCGTAGGCTCAGATCAAAATCAATATGACAAAATAATTGACAGAACTCACCAAGATACGCAGAAAACCTGATTAATGAAACTGATGAACAATCGATGCTGTTCCACTGCGATCTCTCTACTATATAACTTTTTCCGATCAGCAGTAAGATGTGCTCTCACTCTCTATACCTGGTTTGATCTGTTTTGTACATGGATCGGCACTGAGCCGATTCAACCAATGAACAATGCAGCAAGGCGGGACAAAGGCAATACAACATTTTGATTGGCTTAGAGAGAGAGAGATTATTATAATTATTATTATTTCTATCAATCTCTTTTCTCAAAATAGCAAACAAACCATACAGTTTAATTTAAAAGTTTGTGATGAAATCACTCAGTTTTTCTACATGGAATATCCAAGGTCTAAACTCCTCAAACTTTGGTCTAAAAACTAGAAATCCTGACTTTATGAGAGAAATTCAAGACATAGATGTCATAATCTTGCAGGAAACCTGGTGTAGAGGAGATGTGTTCACTGGTTGTCCCTCAGGATACAGAGAGATCATATTACCATCAGTCACACAGGGGAGAGACTCAGGGGGGATGATAATCTGGACTAAATCTGAACTGTCCATAGAATCAGTCAAAAAAGATCAATATCACCTGTGGCTGAAAATTAAAGAAGGAATAATATCAGCATCTCAGCCTGTTTTCCTTTGTGCCACATATATACCCCCCCCCCCCCCCCCCCCCCTCGAGTCTCCGTACTTTCAAGAGGAAACCTTTCAAACCATAGAACGAGAAATCAGCCATTTCCAGGCCCAGGGAAATGTGCTGCTTATGGGTGATCTAAACGCCAGAACCGGAAAAGAATTCGATTTCTTAGAATCACATGGTACAAGATTCATCACTGGCAGTAATAACCTATTCCCTTGTTACCCCACCAGACAAAATTGTGATCACATAGTGAACGCTCACGGACGGCAGCTGCTGCAGCTCTGCCGAGGACTGGCTCTGTACATCGTCAACGGAAGACTGTGAGGGGACTCGCTCGGCCGATACGCCTACAGCTCAGCTCTTGGTAACAGCACTGTAGATTATGCAATCACAGTTCTCGACCTTTCTTCTTTGAGAGCATTCACAGTCAAACCCTTAAAACCTTTCTCAGACCACAGCCAAATCACCCTCTATATAAAGCAATCTGAAACATCACCCAAACCAATTAAAACACCATATCAAATGAACAAAATTATGTCATTTAAATGGTCAGAAAACAGCGCCACTAATTACATCAATGCTGTTGAATCTTCAGAAATTCAATCCCTCTTACATTCATTCCAAATACAGGTATACCCTAAAAATCAATTCGGCATCAATCAGGAAGTACAAGATCTAAACAACATATTCTACAAAACAGCACAAAAAAGTAATTTGACAATAGTTAAATCAAAGAAAAAATATTTAGAAACTGACAAATGGTTTGATTTGGACTGTAAGGCTCTGAGAAAAAACCTCAGAAATTTATCAAATCAAAAACACAGACAACCAGATAATCTGGACCTCCGCCTTCATTACTGTGAGGCATTAAAACAATATAAAGCCACACTCCGTCGGAAAAAAGCAAAACCAGTTTGAAGAAATCGAAAAGTGTATAAATTCACACAAATTTTGGGATAAATGGAAATTACTATACAAACCAAATCAAGAAGTTCTGGCAATCCAAGATGGGGAGAAGTGGAAAAACCACTTCCAAGAATTATATAGCCCAACTGAAATTCTAAATTCTAATCAAAATGAAATAATTAATAAACTAGACAATTTGGAAAGATCAATTAAAGCAAATCAAAACCCCTTAGATTTCCCCATAACAATAAAAGAATTAGAAGACAAATTACGGGTCCTTGAGTCCAAGAAAGCCTGTGGTATTGACAGCATCCTGAATGAGATGCTGAAACACACAGACCACAGCTTCAAACTGGCAATACTAAAACTGTTCAATGATGTTCTGAGTGTCGGGTTCTTCCCTGAGATCTGGAACAAGGGCCTCATCAGCCCCATCCACAAGAACGGTGACAAATTAGACCCCAACAACTACCGAGGCATCTGTGTGAACAGTAACCTGGGGAAGGTTTTCTGCAGCATCTTAAACACGAGACTCTTAGACTTCCTTATGAAGCACAATGCCCTGAGTAAATGTCAAATTGGCTTTCTTCCAAAATGTCGCACATCCGATCACATTTTTACACTACAAACACTAATTGATAAATATGTACATCAAAACAAAAAATTGTTGATTTCAAAAAAGCATTTGATTCAATCTGGCATGAAGGATTATACCTAAAACTTATTGATAGTGGAATAGGGGGAAAATTCTATGATTTGATCAAATCAATGTACACAGCCAGTCAATGTGCTGTTAAAATTGGAAACACAAGAACCGAATTTTTCCCCCAGGGGCGTGGAGTGAGACAGGGCTGCAGTTTAAGCCCCACCCTCTTTAACATATATATCAACCAATTGGCCAATATAATAGAAAACGCTCCCATTCAAGGTCTCACTCTACACGACACAGAAATAAAGTGTCTTCTCTATGCAGATGACCTGGTGCTCCTGTCGCCCACTAAAGAGGGGCTTCAGGACAGCCTGAATCTGCTGGAGGATTACTGTCAGTCCTGGGCCCTGACAGTCAACCTCCAAAAAACTAGAATAATGACTAGAATATGGTTAGAATAATAACACACACATTCACACTATCACACAGAACCATTGAAAGCGCAAAAACATACACTTACCTTGGCCTGAAAATAACTCCAACAGGTAACTTTACTTTGGCTGTGAATGAACTCAAAGAGAAAGCTCAAAGGGCTTTCTATCCCAATCCAAATTTGGCTCAAACTTTTCAAATCTATAATTGAACCTATTGTTTTATATGGCAGTGAAGTGTGGGGTCCTTCCATAAAATTTGATTTCTTAAATTGGGAAAAACATCCGATTGAAACTTTACATTTAGAATTCTGTAAAAGAATACTCAAAGTCCAAAGAAAGACGCCAGACAATGGATGCAGGGCAGAATTAGGCCAACACCCTCTCCTTCTAAACATCCAAAAAAGAGCCATCAAATTCTGGAAACACCTAAAAACAAGTGACCCCAACAAATACCATTACAAAGCCCTTAAACACCAAGAGCTGAGCGTAAGTAAGAGTCCCCTGTGCCAGCTGGTGTGAGACTGACTGACCTCACACCCGCCTCAGGACTCACACACACTCACACACATTCGGCTTACACAAATTATAAACACAGAGAAAGACAAGTCCGTCACCCATTGGACAAACACCATTAAAAACCAACACAAACTGGAATGTTATTCGGCACTAAATCGAGAATACACTATTGCGAACTACCTGAGCACAGTGAGTGATGTGAAACTCAGGAAAACACTGACGATGTACAGACTCAGTGAGCTCAGTCTGGCCATAGAGACGGGCCGGCGCAGACAGACCTGGCTCTCCCGTGAGGACAGACTCTGTTCGCACTGCATCCTGGGAGTGACGGAGACGGAGCTGCACTTCCTCACAGAATGCCCAAAATACCAAGAAATCAGAGACCACTACTACCCCAAAATTAATAAAATATTTCCCCAATTTAACACCTGTAGCCCAACCCAAAAACTCTGTTACATTCTTGGTGAAGAAGCCAAATGTTCCAACATAGCTGCAAGATTTGTAGCATCTTGCCATCTCCTGAGGGACAACCAGAAACAAACAAACAGCCAGTAAACACACCCCCATTAGACCTACACACGTATATAATGTATATAATGTACAAATTCTAAGTTCAGTTGTTACATGATTTCTGTATTTTAATCTTTTTTATTTATTATTTTTTATAATTATTTATTTTATTATTTTGTTACTAAAATTATTTTTATTTAGTTTATTATTATTATTATTATTATTTTTTCTACATAGGCTTTACTCAGATGTTCTGTTGTTCTAAATATTTTTCCTATGTTGGTTAAATGCCTTGGCAATACAAAATGTATTTTTTTGTCATGCCAATAAAGCTATCTGAATTGAATTGAATTGAGAGAGAGATCAAAGTGTTTTTTTTTTTTTTTTTTTTTTTTTTCTTACACACATAAACTAGGTTACACTAAGGTCTTTATTTTAACAGCTTATTAAACCCATTTCTAGACTCCAGATGTCTGTGTATAGTTGTACACTATTATTTATTTTTAAAAAAGTGATAAGTTGCGTGGATCATGGGATGCTGGCAAAGGCCACACACTGTCTTTGCACAGGGCCCAAGATTCGGCGCTACGCCCCTGAGATGCGCATGCAACAAATAAGATGTGGACCATTCCACCGAATGGGTGACATTTGCTTGTTGTAACTCTTCAAAATTAAACTTTATTTTTTATCTTTTTTCAATACTGAATCTAATACTACACACATTTAACTATTCAAAATGTGTACTGGTCAATCTCGGGCAACTTTATTTAATTTTTTACAAGGTTTCAATGCAGAAGATGGATGCATGTTTTCTCAGTCCTGTTACCAAAACTCATGTGCTGTTTAAAAAGCATAAGAGCATGTCAATTAATTCCTTTGTATTCACCTCAAGAAAGTGTTTATTTTGAAGAAATGGTTAGATATGTGTTCAAATAATTGATATTTGTGACAAAAAATCACTTTATATTAAGGTAAGGTGTATTTCAATAAAAAACACAAAACAATTTTCTCATTTAAAAGAAAACAAAAGCCTCAAGTTTATATATTTTTAAATAATTTAATTTATTTAACAATTGTGTAAATGATGGATCAAACAAAACTGATAAAAACAGTGGTTTAACTTTATTTTTCTAGAAAAATAAATAAATTTAGTAACAGGACTGAGCACTTTGTAACAGGAATGAACACTGGGTAACAGGACTGAGTGTCCATATGTGTGTGAGAAAGAGAGTGTGTACATGGCCGTGTGTGCATGTGTGTGAGTGAGATTTCTGTGTTGAAGGGATGATCTGTGATAGTAGTACTTCACGGTGAAGGAAGTGGAAAGAGAAAGTGGAAGTGGAAAGAGAAAGAAGGAGAGCGAGGAAAAGAGAGAGGGGGAAGAGGGAGGGAAGGAAAGACAAAAAAGGGGGAAAAAGGTAGGGTTGCGGGTGTGTTTCACTCCTTCCCTTGCAGCATGCTATGGGTGGGTGTTTCTGGCACCTGCAAATATAGGTTCTCTCCATCTGCTACAAAAGATAAGAAAGAGAAAGACAAAAAGATGAAGTCACGTCATGGTGGACCGGCTCCTTGCAATGTATGGCATTCACACTGTAAAACTAATCCTAAAAATCTACAATTTAAGTAATTTCAACTGTAAAACTCATGATACAGGTGAATAGTATTATATCAACTAATATTCGCACTATTAAATCAACAAAACAGAGGACTCCACTCACTCCTGTTAGTCTTAACTCACTCCTGTTCTTTTTCATATGAGTAACAGGACTGAAAGTAACAGGATTGAGTTTTTAAGCAAAAATGATCAAATACATGACATATGGCCACATGGAGTACATGCTAATAGCATGAGGACACCACGGGCGGACTGGCCATCTGGCATACCGGGCACTTTCCCGGTGGGCCGACGTGCTTTTTTGGGCCGACCACAAAAAAAAAAAAAATCTCTCGGCCCATGAACAGGCCCATAAAAGTGGTAGGCCTAGATCGGCGGCCCAATGTTTTTTCAGTTGACACTGGGCTGCTGGCCCAAAACACTTTAGTCAAAAATATCACATAGGCTAGGTTTTTTTCCTTCTGACAGACGCGGCCCATGAAACGCGTAGCTCAGCGGCCCATTGGTTGTTTTCTTGATTGACACTGGACTGGCCCAATCATATCTTTGAACAGCACCATCTATGGGATTTCTGCCTGCAGCAGTTTCAGTGTGATCATGGAGAACAAACGCAAAGGAGGTGCAGAGAAGCTGCATGAGAGAAAAAAACAGGCTCTTCAGGCAGACGCTGCCAAATGTGTCAAATTGATACAAATGTTTTCGGCAGATAAAAATGAGCCAAAAACAAGTGGTGGACAAACTGTTGATGATAACACTACAACAATAAAAGAAGTAGGCAGGCTATACACTGTATGATTGCAGTTTGGCTAAGTGTGCGGGTGTGGAAAGCCATAACGTCAGTGTTAAAAAAGGTCGGAGCAGCTAGTTAACAAGAATCAGTTGACCTTTAAGCTAGTTGTTTTACATCTTCCCGGCTAAGTAAAATAATTTTTTTATATATATTATGATGATGATCCTTTGTATTATTGTGAAAACGTTGCAATTAAAGCACAGGGCCTCTTCAGTCATGAAATTGTATATATATATATATATAATCATGAAATTATATATATATAATCATGAAATTATATATATATAATTTCATGACTGAAGAGGCCCTGTGCTTTAATTTGAAGAAGCCTTTCATGAGTCTTTGTCTGCCAGTGCAGATAGAAAAGCTACAATTCTGATTAAGAAAGTTTGCATGATGTGCAACGTCAAATTGACACAAATGTTATATATACAGGTGCTGGTCGTATAATTAGAATATCATCAAAAAGTTGATTTATTTCACTAATTCCATTCAAAAAGTGAAACTTGTATATTATATTCATTCATTACACACAGACTGAAATATTTCAAATGTTTATTTCTTTTAATTTTGATGATTATAACTGACAACTAAGGAAAATCCCAAATTCAGTATCTCAGAAAATTAGAATATTACTTAAGACCAATACAAAGAAAGGATTTTTAGAAATCTTGGCCAACTGAAAAGTATGAACATGAAAAGCATGAGCATGTACAGCACTCAATACTTAGTTGGGGCTCCTTTTGCCTGAATTACTGCAGCAATGCGGCGTGGCATGGAGTCGATCAGTCTGTGGCACTGCTCAGGTGTTATAAGAGCCCAGGTTGCTCTGATAGTGGCCTTCAGCTCTTCTGCATTGTTGGGTCTGGTGTCTCTCATCTTCCTCTTCACAATTAAGGTTAAGGTCAGGCGAGTTTGCTGGCCAATTAAGAACAGGGATACCATGGTCCTTAAACCAGGAACTGGTAGATTTGGCACTGTGTGCAGGTGCCGAGTCCTGTTGGAAAATAAAATCTGCATCTCCATAAAGTTGGTCAGCAGCAGGAAGCATGAAGTGCTCTAAAACTTCCTGGTATATGGCTGCGTTGACCTTGGACCCTTTAGAAAACACAGTGGACCAACACCAGCAGATGACATGGCACCCCAAACCATCACTGACTGTGGAAACTTTACACTGGACCTCAAGCAACGTGGATTGTGTGCCTCTCCTCTCTTCCTCCAGACTCTGGGACCCTGATTTCCAAAGGAAATGCAAAATTTACTTTCATCAGAGAACATAACTTTGGACCACTCAGCAGCAGTCCAGTCCTTTTTGTCTTTAGCCCAGGCGAGACGCTTCTGACGCTGTCTGTTGTTCAAGAGTGGCTTGACACAAGGAATGCGACGGCTGAAACCCATGTCTTGCATACGTCTGTGCGTAGTGGTTCTTGAAGCACTGACTCCAGCTGCAGTCCACTCTTTGTGAATCTCCCCCACATTTTTGAATGGGTTTTGTTTCACAATCTTCTCCAGGGTGCGGTTATCCCTATTGCTTGTACACTTTTTTCTACCACATCTTTTCCTTCCCTTCGCCTCTCTATTAATGTGTTTGGACACAGAGCTCTGTGAACAGCCAGCCTCTTTTGCAATAACCTTTTGTGTCTTGCCCTCCTTGTACAAGGTGTCAATGGCCATCTTTTGGACAACTGTCAAGTCAGCAGTCTTCCCCATGATTGTGTAGCCTACAGAACTAGACTGAGAGACCATTTAAAGGCCTTTGCAGGTGTTTTGAGTTAATTAGCTGATTAGAGTGTGGCACCAGGTGTCTTCAATATTGAACCTTTTCACAATATTCTAATTTTCTGAGATACTGAATTTGGGATTTTCCTTAGTTGTCAGTTATAATCATCAAAATTAAAAGAAATAAACATTTGGAATATATCAGTCTGTGTGTAATGAATGAATATAATATACAAGTTTCACTTTTTGAATGGAATTAGTGAAATCAACTTTTTGATGATATTCTAATTATATGACCAGCACCTGTATATATATATATTTTTTTTTTTTTTTTTTTGCATCAGAAACAACAATAGGCTATAAAGGACGGGTGGTATTTGTGATCTTATGTGGTGGTGGGCCGGTCTGGGCCAAAATGCCAGGGCTGATTTTTGGTCCCAGTCCATCCCTGGAGGACACTGAGCAAATACTAGTGACTTACCTAAAGTTACTATTTTTAAAATAAACAAATAACATCAAAGAAATAATTTAGGTAACAGGACAGTACGTTGAGATTGACCTTCTCAGTCATAGTTACAATTTCATCAAATATACAGAAATTAAAATGAGAGAACTTACTTTTGGTCTTCTTATGGCCTGCATAAGATCCAGATTGTGCATCTTCCTGTTGAAAATGTGTCTTGTGGAATGTTCCAAGTTTTTTAGAGGGGGAAATGTGTGAGGGTAACAGGACTGAGTGAAAACCTGGGGACACGACTAAAATGTGTATTTTATATAACATATTATGGATTTCTTATGAAATTTCTTTTTGTTTAGCATAGATGGTATATGGAGTAACATGCAAAAATAGTAAGATTTCTGAAAGATTTTAATGGTTATATTTCATGATAAAGTTTAGGTTTAGATAGCGGGGACATGTAACAAATGCTATTTTTTAGTATTCTCAGTAGTTTTTAATAATGTTTTAAATTATATATTTTAAATTTGCAGTTAGACTAATGTTTAGGACACTTTGCTTAATAATAAAATATATTTTAGAGTTCATTTTCATGCATATTTATACATAAAATGTCCTGGGGACAGAAATGGCACCGATTCGGTGGAATGGCCCACGTGCATTTGTGGATCATCAGGTGACGCGTGCATTCTTTGACGTCTTTTCTGAGTTAATCTAATTTGATTTTGAGACTTCCTTTTTCGTGGTTTTCAAGCATTTCACAACCCCCACACAAACAACTACCAAATGAATAAGCCTGGTGCAAATTATTAATGTGTGCACAACTACCCAACTTTCTGACAAATTCACAAATGTGCGTTGCTACATTTAAACTAATACTTTACAACTTCTGTGTGCAAAATCCAGAACTACATGAATGTGAAGCCTTTTGTACAAATAAAGGCATAGTTGTGAATACAATTTTGTATTAATGTAGGTCAGAATTTGTGCTTGCAAAGAGTAAGATCTGCATTTGTGGATCTGGTGACACGCGTGCATTCATTGACTTGTTTCTGAGTCGATCCTATTTGATTCATTTGGATTTTGAGACTTTCATTTCGCCTGTTTAGCCTTGCACAATCCACACACAGCTGTCTAAGAAAACCTGCTACCACTAGATGGCAGTATAGCCTGCTAAAACAGTCAACAGCACCGCAATCAAGCCTTCTTCCCCATATAAGTCGCTAACATGTCTTAAAGGATTAGTTCACTTTCAAATGAAAATTACCCCAAGCTTTACTCACCCTCAAGCCATCCTATGACTTTCTTCTTTCTGATGAACACAATCGGAGATATATTTATAAATATCCTGATGCATCCAAGCTTTATAATTGCAGTGAGCGAGACTAACAAGAATGAGCTGAAGAAAGTGCATCCATCCACATCCATCCATCATAAACGTACTCCACACGCCTCCAGGGGGCTAATAAAGGCCTTCTGAAGTGAAGCGATGCATTTGTGTAAAAAATATCCATATTTAACAAGTTATAAAGTAAAATATCTAGCTTCCGCCAGACTGCCTTCCGTATTCAACTTATGAAAAAAACAGAACTGACGTTGCATCAGTTTAGCCAGTTTGGTCCAATGATGGATGGACCAGCATTACTCAGGACTACTACAGCTGACAGTCTGTGACCAGTAGAAATAATGTGTGAAGAGCTTTAAGAGCTGCGCGCTCCCTGTTGAACTGTCTGCATTGTATGTGCGCCTAGAGCACCCCATGTATGCGGGTTATTTCTGTTGTCTGTTGCTCATTTCAAGTTATTTTGTTTTAGTAACGCTGTGTATGGTAGAATGTTTGTGATGGACATAGTTGCGTGAGTTTCATGAGGAATAAATTGCAAGCTGTGAAATGCCAATCACCTCCGTGAAGTCCGTCTGGTACCTGCAATCACTCCAGCTAAATATGGAAGTCCAAATGGGTCATTATTTGCCATTAACCAGAAAATGCAGTTGTTTTTTTTTGCAGCACTTTAGACGAAAAGTCTACACAGGGCTGGAAATGGGGGTAACGCGGGGGGACAGAGTCCGGTGAGTTAATTTTAAGGGAGGACGGCATTCCATTTCAAATTGGTTATATTTTTTTTAGGAAAATGAAAGGGATTTCTAATTTATTCACTCAGTAGCCTATAAAGTGATACGTGATTCAGAACAAAAACATATAGCACAATAAAAAATATATATATGTATAAAAAAAAATGCAGTGCATTATTCTATGTTTGTATGCGCAATCAACTTACATGATTGGCCATATTATGAGAATGGATCATCATCAGAGCAAACCACTTCTGGTAAATTAACTGGGATAAACTGAGATTTTGTCCAAAAATCTGAACAGAAACTGTTACTTTAATAGATGTGATAACTGAAAAATGTATGTGGATAAAACCTAGTTTACGTAGACTCTCTGAAATGACCCAGGTTTAATCAGATTTAACCCTCTGAGCCCGATGAATGCGCTGGCACGTTCTGCTGGATTTTTTTCCTCATGACAGCGGAAACAACTTAAAAAACTCTGTCATTTTTGGCCATACAAATAAGTGCACCGCTCACTCGACGCGTCTGTTTCAGCACTTCTACAGACACGTGAGCACGCTCACCTCACGATGGTGCACGAGCGCCAGGCGCGTTCTCTATGAGTCGTCCTAACCATAAATATCTATGCTTCTAATAACGCACTGGTTCTATCACTGACGGACACACATAATCTTCAGGAACACTGACATTTCTCTGTTCTTGCTCAGCTTCATCTGCCAGTTTATGCCTCGCTCTTCTTAGCTCTGCTGCCGCCGTGTTTCCAAAACCTGGCCCCGCCTTGACGCAATGATTGACAGGGCAGGGAGGGGACGTGATCGGCTCAGAATGCATTTTCAAATCCACATTGAATTTTGCTACATTAATTGCGGGACATTTAATGAAAATGCAATCGCAAGTATTAAAAGCTGCAGTCCGTAGTTTTGCCTCTTTGTCGCCATCTCTGTTTGATCACTCATTAAGTTCACATTTCTATTAAGTGCAATTGTCACGGTTCCCTTCGTTCCCGGACTCCATTTCCCATCATCCTCCTGTTTCCACACCTGCACTCACTTCCTCGTCATCTCCCCATCAGCACTCATCACCTGCACCTGGACTTCATCATCTGCACACCCTTTATAATGGACTCACTCCCTTCACTTGTCTGTTCTTAATGTTATTCTATGTGTGTGAAGTTGTGTATATCTCTCTGTTGTTTAATAAATACCCTTATTTTGTGGATCTCCATGAACGCCTCGTCTCTACTACAACCCACACGTAACAGCAAAATGACTTCACTGTAATTTTACAGTAAACTACTGGCAGTCAATATATGACTGTTTTTCAGTTAATCACTGCAAATTTACACTGCAAAGTTTTACAATATATTATTGGTGGTCTGTATTATTAATGATAATCAAAGAACAAAGTAAAAACTTTAATAAAGATTCATCTACTTAACTTATACAGTTATGACTATGCAGAGTTATTTTATACTTGATTATTCAATTTCTGTTGTATTTTTACTTGAATACTACTGTTAGACCTACCTGAAAAAATATACAGCACTGTTTAATTTGTATCTTTATTCTACTGTATTTATTTATGCTACTGCTTCTAATGTGTTTATTCATTCTTATTTTATTACTGACTATTGCAACAAATAATCTCATAAAAACACAAATACATTGAGTGTGTGTTAGATTATGGCTCCTGAGGCGTGCCTCATCCCAGTCCTCTTAATTGGCAAATGAATGAACAATCTCAGCGCTGAGGGAGAGTATAAAGTCTCATTTTATTTAACAGAAAAGAGAGAATATATAGAAAGAGTACAAGGGGTGTAGTATAGATTCAACCAATGAGAGAGAGAATACATCATATAGCTCATGATATAGGAATGTGATGCATATAGAAAAACAAGTCTAAATATGGTTATCTCCCAGTCAGGTACCCATGCTTTCTTGGGGATCCAGAAGACCCTCTCCTATACTTGCAATACAAAAGTAGGGACCATTCCCTGTCTCCCATTCAATCCTAGTAGAACCTTGTTCCTTATATGGAAATGGTTCCGGTACATAAAGAAAACCAGATGTTATAGTATAGAATACAGCTTCAATAGAGGACAAAAGACCCTCTGTCTACCTTCCTTCAATGCTGAGACCAACATAAAATCTTTCAGTGAGCAAACATTTCAGTGAGACAATTGTAATTTCTTTTTAAAAATATGTATAAAAATGTCCCCTATGAGAGTAACCTAAGGGGGGAATTACCCCCATTTTCCGAAATGAAATTCTTGCTCGAAAAGTATAATTGCTGTATTTTTTTTTTTTTTTCACTGTGGTATCGACTTTGGTATTGAGTATTGTGTACTTTTGGTGGTATAAGTACTGACTACTAGATTTTTGGTATTGTGACATCCCTAATTTATATATATTATTTCGTTTGTGAAATAATCTGTATTCATTAAATTCTATGGACAAATTCAGACCACACATGACAAGTGTGAAAGCAGACTGAAACTGTGCCCCGATTGTCATGACAGTATAGCCTGTAAAAAATAGCCTATAAAAATCCAGGCAGACTTGAATTCGCTTTAATTTTACTTCCAACAGATTGTGAAGATTCCTGCATATAGCAAATTGATTTACAACTGTAATTACATGAAATCATCTTTAATTCTCTCTTTAAAATGTGAATAATTTTACTCTCCTGTACAAAGTGTGAAATTCAACTCACCTGAAATCTGGTGACCCGAATGCATGAACCTCACAGAAGATCACACAGAAGACAGTTATCTGCTGGAAAAAAAAAAAAAAAAAAAAAAAAAAAATACTTCTTTAAGAATGTTTTTCCTACAGCGCTGTTTTGCTGTCTTGTAATGTTTAATTATCTGTGTAAAATAAATATTGTGCCCTGTTAAAATCATTTTAAGAAACATTTGCTGAAAAACCACAAATATGAATAGTATCAGGAGTCTGTGAAGAATGTCTGTCTGAGTAGTGGACAAAGTCCCTCCCCACCAAATCTAATATATGAATACCCTGTAAAAAAAAAAAAAAAAAAAAAAAACTCAACTTAATTGATATTGTCATTTTTTTTTTGTCAAAGTTTTAATTACTTAGAATATTACGTATTTTCAACTTGACAAATTTAGTTATTTGAACTTAAAGTTCAATAGTTTCTAATACCAAAGTTCATATTCATGTAACCTAATTTGACTTTTTTGAATAATTCCACCAAATAAATAATCATTGTATTTAAATTGTTCTTTCATGTCAATTGAAATTATATTTTATTTCAAATGTTTCAGCCATGTTTCAGTTGAAAACTTTATTCCCATTTAAATTCATTTCTACTGCAAATAATAATTGATCTGATTTCAGCCACTGAAACATCAACTGCAAATCAAATCAATGAAATCTCTCAAGATCTGAGCAGAGGATGATTAAACAGCTTTACCATCTTCACTTATTACAGACCAGTTTGGCTTGATTTCTTTCACAAGTTGTTTCTGAGAATTAACAGAGTTTTAGCTCTAATTAATGTTGATTTTTTTTTTATTGAAAAAAAAAAAAAGAGGTTTGAAGTCACCATTATATATATATATATATATATATATATATATATATATATATATATATATATATATATATATTGCCCTTGGCTTTTCTTAAATTACTAATTTTTTTTTTTTTTTTACACCGATTACAACTGTCAGAAAGGCCGAGTTCTTTGCGCATGCGCTGATTCCGTCAGTCGTCATCGAAGAGAGAGTGACTGAGCAGGAGATGCGAGGGGGTTGTGTGTATGCAACATGTGCGTCGATAAACAAATGTAAGTTGCTGCTTAATCAATAGTTGTTATCGTGTTTCTGACAAACGAGTATTTATCAGTATTGAAGCCATTATCGCGTGCTGTCGAGTGCCCGTGAATGTGTTGATTATGTTCAATATTACTTGCCATCCGTAAGATATATCTTGTAATCAGTGTTTGATATGTATGTTTGGATGTATTATAATCACATTTGTCGCTGATATATCTGCTATTTATAGTTTATGTACGCGATGTTTCTGATTACATGCAGCTCGTTTAAATAACTTCACGATTAGTTTCGTTTTGAGTGTTTTGCCGTTTTTGACCACTGGGTGGCAGTATTGTTTTAACTTGAGAACTTTATTTGAGAGATTTGTGGCTGTTAACGGAAATAATGTTGTGTAATAATACTCAAGACGTATTTGTTAATATATATCTTTATTTATTTCCTTTATTTCCCAAATTTATACACACAAAAGCCTGTAAAGCCTGTGTACTGCTGTGTTGTGTACCACCCAAACTGTCAACATTAAACCCCCTTTTCAGTCTGACCTTTTTAAAACCTGCTATCGAACAACAACAGTGTTTCATTAAGAACACTTGCTTTAATAAAGTAGATCAGCTGAAGTTTTCTGCTTTTACGACTACTTGTTGAACAGTGATTAAAATTACTGTATAAATGACTGTTTCAAAGCAAATACAGTACAAAATACAAAAACAAACTTCTAAAATTCATGCTGCAACTTTTTGTTGATTGTCACCATTGCTGAGATTCATAAGTTGATTCTTGATGTCAATGCCTGAATGATACTGTACTTCAAAACTTACTGTCAAGTATTTTTTATTTTTTTATTCAATATAGTCTGCCTCAACCCAGATTCCACTCCAAAGTATATTTTAGAATGAGCTCATCCCCAAAATGGCTTAATTATCATAGAGAAGAAGAAAGTCAACAGTTATGTTGTTTCTGCATCATTTGTGTTGATCACATCCTGACCAAATGGTCATCAATTGTATGGTATTAGGTGTGGGACAGTGGGAACCATCTCAGACAGTGAGGTGTCATAACTTCATTAACATACAGACCACAGCTGTATTTACATGAAGAGTGGCAAACTGTAACAGGATAAAAGGCTTGAGATTTGGATGTTCTGGGTTCATTCTGACGCCGGTGAACCCAAGGTGCTTTATACACTTTTCCACTGCTATGCTGCAATAAACTTCATATTTGGCAGTCATGTCCAAATTTGGTCCTGGAGGGCCACAGTCCTGCAGAGTTTAACTCCAGCCCCAATTAAACACACCTGAACCAGCTAATCAAGATCTAATTAGCCATACTAGAAACCTCCAGGCAGGTGTTTTGAGGCAAATTGGTGCTAAACTTTGCAGGACAGTGGCGCTCCAGGACTGAGTTTGGACACCACTGAACTACTGTGTCATTCAGACACACACTGACATCAAGAATCTGCGTATGAATCTCAGCAATGGTGACAATCAACAAAAAGCTAGTGCTATAGTTCTGGTACAGATATTGATATACCGCTGGTCTGTATGATCTTTGTGTCATCCGTCATGAATCATGTCTGTGCTTTAGTGTGCAGTACTGACTCAGTTGTTCACTGATACAGCTGTTTTGTTTTACAAAATATAAATAAATATACACTTGTAGATGAACACTTCTTTTTAATATTATGACATCATCTGAAATCTGTTGGTTCATACTGTATATTCAGTAACTGATGTACAGAATCGAATCTTCAGAGACACTGAATCTTGCCAGTTACAGCAGAAATCTGGAGAATTATGCAGAGAGAGAGAGTTACTTTACACCATACTCTGTTCAGGAAAAAAAAAAAACACAGTAAACTTTTTGAATTCATTAAAATGGCCAATTACTCAATCCTAAGAATGAACATTTTATTTAAAGTTCCATTTTTAAGAAAATATATTAGTAAAACAGACCAAAACATTTTGACTCAACCTGCATGCATTAAAAGCACCAGTCAGTGTAATATGATGTTGCAGTGAGGGGTCAAGGGTCACAGGTTTACAGCCTTGCAGCAAAAACAGACTGACCTATCAGGGTTTTCATCATGAGATTAGGGTTTAGCTGGTTTGCATGGACAGTCTGTCTCTGCTGGTAGCAGATGTATGGTAGTATCAAATCTAAATTTTAACTGGCAGTGAGAGTGCTGAAATAGCGTCCTTTTGTGTTCAGACACAAGGGGGAGATGAAGCACTGTATCTGGGTCTTCTGGAGGGAAAAACTGGCTGATGACACCACAGTCATTTTATCATTTGTGTTTTGGTCCACACATGCACATACTTCTCTAAGATGTTTACTAAAGGTCTAGAAATCTGGAAAACATCTGTGTAAAAACATCTGATTAACATATTAGAAAAAGCAGTTAGTCTTAGAGCAGTTTTAGGCTTAGAGAGACGTATTGCAGATGAGCAAACACAGATGTAAATGAACATCTCTGAGATGAACGTGTGCTATCAGGGTGTGTAAGTTTTTCTCAGATCTTAATTTTTGAGGCCATGAATGTTAATGCATGACGTGTTAAATGTGAAGGTAAGATTATATATATATATATATATATATATATATATATATATATATATATATATATAACAAAAATAAAGAACATCTTAATATTAATATTGGTCTAGAACAGTTAACCATCTGCAGATCCCTTTATATACATACTTTCCATATTCCTTTCAAAACTTGAAATTTACTGACTGGAACACAGACCCATCTCCAAACACGTACACTAACTTCTATTCACTGTATTCTCAGTATTTTAGAAATGATAAACATCATTTCAGGTGTCTGACACTGCCAGGGCGCCATCTAGTGGCTGCCAAAACCTCACTGAACACACGCACTGACCCCAATGTAACTCTGATGGAGCTGAACAGGATTGCTAGAGGATCAGATGAGGCTGCTGTCTTCCAGGCTGCTCATAGCTGGTCTAGCAGGCTGTTTTTTGAGGGGTTTTGACCACTCTTTTTGTTTAACTGGTCAGGCTGTGACCACTGACCAGCTGACCAACCAGCTGAACACCAGCTAGGCCAGACCAAAAACAAACCAAGACCTGCTAACCGTCTCAGGCTGGTTTTAGCGTTTTTTCACACCAAGACAATGATACAATTATTTCACTCATCTCTCATGTAGAAATACAACGTCTTTTGGAATTTTCATGTTAAAATAGTTTGCTAAAAAATATGATTGCTTTAGGTAGGCATAACTTTCTTCTTTTTGATGAACACAGTCGGAGAAATATTAATAAATATCCTGATGCATCCAAGTTGAATACGGAAGGTGGTCTGGCAGAAGCTAGAAATTTTACTTCATAACTTGTTTAAATATGGATATTTTTTTACACAAATGCATCGCTTCGCTTCAGAAGGCCTTTATTAACCCCTCAGAGTCGTGTGAAGTATGTTTATGATGGATGGATGTGGATGGAGACACTTTCTTCAGCTCATACTCGTGAACCCTATTCACTGCCATTATAAAGCTCGGCTGCGTCAGGATATTTATTAATATCAGAAAGAAGAAAGTCATATACACCTAGGATGGCTTGAGGGTGAGTAAAGCTTGGGCTAATTTTCATTTGAAAGTGAACTAATCCTTTAAGTATAAAGAAACATGTTCAGTGTTTAGTTCATGGACACGGTTTTAACGTAAGTGAAAGACACCTGAACTGGATCAGTTCAGTAAAGTTGGCAACATATTCACAGAATCGAATTTCCCGGATCAAGAACTCGTAAGCTAAACATCGTTATTAACGTTCCTATTGGAGTCTATTTGACCCCATTCAATGTTAAAGGATTGACACCATTTTTTTTCATTATTCATATTTAATGGCTTTTCCTAATTTAACTGACAACTAGGCAAACATAAAATTACATGATTATATGTTCTAAATGTTCTGTACACATTCTGTAGCATCAATATTATTCGGACACCAAACTGACTTTTTTTTTTTTTTTTTTTTTTTTTTTTTTTTTTGGGTTGGATGAGATTGAGGATGTTATAAATAATATATAGTAATAATAATAATATAACTTACTAATCATGTTAGCAACACCTTAGTAATTGAACTGAGTACCTTAGTGACTGCATAGCAACACCTTAGCAACCATTCTGAGTACCTTAGATACCCTAGCAATCACATAGCAACACCCAAGCAAACAACCTGAGTACCCTAGCAACCGCATAGCAACACCTGAACAACCACCCTGAGTACCTTAGCATCTGCTTAACAACACCCCAGCAACCACTCAGAATACCTTAGCAACACCCTAGCAACCAACCCAGGTACCCTAGCAAGCGCATAGCAACACCCTAGCAACCACCCTGAGTACCTTAGAAATTGCATAACGACACCCTAGCAATCGCATAGCAACTCCCTAGCAACCACCGTGAGTATCTTAACAACCACACAGCAACACCTTAGCAACCACCCCAAATATCTCAGCAACTGTAAAGCAACACCCTAGCAACCACCCAGAATACCCTGGCAACTGCATAGGAACACCCTAGCAACCAATCTGAGTACCCTGGCAACTGCATATAAACAGCCTAGCAACCACCCAGAGTACCTTAGCAACTGCATAGCGACACCCTAGAAACCACCCAGAATACCCTAGCACCCGCATAGCATGCCAGGAATCATTCAGAATAAGATAGCTATACAATAGCAATTGCATAGCAACACCATAGCAACCACCCCAGTACCCTAGCAACCACATAACAACACTCTAACCTAGTGTTGGGTCCGAGTCCACCTTTGTCGAGTCCGAGTCAAGTCCAAGTCCTTAACCAATCAAGTTCGAGTCCAAGTCTTTTGCAAAGACCCTCCCCTCTTAGTTATTTTTGCTATGCTGCTCTCACGCCACACATCATGTTCTCACACAGTGAAAAATACATTGTGAATCAAAGAGGACACTGACTTATTACTTTTAATATGAAATGAAGTCTTAGCTTTCAATTTTTGTCATTTTTAAGAAATTCAAACAATAAATACCGTTTTGTGGCAGTTTAATGTGTAGCACCTCAGTTCAAGCAGCATGTGAACTTGTAGTTATAGCACAAATTTAACATGAATGAACATCGGAACTGCAAAAAGATGTCAATACACACCATTTTTCAAGTTTGAGACCACTGACGTTAATCTACTAACTGGTTTGGTTTGTTTGTCAGACAAAATGGGGGATATCTGCATTATGATAGGTCAGTTCAGCTGTCAATCAAACTCCGGTGAAAGGTCAATTGTAAACTCGACACTGAGCTCTTAAATTAATATTTTAACCAAAACGTTTGTAATATACAGTTGCAGTCATAAGTTTACCTACTGTACACCTTGCAGAATCTTCAAGGTAATGCTCAAGAAGGCAAAACAATGTCTTAAAGGCTTAGTTTACCCAGAAACAAACATTTCTGTCATTAATTACTCCCCCTTCTTTCATTCCAAACTCGTAAGACCTTCATCATCTTCGGAACACAAATGAAGATATTTTGAATAAAATCCGAGATCCAATGCAACTACCACTTTCAAGCCTCAGAAAAGTAGTAAAGACATCATTAAAGTACTCCATGTGACTCCAGTGTTTTAACCTCAATTTTATGAAGGGACGCGAGTGCTTTGTTTGCGCAAAAAAAAAAATATTTTCCACTTTATTTACAAAATAATATTATCCAAAGCATGTTCACGCAACAGTCTCGTGTAAACTCAAAACACGTGTCATGATGCACTTGTGAATGCACGTTGCAGATCAATATTTTCGTGAATAAAGTGGTAAATTATGTGGGGGTTTTTGCGCTTGTGTCACTTCACAAAATAATAACGTCTCGGTTACGTATGTAACCTTAGTTCCCTGAATAGGGAACGAGACGCTGCGTCAAGCGCTTTGGGAACGCCTCTGCGTGATGTCGTCGTGAAGCACGTATGCAATCAGTCCAATAGAGTGACGGAACGTCATAGGCAGGTGACGTCACCGACCAGGAAACTATAAAGCCTACCCGAAAACACATTCATTCAGCTTCTGAATATTGAAGCAAGTCGCTTACAGGCATGCCGGGAGTATGGCAAGGCGATGCAGCGTCTCGTTCCCTATTCAGGGAACTAAGGTTACATACGTAACCGAGACGTTCCCTTTCAAGGGAACTCGCGCTGCGTCAAGCGCTTTGGGAACGAAATGCCCACGTCGCCATGCGAGCAAGTGACCGTCCGTGTGATAAGAACGCTAGGACGATAGCACCTGCACCCCTGGAGTGGAGCCTAGGTCTAGCTCGTAGAACCTCACGAAAGTGTGCGGTGAGGACCAGCCCGCCGCATCACAAACTTCCTGAAGGGACACTCCTGATAGCAAAGCTTTAGAGGCAGCCATACTCCTAGTAGAATGGGCCCGGACAGCCAAGGGTGAAGGCTGTCCGGCCGACTCGTAGGCAAGTGAGATGGCCTCAACCACCCACTTGCTCATTCTCTGCTTTGATGCAGGGTGACCTTTCCTAGGAGACCCAAAACAGACAAACAGTTGGTCAGATTTTCTCCACAGGGCAGCTCTGTGGACATAGGCATCAAGAGCCCTAACAGGGCACAGCAGATTAAGCTTTTCCTGGTCTGACGTCTGAAAGGGAGGAGGACAAAAGGCCTGCAGAACAATGGGCCTCACAGGATTAGTGAGGACCTTAGGAATATACCCTGGCCTGGGATGCAGAAAAGCTTTGACCATGCCAGGAGCAAATTCCAAGCACGAAGGAGAAACCGAAAGGGATTGAATGTCTCCAATTCTCTTGAGAGACGAGATAGCGAGAAGGAAGATAGTTTTGAGAGTGAGAAACTTCTCAGGAACTTCTTCGATGGGCTCGAAGGGAGCCAGAGAAAGGCCTTGTAACACAACGGCCAGATCCCAAGCCGGGACCCTCGTACGAACCACAGGTCTAAGTCTCAAAGTGCCACGGAGGAAACGAGTGATAAGCGGGTGTCTCCCCAAAGATACCCCACTCAAAGGAGCGTGGTAAGCAGCTAAGGCCGCCACGTAAACCTTTATTGTGGAGGGGGATAGCCCTGTAGAAAACCTTTCCTGCAGGAACTCCAGCACCACGCCAACGGGGCAGTTAACTGGGTCCCACTGGTGATTTTCACACCAAGAAGTAAATAACTTCCACTTCAAGGCGTAGAGTTTCCTCGTGGAGGGAGCTCTGGATTGGAGGATGGTCTCAACAACCTCAGTTGAGAGACCTGAACTTATGAGCTGGGCCCCCTCAGAGGCCAAGCCCAAAGTTTCCATAACTCCGGGCGGGGGTGAAGAATCGACCCGCCCGCCTGAGAGAGAAGGTCCTTCCTGACCGGAATCTCCATCGGAGAGCCGTCCAGCAGGGAGATCAGGTCCGAAAACCATACTCGGGCCGGCCAGAACGGGGCTACTAACAACAGACGGACCCCGTCCTGGCGAACTCTCGCCAGAACTCCTGGGAGCAGCGCAATCGGGGGAAATGCGTACAGCCGCAGCCTCGGCCATGGCTGTACCATAGCATCCAGCCCAAGAGGTGCTGGGCTTGTCATGGAGAACCAAAGGGGGCAGTGAGTCGTCTCTCGAGACGCAAACAAATCCACCTCGGCTCTGCCGAAATTCTCCCAAAGGAGCTTCACCACCTCGGGGTGAAGTCTCCATTCCCTGGGCCTCGGCCCCTGCCTCGACAGGATGTCTGCTCTCACATTGAGGTACCCCGGGATATAAACTGCCTTGAGAGAGAGCAGCTTCCCCTGGGCCCACAGGAGGATCTGATGAGCCAGCTTGTAGAGCGGGCGCGACCTCAGACCCCCTTGGTGATAGATATACGAGACCACCGACGTATTGTCTGAGCGAACTAGCATATGATGGTCCCTGAGGTCTGGAAAGAAGTGCTTCAGGGCCTGAAACACCGCCAGCATTTCCAGGCAATTTATGTGCCAGAAGAGATGATGGTCCTGCCACAGACCTCGAGCAGAGCGACCACTCATGATCGCCCCCCCCAGCCGGTGAGGGACGCGTCTGTCGTTAGCGTGAGGCGACGACCAGGAGCTCCCAACACCGGTCCCTGGGACAGAAACCAAGGCTGTTTCCATATGACTAGGGCACGGAGGCAGCGCCGCGTGACCCTGATCACACGAAAAGGATTCCCCCTCAGTGAGAACCCCTTGGTTTTGAGCCACCACTGCAATGGTCTCATATTCAGCAGGCCAAAGGGGATCACGTTGGATGCTGCTGCCATAAGACCCAACAGACTCTGGAACTGTTTCACAGTGAGTGACTGGCCTAGCTTTATGTTCGAGACGGTCAAGAGAATCGATGTTATGCGAGCAGGAGATAGACGAGCACGCATGACACTCGAGTCCCACACCACGCCTAGATAAGTGGTCCTCTGAGCTGGAGAAAGCACACTTTTCTTCGCGTTTAGTCTCAACCCCAACCTTCTCATGTGAGCGAACCGCCATCTGCTCTGATTGAGCCAGAATCAACCGATCGTCTATGTAGTTCAGGATGCGGATGCCCTGCATACGCAAGGGCGTCAGTGCCGCGTCTACACATTTGGTGAAGGTGCGGGGTGACAGAGCTAGACCAAAGGGAAGAACCCGATATTGGTATGCTTCGCCCCCGAAAGCAAACCTCAGGAACTTCCTGTGTTGAAGGAGGATGGATACATGGAAGTATGCGTCCTTTAGATCTATCGTGACAAACCAGTCCTCGGACCTGATTTGTGACATGATGTGTTTGATGGTGAGCATCTTGAACTTGGCTACTGTTCGATTTAGCTGACGTAGATCTAAAATCGGACGTAATCCCCCATCTTTTTTTGGAACAATGAAGTAGCGGCTGTAAAATCCTGACTCCCTGCTGGGAGGAGGGACCCTTTCTATAGCCTCCTTTCGCAGCAGAGTCTCTACTTCCTGTGCCAACACCAGAGCCTGCTCGGGGCCCACCACTGTGGGCAGGACCCCGCTGAAACGGGGTGGGCGTGATCTGAACTGAATGGCGTACCCCTTTTCTATCGTGTGCAGGACCCACTGGGATATGTTTGACAGAGACTTCCATTCTGTTAGAAAATCTACTAAGGGAACCAGCCTCTCGAGGCTGGCCTCTGGTGTAATATGGGCAGCCAGCGCAGTGCCCTGAAGCGGCACCCCGGCAGGGAACAACTGGCTGGGCTGCCCCGAAGGGCACGAGCCACCCTCGGATGACTCGCGGGGAACTACTGCGCCCCGGCATGGCGGCGGGGTTGGCAGAGCGCCCCCCTGAGGGCACCGAAGGCAGACGGGCACCGATGGAAGAGGTGAATGCCGTCTGACTTCGGAGGGGACCACCCTCAGGATCCTGACACTTTTGGCGTCAGGATTTTTAGACGAAGCCCTCTTAGTGGCAATGACGGTCCTCAGATCGACTTTGCCCTTCGAGGACTTCATCTGAGAGCGTTGCCCCGACTCCCAGCTCCTAGGAGGGGGAGTACGGGTGGCAACGCTCTGCTTCTGCTGTTGCCTGTGTGAAGAGCTTGTACTCGGCTTGGGCTGCTCCCGCCCAACAGCCGCAGAGACTTGGGGACGGCGGGGAAGAAACTGCTGCAAAGCTGCAGCCTGCTTCTTCGACTCCAAAAACCTCTCGGTGACGGAAGAAATAGCATCACCGAAGAGGCCGGAGGGATTTAGTGGGGCGTCAAGGAGAAACGTCTTATCCCGGTCTTTAATATCGGTCAAATTAAGCCAAAGATGCCTCTCCGTGGCCACCAGGGCTGCCATAGAATGGCCGATGGATTTGGCCGTCTCCTTGGTGGCACGGAGGGCAAGATCAGCAGACTGACGTAGCTCCTGAATCACTTCCGCACCCACTTCATCACTCTCACCCAAGTCTCTTAGCAGGTCGGCTTGGTATGCTTGCAGAACAGACATAGTGTGCAAGCACGCCGCAGCCTGACCTGCAGGCGAGTACGCTTTGCCCACCAAAGCAGATGTAGTTTTTAGGGGCTTGGTGGGCAGTGTCGGGGCTTTCAGAGACGATGCCGCTTGGGGGGAGAGATGGCTCGCGAGCGTCTCTTCCGCCTTCGGCATCGCCCCATAACCATATTTCCTCATCCCAACCACGTTACTGTAGGTGGAGGTCTGAGGTGTATAAATACGATAAGAAACCGGCTTCTTCCACGACCTCGACACCTCAGTGTGGAGGTCGGGGAAAAATGGTAAGCCCCGACGTGGAGGTTGAGCTGATCTAGATGGAAGAAAACGTTCATCTAGTTTACTCTTTATTTGTTGCTCTTGTTTCTCGGCCAGCCAATCGATGTTTAACTTGGCCACAGCACGAGTCAACACCTCCACAAGCTCTTCACTAGCAGGAGAGTGAAGTGGCGAGTCTTCAATCTCTCCCGTTGCCACACTGACGACGTCCAATTCCTCAGAACTGGACGCCATCCATGTGACTGTATCAATTGGAGCGGAAGAAACCGCAATGCGTGCTTCCTGACTCCGAAAAGATACATTGGATGCGGCAGGTGAAGGCTGAGATAGGGCGGGGCCCGTCTCTAACCCCTCTGCCACATCCATCTGCGAACCCCACGACATAAGGCGCCGCTCTGCCTCGGCAACAGCGGGACCCGAGCCGTGGGGAACGCGAGCCGAGCCACCCTCCTCAAAGAGGGCTCGGCGGGAGCGCAGCGTTCTCAGTGGTAGCTGCTCGCAATGCTCACAGGCAGCCCCCTCGAGAGCTGCCTGGGCATGCTGCACTCCCAAACAAACAACACACATCTGGTGTGTATCCCCACCCGTGATGTAATGAGGGCAGGGATGAACACACTTTCTGAAGTGCTGTTCGCTCGCCATAATATAACTGAATATAACTTGGACAGACAACAATAAATAGGACAGACAAGATCACACGTAGCACTTGCTGAAGACACAGAAGCTGAATGAATGTGTTTTCGGGTAGGCTTTATAGTTTCCTGGTCGGTGATGTCACCCGCCTATGACGTTCCGTCACTCTATTGGGCTGATTGCATATGTGCTTCACGACGACATCACGCAGAGGCGTTCCCAAAGCGCTTGACACAGCGCGAGTTCCCTTGAAAGGGAACTGAGGTTAAACCTCTATAGTCACATGGATTACTTTAACAATATATTTCCTACCTTTCTGGACTTTGAAAGTGGTAGTTGTGTATGGAGGGACAGAAACCTCTCGATTTCATTAAAAATAACTTTTTCAATTTCAGTTTAATTTGTGTTCAGAAGATGAATAAATTCAAAGTCTTACGGGTGTGAAACAACACGAAGGTGAGTAATTAACAACAGAATTTAGATTTTTGGGTGAACTAACCCCACATGGTGATGTGTACATTTTTCTTTCTTTTTAATATGTTAATATCTTTTTAAGCCTCTAAAGGGCAGTTCTAAATGAATTTTTAAACAAAATAAGAACAATTTACACCAATCATCCCGTTCAAAAGTTTACACCTCCTGGCTCTTAATGGATGTTGTCTTCATTAGCATCACTAAATGTTTGCAGCTTTTGTAATAGTTGTGTTTGAGTCCCTCAGTTTGTCCTCAGTGTGAAAAGATCGATCTCAAAATCATCCAGTCACTGCAAGAAAGGGGTCAAATATTCCAGAAGATGCTGGAAAACCAAAGAATGTGCAGGATTCTGCAAGGTGTATGTAAAATCTTGTAAAATGTACGCCAAAATGTTGCTATGGTTACTATGTCGGTTTGTCAATTTCATGACTCGTACAGAACAAAAATTTAGCGGATTCATTTCCTCACACATTTAAATGCAGTTATCACTCCTAAAACTTTGCGGTCTGAACGTGACCACTGGTCCTCTACCTACATGAAAAACAATTATTCTGATTGTCAATAGCGTTCCCTTTAAGCCGTCACTTACCACGTTTTGCACTCTCACGAAAACACTTGTCATAAACAATGAAGTAGTCCACACTGCACAGTGAATCTCTTATTTACATTGCGTCTAGAGTAGACTTTGCTGGTTATGAGGGGATTTGCAAAAGTATAAAGCTTGTGCTGATTCTGAACACAAACATTTTGAGCGAATTCTCCGCATGGCGACTCTAAACGCCTCTGATCTGACGGGCCATAGCATTCACACGCTCAACGTCTGCGATTGGCTACAATGCTCAACGCTGCAACAATACAATGTAAGTAGTTTTGTTTCGTTTTTGAATAATTCTATATTGTGCCCTTCAGTGCCTGGACTCGGCTGTACTCAGGAAATTTTCCAAGTCCAAAATGTCCAAGTTCGTGTCAAGTCCGAGTACAAATTCACCCGAGTACGTGACAAGTCCGAGTTAATTGAAAATTGGACTCGAGTCCGAGTCTGAGTTCGAGTACCCCATCTCTACTCTAACCTGTTAATTATACTAACGCCATTTTAAATCAAGTTAACAACATGCTATTCATGTTACCTAAATGATTAGCAGCTGCTAGCATAATTTAACAAGGTAACAATGTGTTAAATTATGTTAGCAACATTTTTTTTATTTATAGGGCTATTCACATCCCTGCAAACATGCCCCTGCGGGGCCCATGCTGGCTTTTTGCGGGCACAGTGGGCTAGGGCCAGCCCACACCAAACTTAAACAGGCCCAGTGCAGGCTTGCCCAGGGGAGGCCCACAGCTTTGGGCTCACTGCCGGCTCTCTGTGATCTGCCCACATTAAGCCCATGATGGTCCCATGTGGGCCAGCCCGTTCAGGCCCAGAGCAACTTTAAAAATTACAAAAATAATCTGTAATTAATACAATAACAAAACAGTTAGATGACAAAACGGTCAAATGACTGACAGTAAAGTAAAATCTCCTTATTTAAATAAGCTGAAAACACTGTCACATGATCAGCAGCAGAACATTAAACACTAATAGATCTGTCTAGATCTCATCTTCACTTATTACAATCCAGTTTGACTATTTTTTTCATACAAAACGTTTAGATGTTGATGTTTTATTGAAAATAGTAAATACTGAAGTCACTGTTATGGAGGTCAGTGTTTGCTTTAGTTGGGCTCTTGACCCTTGACTTCCTAACTTTAATGATTCTCTGGCTGCTGTAACTGCTGCTGTTTAAACAAAAATTGCAAGAGAAACTCTGGTTAGATGAAGTTGATTTCTTTATTGATGATTCAATCATCATGCAGTGGTCAGAATCAAAGAGATTTATATTTTACAGAGTATGATTTAGGGAATGTTTGAGTGGCAGATGCCTCTGCCATTCATTGACCATTTCTTTTTTAACGATCATTACCCGTTATTTTCATTAATGGTAAATGTTTGGCACCCTGTGCTGCCAGATTTATTGTTGTAGATTAATATTGAGGGCCCTGTGTGGGCCCAGTGAGGGATTCCTGGGGGTTAAGTGAGGGCCGCCTGTGAAGGGCCAGCGCTAAGGGGTCAACGTTTTGCCAATGAGCAAATTCTCAGGGGCCCTGCGCTGGCAGCCTGCTGGGGACCCTTACGCTAGCCCTAAGCATAATATTATGACCACTTTCCTAATATTGTGTTGGTCCCCCTTTTGCTGCCAAAACAGCTCTGACCCATCGAGGCATGGACTCCACTAGACCCCTTAAGGTGTGCTGTGGTATCTGCACCAAGATGTTAGCAGCAGATCCTTCAAGTCCGGTAAGTTGTGAGGTGGATCCTCCATGGATTGGACTTGTTTGTTCAGCACATCCCACAGATGCTCGATTGGATTGAGATCTGGGGAATTTGGAGGCCAAGTCAACACCTCAAACTCGTTGTTGTGCTCCTCAAACCATTCCTGAACCATTTTTGCTTTGTGGCAGGTTGCATTATCCTGCTGAAAGAGGACACAGCCACCAGGGAGTACCTCATGTGCCCACTGTTGGCTCTTTCGGCGGTGGACAGGGGTCAGCATGGGCACCCTGACTGGTCTGCAGCTATGCAGCTCCATACACAACAAACTGTGATGCACTGTATATTCTGACACCTTTCTATCAGAACCAGCATTAACTTTTTGAGTAATTTGAGCTACAGTAGCTCGTCTGTTGGATCGGACCACACGGATCAGCCTTCGCTTCCCACGTGCATCAATGAGTCTTGGCCACCCATGACCCTGTCGCCGGTTCACCATTGTTCCTTCCTTGGACCTCTTTTGATTGATATTGACCACTGCAGACCGGAAACACCCCACAAGATCTGCAGTTTTGGAGATGCTCTGACCCAGTCTATTAGCCATCACAATTTGGCCCTTGTCAAACTCACTCAAATCCTTACGCTTGCCCATTTTTCCTGCTTCTAACACATCAACTTTGAGGACAAAATGTTCACTTGCTGCCTAATATATCCATCCACTAACAGGTGCCGTGATGAAGAGATAATCAGTGTTATTCACTTCATCTGTCAGTGCTCATAATGTTATGCCTGATCGGTGTACATATATTTATTTATTTATTTATTTATTTATTCTGGAGGTTTAAGTTGTTGGGGTCTTATTGAATTTCATTGCTCAATATTAAAAATAATTTTCCAGTACACTGTATTTCTGCTGGTTTTCACACTTCATCTCTCTCACACACATTCACATGCAAATACACACAAACATCACCTCCTTTTTGACACTTGTGGCTTCTGAAGGCATCAGTGACGTCTGAAACTGTTTATGAATATCTGTTTTAGCAGAAATGTATTAAACCACAGTGTGGTTAAAGGTTAAAGTGTCTCTACACTTCAGTTCTTCTCTCTTATCGGCTCTCAATCGATCACTTGCTACTAAATCACTCCGATCGCTGCACTGAACTCACCTGTGGTTGTTTTGCTGTGAGTTGTTGCCCGATGCACTCGACGTCTGTGGTTTGGTTGAGTGTGGTTTGTGTGGACAGATCTCAACCAAACGACCAACTGAATCTGAGTTTAACAGCAGAAAGATGAATGTAGTGACACTTGATCAGGCCAAACATCTGTGGATTCAACTGACATGTGTGAACAAATGTGCTCAAATACAGTCGTGATGAGAGATAAAGGTCAAACTAAGAGCAGAGTGGAATATAAACTGAAGAAATGACTCAAGTTCACACATTTATTTTTGCGACCGTGTGATCGGTTTATTTTTCTTCTCATTTCACACTCATCGTTTTTTCCACTCCAGTGGTCAGCGTCTTCTCAGAACTGTTTAACAGAGTGTTTTCACCCACAGCCGTGATGAGATCGATGTTTGTCAGCTTTTAAAAGATATTTTTAAAGTTTGAATCTAAATTCACTGAATATTACACCAATTTATTCTTATCATCTAATAGTTTTTCTTTTGAATGGCTTGGTATTTTCTCTAGTGTTTATTATATGGATAAAAGTGTCTGCTAAATGATTAAATGTAAGTAAATGTAGAATCCAGAAACAAAACAAAGTGGTTTAATATCTTAAAAAGCAGTGCATGTTATTGTCAGTGGGATATTGTGTGTGGATCTGTTATTCTCAGTGGTTATATCAGTCTTGGTGCTCATGTGAAGCTAAATCAAGACACCTGAAATAGTTTTTAACTGTGTTTACATGTATTTATTTTTCAAGACTAACAGCATAATTGTGTAAAATCAAATAAACAGTGAGTAGAACTGTATATGAAAAGGACAAGAAGGAGGCTGAAGAATTTAAAATTATATTAAAGCACATTTATTTAAAATTGTACAAAAGGAGGCATGTAGAAATGTTGAAAAATGTGAAATATAGATATATCTTGCATATAAACTTTTAAGAACTTTATAAAATGTCACAGAGAGAGAGAGAGATGTTAGTGAAATAACACAATAGTTGGCGCTTCAACAGAGACAAACAAGACTGACAAATCTATTGAAAACATGCTTTGTTCACGCCATGTCGTGATTACTGTTATTACGAGATGAGACAACACATGATTTTATTTGTTCATGTCATCAGATTCAGAATTATGCGCTTCTATCGCAACACTATTAATCCTAAAATGAATCTCCAGCAGTCGGGTAGAAGTTGGAGCTCTCAGAAAATTACAAATTATAATTTACGGTCATTACAGTAATTATGATGTGATGTGAAAGCAACAAGCATAAATAAAATAAAACAAAAACATTTTGACATTTTGACTTTTGACATGGGCTGTGAACACCACAGCCATTGACTGACAAAAATCCTTCACAGAAACTTAAAAACAGAAAATTAAACAAAACACAAATAAAAGCACATTTGGAACAACAGTGTTTTTTGGGGGGTTTTCTCTCTGATTTAATTTAAATGTTTTAATTTAATACTTAACCCTGCATCTAAAAAATTATGACTTAAAAAAAAAAGGAAAAAAAAAGGCTAAATATTACATAATTTGGTCACAATGAAAAAATATAATTATAATATAACAACACTCAAGGATCTATTGCCTAAATGGTGTTCAGTGCCTTTGTGCCACAATCATTTTAGGATTATTTGTGATTTGGTTTTTAGTGACTTAGGAGTCCTCTTGACTACTTAATTTTCACAGATTTAGGAGCTAGTTCTAGCACTAAAATGCTTTGTGAAATACTCTTAGAGAAAAAATTAGGACTCCTAAAATTAGGACTGACACGCCCATTTATTTTTAAGAGTTTCTCCTAAAAAGGCAGGAGATCTACTTTTAGCCTTAAGATGTTTTGTGAATACGACCCCTGTATAAATAACACGACTTTACACCTTCCAGTTGCGTGCAATACATATGCCAAAGTCCAATTTTGCGTGCATATGATACGCCAATCCTTCCCATTAACTTCGGTGTAGAGCAGATGCGTCCAAATACCACGCATCATCTTCAACGGCAATGACGTCACCAGCGAGGCTCAGTCATTAGGCTTGTTTGAGATGCGTCTAGCCTCGCCTGAAATGTAGGTGAGAGTAGGCGGCTGCAGTGAGGGGAGGAGTGAAAAAAGTGCAGGCAAGACAGACAGTTCTCTGTTCTCGTAGTGGATCAGACACCTACGAGATCAAAGGCAGATATCGCGGGATTCACACTCGTGCGCTGTGATGCTGATAAACTGGATGTAATTTAAGTTCTGTTGCTTTTATATGATAATAAATATAATGAACAATACACCCAAGTACTTGTTATTTATTTGCATTTGAAAGATGTGTGTATCAATCATTTTTACTTTAATTATAGACATGTTTTTATATATATTTTTTTAATATAAATGACAACAGTCACATAACCCATAGAGAGATCGCACTGTCAGAGAGTTTGGGAATATTCGCACATTATTTTTACACATAAAAACATGATATTAGAGTTTTAAAATTAAACATTTTAAAAGAGATCAATACATCACAGTTGTTTAAACCAATAAGCATTAAGCTGTGTCATCAGCAAGTCGTTTCCCATCATGCTTCTGGTCAGCGCAGTCGGTGGAGAGCAACTGCGCTCGACTGCAGAATCCGATGAGGCCGCCTCGCCCTCGCGAGACACACGTCGGCATGACATCAGAGCAAGGCGGCCCACCCTCGGACACATTTCTAACCGGCATGCATCTCGCGGTGATCACCGGTGATCGGTTATGCGCAGAATTTGCTCATCTCAAACAAGCCTAAAGACTATAGAATAACACAAGACGTGTCACTCGTATTATTTTGAATAGGAGAAAGTGTAATGCGCAATATGGCGGAATAAGTCCCGCCTTCTAAATAAGAGCCAATCGCCGATTGGTAAAGTCATCGCGTCACTGCAGCGGCCGTTAGAAGCTCCGGTTTCTATAGAAACAGTCAGACGCGCGCCTCCGAAATAAGGCACAAGAGTTTAGGACTGCGTATGCGCAAGTGTTTAGAAACAAAATTTATGAGACACTTGTTGTCAGATTTCATTGGTGATTTCAAATATGAAATTTAATCGAAAGCTTGGCAAACAGCTTTGGAGAATTTGATGTTTCCCCATTTAAAAAGAGATAGTTGCTGCACTTGGATGCCCGAGAGGCGTTTCAAAGATGGCCGCCGAGTGAAATGACTTGTCTTAAAGGGACTTTGGCTCAGTTCGCCCAGCCCAGTTCACCTGATGCGCGCTTCTTCAAACGGGTACGTAAGGGCAACAATCTTAAAAACGGTCTTGATAAATGAAAATGGTTAATCATGTGACAGGGGTCTTCAGCTTTTAGACACGGCTGATGACAGCGCTACAAATCAGCAGAATGAATTAACTAACTTTAACGTTTTTAGCTAAAGTGGTAACGTTTAGCCTGCGGGACCCCCCAGGGGTCATAAACGTGGACTAATCGGTGCGCATGGACTCCTAAACCGAATTTATTCCCAAATTGTGGGCAACAGGACAGCCTGTTTACTGCTTATAAATCGTGCCTGCAGAAAAGGCATGTTAATGCTTGCTACATCTATAAATGTTTTAGGCCTGTGCAACTTGCGGACCGCTTATTGGTTTACATATTACCTGTGAGTGTGGGTGTGAGACCTTAACTGACGCTAGATCAGTATTTCGGATCATACGGCCAACATTCACTATACAAGCCGATCTGAGATCTGTTAGAATAACAGGCACGTTGGTATAGTTCAGGCAGGCATTACTAGTTGCTTGCAGATGCATGGTACAGTATG
The DNA here is from genome assembly GCA_037950675.1 of Hypophthalmichthys molitrix. NCBI lineage: Eukaryota > Metazoa > Chordata > Actinopteri > Cypriniformes > Xenocyprididae > Hypophthalmichthys > Hypophthalmichthys molitrix. The sequence continues at coordinate 5,330,704 of CM075494.1, forward strand.
GTTGGATTAGGCTCGTATTCCCAGGATATTTGATTTCTAATGTCGTCATGTAATGTTATAGTCCTTAGATGAAACACAATTCATCCTTGGTTGACAATGAAGTAAATTGTATGTGTTTTTTTTTTTATCTTTATAGTGCCATTGGAAAGGATTAGGATATGCTCACATCAGGTCCTCCCGCAGAATTAAATATTTTGTTACGTATAATTAATTTTTGTTTTGTTTGTAGTAAAAATGCCAGTTGGTTCAACTCTTCGGCAGTGCACCCATTGCCTGGAAAAGATCAATTATTCCAATCGAAGATGCAACAAGGTAAATAATGTACAATAATAATGACAACTTAAGGTATGATGTCTGTGGCCAGATAATGGACATTTGTATATTCCTTTAAAATATGGATACATAACTAACTTGGTTTCTAGCATCATGCCTTTAATATTATTAAAACATGCCAGTGCTTTGACTAAGCTGCATATTTAGTCTGATATTAACTGCATTCACTTGGTATTGAAGTCATTATTTAGGCCCTTGTTCATAGAGGGCCAGAAAATCAGCAATGCTTGATAAACTGGACCACAGTTTAAAACCTTTATTTTATTATTACTTTTTTGTCATACCGTCTTCCCCTCACTCTCTCTGTCTTTCTCCCTTACTCAGTTTCTCTCTCTCTTCTCTCTCTCTCTCTCTCTCTCTCTCTCTCTCTCTCTCTCTCTCTGTAATTCATTTACACATAGTTTTGCTCTCTTTCTTTCTGTGGCATATTTTTAAAACTCAGAATCAAATGTTGACTAATTCTGCCAGAAAGCTGAACTTGGACTCAAAGTTCCCAATGCTGATCTTGAAGAAGCTGCCGGGGAGGCTGAACAAGTCCTTCAGAGGTAATGTTGGACACATTTAGTTAGAACTGATTTGCTTTAATGAATGTATCCTTATTTTATGTCATATTAACTTTAATTAAAGTCCTTCCTCTTATACAATTTGGTCACAGATCAAGATTTTTAACACACTGTCTCATCATGCATGAGGAATACTGTTTGTTTCAGCTGAAAAAGAAGACCGAATGAAGGCCTGTCAAAGTCTTGCAATAATAAAATAAAAAATAAAAAATAGTAAAAATAATAATTCATACAATTTATAATTCATACAATTGTACAAGCATAAAAATGACTTGTTTTACTCCTACTGCTGCCATTGCCTGAACTCTTGTGCAGATTGTGCTCATTGTAAGTAGTCGGACGGTTTATATGAAACGTGTTTTTTTTATTTATTTATTTATTTATTTTTTATCAAATGGAAATATCAAAGTGTAAATGAAGTCCATAGTAATCTTTATTACCCTTTACAAACTGATGCTCTCTCTTCACATTCCAACAGTACATAGTATCTGCTCATAGTCTGCTTTTCTTTCCTTTTTGATTTTTATTGAACACATCTGTCTAAGAAGCAAGAGTCTGGAAATGCTAGTTTAACATGTCATGTGACACATCAGGTCTTCAATTAAATTGTCTAAATCAGATCACTTAAGGTTGTTTATACCAAGAACAATAACTATAATGATAACTATTTTAACATCCACACCAACAGACAATAAAGTTCTGTTTGTTATAAGCACACATTGCGGTTATGTTGTCTGCCATTTTCCAAGCCAAGTCGAGTGGATTCTGATTAGCTTCAATGTTTTTAGTGTTAATCATTTAATAAAATTCTCCTTCTTCCTGTCTTGCAGGATTTCTCACGGATTGCTTAGTCCTTCTCCATCAGCTCTCTACAATATCTGACCCAATGGCTCTATTAAGAGCCAACCATTCCAAAACCTTCCACATCTCTCTCTTTCTCTCTCTCTCTCTCTCTCTCTCTCTTTCTCTCTCTCTCTGTCTCTCTCTCCCACTGTATTCTACACGCCAACACCGAGAAAGAGGGGAAATGGTAATGTAAATCACCTTTTTTCTTCCTTTTTAACGTTATTTCATTAATTGTGTCAACTAAACGTTATCGAGTTGCATATTATGTAATTCAATGTATATACGTGTATTCCAAAGTTCAGTTTTCACTATCCATCTGGTATGCCAATCAAAATTATGGATTGTATTAAATGCTACTAAAGCCACAAAAAAGCCACTTAATTATATTATTAATATTTGTAAAAATATTATTTGGAATCTTATAATGTTTTCCATACACAAATGATCTTTTATTTTTGAATATTAGCCAATGTTGTTTTAAAGGGGTTTCATTTAGATATTTCTGAGTTACATATTACTTTATCAGTCAGTCTTTTTTTTTTTTTTAAGTTGACATAATTCACTAGAACTGATTTGCCTCTATGCAGATACTTTTTTTTTTTTTTTTTAAATAATCGACTGCTTTTTTTCTTAATAGTGGCACAAACTGGAAAAGTACCGGGGTGACAGAGGTTGCTGTTCTGAACTCCTGGGCACTTATGATTGACTTTAAACAGTTTGACATATCAATAATCATTGGGAAGTTACTACAAATTGTGTGCATTCACTATGATTTTTTATTATTATTATTTCCTTTTTGCTTTTTTATTCCTATAGTTCAACTGGTAGAGAAGTAACACAATAGTTACCGTGATTATAATCACAGTAACCATTTTTACTGTGTTTATTATTACAGTAAAATTACTGTACAATAATAAACAAAATAATAACAAAATAGTTATTAAATTTACAGTAAGCATACTGTGGAATAGAACACAGCAACTTACTTGCTAATTGCTGCCAGCAAGTTACCGTACATTTCACAGTGTTCTATTATTATTACTGCTGTAATTTTTTTATTACAGCAAATTTAAGATTACTGTAAACTGCTTTCATTGTGTACTGTAAAATGAAGACATTTATTTAAAACATTTTAAATTTAAAAATACATAGGCATAAAATATTTTACATTATATACATTTAGTGGCTATACATTTTTATTATTATGTGTACAACACTTCATAACATACAAATCCATCATCTTTGTTGAAGTTGAATTAAAATGTCCAGATACAGTTGGAAATGATTAAAACAGAAAGTAAATATAATTCAAAAACGGTAGAATTTTAAGCTTCAAAATCCTTAATACTGACCATATTAACTAGTGTGACTGTGAACATGATAATGGGTGGGCCTCAATCAGCTCCCTAGTTCAGTAGTCAGGGCACTGATCAGGGAGTCAGCCATTTTAAGGACTGTCTCGATCACAGAATCCTTCCAGTGCACTGAAATATTTGCTCACTAAAAAGCGAGCAAATATTTAGCTTTCTATGCATTCATCATTAAAGGGTTAGTTCACCCAAAAATGAAAATTCTGTCATTTATTACTCACCCTCATGCCGTTCCACACCCGTAAGACCTTCGTTAATCTTTGGAGCGCAAATTAAGATATTTGTGTTGAAATCCGATGGATTTCGGACATTTCCTCTCTCAAGATCCATTAATGTACTAAAACATATTTAAATCAGTTCATGTGAGTACAGTGGTTCAATATTAATATTATAAAGCTACGAGAATATTTTTGGTGCGCCAAAAAAACAAAATAACGACTTGTATAGTGATGGCCAATTTCAAAACACTGCTTCATGAAGCTTCGGAGCGTTATGAATCAGCGTGTCGAATCAGCGGTTCGGCGCGCCAAAGTCACGTGATTTCAGCAGTTTGGCGGTTTGACACACGATCCGAATCATGATTCGACACGCTGATTCATAACACTCTGAAGATTCCTAAAGAAGTGTTTTGAAATAAAAAAATATATTTACTGTCAAATTTATGCGCCATTGAAATTTAACCATGATGCTTTGCAGATTTACAGCAACATGCTGTATACAGATTCTACAGTAAGGATTTGTTTATTTTACAGTAATAATGCTGTGAAAACTACAGAAATTTGTTACAGTGTAAAAACAGCATCATAAGACAAATAATGAATAAAAATATTGTATATGCAACAATTTATATTTGTTATCCCCAATCACTCTCTTTTTTTAAGGGAGGTTTAAATGCGAGATTCTGGAAGCGATCTAAATTTAGCGGGACCCGCTGGGTCAGGAAGAAAATCACTATATGCTGATAGCGGGTGAACACATAGAGAATTTTAGGCGGGGAGCGGGTGTGTGCGGAATAGAACCTTGTGGGAGCGGGACCAAAAAAAACAGTCCCGCACAGACCTCTACAGCAGGGGACAAGTTCAGTTTGATAAGTGTCAATCACTGTGACATCATCATCATCAATAACTGAGTCTTTTATGAGACTCTAGAATCATCCATTGAAAGTGAGAAATAATATCTGTGTGCTGCTGCGTTATTTTTTTTCTACTGATAGATCTATTGATTATTTTCTGATTATGCGATAATACTTAGGTTACCTTACCTATAATAACCATAACTTCTGCCATTAATCATTAAATGTTTTAATCAGACATTCTCATACAATACTTACTTGACAAATAAAACATTCCCAGCATAAAAATAAAGTAGCCTACCATGTATTAAAATGTATTTATCAGTAATACAAATGTCTATGAGTCGAGCTTACTAGTCAACAACTAGTGCTGATTATAAGCGGAAATGCATTTTGTGTTTTATACTTGTCAGGTTTTCTAGGAAAAAGGAAAAAAGATTTGTTTCTTGCCACTCGCTACCGTATGCCTTCAGAGCCTTTGTAATATATGACACTCTCCACAAGAGATTATTTGCATTTACTACTTTAGTATTTACAGTAATGTGATATTGTATTATGTCAAATTTACTTCTGTTTCTATTATTCTCATCTGTAAGTTATTCGTATTAAAGCATTTACTGAATTAATAAATGTTGATGTAAGATATATTGATCTGGTCTGTATGATCTTTGTGTCATCCGTCATGAATCATGTCTGTGCTTTAGTGTGCAGTACTGACTCAGTTGCTCACTGATACAGTACATTTGTAGATGAACAGTTTTTATTTATTTATTTTTAATATCATATCCTAGAAATCTGTTGGTTAATACTGTATATTCAGTAATTGATGTACAAAATCAAATCTTACCAGATACCAGACTGAATCTGGCCAATTGCAGCAGAAATCTGGAGAATTACACAAAGAGAGAGAGATCCAATTTTAAGAAAATATATTAGTAAAATAGAGCTTGCTCTTGTAAAACCAAAACATTTTGACTCAACCTGCATGCATTAAAAGCACCAGTCAGTGTAATATGATGTTGCAGTGAGGGGTCAAGGGTCACAGGTTTACAGCCTTGCAGGAAAAACAGACTGACCTATCAGGGTTTTCATCATGAGATTAGGGTTTAGCTGGTTAGAATTCATGTTCAGACACAAGGGGGAAATAAAGCACTGTATCTGGGTCTTCTGGAGGGAAAAACTGGCTGATGACACCACAGTCATTTATCAGTGCTAGTTCTCAGTGCTTTAGAAATGATAAACATCATTTCAGATGTCTGACACTGCCAGGGCGCCATCTAGTGGCTGCCAAAACCTCACTGAACACACGCACTGACCCCAGTGTAACTCTGCTGGAGCTGAACAGAATTGCTAGAGGATCAGATGAGGCTGCTGTCTTCCAGGCTGCTCATAGCTGGTCTAGCAGGCTGTTTTTTGAGGGGTTTTGACCACTCTTTTTGTTTAACTGGTCAGGATGTGACCACTGACCAACCAGCTGAACACCAGCTGAACACCAGCTAGGCCAGACCAAAAAACAAACCAAGACCTGCTAACCGTCTCAGGCTGGTTTTAGCGTTTTTTCACACCAAGACAATGATACAATTATCTCTCATGTAGAAATGTCCTTTGAAATATTCATGTTAAAATAGTTTGCTAAAAAATATAATTGCTTTAGGTAGGCATAACTTTCTTCTTTTTGATAAACACAGTCAGAGAAATATTTATAAATATCCTGACGCAGCCGAGCTTTATAATGGCAGTGAACGGGATCAATGAGTATGAGCTGAAGAAAGTGTCTCCATCTACATCAATCCATCATAAACATACTCCACACGGCTCCAGAGGGTTAATAAAGGCCTTCTGAAGCGAAGTGATGTTTGTGTAAAAAAATATATCCATATTTAACAATTTATAAAGTAAAATATGTAGCTTCCGCCAGATCGCCTTCCGTATTCAACTTATGAAAAAAGTGTTACGCCTCTCAACCTACGAAAAAGTAAGTTGAATACGGAAGGCGGTCTGCCGGAACCTAGATATTTTACTTCATAAATTGTTTAAATATGGATATTTTTTTACACAAACGCATCGCTTTGCTTCAGAAGGCCTTTATTAACCCCCTGGAGCCGTGTGGAGTACGTTTATGATGGATGGATGTGGATGGAGACACTTTCTTCAGCTCATACTCATTGATCCTGTTCACTGCCATTATAAAGCTCAGATGCGTCAGGATATTTATTAATATCAGAAAGAAGAAAGTCATATACACCTAGGATGGCTTGAGGGTGAGTAAAGCTTGGGGTCATTTTTATTTTATAGTGAACTAATCCTTTAAGTATAAAGAAACATGTTCAGTGTTTAGTTCATGGACATGGTTTTGACGTAAGTGAAAGACACCTGAACTGGATCAGTTCAGTAAAGTTGGCAACATATTCACAGAATCGAATTTCCCGGATCAAGAACTCGTGAGGTAAACATTGTTATTAACGTTCCTATTGGAGTCTATTTGACCCCATTCAATGTTAAAGGATTGACACCATTTTTTTTTTATCATTCATATTTAATGGCTTTTCCTAATTTAACTGTCTGACAACTAGGCAAACATAAAATTACATGATTATATGTTTTAAATGTTCTGTACACATTCTGTAGCATCAATATTATTGGGACACCAAACTGACTTTTTTTTTTTTTTTTGGTTGGGTTGGATGAGATTGAGGATGTTATAAATAATATATAGTAATAATAATAATATAACTTGCTAATCATGCTAGCAACGCCTTAGTAATTGAGCTGAGTACCTTAGTGACTGCATAGCAACACCTTAGCAACCACTCTGAGTACCTTAGATACCCTAGCAACCACATAGCAACACCCAAGCAAACAACCTCAGTACCCTAGCAACCGCATAGCAACACCTTAACAACCACCCTGAGTACCTTAGCATCTGCATAACAACACCCTAGCAACCACTCAGAATACCTTAGCAACACCCTAGCAACCAACCCAGGTACCCTAGCAAGCGCATAGCAACCACCCTAACAACCACCCAGAGTACCTTAGAAACTGCATAACAACACCCTAGCAACCACCATTAGTACCATAACATCCGCACAGCAACACCTTAGCAACCACCCCAAATATCTCAGCAACTGTAAAGCAACACCCTACCAACCAACGAGAATACCCTGGCAACTGCATTTGAACACCCTAGCAACCAATCTGAGTACCCTGGCAACCGCATAGCAAAAGCCTAGCAACTAACCCTGAGTACCTTAGCAACCGCATAGTGACACCCTAGAAACCACCCAGAATACCCTAGCACCCGTATAGCAACATGTCAGGAATCACTCAGAATACCATAACTATTCATTAGCAATTGCATAGCAACACCATAGCAACCACCCGAGTACACTATCAACCACATAACAACACTCTAACATGCTACCAACATGGTAAATCATCCTAACCTGTTAATCATGCTAACACCATTTTAAATCAAGTTAACAACATGCTATTCATATTACCGACATGTTAAATTATGCTAGCAGCTGCTAATCAAGATAGCAATGTGTTAAATTATGTTAGCAACGTGGGGGGAGGCTGTTTTTTTTTTTTTTTTTTTTTTTTAACAGGGCTATTCACATCCCTGCAAACATGCCCCTGCGGGGCCCACACCAAACCTAAACAGGCCCAGTGCAGGCTTGCCCAGGCGAGGCCCACAGCTTTGGGCTCACTGCCGGCTCTCTGTGATCAGCCCACACTAGTGGACTGCCCACATTAAGCCCATGATGGTCCCATGTGGGCCAGCCCGTTCGGGCCCAGAGCAACTTTAAAAATTACAAAAATAATCTGTAATTAATACAATAACAAAACAGTTAGATGATAAAAACGATCGAATGACTGGCAGTAAAGTAAAATCTCCTTATTTAAATAAGCTGAAAACACTGTCACATGACCAGCAGCAGAACATTAAACACTAACAGATCTGTCTAGATCTCTGCATCTTCACTTAATACAATCCAGTTTGACTATTTGTTTCATACAAAACTTTTAGATGTTGATGTTTTATTGAAAATAGTAAATTCTGAAGTCACCGTTATGGAGGTCAGTGTTTGCTTTAGTTGGGCTCTTGACCCTTGACTTCCTAACTTTAATGTTTCTCTGGCTGCTGTAACTGTGTGTTTCTGAAGCACTTTTGTTTAAACAAAAATTGCAAGAGAAACTCTGGTTAGATGAAGTTGATTACTTTATTGATGATTCAATCATCATGCAGTGGTCAGAATCAAAGAGATTTATATTTTACAGAGTATGATTTAGGGAATGTTTGAGTGGCAGATGCCCCTGCCAGTCATTGACCATTTCTTTTTTAACGATCATTGACCGTTATTTTCATTAATGGTAAATGTTTGGCACCCCGTGCTGCCAGATTTATTGTTGTAGATTAATATTGAGGGCCCTGTGTGGACCCAGTGAGGGATTCCCGGGGGTTAAATGAGGGCCGCCTGTGCAGGGCCAGCGCTAAGAGACCAACGTTGTGCCAATGAGCAAATTCTCAGGGGCCCTGCGCTGGCAGCCTGCTGGGGACCCTTACGCTAGCCCTAAGCATAATATTATGACCACCTTCCTAATATTGTGTTGGTCCCCCTTTTGCTGCCAAAACAGCCCTGACCCGTCGAGGCATGAACTTGTCTAGACCCCTGAAGGTGTGCTGTGGTATCTCTACCAAGATGTTAGCAGCAGATCCTTCAAGTCCTGTAAGTTGTGAGGTGGATCCTCCATGGATTGGACTTGTTTGTTCAGCACATCCTACAGATGCTCGATTGGATTGAGATCTGGGGAATTTGGAGGCCAAGTCAACACCTCAAACTCGTTGTTGTGCTCCTCAAACCATTCCTGAATCATTTTTGCTTTGTGGCAGGAGCATTATCCTGCTGAAAGAGGACACAGCCACCAGGGAGTACCTCACGTGTCCACTGTTGGCTCTTTCGGCGGTGGACAGGGGTCAGCATGGGCACCCTGACTGGTCTGCAGCTATGCAGCTCCATACGCAATAAACTGTGATGCACTGTGTATTCTGACACCTTTCTATCAGAACCAGCATTAACTTCTTGAGCAATTTGAGCTACAGTAGGTCGTCAAATTCTTATACTTGCCCATTTTTCCTGCTTCTAACACATCAACTTTGAGGACAAAATGTTCACTTGCTGCCTAATATATCCATCCACTAACAGGTGCCGTGATGAAGAGATAATCAGTGTTATTCACTTCATCTGTCAGTGCTCATAATGTTATGCCTGATCAGTGTACATATTTATTTATTTATTCATTCTGGAGGTTTAAGTTGTTGGGGTCTAATTGAATTTCATTGCTCAATATTAAAAATAATTTTCCAGTACACTGTATTTCTGCTGGTTTTCACACTTCATCTCTCTCTCACACACATTCACATGCAAATACACACAAACATCACCTCCTTTTTGACACTTGTGGCTCCTGAAGGCATCAGTGACGTCTGAAACTGTTTATGAATATCTGCTTTAGCAGAAACGTATTAAACCACAGTGTGGTTAAAGGTTAAAGTGTCTCTACACTTCAGTTCTTCTCTCTCATCGGCTCTCAATCGATCACTTGCTACTAAATCACTCCGATCGCTGCACTGAACTCACCTGTGGTTGTTTTGCTGTGAGTTGTTGCCCGATGCACTCGACTTCTGTGGTTTATTTGAGTGTGGTTTGTGTGGACAGATCTCAACCAACGACCAACTGAATCTGAGTTTAACAGCTGAAAGATGAATGTAGTGACACTTGATCAGGCCAAACATCTGTGGTTCAACCAACATGTGTGAACAAATGTGCTCAAATACAGTCGTGATGAGAGATAAAGGTCAAACTAAGAGCAGAGTGGAATATAAACTGAAGAAATGACTCAAGTTCACACATTTATTTTTGTGACCGCGTGGTCAGTTTATTTTTCTTCTCATTTCACACTCATCATTTCACACTCAGCGTCTTCTTCGAACTGTTTAACAGAGTGTTTTCATCCACAGCCGTGATGAGATCGATGTTTGTCAGCTTTTAAAAGATATTTTTAAAGTTTAAATGTAAATTCACTGAATATTACACCAATTCATTCTTTTCATCTAATAGTTTTTCTTTTGAATGGCCTGGTAGTTTCTCTAGTGTTTATTATATGGATAAAAGTGTCTACTAAATGATTAAATATAAGTAAATGTAGAATCCAGAAGCAAAATGTAATATATCAAAAAGTGGTTTGAAATATTAAAAAGCAGTGCATGTTATTGTCAGTGGGATATTGTGTGTGGATCTGTTATTCTCAGCGGTTATATCAGTCTTGGTGCTCATGTGAAGCTAAATCAAGACACCTGAAATAGTAAAATTTTTAACTGTGTTTACATGTATTTATTTTTCAAGACTAACAGCATAATTGTGTAAAATCAAATAAACAGTGAGTAGAATTGCATATGAAAAGGACAAGAAGGAGGCTGAAAAATTTAAAATGATATTAAAGCATTTTTATTTAAAATTGTACAAAAGGAGGCATGTAGAAATGTGGAAAAATGTGAAATATAGATATATCTTACATATAAACTTTTAAGAACTTTATAAAATGTCACAGAGAGAGAGAGAGATGTTAGTGAAATAACACATTAGTTGGCGCTTCAACAGAGACAAACAAGACTGACAAATCTATTGAAAACATGCTTTGTTCACGCCATGTCGTGATTACTGTTATTACGAGATGAGACAACACATGATTTTATTTGTTCATGTCATCAGATTCAGAATTATGTGCTTCTATCACAACACTATTAATCCTAAAATGAATCTCCAGCAGTCGGGTAGAAGTTGGAGCTCTCAGAAAATTACAAATTATAATTCACAGTCATTACAGTAATTATGATGTGGCATGAACACAACAAGCATAAATAAAATAAAACAAAAACACTGCTAAAAAGCCCCTCGATTAAAATCCATCATTATTATGACATTATTAATGTATAATATTTGACCTTTTGACATGGACTGTGAACACCACAGCCATTAACTGATAAAAATCCTTCACAGAAACTTTAAATTAAACAAAACACAAATAAAAGCACATTTGGAACAACTGTTTTTTTTTTGGCCAAATGATTTCATTTAATACTTAACCCTGCGTCTTAAAAAATTATGACTTAAAAAAATAAAAATAAATAAAAATTATATAATTATATATAGTTTTTACATAATATTTGTAATTTAATTATTTAATGTAATTTAATAATATCTGTAACAGAAAGCATCCGGCTCAATGCAAAACAAGTATTGGATGTCATTCAGCAAATATGACACAGGCTGGTATTTATGTGAAAAATACATTTATGTGTATTTATTGTGAAATCTTTCAAATGATCAAGATCTGATCAACGTCTCAAGACTCCTGCGTACACCACATTATCCTCCTCTGTAGCTCTCTGAAAGAAAACACAAATACACCGTTCATTAATGTATTCATCACATTATTGGCACATCTATCCATCCTCTTGTCACAAGCACAGGAAATACAGCAGAAATACTTTTGTCATCAATTTCCTCAAAACGGGTCTCAAGTGTTTTGGAGAATGCAGGATATCCTTATGAAAAAGAAGTTTATTCAAGTGTGCTATTAGTATACTTCTTTTAAACTAAAAATAAGAATCAACTTTGTATGTACTTATTTAAGTATATTTATACTTAAAATCACTTTAAAGTATACTTGACTTTAGACAGTCACTTTAAATCACTTTAAAGTATACTTGCCACTAAAGTTCTAGGAGCAAAAAATAGAACCAAGGTAAAAACAAGGTAACTACTTAGCTCGACTAGAGCTAAAGGAGACCATGCTCAAGGAAGTAAATGCATAAAACCGACCAAACAATCGGTTTAACACAAGAACTAACCCTGAGCGGCAAGCCACTCAGAAAAAAGTACTCAGTAAAAGCACCTTTTACTCTCTAAGCGAGAGGAGTACACAGCCGAATACTCCAACATGATACATAGGAGGCCTAAAAAGGCCTACGACCCGTAAACACGTGGCGTCAGCAAGTGGCAATAATGACCCATCCATGGTGATGAGTCATAAGAAAACCAACACACAACTGTGCCAACATGTAAACTGAAAGGAGGCCCTTGTGGGGCCTACAACCTCCATAAACACATGGCATCAGCCAGTGGTAGCTATATGACAAAACCAGCCAGAAGGCCTAGTACTCGAAAACACATTTTAACCAGACAAGAAGAGTACACACACCGCCACGGTACTGTATGACGGGCCTAACCTAGGGCCCACTCATACAGAGGTGGGTGTGGCCGATGGCGGTAAAGTCAAACAAGACTCAACCATGGAAATGAGTCATTACTAACTGAACTAAAAACTGAAAAGGAGGCCTGGCAAGGCCTACTACTTTTACAACATGTGGCGTCAGCCAGTGGTCATAAATGGGGACCAAGCTCAAAGGGAACCAGCTCCAGACCCAACAAAACAATTGTGGGTAACTAGCTACAACAACTTGAGCTAAGCCTACACAATCCAACAGGCAATGTTTTTAACAAAAAATATGCTAAATGGTCTAAGGGAGGCCTATAAGGCCTACCACCTCAAACAACATGAGCATAAGCCTGAGGCAGTGCTAAAATATGTGAGCAAACTCGCGATCATAAACCAACAGCGCCAGGAAAACAAGCTGTAATTAAAAGAGGCTATTCACAAGAGCCAACAATTTAACAGAGCATGTAAAACAGCTGCTGTGGTCAAAGATCGATTGGGAGCAAGCAGAGATCATTCCTATTCTAACCAGAATGAAAACTCTCTACACTCAGCCTGAGTGTGCAATCCAACAGGTGATGCACTCAGTGAAACACAAACCCTAGCCGGGGAGTACAACAAAACACCACGTTCTCAGATAAAGGCTAAACACAGCCTACTATCACAGAAACAGGTGAAACCTGTGTCAGCACAAGAGTAAGCTCACATTATAAAAGTTACATAGGGCTAAGGCTTAGAACCCAAAGCAAAATAAATGCTTTGTCATACATGCCATCCAAAAGGATAAAAGTTTCCACAAAACTGACCTGAGGTCTGTATTGAACCCTGAGAACGAAAGCTAAACAGTATTTAGCATCGTAAACTCAACTCGAATATATATGTTCAAGGGGCTCAAGAGGAAACGATATAAGCATGACGAAGTTCTACAAAGTGGGGCCAAGCAACACTGCATAACATTATCTCCTCAAAGATAAGGGCTTACCACCTGGAAAAACAGCACCAGGAAGGCTCATAACAGCCTATAACCTTAGCTGTTAACTTAGCCATAGCGCCTACGAATATCGAAGGGGAAAATGGGCATACAGCCAGCAACTCCCTCAGGAGCCGGCCAGAACTAGGAACTATACAACCTCAAAGGGATAGAAATAATAAGGGTGATATAAAAAATAAGCACCCGAACCTAGCTCAAGCCTAGCCACTAGCTAAGGCCTAACAAACTTGGGCTTCACTGTGAATCCTAAACTATGAGGAGAAAATGAAGCGCTACAAGCAAACAGTGATAGGCGGCCGAAAAAGGCCGACCGCACACACATAACTGAAGTAACGAGTGCAAACTCGAACCAAACTATAACAATTTAGCTGAGAAGCTACTCTAACACCGGAGGCTAAACCTAGCGGCCAAACGCGGCCTGCGAATGAAATAGCCAACCAAGTGATTCAGTTATTTTGCCCAAAAGAACCCCTTCTAAATTACTGACTATATGCTCAGGAAAACTATACAGGAAAAACAAGGTCTACATTTTTATAAAAGATAAAAATAGACCCAGCTTACCTCCTGCGGCTCGTAGAACGAAGATTTCTCCTCCTTACTCTTGTATGAAGAAGGACAAAATCCAAAGTTCTTTTAAGCCTAAAAGTACTTTCACTATCAAGCCAGAAGGTGGGCCTTCAGAAAAATATTCATCATGGGCCCACCGTCAGCCTGACCGTCAAAAGCCTGAGCACATAGATGTTTCAAAGCTCCCGGGAGGAGGAGGAAGAAGAAAGAGCGAGGGCAAACGGTAGCCCTCGCAAAAGAGGGGAGATCGATCACCGGCGCTGCTGGCGCCTATGTTCAATCACCTCCCTCAAATCCTGCTTCTTCCTCCTTGCATCCCGCCATCTCTGCGACTTACTCCGGGGAGGAGGAGGCGCACAAGCGGCGACACTGGATTTCAGGGCCTGCCTCTGAGCCTCGACTCGAGACGGCCCCGAACCTCCCGGCTGTTTGGGCCCAGAATCAAATCTGAGCGGTATACAAGATCTAAATGCTGCAGAGCGCGCCCTCGCCTCCTTGAACTTCTCAACCACCGCCTCGACGGAGGTACCGAAAAGCTCATCAGGCGAGACCGGGGCATCGAGGAGAAAGTTCTTTTCTTTCTCGCCGATGTCCGCACAGTTCAACCATAGATGTCACTCTGTGGCCACCATGGCCGCCATCGACCTGCCGATCGATGTGGCCATCTGTTTGGTGGCTCTCAGAGCAAGATCCGTGGTGCGGCGCAGCTCTGCTACCGCCTCAGGGGACAAACCCTGCCCCTGATCCAGATCCTTAAGCAGATCAGCCTGGTACGCTTGCAACACTGCCATCGTGTGCAAAGCTGCACCAGCCTGACCTGCAGCGGCGTAAGCCTTGCCATTTAAGCGTGACGTCATTTTCAACGCTTTAGATGGCAAGACCGGAGCTCTTAGTGTCGGTGCACTCCCAGTAGCAAGATAGTTAGCGAACGTCTCATCAACAGGAGGCATCGACACATACCCATGTGGGTCCAATCCCTCAACATCAGCGAAACTAGCCCGCTGATATTGATGAATTCGGGCCGAGTATGGGTTCTTCCATGCCTTCTCGATCTCAGCATGTAGATCGGGAAGGAATGGAAGGCTCACCGGAGTTATTGGGTTATGGTCAGAAAGAAATCGTTCGTCAAGCCTGCCACGAACGGGCTCTCTCTTAACACGCTCCCAAGGCAGCTGCAGCCTGCCCGAAGCGCGCTTCATAACCTCTAATAACTCCGCGTACGCCGGGCAGGGTGGCCGTGAGGGAGCCACAGGCTCGCCCGCTTCTTCTTCTTCGGCCATCTCCTGCCCTCTGGGGCTTTCAGCCAGAAGAGCACTCGCTCCAGGATCCGATGACGTTAAAGAAAGACCGTCATCGTCATCCAAAAGCGTGTCCTCGTCAGCCGCTTCGGTTTGAGAAAGGGTAACACCCTTCTTAATTGACAAAGTCACTAGTAAATTATCCAGAGAAACCCTTCAAATTTATGGAAGGCCGGTGGGCAAACAAAGGAGGAGTGAATGTAACTGATAAAAGTTTTATTTTTCATCCATTAAATGGATGCATGACATTAGCTGTCTAGAGAAATATAATTTATGTAATACGGGTTGAAGGTGAAAGAAGCTATAGGCTGTCTGTGCAACCTAGGGATTGAGATTTGAGTAAAATAATACTTTGGTTTCTGCAAAACAGTCGAGATAAGTGGGACTGAGACAATGATGATAATATATTTTTGGATCTACAGACTAACAATTTGATGGGATAGAGTGACAAAATTATAAGCAGTGGAAATTATTGTGATGAAAAAAAAAAAGATGTAAAACTGTTTCAAAAAACAGTTTTAAAGAAATTGATAATGTCTTATAGTACAAATTTGAATAATTTCAGTGGCAAACCTAATGAGACGATAAAGATCACTGCCAAAGAAGAGGGTTAAGATTTTGGTCATTTAGCCTAAGCAGTTATAATTGACAAGACATTTGAGTTTAATTAAGTCTTAATTATTTGATTTTGAATGCTGTACTTTTGACGGTCTCAGTACTGTGAAATGTTGTGAAAATTGAGTTTCAGATTAAAAATAATTAGGTATTGAGTATGATTAACAGTGATGTCATGATAAAGATATATGGCAGTCAAAACAAACAAGTTGTTGATATAATTGAATTTATATGTTTTGATGCTTATGTCATTTTGATGAAATGTTTTAAGATTAAAAAGTTTAGGTTTATGTATTTTTTTTTTTTTATGGGCTATAATGGATCTGTTATGAAAAGAAATCTTAACAAAAGGGTTATTACATAAAAGTAACAATTCTATGTTTTATTGAAAATGATAATTGAAATGATGATGCAAATTTGTTTTCTTTTATTTCTTTTTAAAAGTGTTTTAAAAAGAGAGATTTAAAAGATGTTCTGCAATTAAGGTGGTACATGATACGTCTATAGACTGTAAACTGAACAATGATTTAAGAAACTTAAAATACTTAGATGGAATATGATGGGTCTTATTTATTTTTCATTGTTTATTTTGAGTTAGACCACAATTTTGTTTTTAATCTTAAAAATTATCTATAAGGGGTATAGTGAAATGAGTGGATTTACGATCCATCTCCTTGTATTATATAATGAATTGGAAATTATAGTTTTCTAAAAACCAGTGTAAATATCCTGGTGTTTATGATTACAGGCTCATGCCAGGAATGCAGTAACAGTGCTTCCTCGTTTAGCCCGGCTTCCAGAGAATAAATATGTATTTGTTTTTTTGGTCATGGAATTTGATGATAAACCGAATAACCAAGATTGATGTAAAGACAACTATGTGTAAGGACTGAAGGTCAATAATGCAATGTGCTCTGTAGAATATTCTGTTCTAGTTAAGTCCTTCGAGGGAAAACCTATTGTCTATTTTATACAATTGTAACCTGCCAGGGGAGCATGGGTCAGCAATGTTACATTTTGAAGCGGCCTAAATTGTTAGACCAGATGTGGTGTTTAAAACTTCACATTGGCCTTAAGGGGGGACTGAAGGGGTGGATTCTGTAATCCACTGCCGCTTCAATATACAATATATATCAGTTATTAATCAACATTTATCTTTCTGTTAAATTATTTGAATGACTTCTGCAACGTATGTTAAAGCATTTCTTTTCCTTTTCAAACACTAGAAAATAATTTCGAATATTGTCTGTACCTCTCACTGAGAGAAAAGAACATGTTATCAGTATGTTTTGGGAAAGTTTCCTGCTCAGAGCAGAGCTCAGATCAACTTCAACCTTGAAGAAGCTGTGAATCATGTGTATCTGTGTATGTGCGCTAAGTGTTCTGTGCAGGTCCTTTGTACTGGTGGACAACTGGCACTCTGCTCGAGACCAGCAGACGCCATGTCATGACCCCAAAAGGACATCCAGTGCCTAAATTCAGGGTCCCCTCGTCAGCATCCTGACGCATGAAGATATGCTTCTGACTATCTGTCCATGTGTGTAAGATTACTAAATTTGTCTATTTTTCTTAGCCAATCAGAATCATTGTTACCTTAGTAATGACGTAGTTAGTAGACTCTGTTAGAGTATAATTGGTGTGAAAATGTGAATGTACGCAGAGCGGCCTACGAACTCCTTGTGAGACTTGAAACTATTCTTCAGTAAAATTTCTTCAATTGATTGCATCTCTGACTCCTGGTCTTTCATTCGACATATCTGGTCAAGGGTCCTAAACTGTAACCCCCAACACTATGTACACAAAAGGCCTATTTCTCTCAAATACTGTTCACAAATCTGTCTAAATCTGTGTTAGTGAGCACTTCTCCTTTGCCAAGATAATCCATCCACCTCACAGGTGTGGCATATCAAGATGCTGATTAGACAGCATGATTACTGCACAGGTGTACCTTAGGCTGGCCACAATAAAAGGCCTCTCTAAAATGTGCAGTTTTACTGTATTGGGGGGTCCGAAAACCAGCCAGTATCTGGTGTGACCACAATTTGCCTCACGCAGTGCAACACATCTCCTTCACATAGAGTTGATCAGGTTGTTGATTGTGGCCTGTTGAATGTTGGTCCACTCCTCTTCAGTGGCTGTGTGAAGTTGCTGGATATTGGCAGGAACTGGAACATGCTGTCGTATACGCCGATCCAGAGCATCCCAAACATGCTCAATGGGTGACATGTCCGGTGAATATGCTGGCCATGCAAGAACTGGGATGTTTTCAGCTTCCAGGAATTGAGTACAGATCCGTGCATTATCATGCTGCAACATGAGGTGATGGTAGTGGATGAATGGCACAACAATGGGCCTCAGGATCTTAACACGGTATCTGTGCATATAACATACACCTGCCCATACCATAACCCCACCGCCACCGTGGGCCACTCGATCCACAACGTTGACATCAGCAAACCGCTCACCCACACGACGCCATACACGCTGTCTGCCATCTGCCCTGTACAGTGAAAACCGGGATTCATCCGTGAAGAAAACACCTCTCCAAAGTGCCAGACGCCATCAAATGTGAGCATTTGTCCACTCAAGTCGGTTACGACGACGAACTGCAGTCAGGTCGAGACACTGATGAGGACGACGAGCATGCAGATGAGCTTCCCTGAGACGGTTTCTGACAGTTTGTGCAGAAATTCTTTGGTTATGCAAACCGATTGTTGCAGCAGCTGTCCGGGTGGCTGGTCTCCGACGATCTTGGAGGTGAAGATGCTGGATGTGGAGGTCCTGGGCTGGTGTGGTTACACGTGGTCTGCGGTTGTGAGGCCGGTTGGATGTACCGCCAAATTCTCTGAAACACCTTTGGAGACGGCTTATGGTAGAGAAATAAACATTCAATTCACGAGCAACAGCTCTGGTGGACATTCCTGCAGTCAACATGCCAAGTGCACGCTCCCTCAAAACTTGCCACATCTGTGCAATAATCATGCTGTCTAATCAGCATCTTGATATGCCACACCTGTGAGGTGGATGAATTATCTCGGGAAAGGAGAAGTGCTCACTAACACAGATTTAGACAGACTTGTGAACAATATTTGAGAGAAATAGGCCTTTTGTGCAGAAAAAGTCTTAGATCTTTGAGTTCAGCTCATGAAAAATGGGCAAAAACAAAAGTGTTGTGTTTATAATTTTGTTCAGTGTATATGCAGAAGAAATAGTATCAAGATGAGCCCAACAGTTGTAATTCTGGAATATGAACCAAGGGTTTATGTAACACTTCAAGCAGATTTGCATCTGTCTGCAGAAAGAAAAGTAAACTTGTCATCTGCATTTTCAGTATATGTCAGAAAACAATATTCCCAGTATAAACAAGTATATACAGATGGATCAAAAGATCCAGAGCGTCAGATAACTGGGGCTGCTTTTTTAGTTCCAGACAGTGAAATCAGTGGAATAAAGTGAACTTCAAATCATCTGGCAGTCTATACTGCAGAAATGATAGCAATACTGCAGTGGGTAGAGGAACATAAACCTGGGAATGTTTTAATTTGTTCTCAGTATCAGTTTTAAAGAGTTTGAGATCTTTTGAATCTAGACACCAAGATATTCTCTTTAGTATCTTACAAATACATTCAAGAAGTGTTCAAAATAATATCTCAGTTTTATATAGGTTCCTGCACACATATGAATAAAGGGAAATGAAGAAGAGGATAAATTAGCAAAACAAGCGTTACGAGAAACCAGAGAGATTTACAGTAAGTTCTATTAAAGTAAGAGATTTAGTTTTATTTTATAGTGATTGAAGAATGGCAAGTAAAGTAGAATGATGGGGAAAGGGTAGATTTATTTACAGCTTATAATTAATGAAGTAAATCAAAAGATAAAATGTATAGGTAAATCAAGAAAAGAAGAGGTTATTTATGAAGAAATAAACAAAAAAGTACAACAAGATATACTGCTGGCTGGCAACTATTTTAAAAAATGCTGGCGGGGAAAAGTTCAAGTACAGTTAAAGGTATATTTCATGTATAAAATGTAATACTTAAATATTATATATTAAATATATATATATTAAATATATAACATATCAAATGTCTCCAATGCTAAAACCACATACTATCACAATAAAATTAACAATTCTACTGATTCCCGCACACTTTTCAAAACCTTCTCTTCTCTTCTCTTCTCTTCTCTTCTCTTCTCTTCTCTTCTCTTCTCTTCTCTTCTCTTCTCTTCTCTTCTCTTCTCTTCTCTTCTCTTCTTTGCCCTCCTCCCTTCCCTCCCACATCAGCTCTCACAGCTGATGATTTTGCCACATTCTTCACACATAAAATAACAACAACCATCAGTGGCCAATTCTCCACACCACACACTGACAATAACATCTTAACGGAAAACACACAAATTCTCCCCTCCTTCTCCATGCTCTCTGAGGCAGATGTTTCCAAACTCATCCTTTCCAATCACCCTACTACCTGTGCACTTGACCCTATCCCCACTCATCTTCTTCAGGCCATCTCCTCCTCAACTGTACCTGCACTCACTCACATTATCAATTCTTCTCTTCACACTGGTATATTTCCCACAGCTTTTAAGCAAGCTAGGATTACCCCACTGCTTAAAAAAACCCACTCTGAATCCAGTATCCCTGAATCTAGTATCCCTTCTTCCGTTCATTGCAAAGACACTTGAGAGAGTTGTGTTCAACCAACTGTCTACTTATCTCACACAGAACAACCTCCTTGACAACAACCAGTCTGGCTTCAAGAGTGGCCACTCAGCTGAGACTGCCCTGCTATCAGTTACTGAGGCCCTGAGACTGGCACGAGCAACATCAGTACTCGTCTTGCTGGATCTGTCTGCTGCTTTTGACACGGTTAACCACCAGATCCTCCTGTCAACCCTTGTGTCGAAGGGTATCTCAGGAACCTTGGAGTGGTGATGGATGATTGTTTAAGCTTCACAGATCATATCACTACAACGGCCCGGTCCTGCAGATTTGCCTTGTACAACATCAGGAAGATTAGACCCTTCCTATCGGAGCATTCCACACAAATTCTTGTCCAAGTTCTTGTTCTATCCAGACTGGACTATTGTAATGTGCTCTTGGCTGGCCTTCCAGCATGCACTGTCAAGCCTCCACAACTGATCCAGAATGCTTCAGCAAGACTGGTCTTTAACGAACCAAGGAGAGCGCATGTCACACCTCTCTTCATCAGTTTGCATTGGCTGCCAATAGCTGCTCGCATCTAATTCAAGGCTCTAATGTTTGCCTACAGAACAACCACTGGCTCTGCACCACTATACCTAAACTCACTACTTCACACTTATGCGCCCTCCAGAAGTTTGCGTTCTGCAAGTAAACGGCGCCTTGTGGTGCCTTCCCAAAGGGGCACAAAATCACTCTCGCGGATCTTCTCCTGGTCTGTTCCTGGCTGGTGGAATGACCTGCCACGCTCTATCCGAGCAGCTGAGTCTTTAGCCATTTTCAAAAAACTGCTAAAGACATATCTTTTTCGTCAACACTTGACCCAGTAATATTAGCACTTACTTTCTATTTATATTTTACTTTTACTTTTTCGATTTCTATTCTTTCTCCTTCTATTTATATATATAAAAAAGACCCTTGCTACACGCACTTTACTGATTAAACTGTAACTTGACAAGGCACTTACACACTGTTGTACTCGTGTTGATTCGATTGCTTCTAATACACTCATTTGTAAGTCGCTTTGGAGAAAAGCATCTGCTAAATGACTAAATGTAAATGTACATGTAATATATTAAATAAACACAGAAAAATCTAGAGAAAAACAATGTAAAATTAATTAATTAAAAAATAAAAAATAAAACATTATTAAACATTACAGTGACATGTAAAAATGTAAGAAAACAATAAATAAATAAATACATACATTACATTAAAATTAGTAAATAAAGTGATAAATGTTAAATTAATATATCATAAAAAATGTAAAAATTGAATACAATTAAAATAATAATCCAAAATAAATTAAAATTAATCAGATATAAATAAATATATGGTGGTAAAAATTAAAGAAATAAATTGTATTGAAGTAAATAAATAAAAAGTTATTAAATGTTAAATTAACAAATGATTAAAATGTAAGAATGCAGAGAAAAACTGTAAAAGAATTAAAACAAATAAGAATAAAAGAAAACTGTAAAAACATAAATCAATAAATTAGATTAAAATAAATGAATAAACATTTTATTACAATAAAATTATTAGTTATTAGTCTATTAAATTAATGATTAATATAAATAACATTTATATTTAAATAAATAAATAGTACAGTTATCAGTATTATTATTATAGTAAGTAGAATATAAAGCATCTTTAGAGATATTTTAAAATTTATAATATTACATATTCCAGTATATTAAATGGGCAGATGGATTTTTAATTTCAGGATGGTGGTCCTTATTTCCTCATATTTCAGGATCCACTTCTAAAAGTGTGAGAAGCCCTGATTTAGAGGATTCACTCCTGTATTTTAAAGTTGTGTGTCAGCGGACTAATGTTTCTGTTGTCTCTAAATGATGGTCTACAGTGTAAATCCACAAACACATCTACTGCTTTTATAAATATATGTTGTTGTGCTGCTGTGTGTGGAAATCATTAAACACACACAAACACACACTAAAATCAGACTGAAACAACACAGAGACACACATACACTGAAATCAAAGATCTTACCGGTTTATTTCTGTTTCTTCTGTAGAATGTGGGATCAGCGTAAGTGATCTCTTCTGCTCGAGTCTCTGTTTCAACAATAATGACAGAAACAAACACTCAGTGAAATGATGTTTGAGAATTATATACACACACATATACATACAGGTAATACTTGCCTTCTCTGTGTGTGTTTCTGTGTTTCCTGCAGATGCAGAAGATCCCGACAGCAGCAACAATCAACAGAGATCCAGCAGCAGCAGCAGAGATCAGCACTGTCAGAGAGACTGGAGGACCTGAAGGACCTGAAAGAGACAGTCATTAGCCCAGATCAATGTGTGCAGAAACACCAAATATCATCAGTGAAGCACCTGCAGCACATGTGTGACAGAGTTGAGTGTTGAGGTGTTGAGTCTGGTTTCTGATGGGATTGTTCAGCACACAGCTGTAGGAATCATCCACACACTCCAGATGGAGAAGAAGATCAGACCGGCTGCTGAGATCAGACACTCTGATGCTGGAGAATACACTGTTTCCTTTGAACCAGGAGAGAGTCACATGACTCACATTCACAGCTGAACACAACAATGAACATGATGATGATGATGATGATGATGAAGAATTTTGTGAAGAGTTACTGCTGATGACAGGAACAGGCAGACGAGCTGAAAACATGACAGAATAAATCAGATTCAGTAGAAATCACTGTGATCTTTTACAGTTAATTGATACTAAAAAATTGAATCAAACAAGCAGATAAACAAATATTATACAATTTAATTATAAGAATCGATAAAATGCACAAATGATCAGCATCATCACAGAATTCATTATCATTTTATAATATTCTCAGTAACATTATACAGTGAATTTAGTCACCAGATGTAACAGGATAGTAATCCTCTCCTCACCATAGACAGTGAGATTGATCGTGTTGATCGTGCCTCTTCTGCTGCTGATGACTTTATAAAGTCCAGAGTCTGTGGTTCTGCTGTTGATGATGGTCAGAGATCCAGTCTGATCCAGTTTCAGTCTGTCTCTGAATCTCCCTTCAGCATTATCACCATAAAACTTGCTCTCTTTGTTGTTCTTCACTTTAGCTATGAGAATGTCACCAAACTTCCAGTTGATGTCTTCATGTGTCTGTATTTGAGTGAATCTAGAGTTCAGAGAGACTGATTCTCCCTCAGTCACTGACTCTGACTTCACAAAGACACCTGAACACAAACACAAATAATAACTCTAATTAATTCTTCACTCTGCACTCATTTCAATATACAGTCACTGAAAGGGACAGCAGCATCAACAAAAATATCTGACTATATTAATCTTATACAACTGGAAAATATTAGAAGCAAAACGAATAATGGAATAATGTGTTTAAATGATAAAATAAACTGAAGTGAGGCCATAAAAATACTCACCAGCCTGACACAAGCACAAACAGATGAAGATAAACATTTTCTTCAGCATTTTATGAAATAGTTTGACAACTGAACTGTGATAATAGTCGTATCCTGACACTCGTGAAAATGTTGAATGTTTCTTATAAGCGAATGAATCTGTGGGTCTGTTGTAAAGTGGTTCAGTGAAACTAAACTCCTCCCTTCAGATACTGCCATGCCTTCTCAAAATGAGTTACAGAAAGAAGAGAATGTGAACTATTTCTAATAATATGGTCAAAATCTTATCCTTTATTAAAATGACTGGTCAGTGGCTCTTAAAAAAAGATTTGTGAACTGAACTGAGTGTGTCAGACTCGAGACATTCAGAGGCTCTCCAGGAACAACATCACATCAAATTTAGAGACATTTTTGCCCCAAACCCCTGTTTATTTCAGATGCTGGGATGTGTCAGTCAAGATCCAAAAGGAATGAAATGACAGACATTCTGTTTTGAGAAAGAAAAAGTTCTGAAACTTAAAAGAATTACTGAAAAGGTCTGTCTGTGTGGGAGGAGCTACTGGACGAGTTTAACTGCTGGATTTCTCTAAAAATCTTCATTACACACTGGCAGAACAATTGACATTTTCAAGAGTGCAGGACTTGGTTATTATAACATTTCTGAAACTGTTAAAAAAAATGTTTGATACATTTATTTTCTTCTGGTTGTTCTCCTGGAGTCTGACTGGTAAGTATTTTTATGGCTACGGTTCTCTTTATATTATCATTTGTCCACATACAAGCCATTCTGATCTTTATTGCTTCCATTATTCATTTTGCCTCTAATATTGTCAAGTTTTATCAGACTAAACTTTCAGAAATACTTCTGTGAAAAATGAAGAAGACAAAAACTCCAAATCTGGTCTTTGTGTTTGTGTTCAGGTGTCTTTGTGAAGTCAGAGTCAGTGACTGAGGGAGAATCAGTCTCTCTGAACTCTAGATTCACTCAAATACAGACACATGAAGAGATCAACTGGAAGTTTGGTGACATTCTCATAGCTAAAGTGAAGAACAACAAAGAGAGCAAGTTTTATGGTGATAATGCTGAAGGGAGATTCAGAGACAGACTGAAACTGGATCAGACTGGATCTCTGACCATCATCAACAGCAGAACCACAGACTCTGGACTTTATAAAGTCTCCAGCAGCAGAAGAGGCACGATCAACACGATCAATCTCACTGTCTATGGTGAGGAGGATTACTATCCTGTTTTATATACAGTCCTGTTCAAGTTTACATACACCTTGCAGAAACAAAATGTGTGTTATTTTTGTTATTTATGTATACTCCAAAAAAAAAAAAAAAAAAAAACACCCATGGATCATCCACTGAAAAAAATTATTTGTTGGCTCAACATCCATTACTTATAAGATACACATATCAAACTAGTATATATATATATAAATATAAATATATATATATATATATATATATATATATATATATATATATATATATATATATTCAGAACATTTCAAGCTACAAATTCTAAAAAAAAATGTAAACTAAAAGGTGAACATAAGTGTATGCGTAAAGTAAATGAAAAAACATAAGTAACATCAACTAGCATTACAACTCGGTCAGAATTAAGTAAACCTAACTTAAAATTTAAGGTATTTGTGAGCTGCGTGATATGCACATATTATATCCAGCCAATGAGCGAAACTGGAGCCATTTTGAAGTGATGTGGTGAAGACAGCGAGAACTCTGTCAGGTAAACTGTCTTTAAAAACATTAAGTAAAATATTAGAGCTTTACTTTTTAAACATTCATAAGCACTTGTTTATTGTGTTAGTGGGTGTATTCCTAAACCGGAAGCACAATACAATTTTTTCTGAAGCGTGATGTGGTGACGATGGTGAAAGAAGGTAAGAAAAGTTTAGCTTTATAGTAACAAAGTTAAACATTAGATTTTGACTTTATATTAACACGCATTTATTGTTTAGATGGAGGTATTCCTAAACTGGAAGCACAACACGATGTTTTCTGAAGCGCGATGTGGTGAAGATGATGAAAGGAGGTAAGCTGAAGTTTAGCTTTATATTAACGAAATAAAACTAATAGTTTGAACTGCTGTGAATTCTTCAACAATCAGAAAAGTGTTATGAATACTAGTTTGCAACTAGTTACATCGAGTTTGTACATGTAAGTTTATTGCACATAAATCAAGAAACCGGTTTGCACGCCAGTATATTTTATTATGTGCGCACTTCCATCAAACGGATTGCTTGATTAAATACATATAGTGTTTGCACGTATTCATGAAGATTGCATAATATCGAGTTTGCACTAACCAGGCTTGGGAAGGTTACTTTTAACTTTTATTTTTAAAAGAATTCTGAGAATTTTTTTTTTTAACAATTACAAGGGACTCACAATCAACTATCACAAAACATGAAAACAGTCGTGGATCATCCAGTAATGACAGGACAGTTAAGATTCAAGGGACATTTCTGAATGGGGCAATTTTTATAAATTCAGTCATTTTGTGTTGTGGAGTATATGTAAACATCTGTTATGTGAAAAAGCTTATTCAGGACAGTATACAAGATAAAAATAACATGCAATTTTTATGATCCCTATTATTTTGTTAAAATTATTAAAATGTTGCATATTCTACAAGGGGAATGAAACTTATGAGCAAAACTGTAGCTGTCCGACTCAGAGAATCATTGCTGTTTAAATTAATTACCCATCACAGTTTACATTAATGTTTAAATGACATTAAAATTCAAAGTAATCACTTTGGTAATCTAAAATACTTTTCGGATGTAACTGTAATTTGATTACCATCCATTTAAAATTTAACAGTAATGAAATACAGTTGCTCAAATTTTGTGTTTTATATACGTAACAGAGTTACATGTATTTCATTACTCCCCAACCCTGGCACTAACACATATGCATTGAGTACATTGAGTTTTCACTCAGCTCCAAAAAGAATATATAATAAGAATTGAAAAAGCTAGCCTAATCATATTTTATGTTGTTCAGTGCTGTTGTTTTTCTCTCCATTCATCTTAGTGTGAACAGTTGTGCAACAATAGCAGGATATGGTGGATCCTGTTAGAACAATTTCTGAAGGTAACAATTTTTGTTAATTTCACACTTGACTAATAATTGTTTTTGACAAATTGTCTTTGCCAAAAAAAAAAAAAAAAAGAGAGATTTATATATTTTTCTTGGTCATTTTAGATATAAAAGCTTGTGTGTATCCACCGTGAAAAACAACTTTTTGTTTCATGTACTTCTCAGACCAAAGCTGTGGAAATACACAGAGAAGATGATTCAGTGTTTAATGGTGTACCTCTCTGACAACACTGATGATCTCATCAGGCATCACCAGGTGAGTGTCTGAATACATTGAACACTATATATGGCAGTGGTATTTAATCCTGGTCTTGGGGACCTCCTGTTCTGCACATTTTCGCATGTCTCCCTTATTTAACACACCTGATTCAGATCATCAGCTCATCCGGAGAGAGCTCCATGAACTCAGCTGAGTGTGTCAGATAAGAGAGACAGATAAGTCCTATTCGACAGTAACTGATTCTCATGGGGATGTAAGGTATTTTCAGCATTAACTGGGGCTAGTTGGTGATTTTATTGCTGCCCGAATCCAGAATGTTAGTTTTTTTCTCTCACCACCCACATAAAAAATGCCTGACCGAACTGCCTACTGTTTTTTGACAATAATTTCCAAGGTCGTGTGGTAATTTAATTGCTGTCCGAATCAGCATCTCTGAGTTTACAAAAAAAGATTGATACAAAATTCACAGTTTAAATCCTTTTTGCACCATGTAAGTGTTGATTTTCGCTGTAATTTGCATGCATTTAAAAGATACATTTACTACAGAAATGTTGGAAAGTATTTACAAAAGCAATATTTCATCACCGCTCACAGCGGCGGGAAGATGTTAAGAACAAAAGGAGAAAGAGAAATAAAGCACATTTAAAATGGGCCATTATTCTGGCAGCAACAGGTGTGCAATACCATTTTAAAATATGTATTATGTAGAACTGCATGCATTAAAAATATAAACGGCTTTATGTTTAGATCATGTAAATAAGAGGCTGCATTAACTTATTCCTGCTAATTTCCATATTTTTATAATGACATGCATCATTTTGAGATAAAATGCAATACAGAAAACCATTTCAAATATAGCACATCTATTTTATTATTTTCAAGCAGGAGATTTAAATAATCAAATAATAAATAGGATATTATTACACTACATATGATACTCTTCTCAAGCATATGTCATTTCATTTACAGCAGACAATCATGCGATTGACCGCGTGAGCAGCGCTCATGTTCCCACAAAACTCACTCCTCCGCCGTGAATAAATCTCTACAGACGTCTACATGAGAAAGAGCAAATCAGAGCGATATTTGTTTCTATGATATTGGTTTGATTTCCACCATCTTGAAAGTTGAGCTTCAAACTAGGGATGCTAACGATTAATCAATGATTGATCTATTGATCATTAGTAATTTAATCGATAAAACTTGTCAGTGATTGATTAAGCAAGGTCATTATTAGGGTGAGTGGTTAATTATTAAGGTTAATGATTAATTGATTATTAATTTAAATGACGGTGGATCATGGTAATCTGTGTAAATTAACATCCTTACTTCAAACATCAATAATCAACTTAATAATGGCAGTAAATCAGTTTCACCCCAAATAAAACAGAAATGAAACAAACTAACATTTATTTATTAAATATAAAGGTGTTTTCTTGTTATTTCAAAACATTGTAACTCATTTTGTTTTATATAAATGTTTTACAGTGGGAAAAATATAATACAATCTGGAACTACAAAGTAATGTTGTAAGTAAATACACATCTGCAATGCTTTTCTTTAGGATGGTCACATGACCTTGAGGAACTGGAACAGCAAACAGACTGAGGAATATCACGAAGGTCGATTCATGGATGATGAGAACTTTCTTTTTGTCAATTGTTTTTTTTTTTTTTTTCATAAGTACTACAGTCATGATTTTTTGTTTCAGACTATATAAGTTGTTGTTTCCAGAGTAGTATTGCAATCTCTGTCAAAAAACCTAAAATGCTTTATGTCTGTACTAACTGTGTGGAAACCTTTTGTTGAAATGCTGTCCAAAAATGAAGTAAATTGCTTTGTTTTCTGATAATTGTATGTTTTGTGTTTATTCTAAAGACATTTAATGTTCTGGAGCAGTACAGTAAGTTTTAAATTAAATTTTTAAGTCGTTTCAACACAACTTGCTATTACTTGGTAGTTTGAACTGGTGTTTTTAAGTAAGAAATGTTGAGTAAACCAATATATTTAAGTACCTATAACAAAGGTTTTCTTGTTAGTTTTACATAAGATTGCTTCAAGTTGGATTTACTTAAAATACTTGTGCATACATATTTTAAGTAAATCCAACATAATTTTTTGCAGTAATGACACAATATTATTAACCACTTACATGTACATTTTTGAACAATGTCATAAAAAAAAAAGATCTATTATTATTTTCTCTTACGGATTATGTCAGCCCAGTCTCATTAGAAAAACGTACCTGTGGGAACGTTTTCGCGAGTCGCAAAATACGTACCAACACATATCACTGCAGTTTAAATGTGTTTAAATTTTTTGCCTGAACAGATAAACGTGAATATGGTACGTTTTTATGACGTTGGTTTTTATACGAATCACCGCATTTCTGACTTGAAATTTGCACTCCTTTGGGTTTTAAAATAACATACCACCAACACTACAACGAAACCTACCCGATAGTGTTAACAAAAGGAAATGTGGCATAAAAAGCATCCGTAATCATGCCGTTTTAGCTTGTTTAGATCTCTCTTTGAGTTCTTTTACCGTGACTCGCCTTTCACGGGATTCGTACCCAAGGCTTTCTCGTATCCGGATCAGCTGAGCTACCGAGCAAGCTTGTTATGTCAGGAAAGCGAAACATATGGAGCTGGTTAAGCGATGCAATGTCCAAAATATATTCGTTTACAAATCGTACACTTTGGTAAAAAAGCGTTTTAAAGTCATAACAATATTGTGCAAGGAGACGTGAAAACAAGTCTTTATTAATCCATAATCTGACCCCGTGATCGTGACTGTGTATGAAAACGATTAAAAGCGCTTGCCGTTTTACTGCCTCTAGCGTTCATTTCTGTTGGAAACTGCAGTGATATGTAGCATTACATATTTTGGTGACTCGCGAAAACGTTCCCACAGGTACATCTTTCCTATGGACCAGGTTGCAGCATGTCTATGTAAACATTTATGTAAACTATCTTATTCAAGACAGTTCTAAATAAAAAATAGCATGGAATTTATATGATCCCTTTTATTTTGGTTATTAAAAAAACAACAACATTATTTTAAGTATGATAATAAACAACATTTGAAGACTTAAGATGCAAAAGCCTCTACGTGCCATCTGAAATTTTCTCATAAAATTATCATTTTTATCAGGCTCCTGTGTTTAGGTTCAGTTAAAGGCAATCGAAAGGATGTCACTTAGAAGCTTTTTCATCTGAAGTCCAGTAAATATGTTTTTTTTTTAATCAAGAAATATCAATGTCCTGTCAAATATCACAGCTATTTTACATACTGAATTAAATTTATTCTCCAATATTTTCCAGCTCATCTGCCTGTTCCTGTCATCAGCAGAGACTGTTCTTCATCATCATCATCATCATGTTCATTGGTGTGTTCAGCTGTGAATGTGAGTCATGTGACTCTCTCCTGGTTCAAAGGAAACAGTTCATTGTCCAACATCAGTGTGTCTGATCTCAGCATCAGTCTCTCTCTACATCTGGAGGTGGAATATCAGGATAAAAACACCTACAGCTGTGTGATCAACAATCCCATCAGAAACCAGACCAAACATCTCAACATCACTCAACTCTGTCACACATGTCCAGGTATATCAGCAGCACTATATATTTTTCCACACACTAAACAATATTTCTATTTTAACATTGCTCATTTCTTTTCTCAGAAGACCGTATCCACTGTTGTGGCTTTACTGAAGCTGTGATCCGATTGGCTCTCTCTGCTCTGGTGGGCGTGGCTACTGTGGTTGTTCTGGTTTATGACATCAGATCCAGAAGTCTTCAACAGAAGAAGAGCGTCCAGAAATATCCATCAAACTCTGATTAATCTCTCAGGAAGATGGAGATGATCCGGAATGACTGGAGAGATTACAGTATATTACAAGAAATCTTTTGAGATAGATAGATAGACAGACAGACAGATAGATAGATAGATAGATAGATAGATAGATAGACAGATAGATAGACAGACAGACAGACAGATAGATAGATAGATAGATAGATAGATAGATAGATAGATAGACAGATAGATAGATAGACAGACAGACAGATAGATAGATAGATAGATAGACAGATAGATAGACAGACAGACAGACAGACAGACAGATAGATAGATAGATAGATAGATAGATAGATAGATAGATATCACACCTGATTTAACTCATTAGTTCATTAGTAGAGACTGCAAGACCTGAAGTGTCAAATAAGGGAGACATTTAAAATATGCAGGGCTGGGGCGAGCTACTCCAGGATAACCACTGATTTAAGTCATATGTTAATTCATTTTATCAAATCTTAACACTCCTTTAAAAAATTAAAAGTACAGTATACATTTTAGAACAGGATAACGTACAACATCCAAAGAGTCACTGGTAATACATGTAATATAGATTAAAATATTTAATCTGAATACACAATTATGTTTGAATGATCTTAAGAAAAGGAGGATGTCTTGTGTTTCCAGACCTGTAGTTACAACATCTACCAGCAATAGGATCTACTGAAAATATATACAGGCCTACTGTGAAAATTCTCAAAATTTTAAAAGTTCAGTCACTAGTAGGCGCTACAGCAGGGTCTGTATGAGAGACTCACTGTCTAAGAGAGTCATGTTGATTCATCAGAATTCAATCGTCTTCTCAAATTTTTGTCAAAACCACACAGTCACAGATGATGGTTTAGACCCTGTAGCACTCATTATATTTCATAGTTCTTTAATCTTCAAAAATGTTTAAAAGAAGCTAATTTAAATGTAATTGTTCAGTATTAAAAACAAAATTTCCCATGCACTGGTCAGTTTCTGCTCTGGTTTTCACACTTCATCTCTCTCTCACACCTTCACATGGATAAAAGCAGAAGTAACTGCAGCTTTTGACACTTTTAGCTCCTGAGAGCTTCAGTGTCGTGAAAGAATGCTTATCAACATTTATTTTATCAGAAGAGCATTAAACCGTAGCATGTAAATCATTAAAGTGTCTCTAAACAAGGGGTGTCCAAACTTGTTGCTGGAGGTCCACTGCTCAAATCCAGTTCAAATAAAAACTGAACCAGCTAATGAAGTATTTCAGACACACTAGAAACTTCTAGGCAAGTGTTTGAGTGGAACTAAACTGCAGTTTCATTGTTTGAGGGATTCAGAGAAACACTGACTGAACCAAACAATGATTTTAACAGCTGAAGGACATTGAGTGGAATATAAGCTGAAGAACAGAGTCAACAGACTAATGTTTTCTTAAGTTATCTTTGCAACTTTGAGAGTGACTGTGGTCAGTTAATTTTTAGAACATTAGCACTTTAACACATTCGTCTGTTCTATTGTAATTGTTAAAATTTCAGACGATCAGCATTCTCCCCTAAAAGTGATCGGACAGTGATCAAAATTGCTCATAACTCTTAAAGTCACAGGCTTAAGTGTCTTGTGTCGTTGAAATCCTTGGCTCAAGACGGATTCATACTTTTTTTTTTTTTTTTTTTTCATCTTCATTTATATAGCGATACAAATTGTTTCACATATTGTTCACAATACATATTGTTTCAAAGCAGCTTCACAGTGACAATAGGAAAGTTCTTATCAAGCTAAAGTTGGTTTTTGATCGAATCACTTGTGTCTGCTTCCCGAACAGTGATAGGAAGATTGTTCCAGAGTTTAGGTGCCAGATAGGAGAAGGATCTACCACCTGCGGTTGATTTTGATATTCTAGGTATTATCAGCTGGCCTGAATTCTGAGATCACAATAGACGTGAAGGACTATAATGCTTTAAGAGCTCGCTCAGGTACTGGGGAGATAAACCATTTAGTGCTTTGTAAGTAATTCGCAAGATTTTAAAATCTATACGATGTTTAACAGGAAGCCAATGCAGTGTTGACAGAACTGGGCTAATATGGTCATACTTCCTAGTTCTAGTAAGAACTCTAGCTGCTGCATTTTGTACGAGCTGTAGTTTATTTATCAGGCGAGCGGAACAACCACCCAGTAGAGCGTTACAGTAATCTAGCCTTGAGGTCATGAACGCATGAACTAACTGTTCTGAATTTGTCATTGAGAGCATATGTCGTAGTTTAGATATATTTTTAAGATGGAAGAATGCGGTTTTACAGATGCTAGAAACATGGCCTTCAAATGAAAGATTGGTATCAAAGAGCACACCCAGGTTCCTAACGGATGACGAACACTTAACAGAGCAGCCATCAAGTGTTAGACAGTATTCTAGGTTATTACGTGAAGAGATTTTTGGTCCAAAAATTAGAATCTCTGTTTTTTCTGAATTTAGAAGTAGGAAATTACTGGTCATCCAATTTTTTATATCAGCTATGCATTCTGTTAATTTTGTGAATTGGTAAATTTCGTCAGGGCGTGAAGAAATATAGATCTGAGTATCATCAGCGTAACAGTGAAAACTAACGCCATGCTTCCTAATGATATCTCCCAAGGGTAGCATGTACAGAGTGAAAAGCAACGGTCCTAGTACTGAGCCTTGCGGTACTCCATATTGAACCTGTGATCGATATGACCTCTCTTCGTTTACTACTACAAACTGATAACGGTCAGATAAGTATGATTTGAACCATGACAATGCAGTTCCACTAATGCCAACATAATTTTTCAGGTGCTTAAGGGATTGTATATCACACAATTTCACACAACATTCATACCACAGGGTAGAAATCATTCTGAGCAACTTTGCCTCTGCTGCCGCTGTCAATCAAATTGTTTGTTAAATATTGGAGATTATTTCAAAAAACGTCTTTCACAAACTTGTCCTATAGGTTTTTGGCTCAACTTCCATAAATGTTAAATAGCATTAAAACATATAGCCTATATATTTCCTAGTAAATTGCTTGTGTTTGCTGTAAACGGTCTTTTCCTTTTATGATCTAAGTGGTTGCCTGCTTGTTAAAGAAAACATTTGACACATTTGATCCCCAGTAATTGCTGCTTGCAGCTATATTTCTTCTTAATATTAATTTTACAATTTTTTCCCCCACTCCAGTGGTCAGCATCTTCCTAGAACCGTTTAACAGTGTTTTCAACAGTCATGATGAGATTAATGTTTGTCATCTTTAAAAAGACTTTATTCAGATGTTCATTGATTAAAGTCAGTCTTTAACTTTAAAGACTTAACTTTTTGTTATCTCAATGAATGGCATAGAAGATTTTACTTTCTGAATAATAAAAGTGTCTGTTAAAAACAGTTGTAAGTAAATACAGAATGTAATGTGACCAGACAAAAGATGTTATTTTGAAATATAGTACACAACGAAATAGAAAGGATATCTGTGGAAATTATTTATATTATTCTTTATGTATTTATTTATTTTGTATATACTACAAAATATAGAGCAAAAAGAGCAATACACTACAAAATGGGAGTAAAGGTATAAGCCTCAAAGCAATAAAATATGAAGATTTTGAAATAAATGACTGCATATAAACATTTTACACTTTAAAACATCACAGTGAGAGAGCTGTGAAAGAACATGTTCACTGAGCAGGAGAAGCTCAATCAGGTTCATTCAGGCTCCAGCAGAGAAATACAAAACTGTCTGAACACATTACTATAACAGAACAATCTACAAACATACACACAACAAAAGCACTGCTGAGAAGCCCTGGAATAAAACCAGTAATTTCCCTTTTTTGAATGATTTCACCAAAATTGTGTGAGGGTTAGATTTTCAGGTTAAATCTTCTTCTTAACAATAGGGGTTCACTTCTGAATTCTGTAACTTGTGTGCGATTCCTGTGACATAAAATACACACGTCATTATATTCACACATAATAATATAACCACTCTAATATAGTAATCCACCTCCTTTCCCATTGTTGGATCTTTGGGTTTTAGAAAGCTGGCAGCCCTTCAACAGAAGCACATTTCTATCAGTGTCGCATGACGACTCCTGCGTACACCACATCCTCCTCCTCTTGAGCTCTCTGTAAGAAAACACAGATGTAGTTATCAAGAACAATACTGACCATTATCATATATATTTAACTTATACACACAAATACACATCTAGATCAGATCAGACGTTTTGCTCAAATAACACACATATACAGAAATAAAGTTCCTACCGATTTCTGTGCTTTTCGTTTGTAGAACGTGGGATCAGCGTATGTGATTTCTTCACCGCTCTGAACTGCTTCAACAAAAATGACAGAATTATTGTTGCTTTTTCTGCAGCACTGATTTTCATTATTTTAATATTATAATACAGGGCTGTGGGATGCTTGATTCTGATTGGTAGAAGTGTAAGGTATGAACCATGGTTTTAATAAAAAAAAAACATGAATCATGTAGTTAAACGATGGTAAACACAAATTAACCATGGTTTAACTAACCAAATTAGTCTGCATATCAATGGCTTCATTACTAGCTCTAAAATGACATGTTTGAATTAGTAACAGAGGCTTTGGATGAGATGCATAAGCAATTAGACCTACAGACAAGAGCGCTTTAAAGGCATAGTTTGCCTAAATAAATAAATTCTGTCATTATTTGCTCACCCTCAAGTTGTTCCAAACTTGTATGAATTTCCTTCTTCTGATGAGCACAGAAGAAGATATTTTAAAGATTGTGGGTAACCAAACATTCATTGATTTCTACAGTGTTTTCCCCATACTATTGAAGTCAACAGCTACCGTCAACTGTTTGGTTTCCAACATTTTTCAAAATATCTTCTTTTGTGTTCATATGATCTCATACAGTCATGACTTCTAGCAGTGAAACTTACATACTGTGCCTTTAAAATCTTGTATATTTACAGATATCTCAGCAGTAGGGAATACTTGCCCTCTTGGTCTGTTTTCCTGCAGATCCAGAAGATCCCGACAGCAGCAACAATCAACAGAGATCCAGCAGCAGCAGCAGCAGAGATCAGTCCAATGTTCAACGAGGATTCGCCTTGATACAGAGTAGACACAATGAAGGGTTAAAGTGAATGAATCTGATCTATATAACTTGAGAGATCAGTTCAGCAAATTAACAAATATATCAGCGCTGTCGTACCTGCAGCACATGTGTAACAGTGTTCAGTGATGTTGAGATGTTGAGTCTGGTTTCTGATGGGATTGTTGATCACACAGCTGTAGGTGTTTCTATCCTGATATTCCACCTCCAGATGTAGAGAGAGACTGATGCTGAGATCAGACACACTGATGTTGGACAATGAACTGTTTCCTTTGTACCAGGAGAGAGTCACATGACTCACATTCACAGCTGAACACAACAATGAACATGATGATGATGATGATGATGAACAGTCTCTGCTGATGTCAGGAACAGGCAGATGAGCTGAAAAATGTAAGAGAATATAGATAACTGTATTAAAAGTAGATGAGAAATCAAGACTGAAAAGTAGAGCATTTAAAAACAATCTGATATTGAAAGAACAGCGTACTTGTTCAAGCAGATAACAGTGGCACTGAAAAGCTTGAGATGAATTAAGATATGTAAATTTTAAGTTAAATATTTGAGAATATTTTTTATTATGCCTCATTACAATCAAGCTGTAATTAAATACATTTGCAAGACTATTGAATAAGTTATTCAGCAGCAAATAATGAATAAATGCTATAGCCTTAACAAAGGTGTCAGCAATGTTATTTCAGGTCTAACATTATTAATATGCTTATTTTCTTAAAGTCTAAAACTGAACACTAAAGAAACACCCAAATCATCAAACAGGACAGTAATTCTCTCCTCACCATAGACAGTGAGATTGATCGTGTTGATCGTGCCTCTTCTGCTGCTGATGACTTTATAAAGTCCAGAGTCTGTGGTTCTGCTGTTGATGATGGTCAGAGATCCAGTCTGATCCAGTTTCAGTCTGTCTCTGAATCTCCCTTCAGCATTATCACCATAAAACTTGCTCTCTTTGTTGTTCTTCACTTTAGCTATGAGAATGTCACCAAACTTCCAGTTGATCTCTTCATGTGTCTGTATTTGAGTGAATCTAGAGTTCAGAGAGACTGATTCTCCCTCAGTCACTGACTCTGACTTCACAAACACACCTGAACACAAACACACATACTCTGGAGAGTCACCAGATTTGGAGTTTTTCTCAATTTGAAACAATCATTGGATATGAAAAATAACATCATGAGCAAATGTTTATATTAATCTAATAACACATGAAAACGAAAGATTGATAATAACAGAATGGTTTGTTTGTGGGCAAATAATAATAAGCCATAAAAATACTTACCAGTCAGACTCCATAAGCACAAACAGACAAATATAAACATGTCTAATATTTTTTTCTGTTTTGTTGTGTCTAGATTAGAAAAGGAAATCCCAACAGAAATGGTATAATAAATGTAGAAAGTGACAGAAGATCTGGAGAGGACAGTGCTGTCGGTCTGAAGTGAAGCTCAGAGTGAATAATAAGCTCCTCTAGAGCACTTCCTTCAGAGGCTCTACAGCCTGTGACTTCTCACTTATATGGGTTTCATCTACAGTAGTCAACATTTGAAGTTGATCAAAAAAGTTCAAAGTTGTCCTAAGAAGAAGGTTTTAGGACAAGTTCGATGAAAGGTTTTGATCCACTTGAAATGTTAACTACTGTATAATACACCTATTTTAGTAAAAACACTTTTACAAAGTAATTACTAACCCCGTGTCTACAGCGCTGCAGTAGTTTGAGGCTGTCTACCCTGGACACGACAAAGCGACTGACCATCGCAAATTCATTTGTCCTTCATGTCTGTTAGTACAGCGAGAGTTTGGAGCACGCAGAAGAAGAACGGTGTCCAGTGTGTACAGTAACACAGGTTATAAGGGCTTCTGAAGTCTTTGGTCACATCCAGTGTAGACACGGTGAAGTTTGAGAAGAATTACTACTGACTAATGTTCCCATTCCTCCCAGTTCTAATTCTAAAAGATTGCTTTTAAAATACTGAAGTTTGCTAAAATTTCATGTTATGAAATATTGAAATATTATTGAAATCCCATTCTGAGCCGATGAGTTGTGTTCAACATTATCTCAGTGGTTAGTCATCTCACACCAAGAATGTACCTTGTATTTACTCTGGTAAAATGGGTAGAGGATGTTTTACCAACAGAAAGAAAAAAGAAAAAAAAATTGTTCTCGCATTTTGCATATATAGCCTACTTCCTATATGTATCCTGCAACTGATTCTTCATGAGCATCTAATGTTAGCCTATTTTATTTTATTTATTTTTTTTTTTTAAAAAAAGCACAATAAATGATTTATGCTTTAACCATGCCCCACTTTCCAAAAGCAAGTTTTGTGTTGGCTTTAACTTGTATATTAATGTATTAAAGAAAAATGCAATAGTTTACACTTGTTTGTGGAAATAATATATAGTTAAACTATATACAATTCTGACTATCTCTGTCCTGGCGTCACATCATCCATCATCCTTCTTCCTTCTTGTCAAGTTATTGCTACATTTAAAACACATGCAGATCCTGAAAAACTTTTAAATGATTTATTGTTTTATTTCACAAGAAGAAATCTTTAATATGTGCACTTGACCCAAAATAACAATTAAAAAACTAAACTAAAACTAAATAATCTAACAAATATAAGTAAGCACTTGTCTATTCAAAAGAAAGGATTTACACTTATTAAAGTCTGTCTGTTCACACTAAAAACTTCATCAAAGACTGAGAAACAAAGCATAAAAACAAGAGAAGAAAACCAACAGGAAAAAAACAAAAACAAACAAACAAACAAAAAACATTACATTTACCAATATAAAAAAAATCCAAGTTAAATTAAATGAGCTGACCATTAATCATGGTTTACAACAAATGTTTGATCAATATCATGGTATTTTTCTATTGTCATAAATATAACAGTGAGTGATGAAATGGGGACAGACATATCACTATATTCATTCATACTCCAATAAACTAATAAAACATCAAGGAATTTAAAAACATATTGTAACCCCAACAATCTGTCAGCAAACAGATAACAATAACGGTTTGAGTTCATTATCTCATTGAGCGGGATTCTTTAAGCTTGCAAATTTTCAAATTTACTGTTTTATAAGAAAGGCAGGAAAAAAAATAGTAAATCACTTAACTTTTTTTAAACTATTATTCAGATGTCCAATTACAGTTAATAACAACAGAGACTGTGTAAAAGTACATGAAAACAAACAAGCCAGCAAGAACGCAAGCTGTTATCAAGGCCAGAGGAGGACATACAAAATATTACATTTTTTTTGTTATTATCTGTGAATAAAGACTATTTATTGCCAAATAAATGACTATAACATTTTAGTTTAGTTTTTGACAGATTCCTAAAATATTTGTGTTTTCTCTTTATTATGACAGGCACTCTAATAAATGTGTTATATATATATATATACAGTCAAACCAAAATTTATTCAGACACCTTGAACATTTCCTTCATTAATACAGTTTATTCAATATAATTTACAAAAAAATGGTAATGAAATATGACAAGATCTCAGAGTTAAACTGTGTCAGAAAATATTAATCTTAATTATGTCAGATAACACTTAAGCAAAACATGGTCAGGTCAAAGTGTCTGAATAATTTTTCATCAAGATTTTTTTTTTTTTATCAGTTTTACTGGTAGTCCACTGTATGAAGAATTTGGTATAATATGTCACAGTTTACTTTATTTTGCTATCCTCACTTACATAAATGAACTATAGTGTCCTGCACCCACTAGTAAAAATATATCAAAAATGTCAAAAATGTCTGAATAACTTTTGGTTTGACTGTGTATATATATATATTGATTTGTCACGGTGTATATTTTAAGGCAAATTTGAAAATCTGCTTTAGAATGATATATATAGTGAAAAGACAAACAAACACAACTGATGTGAAAATTAGAAAAGGAGTAAAATAAAAATGGGAGTTTAGATGCTAAAAAAAAATGATAATGATTTTTAAAATAATATTTCTTGTAATACCACGTCTACAGTTGTTCAAGAACATCTCTACCTTCCTGAGATCTGACTAATCGGAGTTTGATGGTTATTTCTGGACGCTCTTCTTCTGCTGAAGACTTCTGGATCTGATGTCATAAAACAGAATAACCACAGTAGCCACGCCCACCAGAGCAGAGAGAGCCAATCGGATCACAGCTTCAGTAAAGCCACAACAGTGGATACGGTCTTCTGAGAAAAGAAATGAGCAACATAAAAATATCATTATTGTTCATTTAGTTTTTGGAAATATACAGATATACAAATATCATCAGTGAAGCACCTGCAGCACATGTGTGACAGAGTTGAGTGTTGTTGAGGTGTTGAGTCTGGTTTCTGATGGGATTGTTCAGCACACAGCTGTAGGAATCATCCACACACTCCAGATGGAGAAGAAGATCAGACCGGCTGCTGAGATCAGACACTCTGATGCTGGAGAATACACTGTTTCCTTTGAACCAGGAGAGAGTCACATGACTCACATTCACAGCTGAACACACCAATGAACATGATGATGATGATGAAGATGATGAAGAATTTTGTGAAGAGTTACTGCTGATGACAGGAACAGGCAGACGAGCTGAAAACATGACAGAATAAATCAGATTCAGTAGAAATTACTGTGATCTTTTACAGTTAATTGATACTAAAAAATTGAATTAAACAAGCAGATAAACAAATATTATACAATTTAATTATAAGAATGGATAAAATGCACAAATGATCAGCATCATCACAGAATTTATTATCATTTTATAATATTCTCAGTAGTATTATAGTGAGTTTAGTCAACAGATGTAACAGGATAGTAATTCTCTCCTCACCATAGACAGTGAGATTGATCGTGTTGATCGTGCCTCTTCTGCTGCTGATGACTTTATAAAGTCCAGAGTCTGTGGTTCTGCTGTTGATGATGGTCAGAGATCCAGTCTGATCCAGTTTCAGTCTGTCTCTGAATCTCCCTTCAGCATTATCACCATAAAACTTGCTCTCTTTGTTGTTCTTCACTTTAGCTATGAGAATGTCACCAAACTTCCAGTTGATCTCTTCATGTGTCTGTATTTGAGTGAATCTAGAGTTCAGAGAGACTGATTCTCCCTCAGTCACTGACTCTGACTTCACTGCATCAGCAACAAACACACCTGAACACAAACACAAAGACCAGATTTGGAGTTTTTGTTAATTTGAATAAATAAATAAAATAAAATAAATAAACAAATAAATAAATAATTATAATAATAGTAAACAAATCTGCAGAACTGCTCTTCACTAATTTCAATGTATAATTTAATAATGTGTAACAAATTAAACCTTTGATGTCAATGAATGAGAAAAATCATGAACAAACAACTGAGTTCAATGACAAAACGTAAACATTTCTGAAATAGCCTATAACATGATGGATTGTATGTGGACAAATGATAATAAGCTTTATACAGAAATGAAGGCATAAAATACTTACCATTCAGACTCCATAAGCACAAACAGATGAATATAAACATGTCCATGTCATTTATATTTTTTTGGCATTTCGGTGAACAGTTTCAAATTACAAGTTCCTAATTTCCCAAGTTCCTAAATGCTACATTTAAACACAACAAAAAAACCCATAAAAGTCATAATAAAAGTTGAAGATTTGGTAAACAGCGACAGGAGAGCTGAAGGGACAGATGGTGCTGCAGGTCTGTTGTGAAGTGGAGGAGTGAATCAACTGCTACTTTGAGAAACCACTTGATGACGTCACAGCTTAATCCTCATTGGTCTAAACAGTTGCGTTCTAAACTGTGATATCATGTTTTTATGTTTATGTGTGAATTTCCAAACAGTCTGACAGCGGGATCTTTCAAAATTATAATATAATATACAAAATATATAATAAATGTCTATTTATAGCCTAAATTTCATCACAAATTTCGCCTTTGATTTCATCGCAAGTTCGCAACCTGCTACCACGCAAACTACAAAATAAAAGTCCCCATAACTAAGGAAAAGCAATGAAACACTACTTAAAATGAGTGTGGATGCATGACGCTTTTCTTAATTATAAACGGAACCTACTGTTAATGATAGGAATGTATCAATACATGTTACTTTAAATAGGGACTGATTATTGTCTTTTTTTTTAATTTTATTGTCTTTTTTGTAATTTACAATTCTTTTGTGTCTATTTACACATCAGTCTGTCTGTTTGGCACACAAACAACGTACCACCAATGAAGTAATGTAAATGTGTGTGTGTTTGTGTGTGTGTGTGTATATATATATATATATATATATATATATATATATATGTGACCGTATGAATGAGGTAAGGGTGGTGATTGACACTCGTGATCACCAATCAGCAGCGAGTGTGCACTATTTCAGGGCTGGTTAGGTTCAGCCTGGGATGCGATGATGTGGAGAGAAGGTCTGATAATTAAGTTAAGAAAGGCAGGAGTTAATGGAAAAATGTTAAGATGGATTAAAGATTTTCTATTTGGCAGAACTATTCAAGTCAAAGTTGGGCAAAACTTTTCCAGGACCATGACTGTAGAGAACGGTATACCACAAGGAAGCATAATTAGTCCCTTATTATTTACCATTATGATTAATGATGTATTCTCAAGTATTGAGAAAGGAATAGGATTCTCCCTTTTTGCAGATGATGGGGTAATTTGGAAACGTGGAAGAAATGTGGATTTCATTGTTAGGAAAATGCAAGCTGCTATAACAAAAGTGGAAAAATGGTCATATCAGTGGGGGTTTAGATTTTCTGTTGAAAAAACAAAAACTGATTTTTTTCAAAACGGAGAGTTAACAGTGGGATAAAATTAAAATGATATGGCAAAGACATAGAAATAGTTTCTTGTTTTAAGTTTTTAGGGGTTTGGTTTGATGAGAAACTTACATTTAAAATGCATATTGAGAAAATTATTGATAAATGCAAGAAAGTACAGAATGTTATGAGATGTTTGGTGGGTAAGGACTGGGGGGCCGAAAGGTTGGCATTGAAAAGTATATATACCGGATCAATGCGATCAGTGCTTGATTATGGTTGTATAGTTTTTCAATCTGCTGCTACAAGCAAGTTGAAGGAATTGGACAAAATTCAATATAAGGCATTAAGGTTATTAACAGGGGCTATAAGATCCACTCCTACTGCTGCATTGCAGATTGAAACAGGGGAAATGCCTTTAAAACTTAGGAGAGTGCAACTGTCACTGAATTATTTGGTCAGTATAAAAGGACATATTATAGATCATCCAGCAAAAGACGTGGTAAAACCATGTTGGGAAAAAGAAAAGGTTGAAATCAAGAGTTTTGGGTGGGTGATGCCTGAAGTGGCGGAAGAAATGGAAATACATGAGATGGCCATTAGCCCAACTGTTCCATGGTCAGTAATTCCCCAGTGGTTATTACCACAGCCCATTGTGGACATGTCACTGCTAGAGAAGAGGGACTAAAATAATGAGTTTGAATATATGTCTGCACCATTCGAGCATTATAACCATCCCCCTGGGGATATATTCAAACTCATTATTTTAGTTATGTCTTGATTTATTCAGATGCATCTAAAAATATAGAAAACAGAGTAGGCGTGGCATTCACAGTTATAGATTTTAATGTCAAAGTTAACAAGAGAATCTCAGATAATCTATCAGTATACACTGGAGAAATGATTGCAATTTTATTGTCTCTACAGTGGGTTGAAGAAAATAGATCATTAAGGACATTTATATGTTCTGACTCAAGTTCATCATTAATGACACTAGAAAGTGGTCAATCTGAGAGTAGATCTGACGTACTGATCGAGA
Organism: Hypophthalmichthys molitrix; assembly: GCA_037950675.1. Lineage (NCBI taxonomy): Eukaryota > Metazoa > Chordata > Actinopteri > Cypriniformes > Xenocyprididae > Hypophthalmichthys > Hypophthalmichthys molitrix. The sequence goes on from CM075494.1 coordinate 5,374,836, forward strand.
TCCTTCAAACATTATACAGGATTCAGATGATGGGTTTAGAAGTATCTTTCTGTTGGGTACCTGCTCATATAGGAGTAAAAGGGAATGAATTGGCAGATGAATGTGCTAAGGAAGCCACAGGAAAATCAGATATAGATATGAAAGTAAATTATAGTAAGGCTGAGATGAAGTTTTTAATTAAACATGTGAAAAATAGGTGGCAGAAACAATGGGAAGAAGAAAGAACAGGAAGATGGCTTTATAACATCCAAAGAATTGTTGGTAAAGGTAGAATAACAAGGAGAAATAGAAAGGAAGAATCAATTATATCTAGACTTAGATTTGGACATACAGCACTTAACAGTACTCTAAATAAAATAGGAAAACATCAGACAGGAGCATGTGAGCACTGTAATCAAGAAGAAACAGTGGAACATGTTATAATGAAATGCCCAAAATATAATAGTGAAAGGAGAGTATTGATTTTTAATTTTAAAAGTATTAAGATGAAGTTTAATTTGACAAATTTATTGCAAAGGAACTCACATGAGGAGTGTATTGATTTTTTTTTAATACTATATTTGAAAATGTCTGATTTAGATAAAAGATTATAGGTGTTTAGAAGGTGTTAGGTAAAGGTCCTTGCGTTCTTGGTCCACTCCTAACCAGCAGGTGGCGGTAATGCACCTTGAAGTTGTTTGCCAACCGCCATAAAAATCAAGAAGAAGAAGAAGCCTGGGATGCGTCACGTCCGGATTCTCCCCTTTTTCTGTTGCTACAGTGGTTACAGCCCATAGTTGTCAAGTTCGCTTATAGTACGCGACTTTGGGCTTCTTTTTTTGGCAAGTCGCGTTAAAAAACAACGGGTTGCGTTTTTTTGGGCTTATTTAAAAAAATGTGGTTGCTTGTTAGGAAAATATGATAAGCAACTTTGTTTCTTTACATTTATGGTCGCCGTTTTCTCCAATACATTGATTGACACTGTCTACTCACAGCTAATAGCCAATCAGTGCAATAATACAAGCGCTGTAATTCGTCCTCCCACATCCCGCCTCCTCCTCCCCCTCATTGGAGAAAAATATCGTTCAACATGCAGGAATGTGACGTTGTAAATGCAAGTAATGATAGTAGACGTAAATAGACGCATGTAACGTTACATTTTCACAATGTCAGCACCAACAGAGATGGAGAGGAAACGTGGACGGTGCAGGGAGGAAAGGCACAAAATATATATATATATATATATATATATATATATATATATATATATATATATATATTTGTATAATGTATTTATCATTACAGGTTATAAAAAACAAAACAAAAACAAAACCTAACACTATGCCAGTAGGCATGGTTCAAATTTATTTTATTATAAATATGTGGCTATATTACAGCGCTCCCTTAGTGTTGTCTTTTTCACGGTTTGCAGTGTGTGTGTGTTCACTACTCACTGCTCCTAATGTGTGTGCACTAACTTGGATGGTTAAATGCAGATGACAAATTCCGACTATGGGTTACATAATTGGCCTTCACGTCAATTTTTCTTTTCCATCTCCAAACCTATTCTGTTCACACCTGATCGGAGAATATAGTGCGTAGCCTACCCTCCTGCTTTGTTTTAATTTGATGATTTTTGTAAAATAACATGTTTTTGCTTTTCAAACGCCGAGTGGTTTCAGTTTAATATGTTGCAGGCTCATTTATTAATAAAAAATAATTGATAATAAATAATATTGATGATAATAATTAATATAATAATATTGGGCTTGTCTTTGAAGCTGCGGTTGCTTATGTAACCGGTCCTTTGCTGACCGCCGTTAACATCATCTGCGTTGTGTATAAGAAGACTCAGGACACTTCTACTGCGGTTCACCAAAAGGGGGTTTAATGACAGCCAAGGCCAACATCAACTTCACTCCATCTGTGGATTAATACAAATAAAGTTCATATCTCTCGTGGGCATTCCGTAACGAGACAATCCTCTCCCCAGCATAACCAATGTGAACTCATTTGGTATTACAATTGAGAAAATAAACATAAACATTGAAACATTCTAGTAGGAACAAAATACAAGATTATAAAAGGACAAAAAAAAAAAACAATAAAGAGTGAGATACCTGTGGATTAATACAAATAAAGTTCATATCTCTCGTGGGCATTCCGTAACGAGACAATCCTGTATGATATAACATTTGTTAGCTAACTGATGACTCAAAACCATGCGAATAGCATATCATACAGCCCACACAATATAACTTCACATTCTCAATCCACTCACGCATAAAACATACACCAGAACACTGCAAATAGTCTCAGTACTGTTTACAATAAGATATTTAGTCGATTTATACACTTTGTAAACTTATTTCACTCAAAATGAAGAGCTCTGAAAAACGCTTACCTCTCCCCAGCATAACCAATGTGAACTGGCGAGAGGCGCGCAGTCACTTGAAAATGGCGTCAGTAGAGCGCCAAGAGAAATTGTCAAAATAAAAGTCTCTAAATAGTGAACAGTAGAATCAACATATATCACTCAAAGAAAAACAGAAATAAATAAATACAAAATACAACAGAAGGATTTTAGTGAAAAAGCAATGTGTTACATTCAAATTGTATTTACTTTAACTCGTTACACTTATTTGTCTCGCGAGAGTTGGCAACTGTGTTACAGCCTGTCTCTTTCATCGGTTTGTATGTGTTCCCATCGGATGCTGTATTGGATTTGATTACTGCCATCCTTTCAGTCCCTGTACTTCAGTTTAACAGCGGGTTATTTGAAGGCTGCGTATCCTGAGCGGTGAACTGATTGTAAAACTCCTCTATCCGCATTTGGATTCTCCCTTTCGTCCTGCGCGATTATTATTGCAGCTCGGTTCTTTCTCCGCTGCGCGCCGTACGAACAATATCGGATTACAACTATTTAAGGGGACTTTTGCTGCAGCCGTCTGGTTTCTATGGAAGCCCGTTTCCGCCACTAAAAAAAAAATGAAAGGAAAGGAAACGCAAGCAAAGTAAGAACTGTGAGAAATAAAGTTGCACACAATTGTGAGAAAAAAAGTCAGAATTCTGACTTTATAACTCGCAATTGCGACTTTTTATCTCAGAATTCTGACTTTTTTATCTCGCAATTGCGAGTTTATATCTCACAATTGCGAGTTATAAAGTCAGAATTCTGAGATATAAAGTCGCAATTGCGAGTTATAAAGTCAGAATTCTGACTTTTTTTTCTCACAATTGTGTGCAACTTTATTTCTCACAGTTCTTACTTTGCTTGCGTTTCCTTTCATTGCGGGTGACCATCAGGATTGCTGCTTCGTTATTATTATACATAAAATGGAAGACATCATAAAGGATTAAATTTTGATTTTATTGGAGGAGACTCATAATACATGAAGATTAGTCTCCGGACATTAGAGAGAACATTATGCAGGAATATGCATAGTATAGCATGTTTCCACGGTAACCTTGTACATGAGTACAGCGTTTCCAGGAGAAAAAAACAGCTTTTACTGCCATCTAGTGGGCTTAATACTAAAACGCATCATATTTTATATAATTTCAAATCATATTTCATCAACTTTTGTAACTGCAACTCAAGTCTGGTGGCTCCATAAAAAGGGGCATTCAAGGGTAGAATTACAATTACAAAATTACAGTGGAAGTATTTGGTGAATAAAAGTTGTTTTTAACAGAATTGGATACACTGATGAATTTGACAAGTTTTGAGCAAATGTGTTGTGATTACACAATAATACCAATATAATAGTAATAGTAATTGTTGAAGCCATTTCTATGGAAGTATTAATATTTTGAATTTATTTTGTAAAATATGAGATAAACCTGTGTTGCAAATGAAAGTAGAAATTGGAATGTAAACAGTTAGCCAGTGATCTAGTATAATGTAATTTGATTGGCTGTTAGATTTAGTGTGAAAGAAATAGAACCCTGCGAAACAGTCAGAAGCCACTGGACTTTGGAGCAACACAGTCTTTTGACCTACACGGAACTGCACAGTTAATTTGTAAGAAAAGTAAAGATTCCAAGTTTTTAATTTTTTTTTTTTTTTTTTTTTTTTAATGTTTTGAGATTCATAATTAAACAGTCAAACGAAGAACTTTGGATTCAAGACTTTTATTCACTGACGTTTTGTGTTGAGTACAAAAGAACTTTGAAGTCCTAAGCTAGTGAGTCAGCTTGTTGCACCCACAGTAATAATAATAAGAATCAACTGTGGCGGAGGCGCAATAAAACAGATGAAGCTGAAGTGGCACATTTTATACACCAACAGCTTCAGACATCAGGACGGCAGCACGGCTCTATCGTTGGATGCACCAGATGTTGGATGTCCGTATTTGTTACACAGAGAAACTGTCCGTCAGTTAATTACAAGAAAAAAAGTCAGAATTCTGAGATAAAAACTCGCAATTCTGACTTTTTATCACGCAATTGCGAGTTTATATCTCAGAATTCTGACTTTATAACTCGCAATTGTGAGATACAAACTCACAATGGTGGTGGTGCTGCTTCAACGTTTGCCGTGTGACACTTTTGAAGTGTACGAGTGTGTGATCTGAGTTCACGGTGGGGTGTGTGTGGAAGTGTGCTTTTGGAAAAGTAATTAAGTATATATTTTGTTTTGTTTATTTGGAAGTTGTATAAATTGGTTTTGTTTAACGTCTTTTCTTTTGGTTGTTTCTTTTTGTTTGTATCGTTGTCTGTCACTGGATCTTTTAACAGTGAGGATATCTTCTTTTTTGTTAAGTTTGTTTTTGTAATTTGGTATAATTTGAGTTTGTGATTTTTGTGTGCAGTTTTTGTCTTATGTAATTGGTTTTGTGTATTTGTTTTTCTTTGAGTTGTCACTGGAGAGAGAGCTGCCATGAATGGCACCATATCATTGAGGCTATTTTAAGTGATTTTTCTATCTTGAATTCAAGTTGTGAATAAATTTTGTACTTTTTATATGATGCCCACGTTTCCTGCCTACACTTCTTTGTAAGAGAATCGAACCTGTGTGACCTAATAACAAACTTTGGGGTTTATTTCTATTTCCTGGGTGAAACCCTCCCAGGTGGCGTAGTCGAATTTTCTACAAGTAGATAAACTGGGGCTTGTGTGTGTTTAACCTGTACCGCTCCACACCACATATATATAATTTGTTAAATAATTACATATTTTTATTTATGAAATCACAAAATGATGATCTACACTCTTTTGAAAACTACAGATAATGATAATAATACATTCCTATCATGAACGAGATGAACTGTCCGATGTGTCAAACCACTCCAGACATTTAAAATGAGCTTAAGTAATTCGAGTTTGTTGCGTGTTCTTATCATTAAAAGTCAACGCCCACAAAAGTAAACATGACGAAAAATATTAAATCATTCATTTGTTATCATTCCAAATGTAAGATAACTCTTCTGTGATTATTAATACTTAAAGATCGTTGCATCAGGTTGGTAGAGTACAGTGATTGATTGATTTCTTTATTTTGACCATGTGTTTTCTCATTTTCATTTAATTTATTTCTGTAAACAAGCCTACACCTTCACTTCCTACTGCATATGTTGTATTGTAGGCTGTTGTCCATGAACTCAAAACTGAGTTTGAGCGAGAGAAAAAGAGAATTGTCTGGTCCATTCAAACAGCAGATGGCAGTAATGCTCAATTCTAGTCTGGGATCCGCTGCAAAGAAAGAGAACCGTTAGTTTCCGTCATTACAGGTTTCTGCGCTTCTCTGCAGTCTTTCAGATTTGGAAACGTTAAAGAAGTTCTTCTTTAGTAGCATAAAACCTATAGTCTGATGAAAATTAATTAATCAGTTACAGTCGGTATTACAATCTCTCTGTAGGTATTTAGCGGTTTTTGTTCACACTCATCGCTGTCTGTCAGGAGGGTGTGGTTCAGAAACAACAGCGAGCATTAATGATATTCATCGAAATCAGATTTTGCTGGAATCTTCGACAGTATGAAGAACAATTTCAAATTCTTTCAGATTTTTCTACTAATGTGCGGTAAGTTCATGATTTCTGTTTATTTTTACCACTTTCGGTTTCACTCTGACACCGGAAACAGTAGAGGCCGGGGTGGACAACATGACTTGGGTAAAGTTGGTTTTATATTCGCACATTCGGACTTCCGCGTTTAAGAACGTTCTAATAATGTGCAACAAAGTTAATGTTTGCAAATTCTAAACAGACATGATATTTACAACCAACGATTGTAACCCTACAACATTTTTCAGGGGGGGGAGGGAGAGTGGAGTGGAAGACTTAAACACAAAGTGTGTAAAATAAACTGTTTTAGGATTTGATGATAACTAGTGATAGTATTTTATTGCCATAGAAACTAGTGGACTGCCGAGTCGCTTTCACCCCAAAATGGCGGAAACGCAGGGCTGCTGCTGGACGACAGGTGTCGTGTCGAAAATTGATCGTCTGCCGAAAACTGACTGCCGTCCGCGGGGGCGCGCGCAGCATGTGTAAAGGGTATCGCCCCTGTTTCTACACGTCTACAGCTGCTTTTATCAGGATCAAACGGCCATAACCTGCAAATACATATAACTCTGTGTCCGTGGTAATATGTCCGTGATAATAGCAAAGAAACTTTTCCTGTAACGGATTAATCAAAAATATTAATTTAATTAATTTTCCGTTTATTGCTTAATCGATCCTGATTTTTCCGTGATTATAACAGAAAGCCTATTTACTTGCTTTGTGCCAAACAATCCAGTCCTTTATACCAGGTAAAATATTTTGTAACATTTCTGCCTCAAAATGACTTGATTTCATTTTTGGTTGTTATATTTGACAGATTATAGCTCATTCAGTCCTTTTTACCTGTTGAAATACCTTTAAATGGTCAATAAAACCCATTAAATGCAGATTTACACCTGCCGAAAAGTGATTACAGCCTCTATGGACTGAACTGTTCTTTCTGCCTCAAAATGACTTGATTTCATTCATGAGGGTTATATTTGACAGATTATAGCTCATTCAGTCCTTTTTACCTGTTGAAATACCTTTAAATGGCCAATAAAACGCATTAAATGCAGATTTACACCTGCCAAAAAGTGAAACTGTCTGTATTTTTTTTTTTGAACGTCAAAAAAAAACCACTTTTTTGTTTTGTTTTTTTGTTTATGAGGACAGGAAGCGTCCTCATAAACCACTGCATTTAATTGGTTTTATTGGCCATTTAAAGGTATTTCAACAGGTAAAAATGACTGAATGAGATATAGTTTGTCAAATATAACCCTCATGAATGAAATCAAGTCATTTTGAGGCAGAAAGAACAGTTCACTCAATAAATAGAGGCTGTAATCATTTTTTCGGCAAGTGTAAAAATGGAATTTATGGGTTGTATTGGCCATTTAAAGGCATTTCAACAGGTAAAAATGACTGAATGAGCTATTATCTGTCAAATATAACAACCAAGAATGAAATCAAGTCATTTTGAGGCAGAAATGTTACAAAATATTTTACCTGGTAAAAAGGACTGGATTGTTTGGCACAAAGCAAGTAAATAGGCTTTCTGTTATAATCACGGAAAAATCAGGATCGATTAAGCAATAAATGGAAAATTGATAAAATTAATAATTTTGATTAATCCGTTACAGGAAAAGTTTCTTTGCTATTATCACGGACATATTACCACGGACAGAGTTATATGTATTTGCAGGTTATGGCCGTTTGATCCTGATAAAAGCAGCTGTAGACGTGTAGAAACAGGGGCGATACCCTTTAAACATGCTGCGCGCGCTCCCGCAGACGGCAGTCAGTTTTCGGCAGACGATCAATTTTCGACACGACACCTGTGTTGCAATGGAACGTTCTATTGAGTGTCGCTTCTTGTTGTTGTATATTCTTTGTATTCGCTGCATGTTCGCCTAGGCTGCTTTAGGGACGGTCTGCAAATTCCCCTCACTTGGGAAACTAAGTCAGATATTTCTTTCAAATTAATGTTTACAGGGCAATAGTAAATGCCTAGTGTGGGCAAACTGATTTATTATATTTTGCCAGTATCTCGCTTTAGACAGTACCTCCCCTAACATACGTACAGTACACACAAATATTTTTAGGAAAAAAAAAAAAAAGTACAGCAATTTACCAAAATGGTTTTGTTTTCATGTTCCAATGGTTGTAATACATTCCTAGACACAAGACTGGCTTACTACAGGTGAGATTTTGCCAATATCACCCTTACTGTATATACAGTACACAAATATTTTCATGAAAAAGTTACAGTAATTCAACAAAAGGGTTTTTTCATGTTCAAAGGCTGTACGTTCCTAGTGACCAGACTGAAATAGTGCAGGTGAAATTTTGCCAATACCTCCATTACCGTATATACAGTGCACAAATATTTTTAGAAAAAAATGACTGTAGGATGTAGGACTTACTAGGATGTAGTAAGGGAGCGCGGGGCACAACCTAACGCTTTTTGACTTTCTCAGTTTGTGTAAATCTACTCAGGGTTCAGAGAATTTCTTTGGTTCCACATTAGTTTCACACATGTCTGGTACAAATATGTGGCTATGTTTCATTAATACAGTGTATACTTTTTTCTTTATTTACCCCGAAAGAAGGGAAGTGAAATGTGACAACATGCCCCACAGGTGGGGCACATTGTAACATGACCATATGACGGCTAAAAAATTTATCTGACTTAAAACAATAGCATTTTTTTAGAAATTCAAATTTAAATAATTTTGTAGTTTGACAATGGACACTCTGTAAAACACAGCTGTACAACACTGATCAAAACAATACAGGCAAACAGATGAAGAAACACATTCAGACATTCAGAAAAACACAGAGCTGAACTCAACACTCCCTCCCTCCACTCACAGCTCTCACAGAACAGCAGATAAATAGACGAGACAGTACAAATGCTGAGCATTTCTTAAAATAATATTTTCTGGATGTTCAGGTTCTTCCTCTCAGTCTTTATACACCTTTTTTTTCCATCAGTTCTCAACAGAAATTCATAAAAGTTGATTATGCCAGTTGTATTGTAACTGTATAGAACAGCATAGTTCTAATAGCGGGTCACATTAATGCAGTGTTAGAATGAACCCTATCTGTGCAAAAGGACTTTAAGCCTTTAAAGAACTACCCAAACTGCTAAACAACAGATTGGAGATTAAAATAATATCAGATTTGTCTAATTTTAAATAAAAACAAAAAATGTAGATGAAAAATTAGCTTAAGTAAGAAATTTACTTTTGCTATTGTTAAATAAATGTTCAGTGATATCTTCCAAAGATTTTTGAATTTTGGCACAATTTTTTCTGTATATTGTGTTGATATGGCAACTAGTAAATACGCTAAGTTTCTTCATGCTAGCGTGTGTGGAAGTATTTAAACCACGTGTGTGTGTTACAACTAACCCCGCGTTACTTTGTGTCCCGCTCTCCCCTACGTACCTAGATACAAGACTGACTCTGCTGAAGACTGATTCATGCTGAATCGAAGCTGTGTAAGAATAAATGAATTACAAACAAATAGATAGAGCAGCGCATTCTGAAGCACAACTAGTTCAGATAAAGGTGAGATGATGGGCAGGAAGAGAAATGAACACTGCTGCCACTGGCCAATTGATACTTAAATGACAATATCACATAGGGGTCATTCTGTGTCAAATCAACCAGAGGTCCCTGGCTCAAATTTTGTTAATATTTTTTCTGTTGAAAGACAAACATAAATAGTGATGAAAGCCAAAATATTAAATGTCACAGATGTATATTTACTGAGTAATCCACTTTTGTAGAGGGGGTCAAAATGACCATTTTCACCTGAGATTTGGAGCTGATTTACAGGGGAGATTGATAGGTCTATTAGTAAAATCTGTTGACTTTAGCAATCTTTGTTTCATTATATGCCAACAGTGACAGTTCAAACCTGGGAAAAAGCACTTGTGTTTTGTGCCTCAAGTTTGCATGCCTGTAACTCCAGAAGTATTAAAGATATCTTAATATCCTTCTAGATTCTCATTCTTAATAAACTTTCCCTTTTGAAATCTTTATTTGCAAGGCCCTATATAGTTCAGTCTGTTTAAAAAGTTACCTACATTTGGTTTGTGACCATTGAAAATAAGTAAAATTCAACAATTTAAACATGAAGTCACATTGGGTATCACATACCGATATCTACGGGGCCTTAAAAATAAAAAAGATTCAGAAAGAAAAGTTTATTAAGATTGAGAATCTAGAAAGATATTAAGATATCTTGAATACTTTTAGAGCAACAGGTATCACAACTTTACAAAAAGAATATTTATGGCACTCAGAAAGGTATGTTCTAGATAGAAAAAAATGAGATGCATTTCTAGTTTCAACATTATTTGTTCTTCAGATATTCCTCTTTAAAACAAAAAATGTATCAGCTGTATGCAAAGATTTTCGTGTGCAATTTACCAATGTACTCATGGAGCCACATTAAGATCTCCATATCTCTGGGATTGAACCATCGAGGGCCTTTAAAATAAAGATACCAAAAGGAAAGTTTTATTAAGAATGAGAATCTAAAAGGATATTAAGATATCTTTAATACTTCTGGAGTTACAGGCATGCAAGCCTGAGGCACAAAACACAAGTGCTTTTTCCCAGGTATGAACTGTCACTGTTGGCATATAATGAAACAAAGATTGCTAAAGTCAACAGATTTTACTAATAGACCTATCAATCTCTGTGTAAAAATAAAATAATGCTGACAGATAACCCATACTTTTGACAACTCTCACATAGTATACATACACAGTATACAATTATTATTTTTTTTTTTGGAAAATTTACAGTAAATCATGTTTTCATGTTCTAAAGGTTGTAGTATGTTTATAGTTAGAAATATGATTTAGTACAGGTGAAATTTTGCTAATATCTCCCTTACTGTATGTACAGTACACATATTTTTTGAAGAAAAAAATGCTGCAATTCCTCTAAAAGTTTTCTTTTAACACGTATTGGTGAATTGCAGTAACTTTTTCATGGAAATATTTGTGTACTGTACATACGGTAAGCGAGATACTGGCAAAATTGCAGTGAGTCAGTCTGACAAATATTAAAGTACTACAAGCTTTGATTTTTTTTAAATGTTAAAAGTCAGCTTAATTTACCCAGATCAGATGTTTTTAAGCAGTTGGGGAATTGGCAGACGTTCCCTTAGACTTCATGCACTGTGTTAGTGTGTCAAAGCATTCTCAGATAGCTGACTAACACCAAACTGTTTAAAAACAAACAGTTGAACGTACATCAATGTGATAATAGCTACCTAAAATGACAGAAATCATCTTTGGAAAAAAAAAAAAAAAGAATTTGAAGTGTAATTGGATTGTTTCATTTGGCTCATGTCCCATTTGTTTACATGGAGATGGTGGGGTTTATGATCTATACTTCAGCCACCCACCAGGGGGTGATCAAAACGATTTGGCTTCACTTGTTTTCAGGACATGTGTGCCACACCAGGTGCTGACCCACAGCATTTAATATTTGTTCATAGCATATTATTTAGTGCACTTAAGAACTGTGGATATTCAGAGTGATATTTTGGTACTCTGAGTTATTTTTATCCATTCATTTCATGTGTATGACAGACCAGTTCTGTAATTTTGTCACCTGAGGTATTACCTTTTTGGTGTTATTTTGTGTAACTTTGAGAGTGTGATTATGTATTACCTCCCAATCTTAACATTTGTTGGGGAATTATACAGCTGTATTGTTCTGGAGAGTTCTATTAAATAGAGCGTTCAGACAGAGGGTGAAAACTGGTGCTGCAATGATGTAAATTATAATAAAAATAGCTTTCTTGAACATTAAATCATGTAAACCAGTTTTGCAGACCCAATAAACAAACTTATGAACTCATAAATGAGCATAATAGGGGCCTTGTAATAAGTCATGTTACGTCCCCCTTTTGTCTAGGGGTGACGGGAGAGTAACATATAGAAATTGAAATGAATGAAAACGCATCCCTTCGAAAAACAGGGCCAAAAATGAGAGAGAGAGTTTGTTCTGTCGGCACTTCCAGAACTCACAAACACAGATTATCTCTTCAAGGTTTTATTCAAAGTAAAGTCTCTTATAACAATTAAGAATAAGGCAAAACAATAGAGAGAACTCAAATAAGTAATGATAAATAATGAGAAGACGCTTCTAGCTTCAGGAGGGAGTTAAAGCCAAAATAACACACAAAAGGAGTAAGCTACCTGGGAGTAAGGGAGTCTAAATAACCTTTCAAACAAACAAATCTCTTACCTGACTACCTTACTAACTATTCTGGAGTACTTAATTTGGCTGGTTGAAATTGGTTGCAATCACTATGGCACATCCAGTTAGAATATAATGACGACTCTGATGTTTCTTCTTCAAACATTTATTATCCACTATGGATAGGTATGAGTATGTGGTTCTGAAAGTATACAAACAAAATAGTAAATAACAGTACATAAGAATAATAGTAAGCATGATAACAATAAACAAATAACGTTACATCCATAATAATAAGCTGTTACACATGCCATAAATTCTCTAGGATTAACCATATAATTGTCATGTAGGCTTATTTATCGTCATGTAAGGATCCTGCTCTGAGCGGGGCTCGAACTTGGGGCTGCATCGTCATTAGCGCCATTCCGGCTGCCTTATGTAAACAATATGACGCAGCATTCACGACATGAATCCTAACACATTTATCTGTACAACTAGGCATATAACACTCAGTGCAATTATGATAGACATGTAAACAGGTGTTGGAAACAATTATATCACAGAGGTATACTCATTATTCGTACAGTAATTGTCTATGCATGATCGCGTTGGATAAGGATCTATGATATTAATATTTTCAGTTCGCGGTCAAATTTCCTTCCACTCAAACATGAACAACACATTAATATACATGAAGAACAACCATAAGAACAATGAAACTTACTTTTAGCTGCACGCACAAACTCGTAATAAACTGTGTAGAAACTCGCAGCTCAGCACTCAAACTTTCTGATGCAAAAACACTTACTCATTCCTTTAGGAGGAGCTGCCTACGGGTGGCGCTAAAGTTCTGTTTTCTATTTGTAATTTAAGCTGTCAGTTAGAAACACAACAATCACTATAGTATTACGTGCATAAATGACAGTCCTTCATAACACTAACCAAAAACAGGGGTTAGTGAAAACAAAAGGCACCCACCTCCCTACTGCATCTGCAAACCATGATAACAGGGCAATTACACACTGCCACTACAGCAGATACAACAGGCTTTCTTAAAGAAGCTTTCACTACAGCAGATACAACAGGCTTTCTTAAAGAAGCTTTCACTACAGCAGATACAACAGGCTTTCTTAAAGAAGCTTTCACTACAGCAGATACAACAGGCTTTCTTAAAGAAGCTTTCACTACAGCAGATACAACAAAAGTTCTGGGAGGGCAGACAGGCCATGCTCTCTCTGGTGAACAGCCAGTTCCCTCTGTGTAAATGCAAGTTCCTCTCCACCACTCTAACGAGGAACAGGTGGCATCAATTAGGCTCCTGCAAGAGGAACAGGGAGAAAGGAAAACAGGGAAAAACTACACTTCCCAGCAGGCTGTTGGGTATCAGGGAGACACAGTCACATACACACATTCACAAAATTGACAACAATAAATGATATACGTCCTGGGACGTAACAGTCAAGATGTGTTTATGAGGTCAAGATTGATTTCTGTTGAACTCTGTTCAGTAACATCAGCAGCAGTGTTATATGAGTTTAATCTCTGAGAAACTGTTTGTGTTTGTTCTGCAGGAGTGTTTGGTGCTGGAACAGATGAAGTGAAGACAGTGATAGTGATGGAGGGAGATTCAGTCACTCTAAACCCTGATCTTACTAAAATACAGGGAATTAATCAGTTACTGTGGAGGTTTAGAGATTCACATTCAGTCATTGCTCAAATCGAGGAAAATGACATTTCATATCCCATTGTCCCTGAGATGTTCAAAGACAGACTGAAGCTGGATCAGACTGGATCTCTGACAATCACAAACATGAGAACTAATCATACTGGACTTTATAAACTAGAGATCAACCACAAAACTGGGACCTCATATTTGGATTTCAGCGTTACTGTCTATGGTGAGGACACTTTTATTTATGAATAATTAGATGTTTTGAAGTTTATTGTTGTTTTATTAATTAAAATGAATTAAGCTGATTTAAACTGAAGCCTGAAAATCTTACAAAAACATTCTTACAGAATAGCTGTTGCCTATAGAGGGAGCAAACTCAATCAACACAAATATATTTAAGGAATATGTTTAAGGAAAATTATATACAGCAGCACTTAAATTATATAGATAGATAGATAAATAGATAGCATAAACTAATTAATATATGGTCCCTACATGCTTTTTGTAGTAATCATGAGATAAACTAATTGACTGTTAAAGTTAATATTCTAGTGCCAGTAACTGTTTAATGTTTAATATCTGTGAATCTGTCTCATGCAGAGTCTCCAGCTGTTATTGATGCTGTTAAAGGTGAAACGAAGACTGTATCAGTGACGGAGGGAGATCCTGTCACTCTTCAGACTGATACTGAAACACACGGAAAAGAGCTGATAGTGTGGAGGTTTGGAGATGATGAAAAACTCCTAGCTAAACATGATCTAGAGGCCAAGAGTCCACCATTCTATGATCCTGATGAGAGATTCAGAGACAGACTGAAGCTGGATCATCAGACCGGATCTCTGATCATCACAAACAGCAGAACCACAGACTCTGGAGTTTATAAAGTGAAGATCAGCAGCAGCAAACAGACTTTAAACAAGAGATTCATTGTTACTGTCAGCGGTGAGTAACTCAAGACTATTAATGTAATGATTGTTTATCAGCTGTCTGTAAATAATTCATAACTTCTCACCCAGAACTCTTATTATCTAAAACAGCTTGTCTGACACCTGTAAATACAGTAGATCTGATAAATAATGGCTTTCTTTATCACTCAGGTTATATAGTGCTGATGTTTATAGTGTTTGTTGTAGATCAGACTCATTCACACTAATGACTCTTTATCATTACAGTATCAGATCTTCACTCAGGTTATATAGTGTTGATGTTTATAGTGTTTGTTATAGATCAGACTCATTCACACTAATGTCTGTCTCTCTTTATCTGTTCCAGTTCCACCTCTGTCTCCAGCTGCTGTAGCAGGAATTGTTGTAGTTCTGCTGCTGGTATTTTCAGCTGCTGCAGCTGCTGGTGTTCTTTACTATCGTCGCAAACTACTCTCTGAACTACAAAAGAAAATGAGTAAGTATTACAGCTGACACAGCAAGAGGAAAAACATTGAGCTTTATTGTAGTTCAGTACAGTTTAAATGTATTATATGATTTTTCACAACCAATATTTCTGCCTTTTTACCAGTTCTACTTGTGGTTGATTTAGTGCAGTAATCAGTGATTTGTGTGATTGTTCAGAGTTGAGCTGAATGACATTAATACTGATTACTGAATCTGAAAGTGCTGAATTTAAGATCTTTTGATTATGTCTGTTTGTGTCTGTTCATGTAGTTTTGTTCTTCTGCTATTGAAGGTTGAGCAATTTAGCAGAAACAGCCCTAAAATCATCCTGCTGTCCTTTTTCTGTCAAGTTTTATCTGGGCTGCCTGAGCTCTTCATTCATTTAAACATTTTAGACTATTAATACAGAAACTCTAAATTGAAAAACAAGAAAATATCAAGAGAGTTTGCATGTCTACAGTAAATGACACTTATGTTTATAAGTCAATGAATATACCACATCATCTGTTATTTATCATTATAAAGAGAGAGTTTATTCTAAAATATAAATTCTGTCAACATCAGTCCAGCTTTGTCATTGAAAACAGGAGCACTTTACATAGTAGTTTTTAGAGCTCATGTTTGTCAAACAAGAAGCGTCATCTGTCTAAAAGTGTCATATGACTCGTTTACTCGTTAATTGGAAATCTTGAGGCATGTGATGGTTTGTGTGTGAACAGACAGAAATATGAGTAATTATTCACTGATTGTCCTCCCTATCACTAAAACTCTTAAAAAGCAACACAAAAGGTATTTGGGCACAAACAGACCACCAGATTACCTGTCGTCGATGACAGAGGGAAGTAGTTGTTGAATGTTTCAGATGAACTTGATGCATTTCGACTATGAAAAATAAGATTTAAGAAATAAAGAAAAGATTTTGAGAAAACACACTTAAGCTGCACACAAAGCTATCATATGGGTTCAGAAGACTTTTAGCAGATGGACTGCATTTCGGGTGTGTTTAAATATAATTTCTGAGCTTTGTGAAGGCCTCTATAAACTGTCATTGTATTGTAAAGAGCTGCAGGAAGACTTCAGAATCTAGTCATTCATTGGGATGAACATGAGTAAACAATCATAGAATGTTATATGTAGTGAAATGTTGTATTTCATGTCCTTTAAAACAGCATAATTTTTGTAGGTACTTTTGCACAGAGTCAGGTATTTGGCAGACATATGGTCAGCATAGGAAGCATTCTGTGATTTATACATTATTTGAGGAACAGTTGTTTTCAATGCAGCTATGAGGAACAATGTGAAGTTTGTTTAGTCACGCTCTTCATTTAGCAATGCTAAACACTAAACAGCAGTAAATGAATTTTGAAAACTTAGTTTGTTTTGGATATGTACAGTAGGTACCAGTATTGGCTCCTGACCATAAATTTATCTGGTGTAGATTCTGGGTTATAGCGCTAGATAAAGCTTTTACATTGTAATTGCTGAACACATGGAGACACCCTTTTGCAGTGTTTTGTCCTCGCATAATTCAGCCTGAGGGTGGCGTTCTAATGCTGATTGAGTTTCTATCCAAAGTTGTAAATTAACTTATGTGCAAAATTGGAATACTGCATAAAACATTTGAGAATAAAGCACTGTTTCCATCCAACGAGTTAAAGAGAAGAAAATTGTCACTTCCTGATAAACTGGCACTAAATATCACTAAGTAAAGTATGAGAAGCCACTGAATATAATAATTTTCATAATAATAAATGATGTGCACCTCAGACTTTTTTTAATGCGCATGGAGGAATTCGGTAAACGTGCTTCCATCTCTCATTATTCGCATTAAATCGTTTTGCATACGTTTTTGCATTGAATTTTGCACGAATAAATGCCGTTACCAAAACATCCAAAGCTATATGTTTGTCATAAAATAAAAATATCACTGCATGAACTACATATTGGCACATAGTCTGAACTATTAGTACAGACTACTTACAGTACTTAGAAGTACTGCCTACATCAGCTCCATCTTCCTATCAAATCAGCCTTTTGTTTTGCAGAAATAAATGCAATAAAGCTCTCATAGACAACATTTCACTCGCTTTTATAATTTCATATGAAAATATACAAAAATGTTCCTTTCTGAATGTTTTTTTTATAATGCTGAAAATGCAATCAGATCTTGGGGGCTAACTTACAAAGGTTTGCTCAAAAAAATCCCTTATGACGTTGGAAAAGTTTAACTCCCTGACAATTACACTTTTGATTGACATGTGTGTCAGAATAAGTCTTTTGCCATTGTTGATTTTTTTTTTTTTTTTTTCCCAACTATGACAGCTTTGAAAAATAATGTTCTACATATGTATTTGTGACTGGTTTAAAAGTATACAGTTTTAAAAGCTCTCGATTTTAAATTCTCGAGATAATATTATGACATCAGCTTGTCTATTATTAGGAATTCAACGTGAGTAGCTACGTCAGGTGAGTTCGATACAGGCCAATCATTAGGGTGGATAGTACGCACATTGATGCAGGGTCAGTCTCTCTAAACTCCTCCTTTCCGAGAGTCTCTTCTGCTCTGATTGGTCAGATGGCCCAGTCTGTTGTGACTGGTCTACCGCTTACAGCGCATGTCGGAAACCAAACAAATGACCATATCTGAATTTCTGGAGGCTTCCTTAGCATTTGATACACAGTGATACGAACAGTAACAATGGTGTCTTTTGGAAGTGCATGCAAAGTGGATTTGCTTTCGCACCATAAAAAAAATAACTAAAAAAAAATAACTAAAAAAAAATCTTCTCGACATGTCGACAACACGAACCAAACTCTTCAGTCTCAACTAGAACTACAGTGTTTGAGGGCGGGTCAAAGTAGATGTTCGTGAGCAGCCAATGAAGACCATCGGCTGCCATTATGCAAATTTGTTACATTTTTACGTAGGTTTGTAACAGGAAGTGAGACTGGAATTGCTGATGACTGTTTCAGCAGTTCAGAATCGATTCATTCTTTTAGGAGACAATTACTTTATTTATCCTGCACCTGATATTTAAAACAATGTGACAAAAACACACGCAAGTTAAACCCAAATGTTTAATGTCACGATTGTTACCATCTATTTGCAATAGTTTATATCAAGCTGGTCGCTTTTATGGATTCGTTATGCAGCAAAGTTGCATATTTAAAGATAGTGTCATGAGAAAGCAAACTGTATCATTATGCAGCAGACATAAATATATAAACAAATCAGGGGTCGTATTCACAAAACATTTTATCTCACCACTAAGAGTTCTCCTAAATAACAGTAAAAGTTCTTAGCTAAGAGTTTCCTCTTAAAATCTATTTCACAAAACTGCTGAGACCAACTTTTACTAAGGAATAGAGAGAGTCTTAAGATAAGAGAAAGGGCGGGGTTGACCTCGTTGATATGGATGATGTCATCACACTTGATAAGGGAGGAGTCTCTGTCAGTGATTTAACCATAGAAATATTGTAGAATGAGATATCATGTTTCCATATTCAAATAAAGGTTTTAAAATGTTAAACTAGTATATGTTCAGTTAATTGTCCACCTCTTACATGTCTGCATCTCCAGAGAATGCAGAATTCAACAAACATATGATGTTTTATAAACAAAGTTTTGGAGGAGCACGTTATTTATGTATTTATTTATTAAAGATTTATTTTTGATGTTTTATCGTAGATTCAAATCTATAAATTTATGAAGAAAAGGCTCAGCACCCAAGGCTCTGTCACTGTTGAAAATGTGGTGTTCAGTGTCTTTGGGTGCATTGCTGAGGCGGATTGGCACCAACAATCATTTTAGGACTGTTTTTGATTTGGTCTTGGTGATTTAAGAGTCCTCTTCACTACTCCTAGCGTTTCACAGATTTAGAAGCTAGTTTTAGCGATTTATTAAAACTAAAACAATTAAATAACATATTTCAAATCAGCAACAAAATCTGACATGTTTTGAACTGGGTCATTTTTATAAATGCAGCAATTTTATTTGTCTTTTGGACTTTATGTAAACATCTGTTATGTGAAATAGTTTATTAAGTATTAAATAAAAAACATGCAATTTTCATGATCCTTCTTATTTTGTTAAAACGATTAACATTTTTGCATATTCTGCAAGGGGTATGTAAACTGTTTTATGTCAGTTACCGGTGTCGGCACAGTGTGCAGTCGACACACCCATCTTAACAATTTCTATAAATCGCTTCTCTTGCCTGAACATGCCATAAACATTATAGATAACACCAAAAGTAACCATTAATAAACAAACAGATAGCCTAAAACAAATCCTGTCCATTGACGCTGCAAATTGGGTGATTTTTGGTCAATATTTGAGTGAATATTCCTGAAGTATCAGATAATCCACATTATTGTAAAATGTATTTGGCTACTCACATGTTCTTATGGTTTGAGTGTCAGTGGAGTTTTGTGTGAGTGGTTTACTGACCAATGACGTGGAGCAAATGATCATTGCTGATTTTGGACATTTCTGATGTTGTTAGTTTTCTGTTTCTAATTTCTGATCTATATTCATCTGTTTCTGTGCTGCTGCAGAAGTGAATAAATCAGTGGAGAAGGGACATTCTGTCATTCTGAACTATGATACTGATATAAAGAAGGATGATAAAATACAGTGGAAGTTTGAAGAGAAACTCATAGTTAAAATGACTGGAGAGGACCGTGGGAACCTTCAATGGTCTGATGAATTCAGAGACCAAATGACGCTGAACCCTCAGACTGGATCTCTCTTCATTCAACAAACCAGACCTGAACACTCTGGATTATATAAGATGGAGATCACTAGCAGTGATTATTCAACATTCAGACTCTTCAGTCTTACTGTATTTGGTGAGTAACACAAAGTCTTTCAGTGAAACAGCAGCAGTGTATATGACAGACCTTGTGTCAAAATATGATTATAAAAGTGTTCCAGTTGTGTTATATTAATGATGGAGAAACTTTTGACCTGTTCATCATATCAC
The DNA here is from genome assembly GCA_037950675.1 of Hypophthalmichthys molitrix. Lineage (NCBI taxonomy): Eukaryota > Metazoa > Chordata > Actinopteri > Cypriniformes > Xenocyprididae > Hypophthalmichthys > Hypophthalmichthys molitrix. Next base: position 5,395,077 of record CM075494.1, read on the forward strand.
TGCACTGCTTCCATAGCAGATATATATTGATGTAGAAATCAACACACTGTTATGTCAGGAACAAGACCTTCTAGTGGAATTAATGTACAGAGTTAAATCATTAAAATGTGTCTCTAACTATTTTATCAAAGCTGTAAGACTCAAAAAGGTCATGTGGTATTTTTTTTTTTCATGAAGTCAACTGTAAATACAGACAGTTGCAGATTTATTAATTTTAATTCAATAATAATGAATTTATTTAGCCAAGTTGCAAATTTTTGTCTTGTTTTGTCAGACCTGGTTTCTGGTGTTTTAGACAGATCTGGTTCCTCAATGAAGCAGCTTCAAACAGTCTTCTTTCAGATGCTGTTGTCTGTTCTGAAACTGTTATTCACACAGACTGTGTTGCTTCTGTCTGCAGGATTGTTTGATCAACTTTATCAGTCACAATCCTCCTCATTATTCCTGATCATTATTGAACTGCAGTACAGTCATTATCTGATCAGAAATCAAACATTCAGAACCGTTTCTTCACACAAACACAATTCAACACACTCATATTTCATGTCATTTGAGTGGATTTTTACTCTTAGAAACACAGACTGGAGTTCAACACAGTTTCATCAGTGAAACACACATGAGCTGTAGAGATTTATACTTACATTCAGATTTCTAGAATGAGAAGTTGAGCTCTTTTCAACTTAAAAGAGAGTAAATGATATGTCTGTGATACAGTATGTCAGGTATGATGTGTCAATGTTTCTTCTGTTTATTTCTGCTGCTGTTGGTTTTCTGGTTCTGATTTCTGTTCTGTATTTTTCTCTGTTTCTTTGACAGATGAAGTGAAGTCAGTGTCAGTGATGAAGGGGGCGGATGTGACTCTACGTGTCAATACTGAAATACAGACAGGAGATAAGATATTCTGGATGTTTGGAGATGACAACAGTACCATAGCTAAAAACACAAAAGAGAAGTGTGAAGAAGAGTCTGAGTACAGTCATTCTAGATTTAAAGACAATGTGGATCTGAATCATCAGACTGGAGATCTCACCATCAAGACAATCAGAACTGGCCACACTGGAAAATACAAACTAAAGATCATCAGAAATGGCAAAACCTCATTCAAGTTATTCAATGTTACTGTTTCTGGTGAGTGAAATATTTATTTTCATTGTAATTATGATTTTATTTTAGATCAGCATTGTGTTGTTCTTAAAGGATAGTTCAGCCAAAAATGCTCTTGTCATTCCAAACCCACAAGACTTTTATTCATCATAAGATTTCTGTCCACCCATTAAATGTCTGGGGAAACAAAACTTCAAAGCTCCAAAAAACAGAAAGGAAAAAAACCCAAAACACTCCCTGTTCACATGAGAGTGGACGGCAGTGCAGCTCCTCAGGTTGTATCGTGAGAATGTCCCCTTTTGAATGCATTGGGTATGAATTTCTATGAGTTAATCAGACCGATCTCCTCAACTCACCTTCAGGAAATAAAGCTCTTAAACTTTTAGGACAAACAGATCAGTATCTGCTTTCTGTGGACTGCCTCAGTTTTCCTCACTGTTTTTATTGCACACAGACTGAAATTGTTGTGCACAGTCTCCTAAACTAATGACCAGTTCACCGTATAGACACATGAAAACCTGTGCCAAGTCCTTCAGTGACCCACCAGAGCCAAGACTTGAACCCACATCTTTGGAGAGACCTGAAATGACTGTCCACTTTATGTAGAAAGAAAAACATGCTGTTAATGATTCTCTTTAAACAAATTTCTACATTCAATTTCTAATGGTAATTAGATCACTCATGTCAACAATTTACTTTAACGTCTCAGAGAATCAACTACAGACCTGGGGCCGTATGTATAAAGCTGCTCAGAGTAAAATTGTAGTCTTAAAGGCTGATACTTCTGAGTCGAGTGTACACCGTAGTAATGGCGTAGGCTGTTTGTACCACGCGTAGCCTACGACGTAGCCTGACGTGCACCTCTTCAAAAACGTAACAACGCGTCAATTCTACGCGGACTGCAAGCGCTGTGATTGGTCTGCTAGAACTCCTCCCTCGGGTAAAAATAAACTGGCGCGGAGCAATCGGAGAAGATTGAGCGTTTTCAACATCCATATGAATAAAAATACACTCTGTTTCAGGGGACACGAGCAGTCGAACTGCAACAAAAGTTGTTACCTATTTGCCGCTTCTAGTTGTAAGCTTCTCTGACAACGTACATGACAAGCTGCTTCTTCTTCGGCTTTTGCATCGATACTCAACATGACTGCGGACACTGCCTACTAGTGGTCTGCATGCACGTCGACGCAGACAACGACGCAGAAGTATAAATGAAAACAGACTCATAGCCTACGGCGCAGCGGCTCCGGTGTAGGTCCGACGCAGAAGTATAAATCAGCCTTAAGTGTGTCAAATTTCTAAGAATGATGTAATTTTACTCTTATTCCTAGACTTAAGAATAAGTATGATTCATAATGGTTCCTAAGTGTCAAGACTAGGTCTTAGCTCCTAAATTATTTACGAGAGCTGTAGAGGTCTCTTAACCTAGTTAGCAGAGAGGAGGAGACACGCTTTCCAATGAAGATACGATGTATTGGATATATATGATGACATGAGTTGATAAAATGATATAAACTTGATTGTCAATTCTTTTTGTAACTGACCTAATAAGAAATGTAATAACTTTAAATAAATTTAATATTAATTACTGTTTAAGTAATATTTATGTTAAATGCATTTTAATACATTTAATGACTTTGAATAAACTTTTTATAACTTTAAATGTAACAACTTCTCCCACTCTACAAATCAATGCTCTGACTGTAGAAACGAAATGGTAATTAATTTTTTTTTTTTTTTGGTGACTGTAAAAATGCAGCGGTGATGACTTGAGCCCATCAGTCCACAGTAAACAGGCTCTGAAATGGTACTATTGCTAAACTGACCACACCAAACATAGTGGACAAAATTGATGTGCAAAGTGTTTTTTTTTTTTTTTTTTTTTCTAAATGACCCTACAATTTTGCTTAAACCATCAAAATATGAGGAAAATTTTTTTTATTTGTATGTTTATATTATTTAAATGTTTTAAAATGTGAGGGAAGAATGAAACACTAAACTAAGCAAAGGTATTTATCTGACAAAAAGTTTTGGCAAAAAAAAAGGAAAACTACAGCTACAGGTTTCAGAAAACAAAAAAAAAAGCTGAGAAAAAAAAGCACACATTGACTACGACATTATCAGTTTTTAATATTTCACTGATTCTCTCTTGTTTTTGCATGTGTTCATAATTTCTTTGCATGACAGCCTGGCCAAAAATAATTTGAAATTTCATTTCATTATCACACATGAAACGGTTGACTCCAAGCACAGCTACGTGACATGGTTACATCTTTTAACACATTTTTAAAATATTTGAACTAAGGGTGAAGATGTCAGTTTTCAAATGGCTGGACATCACATTTGGTCACTACTCTATGGCAGTTCATTGACTTTCCAACTGACCATCAAACCATGCAGAAAAAGCAAGTTACTTTTATGTTGACTGTGGGCTTTTGTTGGAGCCGTTGATGAACTCGTGACACATCATTGCTCCAACTGTAAATGAGACATATATCAATAGAAAAAGATTACACTCCATCAGTACTAATTTGTGATAATTTTGCACAATGTAAAGCTATTTTTAAAAATAACTTTAAATATTTAAACGTTACAGTGTCTTTTTAAATGATTTCTTTTATAATAGCATTAAATTATTGGTGTTGTGCTGCTGTGACTTCACCCTTGCAGGCTCGCTATCCATGGGTACCAAAGACGTCACTTCCGTTATGCCATTTTTGTGTCCGACATGGCAACTAACACAGCAGCGCCTTATTGTACTGAAACAGCAATGCAAAACATTAATAACTATGATTGTGGCTATTGTATACACTATTGTAATAAAATGTTGTGAATTCTTTGGCCTTAGTTGCTGTGTTTCGGCGTGTTGTTACAGGAAGAATACATCCACAACAGGAGCTATGCTGACTACGTTACTTAGTTCAAGTTCATCTGTGCGTGATTTTGTGCAAATATTAGTTGTAATATTATGTTTATCTTGTATAAAAATATCTGAATTATCCTATATAGGACCTGTTCCATTGAGTTAATTAACCTTCTATCAAAGCGCTTCAGTTTACGGTGTTCATTCTCTTCAGCTTCAGCGCGCACAGCTCAAACAGCAATGATGTTGTCTAAATGAGACGATTTGAGGGGGGAATAAAACGATATTTGGGAAAAAAAAAACATGTTATTGTTTGTGATCCTTATTTTATTACACCAACTGTGTTTTGTCCCTTAAAAACATTTCTACAGTAGTGCCCATGAGAATAAGGTGGATATCTTGTACATGTTCATCGCCATAAACCGGAGAAAGTGTTAACAAAAAATCTATTGCCTAACACAAAAAAAAAATAAAAATAACATAAAATACCTACAGTATCTTACAGAAGTGAGTACACCCCTCACATTTTTGTAAATATTTTATTATATCTTTTCATGTGACAACACTGAAGAAATGACACTTTGCTACAATGTAAAGTAGTGAGTACAGCTTGTGTAACAGTGTAAATTTGCTTCATGGCAAAGAACTCTCTGAGGATCTGAAAAAAAGAATTGTTGCTCTACATAAAGACAGCGTAGGCTATAAGAAGATTGCCAAGACCCTGAAACTGAGCTGCAGCACGGTGGCCAAGACCATACAGCAGTTTAACAGGACAGGTTCCACTCAGAACAGGCCTCACCATGATTGACCAGAGAAGTTGAGTGCACCTGCTCAGTGTCATATCCAGAGGTTGTGTTTGGGAAATAGACGTATGAGTGCTGCAGAGGTTGAAGGGGTGGGGGGTCAGCGTGTCAGTGCTCAGACCATGCGCCGCACGCTGCATGAGGAGTGTGTCTTGCCTACAGTCAAGCATGGTGGTGGGAGTGTCATGGTCTGGGGCTGCATGAGTGCTGCCGGCACTGGGGAGCTACAGTTCATTGAGGGAACCATGAATGCCAACATGTACTGTGACATTCTGAAGCAGATCATGATCCCCTCCCCTCCATTCCAACATGATAACGACCCCAAACACACCTCCAAGATGACCACTGCCTTGCTAAAGAAGCTGAGGGTAAAGGTGATGGACTGGCCAAGCATGTCTCCAGACCTAAACCCTATTGAGCATCTGTGGGGCATCCTCAAACAGAAGGTGGAGGAGCGCAAGGTCTCTAACATCCACCAGCTCCATGATATCGTCATGGAGGAGTGGAAGAGGACTCCAGTGGCAACCTGTGAAGCTCTGGTGAACTCCATGCCCAAGAGGGTTAAGGCAGTGCTGGAAAATAATGGTGGCCACACAAAATATTGACACTTTGGGCCCAATTTGGACATTTTCACTTAGGGGTTTACTCACTTTTGTGGCCAGCAGTTTAGATATTAATGGCTGTGTGTTGAGTTATTTTGAGGGGAGAGCAAATTTACACTGTTATACAAGCTGTACACTCACTACTTTACACTGTAGCAAAGTGTCATTTCTTCAGTGTTGTCACATGAAAAGATATAATAAAATATTTACAAAAATGTGAGGGGTGAACTCACTTCTGTGAGATACTGTAAATGCAAACATGTCATTTGACAACATTACTTAGACTATAAAGAAACAAAAAGCATGTGCTATGATAAATAAAATGAAATAGCCTCCGGACGGGCAATACGTTAATGGTTTTAATCAAACCATATGTTGATGAAAATAATACGAGCAAAAGTGCTAGTTATTAAAAGTAATGCATTAATGTTTTCATAAAGAAATATGAAACATTTTTAATATTACAGTAATAGTAAACATCTTTAATTACTGTTTGATATAAGATCAGCTGTTTGAGCTGCATGCGCACGCTGAACCTGAAGAGAATCAAAACCCGTAAACTGAAGCTAGAAGGTTAATTAACTCAACGGAACACATCCTATATAAGATAATTCAGATATTTATACAAAATAAAAATATTACACAACTAGTATTTGCACAAAATCACGCACAGATGAACTTGAACTAAGTAGCGTTACCTGTACTAGGAATAATGTAGCTGTTGTGGATGCGTTCTTCCCATCACAACACGCCGAAACACAGCAACTAAGCCCAAAGAATTAACATTTTATTACAATAGTGTATACAATTATAATGTTATGTATAAGACAGCCGCAATCATAGTTATTAATGATTTGCGTTGCTGTTTGAGATCTTGCGCTGAAGCTAAAGATGATCATCAGTAGGCCTACAATAAAGCTCTGCGGGTTATTTACCTCAACAAGACGCATCCTATATGAGATTCATCAGATATTTATACTACATAAATTTAATATTATGACTTTTATCTGCACAAAATGACGCGAATGCACAAGTGAAGCTTGAACTAAGTTATGTGCTAATCAGAATGATTAACTTAATGATTAAGACGTGCTCTTCCCACAACAACAGAGAATTCACAACGTTTTATGACAATAGTGTTCTCATTATAATGTAAATGACAGTCCCAGCAGTTATTAATGTTGTGCATTGCTGTTTGGCTGCCAGTGGTGTGGTTCCTTCTGATTGAAGCCAACCATTTATTCTGCCGATCTAACTCCTTTGGGACCGAATAAAATTGTAGTTTGGGGTTTCTCTGATGACTGTTGTTACAGCTAACAGCACAACATCACAGGCAAATTGAAACCTTGTTGTGAACCTTCTGAAAGTGTTTCGTTGACCTTCCTCTGGTAGTTGTAGCTGCTGTGACCATAGACTGAAACAGATCGCACAGCTGTGACTGGACACAAAAATGGTGGCGATAAAGCAGTGACATCACATGAACCCCATGGATTGGCTGATTCAGATGTTGAGGGCCGCCATTTTGAGTTGACATCATTGCAGTCCTTAGTGCACAACACTTCAGTCAGCACTTCAGAATCAGTCTTATACTTTACTAAAAGTTGCTTTTAGCTTCTTTATAAAAGTCTCTTAGAAAAGTCCTGCTCTTTACTAAGAATTTTTTGACACTCAAGTCAAAACTTAAGACTATTCTTAAGATCATTTTTGAGAACTTTTATACATACGGTCACAGGGGTCATATTCACAAAACATCTTGAGGCTAAAAGTAGCTCCTAACTTGCCGATTTAAGAGAAACTCCTACAAATAATGGGCGTGTCAGTCCTAAATTTAGGACTCATAATTTTTTGCTCTAAGAGTATTTCACAAAGCATTTTAGTGCTAAAACTATCTCCTAAATCTTTGAAGAGATAGGAGTCGTGATGAGGACTCTTGAGTCTCTAAGACCAAATCAGAAATCACTAAAATGGCTGTTGCCGGTTGTCCACCTCTGCAGTCCGTCCAGACAAAATGTTTTGTGAATATGGCCCTTGATTTCCAGATTTGCAGAGAGAATTTCACTTTTTTTTTTTTTTTTTTTTAATTACTTCATTTCCATAGCAAAAACCTCCCTAGTCGAGCTTCAGTTTTAGCCTGTCTGTCCTAGTGTACACTACACAATGCATTATCAAATCACTGAGCGATACCTGTACGTCTGATTGCTTGTGTTGCATTCAATACTCCTCCTGTTCTGATCAGTGTGTCGCTTTTAAGTGACCATAAAATAAAAAATCCCTCCGTTTTCTGAATGCATGTTATTGATCTTATTGTAAGTAATGTATCCATGCATAGATTTCATTTTTATTTATTATTTATTATTCTATTTATTTATTCACCTTGTTATTTTTAATGCCGTAACTATAAACCGCTGACTTCTCTCTGGTGATGAACGCAGGACTTCTCTGATCATTTAACTCACTCACATCCTGTTCCTGCAAGCTTTTATACGCTTCACTTACTCATCTAGTGTGAAACAGGCTAATGTTTGCTTGTTATCTGTCTTGTGATCGACAATGAAAGTTTTTCTGGCATTTGGGAATGACCAGAGGAACATGTCAGATGCAAATTATTGTTTGTTTGAGGTGAATTCAGACTTTTTTCACACATTTTTTTCCTGTATTTTCTTCTTTAAAAGAGGATCTTTAAATAGTCAAGCTCAACAAAATCTGTAGTCTGATGTTTGTTGTGTGGATTTCAGGCTGTTCTGTTGGTCAAAACACACATTAGATTTGAGGTCGACTCATTTAATACATTTATATCTTCATGTAGATTTCTATAATATGGTAGAATCAGAGAAAGCTGAGTTCATTACTGATATTTATAAACTGAGTAAATGAAACATTTGAGATGTAGAACAATTGATCAGTAATGCTTTGTTGTCTGATGTTGTTGGTTTTCTGATTCTAATTTCTGATCTATATTTCTCTGTTTCTGTGTTGCTGCAGAACATCGAATGAAGGAATCAGTGCTGAAGGGACGTCCTGTCACTCTGTACTATGATACTGGAATACTGAAGGATGATAAAATACAGTGGAAGTTTGGAACTGAAGAGAAACTCATTGCTGAAATGACTGGAGAGAACCGTGGGAACCCTCAATGGTCTGATGAATTCAGAGACCAAATTAAGCTGGACCCTCAGACTGGATCTCTCATCATTAAACAAACCAGACCTGAACACTCTGGATTATATAAGATAGAGATCATCACCAGTTATTATTCAACATTCAGACTCTTCAGTCTTATCGTCTTTGGTGAGTAACACAAAGTCTTTCAGTGAAACAGCAGCAGTGTATATGACAGACCTTGTGTCAAAATATGATTATAAAAGTGTTCCGGTTGTGTTATATTAATGATGGAGAAACTCTGACCTGTTCATCATATCACTGCACTGCTTCCATAGCAGATATATATTGATGTAGCAAAGTGAAAGGTGAACTCTGGAATCCACTGCCGCTTCAATATATTTTTTAAGATATTAATCAACATTTATCTTTCTAAATGTTAAATTATTTGAATGACTTCTTCAGCGTTTGTAAAGCATTTATTTTCCTTTTCAAACACTAGAGAATAATGATGAATATTGTCTGCACCTCTCACTGAGAGAAAAGTAAAATTTATCAGTATGTTTTGGGAAACTTTCCTCTTCAGAGCAGAGCTCAGACCAACTTCAGCCTTGAAGAAGCTGTGAAACGTGTATCTGTGTATGTGCGCTAAGTGTTCTGTGTAGGTCCAGTTGACTGGAGACCTGAAGATGCTGCGTCATGACCCCAAAAGGACATCCTAAATCCAGGGTCCCCTCATCAGCATCCTGATGAATGCAGATATGCTTCTGACCATCTGTCCATGTGTGGAAGATTAAAAATTTTGTCTATTTTTCTTAGCCAATTAGAATCATTCAACCTGAAGTAATGATGTAGTTAGTGGACTCTGTTAGAGTATAATTGTTGTGGAAATGTGAATGTACGCAGAGTGGCCAACAAACTCCTTGTGAGACTTGAAGCTGACTTCTGCTGATGAAACTGCAAACTATTCTTCAGTAAAATTTTCTTCAATTTATTATTTTTTTAAACTCTGATTCTAGGTCTTCATCCATCATATCTGGGGCCGTATTCACAAAACATTTTATCTCACCACTAAGAGTTCTCCTAAATGGCAGTAAAAGTTCTTAGCTAAAAGTTTTCTCTTAAAATCTATTCACAAAACTGCTGAGACCAACTTTTACTAAGGAATAGAGAGTCTTAAGATAAGAGAAAGGGCGGGGTTGATATGGATGATGTCATCACACTTACTAACTATGATTGGCTAATAAGGGAGGATTTTACAAAAATGTACAAAAATCCAACTGTATATTGGAGAATAAGTATTTTAAATGGGGGGGAAATCTCATTATGAAATGTTTTTCTCTAATACACATTGCTAACAATTAATCATACCCTTTTATTCAATACTTTTTGCAGCCTCCTTTTGCCAAGATAACAGATCTGTGTCTTCACCTATAATGTCTGATGAGTTTGGAGAACACCTGACAAGAGATCAGAGATCATTCCTTCATACAGAATCTCTCCAGATCCTTCAGATTCCCAGCTCCATGTTGGTGCTTCTTCTCTTCAGTTCACTCCACTCATTTTCTTTAGGGTTCAGGTCAGGGGACTGGGGCGGCCATGGCAGAAGCTTCATTTTGTGCTCAGTGACACATTTTTGTGTTGATTTTGATGTTTGTTTTTGTATCATTGCCCTGAAGGAAGATCCAACCACAGCCCATTATATGACTTCTAACAGGGACAGTCACGTTTTCATTTTTTATCTTTTGCTGTTTGATAGAATCCATGATAACATGCATCTGAACAAGATGTCCAGGATCTCCGGCAGAAAAATACCAGCTACTAGAAAAAGATCCAGCAGTATATTTCATTGTACACATGCTGTACTTTTTATCCCTGTGTGCACCAAAGCCCTCTTAAGTGTTTGCTGCTGAAAATTTCTTTTTTTTTTTCATCTGACCATAGAACCCATCCTGTTTGAAGTTCCAGTCGTGTCAGTTACTTTTTAAACGTTCTATGGTCACATGAAACGGCAACAAAAAATGAGCTTTTTAGCAGCAAACACTTAACAGGGCTTTGGTGCACACAGGGATAAAAAGTACACCATGTGTACAATGAAATATACTGCTGGATCTTGAATATTGTGGGCCTATTTTTCTGCCAGAGATCCTGGACATCTTGATCAGATATATGTTATCATGGATTCTATCAAACAGCAAAAGATAAAAAATCAAAACGTGACTGTCCCTGTTAGAAGTCATATAATGGGCTGTGGTTGGATCTTCCTTCAGGGCAATGATACAAAAACAAACATCAAAATCAACACAAAAATGTGTCACTGAGCACAAAATGAAGCTTCTGCCATGGCCGCCCCAGTCCCCTGACCTGAACCCTAAAGAAAATGAGAGTAGTGAACTGAAGAGAAGAAGCACCAACATGGAGCTGGGAATCTGACGGATCTGGAGAGATTCTGTATGAAGGAATGATCTCTGATCTCTTGTCAGGTGTTCTCCAAACTCATCAGGCATTATAGGTGAAGACTCAGATCTGTTATCTTGGCAAAAGGAGGTTGCAAAAAGTATTGAATAAAAGGGTATGATTAATTGTGAGCAATGTGTATTAGAGAAAAACATTTATTTCATAATGAGATTTTCCCCTATTTAAAATACTTATTCTCCAATATATGGTTGGATTTTTGTAATTTTTTTAAATAAAAGATCAAAAGGATTAACAATGCAGATTTATTTTCTCAGCCTTCTTTAGTCATATTACAAAGCGTATGAATAATTTTGAGCACAACTGTATGTATGTGTGTGTGTATAATATATATATATATATATATATATATTATTTATTTATTTATTTATTAAATAGTTAAATAGTTATTTTGGGCATTTTATCATAGATTCAACTCTATAAATCAAAGTATGTATTGCATTTATGAAGAAAAGGCTCAACACTCAAAGATCTATCACCTATTGCCTCATTAATGTTCAGTGTCTTTGGGCAACAATCCTTTTAGGATTGTTTGTGATTTGGTCTTAGTGACTCAAGAGTCCTCACAACGACTCCTAACTCTTCAAAGATTTAGGAGCTAGTTTTAGCACTAAAATGCTTTGTGAAATACTCTTAGAGCAAAAAAGTAGGAGTCCTAAATTTAGGACTGACACGCCCATTATTTTTAGGAGTTTCTCCTAAATATGCAAGTTAGGAGCTACTTTTAGCCTCAAGATGTTTTGTGAATATGACCCTGATCTTTTGGGTTTTTAACTGTATAATTCCCCTACAAGAGGAACACACTGTTATGTCAGGAACAAGACCTTCTAGTGGAATTAATGTACAGAGTTAAATCATTAAAATGTGTCTCTAACTATTTTATCAAAGCTATAAGACTCAAAAAGGTCATGTGGTATTTTTTTTCCATAAAGTCAACTGTGAATACAGGCAATTGCAGATTGATTAATTTTAACTGGTGTTTTTCTGGTGTTTTAGACAGATCTGGTTCCTCAATGAAGCAGCTTCAAACAGTCTTCTTTCAGATGCTGTTGTCTGTTCTGAAACTGTTATTCACACAGACTGTGTTGCTTCTGTCTGCAGGATTGTTTGATCAACTTTATCAGTCACAATCCTCCTCATTATTCTGATCATTATTGAACTGCAGTACAGTCATTATCTGATCAGAAATCAAACATTCAGAACCGTTTCTTCACAGAAACACAATTCAACACACTCATATTTCATGTCATTTGAGTGGATTTTTACTCTTAGAAACACAGACTGGAGTTCAACACAGTTTCATCAGTGAAACACACATGAGCTGTAGAGATTTATACTTACATTCAGATTTCTAGAATGAGAAGTTGAGCTCTTTTCAACTTAAAAAGAGAGTAAATGATATGTTTGTGATACAGTATGTCAGGTATGATGTGTCAATGTTTCTTCTGTTTATTTCTGCTGCTGTTGGTTTTCTGGTTCTGATTTCTGTTCTGTATTTTTCTCTGTTTCTTTGACAGATGAAGTGAAGTCAGTGTCAGTGATGAAGGGGGCGGATGTGACTCTACGTGTCAATCCTGAAATACAGACAGGAGATAAGATATTCTGGATGTTTGGAGATGACAACTGTACCATAGCTAAAAACACAGAAGAGAAGTGTGAAGAAGAGTCTGAGCACAGTGATTTGAGATTAAAACCCAATGTGGATCTGAATCGTCAGACTGGAGATCTCACCATCAAGAATATCAGTACTTTCCTCACTGGAGAATACAAACTAAAGATCATCAGAAATGGCAAAACCTCATTCAAGTTATTCAAGGTTACTTGTTCTAGTGAGTACAATTTTTACTTTCATTGTAATTATGATTTTATTTTAAAATCAGTATTGTGTCGTTTTTAAAGGATATTTCAGCCAAAAATGCCCTCATGTCGTCCCAAACCCACAAGACTTTTATTCATCACAAGATTTCTGTCCATCCATTAAAAGTGGGGAAACAAAACTTCAAAGCTTCAAAAACTCCTCATACTTCAGCAGTTTGAATTTGATGCTAATTTTAAGAAGTGATGTGATTGATTTGAATGTGGAAATTTGATACAAAAATTGAAGTATTTCTTCACAAAAGATCTTCATTGTGCGAGATCTCTCTGATCCACATTTATGAGAATCTCAACAGTGGTCAGCAGTGCAGATCCTCAGGTTGTATCGTGACAATGTCCCTTTTATATGAACTAGTATAACTTGTATGACTGACTTTCTTTCTATGGAGCACTAAAGTGTTTTTTGACCTCAACCTCGTTGCTATGGAGTATACACACAGTGATTGGCTGATGGGGAGGAGTCAGCGATTTAATCAAAGAAATATTGTAGAATGAGGTGTCATGTTTCCATATTCAAATAAAGGTTTTTTTAAATAAAAATGTTGCCATATTCAATTAAAGGTTTTAAAATGTTGGCTAAGTGTCCCTAATTAAACTAGTATATGTTCAGCTAATTGTCCACCTCTTACATATCTGCATCTCCAGAGATTGCAGAATTCAAGAAACATATGATGTTTTATAAACAATAAAATATATATATATATATATACATATAATATACAGGGCTTGACATTAACACCCGCCAAATGCGGGTAGATTTCAGCTGTGGCGGGTAAGACATCCGCTCCCACTAGCCACTTTGGCGGGTTGAATATAATTTCAGCCTACAGCCAAATGAAAGGTAGCCAAGCTCGTCATAGCACAAAATTACAATCCGATAACAATTCGTTATCGATTAACAGAAGTGCTCTCTCGCGTGCGCTCTCTCTCTCTGTCTCGCGTGCGATCAGATCTCCTTGCGGCTGAATGGTCAAATACACGCACACACAGATGTCAAAATGCTCATCGTGTGGAGTATCTCACGTGAATATAGTCGGTTATGGCTTAAGTGGACGTAAACAGGTGGGTAAAAACTGGATGTGTCTCAGTATATTACGTCCATGCACTCAGCAGCCCCCAAATAAATACCTGTCTGTCATTAATGTTAATCAAACAACAAAAGATGTTAAATAAATGTATACGTGTTAAATAAATTATTTTTTTTATTATTTTTTTTATTTTTTTATTTGTAATTTGCTTCTTTGTTCTTTTTATATAGCCTAACAAAAATAACTGTACCAGCTGATATACAATGTAGTCTTGATTTGGGTGGTCAATCTGCATTTGAAAGTTTGAAAGGGTTTTAAATCTAGCTAATCAAGTAAAATGACTCAAAATCAAGTAATTTTAGCATGCCAAAGTCAACTTTAATCTCTACACACACACACACACACACACACACACACAGGGCTTGACATTAACTCTTTTATATATATATTATATTATATATATATATATATATATAGACCGACATGGACAAAATTATTGGCACCCTTGATAAATATGATCAAAGATGACTTTAAAAATAAATTTGCATTGTTTATCCTTTTGATCTTTAATTTATAAAATTAGCAAAAATCTAACCATTCATTGAAGGAAAAGACTTGAAAGTTGGGGGAAAATCACATTATAAAATAATTGTTTTTCTCCAAAACACATTGGCCACAATTATTGGCACCCCTAGAATTTTTAATGAGTAAAATATATCTGAAAGTTGAAATTCCCCATTTCCACTATCAGGACAATAATTAAGAAGTTCCAATCAACTAAAGATGTTACAAATCTGCCTGGAAAAGGACGTGTATCTAAATCATCCTAATGTGAAGTGAGGAGAAAAGTTTGAGTGGACAAAGACTCTCCAAGGATCACAGCTAGATAATTGAAGAGATTAGTTGAGTCTTGAGTCTCAGAAAGCCTAAAAAAATTATCAAACTGCAACTGCATCCCCACAAGTTGTTCGGGAGGGTTTCAAGAAAAATCCTCTGCTCTCATCCAGAAACAATCTCCAGCATATTCACTTGTCAGACAAGACTGGAACTTCAAACGGGATCTGCTTCTATGGTCAGATGAAACTAAAAAAAAGAGCTTTTTGGCAGCAAACCCACCAGATGGGTTTGGTGCACACATGGATAAAAAGTACCCCATGCCCACGGTTAAATATACTGCTGGATCTTTAATGTTGTGGGCCTATTTTTCTGCTGGAGGTCCTGGACATCTTGTTCAGATACATGGTGTCATGGATTCTAGCAAATACCAACAGATAAAAATCAAAACCTGACCGCTTCTGCTAGAAATCCAATAATGAGCTGTGGTTGGATCTTCCATCAGGACAATGGTCCAAAACAAACATGAAAGCCAACTTAAAAATGTGTCACTGAGCACAAAATGAAGCTTCTGCCATTGTCTTCCCAGTACCCTGACCTGAACCCTGAAGAAAATGAGTGGAGTGAACTGAAGAGAAGAAGCACCAACATGGATCTGGGAATCTGAAGGATCTGGAGAGATTCTGTATGAAGGAATGATCTCTGATCTCTTGTCAGGTGTTCTCCAAACTCATCAGGCATTATAGGTGAAGACTCAGATCTGTTATCTTGGCAAAAGGAGGCTGCAAAAAATATTGAATAAAAGGGTGCCAATAATTGTGGCCAACGTGTTTTGGAGAAAAACATTTATTTCATAATGTGATTTTTCCCCCCACTTTCAATTCTTTTCCTGCAATAAAAGGTTAATTTTATGAATTAAAGATCAAAAGGATAAACAATGCAGATTTATTTTTAAAGTCATCTTTAATCATATTTATCAAGGGTACCAACAATTTTGTCCACGACTGTATATATACACACACACACTCAAACAGACGAGAGCCGACTCACCTATAGTTACTTCGACAGTTTTCTGCATCCTTCCACAACCCCGTTCCTCACTCTCGGCTGGGGATACGGAGGAGAACTTTGGGTTTGGGCTAAATTCCAAGCTCAGAGCCCTCAATCCCCTTGGACAGCACACCAAATATGCTTATTATAATTATTTACTCTATTCGATCATTTGTAAGTGTGAACTCATGAAAACAACTGGCACAGGTAATTATTTATTTATTTATTAAAGATTTATTTTTGGCGTCTTATCGTAGATTCCAATCTATAAATCAAAATATGTACAAACTACATGCTATCTGGGGTATTGCATTTATGAAGAAAAACTTCAGCACCTAAGGCTCTATCTTTGCCTTATGGTGTACAGTGTCTTTAGGCGGATTAGGACTGTTTGTGATTTGGTCTTCATCACGACTCTTAACTCTTCACAGATTTAGGAGTTAGATTTAGCACTAAAATGCTTTAGGACTGACAATGCCCATTATTTTTAAGAGTTTCTCATAAACCGGTGATTTAGGAGCTACTTTTAGCCTTAAGATGTTTTGTGAACATTAAGATGTTTGTGAATCCTGCAAGCTTTTATACGCTTCACTTACACGTCTAGTGTACTAATCTAGACTAATGTTTACTTGTTATCTGTCTTGTGATCGACAATGAAAGTTTTTCTGGCATTTGGGAATGACCAGAGGAACATGCCAGATGCTCTTTGAGCAAATTATTGTTTGTTTGACGTGAATTCAGACTATTTTCCCTCCATTTGCTTCTTTTAGTTTATTTTATAAACTGAGTAAATGAAACATTTGAGATGTTGAACAGTTGATCACTAATGCTTTGTTGTCTGATGTTGTTAATTTTCTGGTTCTGATTTCTGATCTATATTTCTCTGTTTCTGTGCTGCTGCAGAACATCGAGTGAAGGAATCAGTGGAGAAGGGAGATTCTGTCACTCTGAAGTATAATACTGAAATACAGAAGGATGATGAAATACAGTGGAAGTTTAAAGAGAAACTCATTGCTGAAATGACTGGAGAGAACCGTAAGAACCCTCAATGGTCTGATGATGAATTCAGAGACCAAATGAAGCTGGACCCTCGGACTGGATCTCTCATCATTGAAGAAACCAGACCTGAACACTCTGGATTATATAAGATAGAGATCACTAGCAGTTATTATTCAACATTCAGAGTCTTCAGTCTTATCGTCTTTGGTGAGTAACACAAAGTCTTTCAGTGAAACAGCAGCAGTGTATATGACAGACCTTGTGTCAAAATATGATTATAAAAGTGTTCCAGTTGTGTTATATTAATGATGTAGAAACTCTGACCTGTTCATCATATCACTGCACTGCTTCCATAGCAGATATATATTGATGTAGAAATCAACACACTGTTATGACTGTAGACTCAAAAAGGTCATGTGGTATTTTTTTTTTCATAAAGCCAACTGTAAATACAGGCACATGCAGATTTTCATTTTCAATTAATTTTACTTGAATAATCATTTATTTATTTAGCCGAGTTGCTTATTTTTGGCTTGTTTTGTCAGACCTGCTGCCAGTTGCATAATATGTTAAGACTGTGTCTTAAATACTAGTATGACCAACTAGTGATTAGTCAAGGGCAATCAGTGTTACTTTTTGGTTTCAAATTATACCAATCTACGTTTTTATGTACTCAACTTAAAACAGTTATGAACAGTCTTAAAGAAAATTTGATGACTAACTTGTCAGACTAGTCTTAGCAGTTTATGCAACCTGGTTTCTGGTGTTTTAGACAGATCTGGTTCCTCAATGAAGCAGCTTCAAACAGTCTTCTTTCAGATGCTGTTGTCTGTTCTGAAACTGTTATTCACACAGACTGTGTTGCTTCTGTCTGCAGGATTGTTTGATCAACTTTATCAGTCACAATCCTCCTCATTATTCTGATCATTATTGAACTGCAGTACAGTCATTATCTGATCAGAAATCAAACATTCAGAACCGTTTCTTCACAGAAACTCAATTCAACACACTCATATTTCATGTCATTTGAGTGGATTTTTACTCTTAGAAACACAGACTGGAGTTCAACACAGTTTCATCAGTGAAACACACATGAGCTGTAGAGATTTATACTTACATTCAGATTTCTAGAATGAGAAGTTGAGCTCTTTTAACTTAAAATAGAGTAAATGATATGTCTGTGATACAGTATATCAGGTATGATGTGTCAATGTTGCTTCTGTTTATTTCTGCTGCTGTTGGTTTTCTGGTTCTGATTTCTGTTCTGTATTTTTCTCTGTTTCTTTGACAGATGAAGAGAAGTCGGTGCCAGTGATGGAGGGGAAGGATGTGACTCTACCTGCCGATACTGAAATACAGACAGGAGATAAGATATTCTGGATGTTTGGAGATCACAACCGTACCATAGCTAAAGAGTGTGAAGAAGAGTCTGAGTGCAGTGATTCTAGATTTAAAGACAAAGTGGATCTGAATCGTCAGACTGGAGATCTCACCATCAAGAAAATCAGTACTTTCCTCACTGGAGAATACAAACTAAAGATCATCAGAAATGGCAAAACCTCATTCAAGATATTCAATGTTACTGTTTCTGGTGAGTGCAATTTTTACTTTCATTGTAATTATGATTTTATTTTAGATCAGTATTGTGTCGTTCTTAAAGGATATTTCAGCCAAAAATCCCCTGATGTCGTCCCAAACCCATAAGACTTTTATTGAATTTGATCCAAATGTTAATGGAAAATTTGGAAAGGCGGGACTTCAATCATCACCATGACACGAATGAAGCGAGAGACAAACTTGCCTGGGACCGGGAGAAATAACCTCAATTTGTGTGCTATTGTGTGTGTCTATGACTGATTGAGAGCACCCGTTCTAATCATAAGATAATCTTTGTTAATCGTAGTATGTGGTTACGGGTCAATTTTGTATTTCTCCGCAGTTATTGAATTAATCAGAATGAACAGTGTTAAAGCAAACTAGTGCGTTCACATGCTGTGTGTTCACAATTATATCGCAGTTTGTGATATCCTTTATTATCCTTTATTTAATGATCGCGTTAGTAGTTGAGCTATATGCGGTCGCCATGTTTGTTTACGCCGTGGCCCAGAGAATAGATCTGTCGGATTTACAACACGAGAATTCATCCACTTCTTTCAAAATACACGGATGGATGTAAGTGTCCAGTGAATTGGGAGAAGAACAGGGTAAACTTTATAGTTGCAGCTTGCCTTCCTCACATTATCAATTATAATGGAAAGGATTATTATTGCAGCTTCCATAGACATCAGTGTATGTTTTACAAACTCTAACTGTATTGTTACTAGTACTTATGTGTATTTAAATATCTGAAACCTAAAATAAACATCATGTGGTAGAAACACTGAATAGTTGTGATAAATGCCAAGCACTGAGTGCATTCGTCTCTGGCTCAGCGCCCGGAGGGGAGGGGGTGATTACTCGAGTAATCGTTAGAATAATCAAACGATTACTCGATTACCAAATTAATCATTAGCTACAGCCCTTGTATGACTGACTTTCTTTATATGGAGCACTAAAGTGTTTTTCCTTCCATGTAATGGTGTCCAATGTTGTTTGGACCCAAACATTTTTCAGAATATCTTCTTTTGTTTCACAGAAGAAAGTCATACAGGTTTGGAATGACATGAATGAACTATCCATTTAAAGTCCCCGTGAACTGGAAGTTGCAAACGACTTTTCTCCAGTGTTGTGACGTATTTCCAAGTGAAAGGGAATATTGAATAGAGGGCAGGGTTTTACTTTAGCGCTCCTCCTCTCCATCTGTCGCTCATATCAGACTAACGGTTGGAGGGAGTGGTTTAAGCGTTTTATACTTTTCAGATTTTGATTAAAGATTACCACAACAAACAGTTTTTAGTATTAAAAATATTATTAGTATTTAGTATTAACTTGCACGGATTAATTGTTCACCACAAGACTAGTAATATCAAAGTCCCTTTAAGACAAGTCATTTCACTCGGTGGCCATCTTTGAAACGCCTCTCAGACATTCAAGTGCAGCTCCTATCTCTTTGAATGGGGAAACATCAAAAATGAATATGTTAACACGATACCTCGTTCTACAATATTTCTATGGTTAAATCACTGACAGAGACTCCTCCCCATCAGCCAATCATAGTTAGTAAATGTGATGACATCATCCATATCAACGAGGTCAACCCCGCCCTTTCTCTTATCTGAAGACTCTCTCTATTCCTTAGTAAAAGTTTGTCTCAGCAGTTTTGTGAATAGGTTTTAAGAGGAAACTCTTAGCTAAGAACTTTTGCTGCTATTTAGGAGAACTCTTAGTGGTGAGATAAAATGTTTTGTGAATACGGCCCCTGATCTCCAGATCTGCAGAGAGATTTTCACTCTTTTTTTTTTTTTTAAATTAGTACATTTCCATGGCAAAATCTATCAGTAGCTCAGATATAACTTCCTTCAGTCTTAGCCTGTCTGTCCTAGTATACACTACACAATGCATTATCAAATCACTGATGCGATACCTTGCTTGTGTTGCATTCCTGTACTGATCAGAGGTGGGGACTCGAGTCACATGACTTGACTCGAGTCAGACTTAAGTCGCACATTTTAGGACTTGAGACTTGCTTGACAAATATTAACAAAAGACTTGACTTGACTTTGACTTGACATTCATGACTTGAGACTTGACTCGGACTTGAGTTAAAGGACTATATGCACGGTTACTTCCTGGTTGTCGTTAAGCCAGCTAGGGCATTTCCAGTGAACTGTTAACTGTTCATTCTGTAGTCGCTGTACATCGACACAAAACCACCAATAGTTGACTTTTTAATGTTGTATTTATATTCTAATGCAGTTATCACATTTACCTAATTTGCCAATAAACCAGTTTTATTGATTGCAATAAAGACGAAGCTATTGGGACCGTTTAAAAACGCTGTCTGTCATTCGACATGCACACGCATTTTTCCCCCAGCACTTCAAATGCTATTTTTAATGTAATGACGACAAACATTACTTGTTCATCCTTCTGAGACTGTCCCCATTGTAAAACTGAACACTTAAAAATGTAGGAAATTTAACATTTGATAGAAAACACTTGTTTAAAAATAAAAAAAGACAATAATTACCACTTTAACCAGCAGGTGGCGGCAAAGTAGCATTTATTTGCACATATATCAACCATTTCCTCTGATCGTTTTTAACTTCATTTTTGACTAAATATTAAACATTATAAAATAACTAGGTTTAAAAATACATTTTGTCAATGTGAAGTATGAAGTACTCACAAAATCTTAAGAAAAACAATAACTTTTATTGTGAATTAATTACACAGAAAGCGAGCACTCTTTGTAATCACAGCAGCTGTCAGTCAGTGCAGCGCAAGATCAATGATTTCAGCACACTTGTAAAAACACACATTTTATTCAATTAATCTAACTGAAGTGCACAACAAATATTTAAATTTTGAAGCTTTTTTTCACATGAAAGTGTGAAAACCGATGGTCGAATTGAATTTAGCCGAGGAGGAACACTGAGGTACGTCTTTATTTATTTATTTTTATGCCGTCGTGCGTTTGAATAACTAAATTAATGCTATGCCTGACTATTTAAGTGACTGTATTCTGATTATAAACTAAGTATTACACTACTGATGCTCAACACACCAGCAAATGACATCTCACCGGGCGTTTTCGAGCTGGCTTATATTAATGCGGAAGTTCTAAAGAACGCTCCGTGCATAGAGTCCAATGACTTGAAATAACCTGTCTTTTGTTTAATAAATATCTGTTTTTGAACGCGCCGCAACCTAACCACGTGACGCAGCAGGCAAGCAGGGAGAGCTATCGTGAGCTCTTTCATGGACAGAGCATGGACAGTCGTGACTGAACATGGAAGGCGATGTGCCAAGAATAAGTACGTAAAAAAAAAAAATAACGTTTTGGACATGTTAAGAGTTGACTTTGAATTGGTTTTGTGTTCATTAAACAGAAAATTGGGCTAAAATCAGTGCCGTCAACGTTTTCCAGTTTAACGTCAAAAATATTTAACGCAAACACGGCATCCATTTTTTCTGTCATCCTTTGGCTAGCATTACTAATATGATCACGCTCTTATTCATGCAAATGCTTTTAAACCATTTAAAGCTCGTCAAAAGAGAAAAGATCCTGTCACACACACGACGCACAGAAAGACGCGCGCCTGAATGTCACGCTTGAACGAACAATAACACAATAATGCCAAAAATGTCCGTTTTGCCGAGTTAAATAAAGTCTTAAACGAAAGTAAATAGTTGTGAGAAAGTGGGACGCGTCATGTGCGGCAGATCTTAACCAATGCTGTCTGTCATTGAAGAACAAAGGAGGTAACAGAAAAAATGATCACATTTCATTTTTTTGCAAGTACAATGCATTGTAAATGGTTATTCACTGTTCATAAGGAAATGTCAGCTTTTTTGCAATATCACTTAGTATGTGTACAGTGTCTAATAATTGGTCTTCAGTGAAAAGCCTATGGATAGTTTATGGGGATGCACATAAATATATTGTACACACACACACACACACGCACAAAGAAAAGAAAAATCATACAGGCTTGCGAACACAACCATGCACATGCAAACAATACACTTTTCACTCATACATACACACACACGCACACACATTCATTTATTTATTTTTTATTTTAGATTTGTATTGTATTGACAGCTCAGCTGTATGTGGACACCTTTTGAGTAGAAATGCATATTGCATTTTTTTTTTTGCAAATAAAACTCCCATAGTCCATAACTGCTGTAGTTTTAACTTATTTCAATATAAATTCAGTCAAATCATCAAACATTCGTATGACTTGCCAGTGACTTGTTTGCCCCAAGCTACGACTTGACTTGAATTGCTTGACATAAAGCAGTGATATGACTTGACTTTCTTGATTCTAAAAAAAAAAAATGACTTGGACTTGCTTGAGACTTGAAGGTTAAGACTTGAGACTTACTTGTGACTTTAACATGAGTGACTTACTCCCACCTCTGCTGATCAGTGTCGCTTTTAAGTGACCATGAAATAAAAATTCCCTCCATCTGTTTTCTGAATGCATGTTATTGATCTTATTGTAAGTCATTTTAAGGTTATTTATTTCTTGGCCTTGTAATTTTTAATCAAAATGCCATAACCATAAACGGACTTCTCTCTGGTGATGAACGCAGGACTTCTCTGATCATTTAACTCACTCACATCCTGTTCCTGCAAGCTTTTATACGCTTCACTTACTCGTCTAGTGTGAAACAGGCTAATGTTTGCTTGCTATCTGTCTTGTGATCGACAATGAAAGTTTTTCTGGCATTCTAGAATGAGCAGAGGAACATGTCAGATGCTCTTTGAGCAAATTATTGTTTGTTTGAGGTGAATTCTATGGTGGCCCAGTAGTGCAGAACGCAACGCAATAAAGCCACCACACATCGAAAATACTCCCAGCCACTAGAGGGCTTTCAGAGCTTGGTAAAGTTAGTTGTTCTTGCCACTTTTCTACAGAGTTGGCAGTTTTACAAAGATATCAATACCACGATTAGTTTTAACAGTATGTAACCACTGTATATCCACATGAAATATTCATTCAAAACCATCTACGTCCATTATAGCTGCATATTTATACCTGTGAATGAATTGACACACTACCATGGCTCATGGGGACAGCTGCCAATTTCACCAAGTGATTAAAAACATATAAATTGTATTCATTAAAATTACTTTTAACATTTAGAAACAGACTTGTTCAAATTCCAAAGCTTGTATAGGTTCCTATTGGTAAGACTGACTTATTACAGGTGACATTTTGCCAACACACACTAATTATAGACAATAACAGCAACACTTGTGGTGTTAAAGGGTCAAGAATAAACATAAAATGGAGCTAAAAATCAATACTTTATTTTGCCAACATGTTTCGGCACAGAGGCCTTAATCAGGGCTAAAATGTCACAGGTGTGTGTAGGTTCCTTTAAATACAGAGACAGAATTCAAACTTACAAAGAACCAATGAAAAAATAATACCATCCACCAATCATCAACACTTTAAAAGTACATAATCATACATCAACCAATGATTTCCTTACATCAAACACTGCTGAGGAAAAGAAAATATATACCATGCACACCTTCATTGAAAACTTTTATAAAAATGTACAAAAAATAGTATAAAATATTTTTGTGTATGTATGTAGATAACGATCATGTACTTTTATAAACATATACAATATATACTCTTGTTTAAAAGGCCTTAAAATATATATATATACAATGCACATCTTTTTGAAGAACATTTCTATAAAAACTCTTTTAAGACCAATTCTTCATTAATCCCAGTAGGGAACAGACTTTTTAAATAAAAAATCCAAAAAGCCTCCCTTCTTTTTCTAATTAAGTCAATGTGATCTCCTCTTAGTGGATTTTTTATATGTTCAATGCTAAAGAATAAAAAGGAAAACATGGATGATTACATCCTTTAAAATGTTTTGCTACTGGTTTTATATCACCTCTTTTAATAGAGCTCCTGTGTTCTGTAATGCGGTCCCTCAGTAGCCCCTCACTGCAGAGCACTCGAGATCCAGGGGGCGGAGTCTGATAGGTTAAGGGATATGTAAAGTGGGAGGAGTTGGATCTAGGTCCCACCCCCTGGATCTTGTGTTCTGCAGTGAGGACCATCTCCCCTTAAGCGTCGAGATGTTTCTCCAACATGTACTTTTTTACAAGGACACTGAATTTACAATGAACTGTTACATGTAATAAAACTTTCAATATGTTTATCGTTTTTGTAAACAGGATGTTCAAAACATTTAATATTCCTGGTGTATTGGCAACTGATGCAATTACCACATTTAAAATTTCCAAGAGGGATTGTTCTTGTGAGGGTCTTGATTGTGGGTTTCTTTGGGGAACTAATTTATCTGTAATATTTCTGGCTCTTTTGTGAGCAATAAGTGGAGGGTCTTGAAATGTACCTTTTACCTTACCTATATTGAAAGTTTTAGGAGCATATATAGTGCAATATATAATACTGACCCTGAAGATGTCTTCTGGCATTTGTTAGAATTTAGACAATCTTTGCGACTTCTAACTTGTACTTTTTGTTCATAAGAGAGCCACTTTTCATTATAACCTCTCTTTAAATTTTGATAACATTTGACATTTTCCCATTTCATATTCTTCACTATTTTCACAAATACGTTTTATTCTGGTAAGCTGACTTATTGGTAAACTTCTTTTTAAAGAGATAGGAGGAAAACTTTGACCGTGTAACAATGTGTTCCTATCTGTTGGTTTCGTTTATAAGAATGAAGTGAGGTTTTTACCATATTTTAAACAAATACAGTGGTGGTCAGAATTATTGGCACCCTTGGTAAATATGATCAAAGATGACTATAAAAATAAATCTGCATTGTTTATCCTTTTGATCTTTAATTCATAAAATTAGCAAAAGTCTAACCTAATAGACCTTTATCACAGTGGAATTGATTACCGGAAGCATTGTTGCCAACTTAGCAATTTTGTTGCTAGATTTAGCAACTTTTCAGACTAGCAAAGCACCTAAAAGCACCTAGCAACAAATTTAGCTATTTTTAAAATTTATTTGGCAACTTTTAACAACTTTTGAAAAGTGACTTAAACAATCTAAAGTACACAGAAAGAGGAAACCATTGAGCAGCAGACAGTCAAGCAGCACATCAGTCTGGAGAGAGCTGAAGAAAGATGACAGTACACACTTCATATGTGAATTAAGATGATAGTTGTTCGATAATTGTTCATTTATGATACAGCATGTTATTAGCTTGTACCTATAATTGTTGTTCAGTTAGGTACACTCAAAGGTCAAGGTCAATAAAATAGGTTTATATTATTATAAATATATTTAAATTATTATATTTATATTATGAACAAATCTACATTAATAGTTGATTTCAAATCATATTTTTATGTGTATTCTACGCAATAATACAGTTTTGCATCATGGTTACGTGATGACATCATCCCACAACGTCACTTAGCAACTTTCAGCAACAAATCCACCCGCCTTTAGCAACTTCCCTGAACATTAGTTGGCAACACTGGTTCGATTTCATTGTGTTGTGAACTTATGTTTGCTTTTTTAATTTTGTTGTGTTGTGTACTTCTGGGCCACCGTAGAATTCAGACTTTTTTCACACATTTTTTCCCTCTATTTGCTTCTTTTAGTTTAAAAGAGAATCTTTAAATAGTCAAGCTCAACAAAATCTGTAGTCTGATGTTTGTTGTGTGGATTTCAGGCTGTTCTGTTGGTCAAAACACACATTAGATTTGAGGTCGACTCATTTAATTCATTTATATCTTCATGTAGATTTCTATAATATGGTAGAATCAGAGAAAGCTGAGTTCATTACTGATATTTATAAACTGAGTAAATGAAACATTTGAGATGTAGAACAATTGATCAGTAATGCTTTGTTGTCTGATGTTGTTGATTTTCTGGTTCTAATTTCTGATCTATATTTCTCTGTTTCTGTGCTGCTGCAACACTTCAAGTGAATAAATCAGTGGAGAAGGGACATTCTGTCACTCTGAAGTATAATATTGTAATACAGAAGGATGATGAAATACAGTGGAAGTTTGAAGAGAAACTCATAGCTGAAATGACTGGAGAGAACTGTGAGAACCCTCAATGGTCTGATGATGAATTCAGAGACCAAATGACGCTGGACCCTCAGACTGGATCTCTCTTCATTCACCGAACCAGACCTGAACACACTGGATTATATAAACTAAAGATCATCACCAGTGATTATTCAACATTCAGAGTCTTCAGTCTTCTCGTCTTTGGTGAGTAACACAAAGTCTTTCAGTGAAACAGCAGCAGTGTATATGACAGACCTTGTGTCAAAATATGATTATAAAAGTGTTCCAGTTGTGTTATATTAATGATGGAGAAACTCTGACCTGTTCATCATATCACTGCACTGCTTCCATAGCAGATATATATTGATGTAGAAATCAACACACTGTTATGTCAGGAACAAGACCTTCTAGTGGAATTAATGTACAGAGTTAAATCATTAAAATGTGTCTCTAACTATTTTATCAAAGCTATAAGACTCAAAAAGGTCATGTGGTATTTTTTTTTTTTTTTTCATGAAGTCAACTGTGTACAGGCAGATGCAGATTAATTCGTTTTAATTGAATAATAATGAATTTATTTGCTTATTTTTGTCTTGTTTTGTCAGTCCTGGTTTCTGGTGTTTTAGACAGATCTGGTTCCTCAATGAAGCAGCTTCAAACAGTCTTCTTTCAGATGCTGTTGTCTGTTCTGAAACTGTTATTCACACAGACTGTGTTGCTTCTGTCTGCAGGATTGTTTGATCAACTTTATCAGTCACAATCCTCCTCATTATTCCTGATCATTATTGAATCTGATCAGAAATCAAACATTCAGAACCGTTTCTTCACAGAAACTCAATTCAACACACTCATATTTCATGTCATTTGAGTGGATTTTTACTCTTAGAAACACAGACTGGAGTTCAACACAGTTTCATCAGTGAAACACACATGAGCTGTAGAGATTTATACTTACATTCAGATTTCTAGAATGAGAAGTTGAGCTCTTTTCAACTTAAAAGCGAGTAAATGATATGTTTGTGATACAGTATGTCAGGTATGATGTGTCAATGTTTCTTCTGTTTATTTCTGCTGCTGTTGGTTTTCTGGTTCTGATTTCTGTTCTGTATTTTTCTCTGTTTCTTTGACAGATGAAGAGAAGTCAGTGTCAGTGATGGAGGGGGCGGATGTGACTCTACGTGTCAATACTGAAATACAGACAGGAGATAAGATATTCTGGATGTTTGGAAATGAAAACCATCCTGTAGCTAAAAACACAGAAGAGAAGTGTGAAGAAGAGTCTGAGGACAATGATTATAGATTTAAACCCACAGTGGATCTGAATCATCAGACTGGAGATCTCACCATCAAGAACATCTGTATTTTCAACACTGGAGAATACAAACTAAAGATCATCAGAAATGGAAAATCCTCATTCAAGTTATTCAATGTTACTGTTTCTGGTGAGTGAAATATTTACTTTCATTGTAATTATGATTTTATTTTAGATCAGTATTGTGTCGTTCTTAAAGGATAGTTTGGCCCAAAAATACCCTCATGTCGTCCCGAACCCACAAGACTTTTATTCATCACAAGATTTCTGTCCATCAATTAAAAGTGGGGAAACAAAACTTCAAAGCTCCAAAGCTGTATAACATGATGAGTTTTCTGTTGATGAATGTGTCCAAACAGTTGCTCACCTGTCTAATAAAACACATCATTTATTAAAGCATCTCTGGTGTTTCCATGGTTTCTACAAATAAATACCCTCGGAAACCAAGGGTTCAATTAAGTCAGTCAGGTTGATTGGGATCTGAGTGGTAAAAAGTGTCCCAATCAACCTGAATTCACCCAATATAATGCTGAATCTGTAATGCTGAATTAATGTTTAAAGTTTCAAAATGATTTAAGTTTTGCATCACCTCAATGAATTTGCTTCAGCATTATTTATATCAGTGATCTGTAGATAAAGCAAAAACGTGTATTGTTTTCTTCTTGACAGAAATGGCAAACTGTCTGAATGATGATTATGTAGTAATGTCAAGCACATTCTTTTTTTTTTTACATGCAAAAACACGTTTGGTCTAATGGAAACACTTTCCTTGTATTTCTTTGTTTCTATGTGCAGCTGTCACAGATAAAGACAAGAGGAAACCATTGATGAAGGGTGAGATTCTGTTGTCTGAATATCTTTAAAGCGTGATCATGATTTGATGTGTGAGATGCGGCTTCATTCACTTTAGTTTTTATTCAGTTTAGTTTTTTTCATTCAGTTTTCAGATTTCAAACACAGTTTAAATAAACTTTTCATTTTAGTTTGCTTAATTTAGTAGATGCATGAGTTCACAAGTACAATAAATGATGTTCATTTGTGAGAAAAGTGCTTAAACCAGACTGAACTTGTCAAATAAGTGAGATGTACTTCTGACAGTCTGTGTTGAATGATTTTATACATGTAAATGCTTGACTTTAGTTTTGATGTCTCGTATAATATGACTAAATCCAGATCAGTACATCTCTTTTTAATTTGTCATTGTCTGTGTATTTTCTGACAGATTCCACAGAAAAACGAAAGAATGAATCAGTGACTGTAGTGATGCCGCTGCTGAAAGCAGAGAAACCGGATGGAGTGAATGAGCAGGAGAGTTTACTTTAATGAGATTAGACACGCCCACCAGTGTCAATCACTCTGACATCATCAACACTTCATCTCCAGCTGCAACGACAAAAACACATTTCTGCTTTTATAAGCCTCTAGAATCCGTCCAGTGAAAGAGAGAAATGAACCCGTGTCTGTTGATCTGATGAACCTGCATGTAAAAAGCTTCTGTGGTTTTATATGAACCAAGAAACATAGTAATCAAACACTTTATTATATCATTTTAATGTTACACTTCATACCTTTACCACTGTTAACATAATACTAGTGTGAGTCTCACAGCTTTGTGTGATTATCGACAGTGAGTGTAAGGAATATGCTTTTTATAAGATGTTTTACCACAGTATTTGAATTTGCTGTTTTATGTAATTAACACCAGTTTCAGATTAACGTTCATGTTCAGAACTAATCAGTGTCTTTGAGATCACATGACCTTCTCTTCATGTGTAGAAGTTCATTAGTGTGAATGAGACAAACAGCTTTGACCATTCAGTGTTATTCAGCTTCACTGTGACAGTATTATTGTAAAAATAACAATAATTATAACCAACTACTCAAGTTGACATTCTTTAATTAATATATACATTTCTTTTTAAGTTGTAAATGTGTCTTATTTTGCTATATGACGTAATTATGCTCAATTAAGGGTATTTCAAAGATATGATGTTAAGTTCATCTTATCAGACCTTAATGTGAATGTGAGTTGAATTTAAAGTGCCTTTATATTCATGCTGAAGCACTTAAAGTAGCCTTATTGTACTTCTCAAAAAAAAAAAAAAAATTAAAAAAAAAATATGGAAAAAGACATTTTGCATAATACCATTGTGGTGTTCTTCCTTGTGTTTTATTATTTTTTTCAGAAGCATGTGATTGATGAATATTTGAATTTATAAGTAGCCTTATTGTACTTCTCACAAAAAAGATAAAAAAAAAAACATTTTGTTCAAATGTAATATTTAGTGGCATAATACCACATTGTGGTGCTGTTTCTTGTTTTATTATTTTTTTCAGAAGCATGTGATTGATGAATATTGCTCTGCTGCTGATCTTAATGTCTGATCTCTTCTGTCCTCTAGTGGACAAACACTGATACAGCTTTTGCTTCCTAATAAATCTTTTAACATGAATTATTGTCTAGTTTTGTTCATTGTAATGACAAATGCCCAGCAATAAAATGAGACTATAAAATCAGCTGTTGTTCAGCTTTCAAGAGCAAAAAATAACAATATGGCTGAGTTATAGTTTATGAAAAGTACAATCTAGAATGTTTTTATTTTTTTATTACTAATTCAAGTGTTGCATTTTCACCCAGTGCCAAGAACAGGCTCTGCACTTCATCTTTTTTTCTATTGTCTTTTTATTAGTTTTGATATTTTTATAGAAGAAAAGAGAAAAAAGAAAGAACAAAAACAACAATAGAAACAGTAGCAGATGGTATTGGCCATAACAATCATAATATTAAAAGTAAATAAATAATAACAGTAGAAATTACATTTAAAAGTAAAAAAAATACAGTTTCAGCTATGATCAAAAATATGATCAAGCAGTTATTAAAGCATATCCACCAATGGTGGGCGAACCTCTTTCTAAAAATGTTTAGTTTTCTACATTCCCAGAAGATGTGCATTATTGATCCACCTATCGGTCATACATTTGGATACATTTTACTCAGACAAAGTGAGGTGAGGAATTTATAATTCCGTCCTGTAATTTTGTTAAAGGATATTGAGGTAAAAACAATCTCACATACAGAGCTCAACTGGTCTTCATCAAAGTTACACTCAAGGTCCTTTTGCCACACATCTTTAAGTGAGTCTGGAGAATCATGATGGTCTAACGGTGCTCAATTTTCCTTCTTAGTGTTGCTGAATTCATCAGAATCGTCTCTATCCTCGATCACTCCAGTGAGAGTCGCAGAAGTGCTTATCCGAGGATGAATTTGCAAATACTTATAAAACTGTCATGGAATCTTGAACTCTTGAGATTAAATCTGAAAAGGACTTAAAGGGTTTGTTCACCCAAAAAATGAAATTTCTGTCATTAATTACTCGCCCTCATGTTGTTCCACACCCGTAAGACCTTCATTCATCTTCAGAACACAAATTAAGATATTTTTGATGAAATTCGAGAAGAACGTTGTTTATTATTGGCCAGCTCCTGTGTCAGCATCACACGCATGCATCGTGCTGATCATGTGACCAGCTTTGGCCAATAATGAGTTCTGACGTAGAATCTGGAAGTGCTGGACGTAAACAACGTATGAAAATGACACAGAAGAGAAGATATTGTTGAATAAAGTCGTTATTTTTGCGCACAAAAAGTATTCTTGTCTCTTCACAACATTAAGGTTGAACCACTGCAGTCACATGACTGTTTTAACAATGTCTTTAGTACCTTTCTGGACCTTGAAAGTGTTGATTATGCTGTTTCTGATGAATCAGATACTGCTCGGATTTCATCAACAGTATTTTAATTTGTGTTCTGAAGATGAACAAAGATCTTCTGGTGTGGAACGACATGAGGGGGAGGAATTAATGACAGAAATTTAATTTTTGGGTGAACTAACCCTTTAAATGCTTGTCCTGAGAGTGAGTGAGTCTCTGTTCAACTTTACAGAATGAGCTCCAGCAGCTCCAGCAGACGAAGAGCAATAACTCTGACTAAAATATACCTACATGTAAAACGAATAAATGTACTTTTATGAAAACAACAACTGTAACTAATGTGTCATTCATTGTTTTTACAGAAGTGATGTAATCTCTTCACTGCACAGTGAAAAATACTGACAAACCAATAAGATTCATGATTTTGGTCACAGAGCTGCTGAAGTTACATAAAACTGCCACTTGGTGGCTCACAAACAGACTATTACCAACTGACAGCAAATTATTATGTGCATTCATATATTTGTATTATATTTCTATTTAGTTTGAGTATTGTCCATGTGTCAGGTTTAGCAATGTACACATCCCCACATAGGGAGAGAAAGTTAGGATAATGTTTGGATTTGATGGTAGCTGTTTTTTTTTTCCACCACTTCTCACCATTTTTGTTTGTCAGAAATATAAACTGAATTTAGAAATGCTTTTGAAATGAAAAACTCTGTTTAATATATATATATATATATATATTATATATATATATAAAATTTATTATTATTAATACATACTGTGATGTCAGACTGTGGTGATGTGGTTTCTTCACTGCATGGATCTTTAGAGTTTACCAAGAGAAAGAGAGCTGAAGCAGAACACAGGAAAGCAAGAAGTTATGACATTGTTTAAAATTCAGCAGATCAACAGCCTTGAGAAAACCATCAGTTTCTTAGTTTATCACACCCTTCTTTAAAAGGGTTAGGGACGATTAAAGGCACAATATGTAAGTTCAAGTTCAGTTTATTTATATAGCACTTATAAAACAGTCACAACTGACCAAAGTGCTGTACAGAAGTTCAGAAAGAAGAAGTAAAGTAAAAGATATAGATTCAACAACACAGCTAAAACACAGTTTAAAAAAAACAAAAATAAAAAATAAAACAAGGTATAGACACTTAACAGCATAAAAACACGGCAAGAACCATAGAAGAAGATTAATTATAATCCAAAACGTTTTTAGGAGAGACTTAAAAGTAGTCAGGGAAGGGGGAAATCAGGAAACCTGATTTCTAAAGGCAGATTATTCCACAAGTATATACAAGGATGGAGTATATGGTTGCAGCAATTCAGATAAATAGATTGAGGCGAGATTACATAGAGATTTATAAACAAATAAAAGGATTTTAAAATCAATTCTGAATTTACTAGGCAGCCATTGAAGGGTCCTCAAAATTGGAATGATATAATGTAAGATTTTTTTACATTAATAATTTATAATGTAAGATTTGTAATAAAATATCCAAAAACCACTTGCACAGTGTGAAATATTTCATCAAGTTGTGTACTTACATTATCCCAAAGGTTCCCAAGGATTTGTTAATTAGGGCTGGGCAAAAAAAAATCAATTTTTCGATTAATAATTTTTTTTAAAATGTGTTCAATACGATATCAATTTTCAAAAGCCACGTATCGATTTTTTTTTTTCGTATTTACGCAAACATTGGACATAATATCCGATTGACGTTAATCTTATTCCTAGACTTCTCCACTAGATGTCATCCTCTTATTTATTACAGCGGGGCCGATCTCATTCATTTAGTGCTGAACATGGCGGATGCAGCTGCGCCTTTCAGCGTGAAAGACATTCCGGACAGTTGAAGCAAAGAATATACACTAACAAGAAGCGACACTTAATAGAACGTTCCATTGCAACACCGGCGCCCAGTCAGTTTGGGTTAAAATTCTTTAAAAGGCTTATAAACTCTGAATTATTACCAACATATGAAATTAAATTAAGGACATGCATCAGAAAAATTGGGAATGTTGGACAATAAATATATAAATATAACAGCTTGATTTTGCAGTGTTGTCTAATGTCCGTTAAAGCAAAAGTGTCCAAAAGTGTGAATTATGCGATAACGGACACAGCAATGCATCATGTATTATAAGATCATTATGTTTGTAGCGTGATCCATTAAAACATAGCCTACAATATAGCCTATTTCAATTCAGACCTAGATACTGTTATTACTATTACTCCACTAGGTCTAAAATATATTGTTCGCTGCAAACATGATGATCTTAAATTTATTAATTATTAATTTACTATTAATAAATGTGTAAAGTTGCATAAAATGGAAATACTCAATAAAGTAGGCTAACTAAGTTACCTCAGATGGTTGAATGGCTGGATTCCACAACTGGTAAAATAAAACATATATAAGACAATACAACATTTACTGTAGGTGCCATAAAATGTACTGATGATTTCATTTGAAAAATGTTCTTTTGCGCTTTTGATTTGGCAGTGAAATTCGCCAATTTTGGGTGCGTAAGATGTGAAGGATTCTATTGTCCAGTTAGTATTTTCACCCCATAATGGCGGTCGCGCTACCAGAACGCCATCTAGTGGCTGTTGCCCAAAAAGCATCAGAGTGTCACCTCTTGGGTTCTATACTCTTTGACGAGGTGTCCGTCCGGTCGCGAGCCCTCCGCATGATGAAAATTACGTCATGCGGACGGTGCACGAACGCGGATGGCCAAAGTATACCCGGGGCTTTATAGACAAGAAATTGGGTACGACGGGGCTGAAGGCGCGTCTGACTTTATTCTCTTTTAAACCACTAGATGGCACAAATTCAGCTCAGCACTAATTTGGCTGATCCTTGACGCCATCCGGACAGTAACGCAAAGTTGATTCTGCGCTCATTTTATCTAATATGTAATGTTTTTAAAAATGTTGAAGATTTCTGTAGCAAATGAGAATCGATCAAATTATTGAATATATTTTGTTAATGTTTTTCAGTTTTGTTCAAGGTAGGCTAATTATTAAGTTTTTTTTTTTTTTCTGTTGTGCATCTCAGAGCAACAGTGCAATGTTTCGTATTGATGTGAATCTGTGTTTTTAAACGAATAATTTGAGTCAATGATTCAATTACCAATTCATAAAGACAGTCATTTGCTTCATTTCTAAATGAATCAACCGTTTTGAACGAATCATTTGAATGAATGATTCAATGAATCACTCATTAAAACAGGCCTGGACTGCCGCCTACTGGTAGTTTTATACAGGCCTAAACCAGCCCGCACGCACAAACACAATCAGCAAGCTATCGCTTTATCCTTGTAGAAAAAATCCCTAAATATATATATATATATATATTATTTGTCAATATCTCATTCTCCTAATTTGGGCTTGTATTTGTTTGGTAATTACAATTAGAAAAAAAAAAAAAAAGTATAAGCTAAAAGAAATATGCTATATGCAGGAAAGTTTTAGTAATCAGTAATAGGCCTGTCGGCTTTTCGGGCATTAATATAATATAATACTATTGTTTATTTATTTATTTATTAAAGAGATTATATTTTGTCTGGTAAACTTTATCATTACCATATATATAAAACATATAAAGATGTGAATTAATGTAGTGATTAAATATTATCTTTCAATAGCAAAACATATCCAAGTTGTCACCTCAGTATTGTGGTCATTCTGACACAATAACAATTTGTTCTAATAGGACTTTTATTTTTAAGAGTAGCATTGCAGGCGGAATTTGTGGAGGGAAATGGGTGTAATCGCAAATCTGTTTTGCATCTAATAAATACAAGTTTTTACTAGTAAGAATACGATCGTAAAGCTCTGTAACAGGAATTGTTACTAGTAAGAACTGCATTAAAGAGCTCTCTAATTGTAAAGAGCTGATTTAGAGAGCTCTCCAATTCAATTGCAGATCTCTCTAATTGAATTCTTACTAGTAAAAATGCAATTACGACGAGTAACGCTGGGAACGATTTAAGCTAAAATGGCTTGCCATACGCCATTGTGTCTCTCATTGAAAATGAACTATGATGACTTGCGCTTTCCGCGTCCAGGGTGAAACTACTGCCTTTATGTCGACGAGGTACTACTGGCCCAATTTATGAGCGGAATTCTCCCAATTTTCCCGATGCTACTGTATGTTGTTCATTTATATAACAGCACCTTTCCAATGGGTAAACAATATGTGTGCCTTATATGCGTCACGCACAATATAATAATGCTGGCACATATTGACAGAGAATGAATGAGTTAAGAATGAATAGTAAAATGTGTTTCATGCTGTCATGTGGGATAGTAAAGAGAGAACATAATCGGAAAAGCTGTACCAAAATGACTTATGTTTTTTACGTCTCTGTCTTCAAGTCCAAGTCAAGTCTCGGGTCAGTTAAATGTAAATAAATATAAATGTGTAAAGTTACATAAAACGGAAATACTCAATAAAGTAGGCTAACTACGTTACCTCAGATGTTTGAATGGTTGGATTCCACAACTGGTAAAATAAAACATATATAAGTCAATACAGCATTTACTGTAGGTGCCATACAATTTACTGGTGACTTCATTTAAAAAAAAACTGTTCTATTGCGCTTCTGATCTGTGTGTAAGATGTGAAGGATTCTATTGTCCAGTTAGTATTTTCACCCCATAATGGCCGCGCTACCGGAGCGCCATTAGTGGCTGTTTCCCAAAAAGTATCAAAGTGTCGCATCTTGGTTTCTAAGCTCTTTGGTTGAAGGAAATGTCAGTTTCCCGATCGAGCCAGCGCTGCATGGTCATTAATGTTTATCATTTGCACGCGTTTTCAAGCTTTGCCAATATAAGCATTCAAGTGAAAGAGAACTCGCGCGCGCGCTGTGTGAGAAGTTTTGTGTGCGCGTCACACACACCCGAAGAGCTCAGAGCTGCGCGCCTCCGACAGCGTGCAAACAAGAAAATTATTTCTCTTTTACCCGTCATTGCGTCTAAACGGAAATATTTACACAAATTTATCTCAAAATCTCAGCCTTTGCGAATATCTCGGTAAACAGAGTCGGTTATGGTAAGCAGTAGAGAAAGAACGCATGCGTGTCATTATTGTATGTATCAGCGCATTAGTCTTAAAGTGACAGCCACTTAAAATTTTAGAAGCTGTCTGTGTTTTAATGTTAATCAAACTAAAGTGAAAATCACTCCGATCTTCACTGAATAATGTTTTTGTAACTTTAATAAGGATTAACCTTTATTTATTTTGTACAGTGAAGATTATATACAGTGTTTATTTGTGCTATTGCTTGTAGTTTTTTTTTATTTTTTTTATTAATGACAGTTTACTTGTCTTTAATAATCTTTGAAATTTATATTAGTAGTTTTAGCCGTCTTAAATGGAATCAAGAATTGTTAAATTTCACTGGTATCTAAAATATTGGGTGTCATAACCTTATTTATTACAATATAGGTAGGCTATGGGTCAAAAACAACAAAAACAATAACTATTTTATTCATTTATTATTATTATTATTTTTTTTTGTGTGGCGGGGCCAGTGAAAATTTATTGAATTCAGTGAATTAAAAAAAAAACAAACAAAAAAAAAAAAAACAAGAATCGAATCGAAATCGAATCAAATTGAGATCTTGAAAATCAAAATCGAATCGAATTGGGACATCTGAATCGATACCCAGCCCTATTGTTAATCCAAAAAAATTCCAGTTTTAAATAATGGCTCATCCCTTGTCATTGTGGCCTATCAGTGACATTATTTCTGCGCTATCCTCAGTCTCCGCTTGTAGAAGCCATAGATATAGATATACATAGATGCTTCATTAGCGGCTGTTTCAATGGGCTGCTATACATAAGCTGCTAATGAGATCAACTGAGGCAAGCAGGCTTTGGCACAAACAGAGAAATAAAACAAGGATCAATATCAGCGGCATGGCATTTGAGATGAAGGAGAACTTCGCAACAAACTTGGACTTGACAGAGACTCCGCTCTCGCATGTTTTAATAGACAGGTAAGCAAATATGCATTATTATACATATTAATATGCATTATTTATTATTAACCAACCAAATCATTTGCCAAATAGTCACATATCAGTAACAGACCAATATAGCATTAAATTTCACATTCCTTGCAGCGAATTCATTACGATGACATAAAATAGTGTGATCAAACGTACAGGTAATACAAAAAACAATTCATTACCTCATTCGTGAACATGATTTGTGAATTTCATACTTCTCTGTATGGTGAAATCTCTCCTTCATAGCGTCATCAAGCTTCACCTTTGTAATTGTTTTGAAAATGCGACCTCTGGTGGCGAAAACTTACATAGTGTGCCTTTAATGTATCAAACATTGAGACTAAGTTTGATACTTGCATGTCTCGCCCATTTGAATTAAACTGTCCTGATGCAGTTTGTTGAGGCTCCTGTTGATCTTTGCTGATGTTGTCTTGATGAGAGAGAATTAGTTGGATTCAGAGGATCTTTAGTGAATGGAAAGTCAAGGCCACAGCCTGGCACAAGCTTGAGGTTCTTCAGACGTCTTCTAGTTCAGCATCAGAATTCAAAGTTCTCTCCTGGAATATTCGGGGTCTGAAAGCAAGACTTGAAGAAAAAGATCTACTGAGAATCTTTGCAGAATATGACATTGTGTATAGAAGAAAATGAATGCCAAATGTTTTTGAAACAAAAAAGCTTGTTGAAATGCACTAATTGAAATAAAATGCATTACATTAACCATGCTTGCATTTTAATGCAGGCTGAAATTCAACATGGTTGTATATTTAAGCTATGAATATTTCAATTCCAAACATTTCACACACATTTTCATTATTAAAAATTCAATAATCAATATTCACCTTCAGATTTCACTTCACAATCATCCAAAATCCTGTTTGTGGCACAGCAAAGTGTCGTGAATCATCTCTAAGACTGACACTTAAGATTTAGTCCTACACTTCACTTAAATTACTTGAGATGCTTGATAACTAACTTTTAAGCGCAGCTTTGAGCCAAGAATTTTTTTTACTCGTAAGTCAATTCTTAGCAGTGTTCTTGTGAGTAATTCTCAGAGGCTTGATAAATACAGGCCCAGATCTCCAAGCTTTTTTTGCAGTTTTTTTTTTTTTGTTATTAATTACAATGAATTATTATGAATTATTATTATTATAAATTATATAATTATTAATTAGATGTATATAAACAATAGAGATTTATTAGTTTGTAAAATTAAATTGCTACAAATGCTGTTGAATGAGCTTACTCAATACTACATCCATATTCTTGCACTATTTCACACATCCATCTTTGTTAATAACATTTATTTTGAATTGTTTTCCTTGAATCATTTATTTTTATTGCCGAAGGCAATGATAACATCAGCATAGAAAAAATAACAATAGATGCAAATGAAATAAACTGCTTTAACATTTCCAGGCACAGTAGGTATACCTAAAAGCAGCATTCAAATAAAAATGGAATAAACAAATGGAAAAATACATTTACATGAAATGTTAAATTTATGTAATTTACTCTTTTTGAATACATTACTAGATATGGAAAAAAGAGTGACATTTCAGTGACCCATACATACATATACACTATATTGCCAAAAGTTTTGGGACGCCTGCCTTTACGTGCACATGAACTTTAACGACATCCCATTCTTAATCATTAGTTTAATATGGAGTTGTCCCACCCTTTGCAGCTATAACAGCCTCAACTCTTCTGGGAAAGCTTTCCACAAGGTTTAGGAGTGTGTTTATGGGAATTTTTGACCATTCTTCTAGAAGCACATTTGTGAGGTCAGGCAGTGATGTTGGCGAGAAGGCCTGGCTCACAGTCTCTGCTCTAATTCATCCCAAAGGTGTTCTGTCGGGTTGAGGTCAGGACTCTGTGCAGGACAGTCAAGTTCCTCCACACCAAACTCACTCATCCATGTCTTTATGGACCTTGCTTGCTTGCAGTCATGTTGGAACAGGAAGGGGCCATCCCCAAACTGTTCCCACAAAGTTGGGAGCATGAAATTGTCCAAAATGTCTTGGTATGCTGAAGCATTAAGAGTTCCTTTCACTGGAACTAAGGGTCCAAGCCCAACCCCTGAAAAACAACCCCACACCATAATCCCCCCTCCACCAAACTTTACACTTGGCACAATGCAGTCAGGCAAGTACCATTCTCCTGGCAACCGCCAAACCCAGACTCGTCCATCGGATTGCCAGACAGAGAAGTGTGATTCATCACTCCAGAGAACACGTCTCCACTGCTCTAGAGTCCAGTGGCGGTGTGCTTTACACCACTGCATCCGAGGCTTTGCATTGCACTTGGTGATGTAAGGCTTGGATGCAGCTGCTCGGCCATGGAAACCCATTCCATGAAGCTCTCTACGCACTATTCTTGAGCTAATCTGAAGGCCACATGAAGTTTGGAGGTCTGTAGCTATTGACTCTGCAGAAAGTTGGCGACTTCTGCGCACTGTGAGCCTCAGCATGCGCTGACCCCGCTCTGTGATTTTATGTGGTCTACCACTTCATGGCTGAGTTGCTGTTGTTCCCAATTGCTTCCACTTTGTTATGATACCACTAACAGTTGAGCGTGGAATATTTAGTAGTGAAGAAATTTCCCGAATGGACTTATTGCACAGGTGGCAACCTATCACGGTACCACGCTTGAATTCACTGAGCTCCTGAGAGCGACCCATTCTTTCACAAATGTTTGTAGAAGCAGTCTGCATGCCTAGTGCTTGATTTTATACACCTGTGGCCATGGAAGTGATTGGAACACCTGAATTCAATGATTTGGAGGGGTGTCCCAATACTTTTGGCAATATAGTGTGTATATATTATATATATATATATATATATATATATATATATATATATATATATATATATTAGATTTTGTTACCTACCTGAGTTTGGTACTGAGCCGCCTGTTTTAAGAACTCATCCTCCTCATGTCCAGTGGCTCTTGGCTAAATGTCAGAAAAGCCCATTAATAAAAGTTTACAGCAGGGGTGTCCAATCCTGCTCCTGGAGGGCCACTGTCCTGCAAAGTTTAGCTCCACCCCCAATCAAACACAGCTGAACCAGCTAATCAAGGGCTGTGTCCGAAATTGTCCCCTATAACCTTAAATAAGACACTAGTTGAGGGGACAGCCATTTGTAGTGGTCTCCGAAACCACAGTGGATGTTATCGAGTGCACTCCTTCAATCCCATAATGCACCGCAATAACAGTGTACAACTGATGTACTCATAATTCACTGTGAGGGTCATACCGATTGAATTGCCACGTCTCCCTTCCGGCGCACTCAGTGTCCGAATTCGCTCACTCGTTTTCGTTCACTGCTTCAAATATACTATATATTAGTGGAGTAATGTAGGGAATAGTGAATGAGGGTAAAACACAGCTAAGGTCTCACTAGGCATGCTAGAAACTTTCAGGCAGGTGTGTTGAGGCAAGTTGGAGCTAAACTCTGCAGGACAGTGTCCCTCCAGGACCGAGTTTGGATACTCCTGGTTTACAGGAAGCATCTTATTTATAGCCAATGCAACACTGAATGCATCAAATAATCTCTTGTATCTCCATTCATACAGTTATAAGAATAAAATTTCACTGAAGGCATCAAATGTTTGGTTATAATTCTTTTTTCTGTATTCTGTATATGTGTGTATGTAAATGAGACCTGCTTCCAGCATCAACCATGTCATCCTGGGAAAAATGAGTTCCATTCCTCCTCAGCAATTCTACAACGTCCTCATGCCTACAGACATAGAAAAATGACATATAGAGTCACATGTGTTCAATTGACTTCACCTTACAGGTCACCTTTTGTGTATAATGGATGAAAGAAGGTTATATTAGCTGTGTCCCAATTCAGCGGCATGACGAAGGCTATCTCAATATGAAGGCTCCTTTGAATGCGGCCTACTAATGCGTCCTTCTTTCCCTCTGCCACAAAGGATAGAACAAGGGGATTTTTTTTAAACAAAATGCTTGATTACACTTTTAAATACAAGCATTGGGTTTCTAATTAAATTCCCCCTGTAGTCAATTATTTTATCCCTTAAAACTCATCTTTGATCACCAAAATGAAAATTAAAAAAAAATTCAAGTGAAAAAAAATTTCTTCATGCCTTAAAATAGCTTGAATGTAACTCTACACCCTTGCCTCATTTAATATACACGGATCAATGATGCAAATTAGCCCCGCCTCCACTCGCTCACGCCAGCTCGGAGAGTCTAGTGTTGCTGTAGTGACCAGCAGTTTGTTGTTTGTGTTGTGGATATTTAAGAAAAAAGCTTGCTTCGCTTCGTATATTCAGTTTAACAGCTGTGCAACTGAACTGCTCACATGCTTTCTGACGTTTAAATTGTGTTTTAAATTATGAATTGGTAAAACGCCTTTGCAAAACGGTCTGAATCCACTTGCATTTGTTTGGACTGATCTCTCACTGAATCACCTGAAGCGATTTCTCAGTAAAACAGACAGTATCGAGAGAACAAGCAGCCGTTTTCCTCTATGAACATGCGCTAAATGGATGTTTGATATTTTCGTTGCTTTTTGGAGTTCAGATTTAAAACAACATTCAGATGAAATCCTGCAGGCGCCCGTGCCTTTTCCGTACATGTAATAAATGCACATCCTTGAATGAGCGCGGATTTCCAGCGTATTTATTTGAAATTATCAGGTAGGCTGAAAAAAAGGGAATGGATGATCCATTTCAGAGGCGGCCAAAATCAGAATTTATAATGGACTGAATAACATTAGCTCTCTCAGAACTTGACGTGCGAGTCCACACTGACTGAAAATGCACATGAATCACGGTCACACGCTCAGAGCAATATTGTTTTAGCTATGTTTTATAGTATTAAAATATTTCAAAGGACAAAAAAATGCACTTTATTGGCTTTACTTCAAGTCAGCTGTCACTTTACTTTGGCGCGAGCTCCTATGCGCTCGCACACTTGGCACAGCCCTTGCGACGGTTCATTAATTAATATGAATTACTATAATTAGCCTTTTGCTTGACTATCAAACAGCTATCAAACATGTGTTGCTAATGTTACACACACCGTTCTGTTCTTCATCTCAGACAGAGTCAGACAGCTGCCTTCTAACAATCAGTATCCTTACAAACGCTTTGAACAACTACAGGTGCTGGTCATATAATTAGAATATCATCAAAAAGTTGATTTATTTCACTAATTCCATTCAGAAAGTGAATCTTGTATATTATATTCATTCATTACACACAGACTGATATATT
This sequence comes from Hypophthalmichthys molitrix, assembly GCA_037950675.1. NCBI lineage: Eukaryota > Metazoa > Chordata > Actinopteri > Cypriniformes > Xenocyprididae > Hypophthalmichthys > Hypophthalmichthys molitrix. Next base: position 5,437,758 of record CM075494.1, read on the forward strand.
TCAAATGTTTATTTCTTTTAATTTTGATGATTATAACTGACAACTAAGGGAAATCCCAAATTCAGTATCTCATAGAATATTACTTAAGACCAATACAAAGAAAGGATTTTTAGAAATCTTGGCCAACTGAAAGGTATGAACATGAAAAGTATGAGCATGTACGGCACTCAATACTTAGTTGGGGCTCCTTTTGCCTGAATTACTGCAGCAATGCGGTGTGGCATGGAGTCGATCAGTCTGTGGCACTGCTCAGGTGTTATAAGAGCCCAGGTTGCTCTGATAGTGGCCTTCAGCTCTTCTGCATTGTTGGGTCTGGCATATCGCATCTTCCTCTTCACAATACCCCATAGATTTTCTATGGGGTTAAGGTCAGGCGAGTTTGCTGGCCAATTAAGAACAGGGATACCATGGTCCTTAAACCAGGTACTGGTAGCTTTGGCACTGTGTGCAGGTGCCAAGTCCTGTTGGAAAATGAAATCTGCATCTCCATAAAGTTGGTCAGCAGCAAGAAGCATGAAGTGCTCTAAAACTTCCTGGTATACGGCTGCGTTGACCTTGGACCTCAGAAAACACAGTGGACCAACACCAGCAGATAACATGGCACCCCAAACCATCACTGACTGCGGAAACTTTACACTGGACCTCAAGCAACGTAGATTGTGTGCCTCTCCTCTCTTCCTCCAGACTCTGGGACCCTGATTTCCAAAGGAAATGCAAAGTTTACTTTCATCAGAGAACATAACTTTGGACCACTCAGCAGCAGTCCAGTCCTTTTTGTCTTTAGCCCAGGCGAGACGCTTCTGACGCTGTCTGTTGTTCAAGAGTGACACAAGGCTTGACACAAGGAATGTGACAGCTAAAACCTATGTCTTGCATACGTCTGTGCGTAGTGGTTCTTGAAGCACTGACTCCAGCTGCAGTCCACTCTTTGTAAATCTCCCCCACATTTTTGAATGGGTTTTGTTTCACAATCCTCTCCAGGGTGCGGTTATCCCTATTGTTTGTACACTTTTTTCTACCACATCTTTTCCTTCCCTTCGCCTCTCTATTAATGTGCTTGGACACAGAGCTCTGTGAACAGCCAGCCTCTTTTGCAATGACCTTTTGTGTCTTGCCGTCCTTGTGCAAGGTGTCAATGGTCGTCTTTTGGACAACTGTCAAGTCAGCAGTCTTCCCCATGATTGTGTAGCCTACAGAACTAGACTGAGAGACCATTTAAAGGCCTTTGCAGGTGTTTTGAGTTAATTAGCTGATTAGAGTGTGGCACCAGGTGTCTTCAATATTAAACCTTTTCACAATATTCAAATTTTCTGAGATACTGAATTTGGGATTTTCCTTAGTTGTCAGTTATAATCATCAAAATTAAAAGAAATAAACATTTGAAATATATCAGTCTGTGTGTAATGAATGAATATAATGTACAAGTTTCACTTTTTGAATGGAATTAGTGAAATAAATCAACTTTTTGATGATATTCTAATTATATGACCAGCACCTGTATAGTTGTATAGTAAATATAGTTCATCATAACATCGTAAAAGACTCACTATATTGATAAATCTACACAATTTTTCATATCAACAGAAAATTTACCTGGATAACCTGGCTTCTCTCGAGACTTTCCAGCTTCAGAGCGGTCATAGTTAATGATATGCTAAAGCCTGCCGGCACGTTGTTGTGATTGGTTACAAGGTAGTCTGTGACGTCACAAACACCACCGATTTAAAACCGCGGGTTTTTTGGTTTACTGCAGTTTCAAACATAAAATACTCAGCAATGGTGCGGACTTATGAATTTGCACATGGTTTGTCTTAAAGCATATTAAAAACACTACATAGACATATAAACAACATTAAAAACTTGATTTTCACCACAGGGGGTCTTTAATATTACTCAAACTTACTTATATCTTCCTAAGATGCAATTTTATAGATAGTTTATAGTCAAGTCACCTTTATTTATATAGCACTTTATACAATACAGATTGTTTCAAAGCAGCTTTATAGTGATAACAGGAAAATGATGCATTTCGGCTGTTGTTCAGCTAAAGTCAGTTCAGTGTTTAATGTTGATTCATTTCTCTTGTAAAGATCGTCAATTATTAAATTAGTTGTGACTCTGAACTGGGGCAAAGCTATTGTTTTGAAATGAGGGTGAGTAAATGCAACGCTAGGTATGAATTATTATATGGCGAGTTGCATCAGAACAGACTTGCTGTGACTCATTGATGGTTTGCAAAGACTGTCTGTATAAATTACACAGCAATTAGTTAAGTCAAACTTTGAAATTATGGCAACTACTTTTTGTGGCCCCAAAAAGTATTTGGACACTTAAACCAGTACTACCTGAAGCGTTCAGCACTGTGAAGTGGTGTATCACCAAAGCGATCTTTGGCGTCGACATCAGCCCCTTTACTCAGCAGATACTCCACCACTTCCAGATGCCCCTCACATGCAGCGACGTGGAGAGGAGAGCGGCCATCATAGTCTGCCATGTTCAAGTCAAAGCCCTATATAGAAAGATATGAATCATAACCCATATCTTGATTTGCTAGACTGCATTTAATACTGCAAACCAGCACAGCTGACCTGTCTGCATGCTCCTGGACCATTTTTAATATAATAAAAAAATATTCAATTACAAAAAAGTTGCAGGCATACACTATCGCAAACTGTAAAAAGTTTGAAATAGGCTGCATTTATTTGATTCTGCTTTTTACAGGTAGTGTTAATCTTCAAAAATGGGTGTCCAAACAGGAATCAATATCTTACCATTTCCCTTATGGCCTTTAAAGTGTCAGTGTCTCCAATCTTAGCAGCAACGCAGACCAGAGTGGGAGTTAGTGCATCTCGTATGGCATCAAGCTCCTGTGAATACTTCATCACATCATCATAGTTTACATTAAAATACAGGGCACCAAACCTGAGCAGCAGTGTAAACTATATAGGGGCACTAGGCAGTTACAGGAACTCAGTTATAGGAACTAGCCACCAGGGTGATCCCTGAACTGAATTTTCCCCTAGGGCCATTTTATTATGTAGACGTACATGTAAGTTATGCGACTAAAAGAGCAAAAAGGAGGGCTAAGAGACGAAATCTCCTACAACAACTTTCAATGCTACATATCACCAAGACTGAGAGAAGAACACAATGCTGCAGACAAAGGCGACAGGTAAATGCTAACATTAGCTTTCTGTATGTTAGGGAGTAAAAGTATATGTAATCCATGGAGTAAGTATGTACAGTATGGCATGCGTTCAGCCAATCAGTGTATCCTTATATCACTGGTAGTTCCTATAGTGCTGGGTTAGACCTTACTCTGAAGTAGGAGCTAATTTAGTTCCCCCAAAAGGAGTTCCTAGAACTAAAGACGTTCCTGCGGTGCGAAGAAAAGCCAGTACTTCCAAAAGTTATATCTATGAAAACTTTCCTCCAGTGCGAAAGCTCCTCATATACACTGTATGAAACAGAGCAGTTTTGTTACAAAATGATTCAGTGATTTTGAGCGAGTGAATGATTCAGTGACCCATTTATAAGGACAGGTCACTGCATCCGAAATCAAATACTTCCCTACTATATAATTTGTGAAAAACAGTAATAGTCAACAGAGTAGTACTGTATGTCCAAATACATAGTAGTCGGAAAAAAGGCGACCATCATGGCCAACTACTTAAAAAAGAGATTCTGAAGTGCACGTTCAATAGACACTATCCCATGAGGCCACAGGAGAGGATTTGTGAATGGGGGATTTCGCTGATAACAGTAATTGGATGATATTTAGTGCTTTTGTAACTTGGCTGGTTAGGACTGTCATGGACAGCTGACTCCCAAAAATATTCTTCATATTCTGTGCAGTGGGAAGTTCACAGCAGTGACAAAAATGAACTTTTACATTTAAACTGATTTTAAATGGACTTTTATACATGCATGTTTTTCCAACCTTATTAGACATATGCATGATGTTTTATGTCAAATTTTTACATTTATTCAATGAATAAGAAAAATTGGGATTTAATTAATTTATTTTTATTTTTTTGTTCATTAATAATCGCACACCCCTGTTTGTTTAAAGTGCAAAACAAAGTTGGAAACAGAAAAAGTGCAGGTTACATTACCTCGTTACAGTTAACGTTGAGGGACTTGGCCAAGACCTGAATAAAGCGACTGTCGTGGAGAGAAAGCTTTGCTCCGTCCAGGTCAGCGGTCATCTCACCACGCAGATTACAACACAGCATCTTATTAACAAATAACATGTTTGATTAAGTTATTTAAAATGGGTAATAATTATTATCAAATCAAGTAACATGCAAAAAAAAAAAAAAAAAAGGGCATATCAAGGTCAATAAATCTCTTAAAATATCATCAACAGAAATGATAAAACTTTGCGAAGAGTAAGTGCATGAACCAGGCTTTTTATAGACATGGCTAACAAGCTAATGATAGACAGCTGCAGATGATCAGTGCTGATAGGGGGCAAATGATGCTGGGGAATGTAGATGTGATGGTAACAGTCTGTGATGGAGTGCCTCCTGGTGGCCTTCAAGGGCACTCCAGCTGGTGATCCTAACAGGTAATGTGTGTTATTGACCCAAATGTGGTTTAAATGTATTTTTTAAGAGACATTTTCCATACCTTCTTCTTCTCTTCTGGAGTGAGGTCTTGTTTTTCCAGCACATAGGAGAGTTTTGAAAGAGCAGCTTCTGAGGTCATATCAAACCCAGCGACCAAACCGGCATCACTCAGAGCCTGAGAGGGAATATTAAATGATACACTGCTGGAATACCCACACATAAGGCCTTTAAAGGCACAATGTGTAATTTTCGCCGCTAGAGGTCACTTATTCAAAACAAAGGCGTAGCTTGATGAGGCAGTGAATGAGTGTGGAATCATGGGAGTTGTTGTCTTCACCTCCACAGCCGATGGAAAGCAATCTATTAAAAGGTATGATTCAAATTAAGTTAAATGTTTGCTTCCTTCATCCCCGAACTTTGTTACAGTTACATTTGCTCACTTAAATTAACATTATTTTATTTCATTCTTATGAAATAGATGCAAGTTCTGATTTACTAATCATACAGGTCACTTTACTTGACGAATTAAAATTGAATTTAATCAGGGTAATGCAGCACTGTTTTACTTGGTCAAAACAATCATACTAAAATACATTTAAGTGTGTTGAGAGTTATGTTGTCTGATTATATAATATTATATGATGGAGATGGAGAAAATGCTGTATTACTGTTAATGTGGCTATGTTAGCCAATTGACAAAACAGCATTGTCTCAGAGGCGTGATACAAACATTATACTTGCGGTAAATCAAGAAAACAAGCGATTCAAACAATAAGACTAACGGTGTCGAGCTATACAACAGTGAGTAGCTTTCTGTCGATTAAAAAGTATCCAAACAGTTGCTCACCTGTCTAATAAAACACATAATATACTAAAGCGGGTTTCTACAGAAGTAAAACTGGAAATCGAGGGTAATGCGGATATGATGTCGTTGACAGACGACGTAGTGACACAGAACATTACACTGGTTAAAATAGCTGATTTCCAGTGGTGGAAAGAGTACTGAAAATTTGTACTCAAGTACAAGTACTGTTACATTGCTGAAATAATACTCAACTACAAGTAAAAGTACTGGCGTCAAAAAAGTACTCGAGTAAAAGTACAAATTACTCTTCTCAAAAACTACTCAAAGTACTAAAATTACTAATTACTTTTTAGCCGGCGATATTTAATGAATTACAAAACAATATTCAATCAATTAGTAGAAAATAGCTACTTTCAACAAAGCACTTTCACTTTATTCATGAAGTGCATGAATTAGTGGTCACAATACTGGAATTTCTAACTTCAGTACAATACCTTGTAAATGATCAATGTTTAGTATCATTTTAAATACCAATAATATTGATCAATTACCATTACAATAATCTCACTTAAGTATTTGTGTCTTTACAATAGGGTAACTTTGTTGCAATAGCTCACATGCAGAACAAGAAAGGGTGATTTCAAACAGAATTGAATTTACAAAAAAGACAAGTAAACAGTCAGTAATAAAATAAGAACAAATAAAACAAATTACCTCAATTCCATTGAGGTATATGAAATATAACAACACTGAATTTTTATATGCCGTGTATCTTAAAGGGTTAGTTTCACCCAAAAATTAAAATTCTGTCATTAATTACTCACCCTCATCTTGCACAAATTAAGATCTTTTTGATGAAATCTGAGCGCTTTCTGACCCTCCATAGACTGCAATGTTATTACCACTTTTTATGGCCCAGAAAGGTAGTAAAAACATAGTTAAAATAGTTCATGTGACTACAGTGGTTCAACCTTAATGTTATGAAGCGACCAGAATACTTTTTGTGCACAAAATAAACAAAAAAACCCACTTTATTCAACAATTTCTTCTCTTCCATGTCAGTCTTTGACACTGTTGACGTAGTAAACACAGTGCAGCACTTCCAGGTTCTACGTCAGAACATCGGCTCATTATTGGCCGGCTTCTGCATCAGCATCACATGATGTTGTGCTCACATGAACAGCGTCAGAGAGTGACACAGAGAGAGAAAATTGTTTAATAAAGTCGTTATTTTTGTTTTTTGCACACTAAAAGTATTCTGGTCGCTTTATAACTTTAAGGTTGAACCACTGTAGTCACATGGGCTATTTTAACAATGTCTTTACTATCTTTCTGGGCCTGCAAAAGTTGCAATTACGTTGCAGTCTGGGGTTAGAAAGCTCTCGGATTTCATCAAAAATATCTTCATTTGTGTTCTGAAGATGAACGAAGGTCTTACGGGTTTGGAATGACATGAGGGTGAGTAATTAATGACAGAATTTTCATTTTTTGGGTGAACAAACCCTTTAAGAGCCATATAATAATGTTGTTTATTTAGATAAAAAGAACATCAGAATGGTTTGACCTGTAATGTCTGTATGTAGTGATGCAGTTAGACAAACTAGGTTATTTATATGTACAAATCATACAAATGCCCCATTCTGAAACATACATTTACATTGTAAAGAAATAAGAGATCCACCTTTGTTTGTTGAGACTTTCTGGTGCATTTGACTTATATCCAATAAGATTTCCTGTAGCACTTTCATTGGTCAGGGCTGGAAGTGTATTCTGATTGTTTGATAACTTTTGACAACGTTTATTTTAAGACATTTTAAACATCAAAATTCTCCAAAGCTGTTTGTCAAGCTTTCGATTAAATTTCATATTTGAAATCACCAATGAAATCTGACAACAACAGTCCTAAATGCACGTCTCGCGTCTCATATCTGAGGCGCGCATCTGACTGTTTCTATAGGAACCGGAGCTTCAAAGGGCTGCTGCAGTGATGAGATGACTTTACCAATCGGCGATTGGCTCTTATTTAGAAGGCGGGACTTATTCCGCCATATTGTGCGTTGCACTTTCTCCCATTCAAAACAATAAGAGTGACGCGTCTTGTGTTATTCTATAGTCTTTGGTCAAACTCGCTGTCGGGGAGATGAGAGAATGAGAACGCGTCGCTGGTAAAATATCAGGGTTTTCATTGGTCCGTTTACGATCGAATAACTTTATTGGCTACCGATATGCTGGTCAAAGGTTTCAAGGTTTCGTACTTAGTAACGGAATGTGATTTTACAAGTAGCGAAGTAGATTAGGCCTACTAAACTTAATTTGTACTTAAGTAAAAGTAAAATTACAGATTAAAAAATGTACTCAAAAAAGTACAAAAACACGAAAAAACTACTTAATTACGGTAACGTGAGTAGCTGTAATTCGTTACTTCCACCTCTGCTGATTTCTTTGGATTTAAATATTGTTGGAAACATTTGGGATAATGCAAGTACACACGTATATAAAATATGTAACATTGTTCTAGTGTTTTTTGGATATTTTAAATATTTGAATTTTTGGATATTTGAATTTACATATTGTGCCTTCAAGCAAACTCCCATACCTGGCCAGTGGCGTATGAGGTTGTGACCGTGCCCCGGAGGCACTGGGTGCAGTTGATCATGATGAGTCCTCTCTTGATCGCTGCACAGATCTCATCCAGCAGCTCGGTGTCATTGTCAGGGGCGTTACCACTGCCGTAGGTCTCCAATACGATCCCATCCATAGGAGGCTGCAAGAAGGCCTTGACCTGATAAAAAAAAAAATGGATCTCATTTAAACATTCTAAAAGTTCAGCCAAAAATGAAACTTGGTTTCATTATTTAGTTAAAATTGTAAAAAAAAAATAATGAAAATGTTCATGCACTGAATGGAGAGATTTGGCAAAAATAAGTGTGCAAATAAACGCAGACATTACCACACAGCAGAGATGGAAACTCGAGTCTGCAAGTCGCACTTAAGTCGCAAAACAAAAAAAATTGCACGATTTAACCTAGACGGATCGTAATAAAATGGGGGCTCGTCCGGGATGTTTTTTTTTTTAACTTTTTTGTTCGTTAGGCCATTTGTTGCTCGTTCATCGGAATTTCTATCGTTTTCGGAAAGAGAAGTAGGATTAAGTAGGATCTTACTGGTGAGTACGCTATTTGCTAAATGCATATATTGTTATTTCTGATTGGCAGTTTTTATCTTTGTAATTTGGTGAATATTAGTTATACAATGGAATTCAGTATTGAAGCTTTTAGAATTTCACCTACTTTCCAAGCATTACAGAAGTGTTGTAAATCTGACTTGCTTTTGGTAGCAGGTTTTTATGACATATCTGTTCCAAAAGCTGGGACAAAGCGGGAAATTAGAGAAACATTGCATGAAAAGTTGGTGAATATCGGAGTTTTGGAGGGTGAATCCACTCCAGATTTTCCACATGCCGAAGCAGGTGTGCAGGACGTGGAAGTTCCTTTTGGAGATTGTGTTGAGGTAAACGCTGTTCCTAATTCCCTTGTAGGCTCAAATACTGAGGATTTTAGATTGGCAGTTAGACTTAAAGAACTTGACTTAGAAGTTAAACGGCAAGAGCATAGTACACAGCTGTTAAAGATGAAGCAGTATGAACTGGAAAGACAAGGCGCACGCCGTATGTCGGTGAGTAATGTTAGTTGTAAGCTCCCTACCTCACCAATGCCTGATACTGCTAATGTTAATTCTATCAATTTACCTATGGCAAATTCTAACGATTTTGACATTAGTAAACAAATTCGGTTGGTTCCCACGTTCCCACAGCGGCTAATCGCAGTCAATACTATAGCGGCAAAGACGCAGTGCTGTCGGATTTTGTGGTCTCTTGGGAGGCATATTCTCCAAACTTTAGTAAAACTTTAAGCCAATGGCAAGACGATCCAACAACGTGTGTTCTGTTTATCTTCCGCATGTGTGCACATCTATACAGACGTACATCTGTCTCGACCATTAACTGCACAGCAAGCCAAATTATTTGATAAATGTATGAAATATGAGAAAATGAGATCCAGGCAGTCCAGCAATGATTATTTCAGAGATCAAATTTAAATAAGGAATAACAAATTTATTAAAATTATATAGACAAACAAATTCATTAAGTAATTAATAGTTAATAATAAAATCAAGAGTATTGTAGAATCCAGAGCGTTGTATCTAATAGATAAAGATCAGAATATACAGAAAGAAGGAACAAAATTCAGACATTTGCAGAATGAAATGAGAGATAGAAGAGAAGAAGCAGAAGAGCAAAGAAAAGCAAAGGAAAAAGCTAAACTATCAACGACTCATTCCATTTTATACCATAAGCATAGGGAAATTTACATCCCACTCAAACCTATGGTTTGGTCTAATAAGAAAAGGTCAAATGGATTTATCCATTATATCATAGACTGGTCAAGTGTCAAAAATAGATGAAAATAGATATAAGGGATGTTTTGGCCCCCTTAAGGGAATTTTGCAGATCTTACATTATCACATGTCAGCAGAAATAGAAATGGACATATTTTGATATAAAGGTACATCGAGTTCAAATGAGTAACTAATTCCGAAAACATCATCGCTTCTGCAGTACTTGGCAGACGTCCAATATCTAACCACAAACGTGTCAACATGACCTGTTACATTGGAACACTCGAAGAACAATTAAACATAATAAGCATACATACTCTTAAATATAAAATAAGAATAACCATAAGGGTACAATAAAAAGTAAATACTTGAAAATATGATGAGAATTAATCTATAGAGTAGGAGTACATGAATATATGAAATCAAAAATAATACTGATAAATCATAAGCCATAAATGATTAACATAAAATATGAATAAAATGCATGAATATGAATATTGACCATTTTGGATCCACCACTACTTCACAGACTTGAGACTCCAGATGTCAGCGCCATATTGGCACACTGGCAGCTTCACTTACTACAATGGAAGAGAGTGAAAGATGGGCTTTCGTCCATCTTTTTTTACAGTCTATGGTTTATACACGGGTTTTATTACCGCCGGTGCTCACTGGAAGACTACATTACCCATTACTGCTTGAGAACTACAGCAAACTACAGCAACTCAAATAGCTCAAAATACACAGCACTTTTTTTTTCTCGTGGTGACTGTTGTCCCTGAACTCCAAATAGTAATGTTATATAGTGTGAAAGTAATAGTTTTTTTTATTGTGAATAAAAATTAAATGAATGATTTAAGTAATACTTTGTGTGCTTTATTAGACATATTAAAGTAGAAATCAGTTTTGATATTTCAAAACACTATTAATAACTAACTGAAAGAACTGTTGCTAAAAATAGAACAAAGACTTAAGACTTGGCCTTGGCCTTCAGGATCTTGTGAACATGTCTGCCACATGGCCTTACTTTATCAGCAGTGATTCCTGGGAAGAGTCGCAGGAGACCCACTTTAGGGTTCAATTGTGTGTTGACACGGAATGTGCCAGTTGTATTGGGTCGCCACACAATGTCCCAGTTAACTAAAGAGTAAGAAATAAAACATACTCAAAACAACACGTCTGAATAAAATAAATAACACTGCATCATCACTAAGAAGGGAGTTGCAATGTGACATAATATACTATTAAAAACTTTTCTAAATTATTTGTGCATAGTTATTACATGTGCAGTTTTTATGAACTAATATTAATTTTGAATCTACACAAGACTAATATTTGTACTTTGTAATTCATTCTTCTCACCACAGGATTATTAAACAGCAAATGATTGAAAATTGAAATCAAATTTATTAAAAACTAAATAGACATTAAAAAAGGAAAAACTAATAAAAATGACAAAAACACAAAACAAAAGTACTAAAAATGTAACTAAAATGTAAAAGAAAGTTTTCTGCCAGTGAACCTTCCTCTATACGTTCATAAAAATGTAATGAATAACTTGTCAACTACCAATGATGACTTTTTGAAGTTGGATATGGATATGGGTTAGTATATGGATTACATCTACTCAACATTTGTTGAAGCGTCATCATTTGCTCAATTCAACGTTGTTCCAAACCATGCAATTAAAGATTCAAAAACACCATAAACTATCATAAAAGTAGCCTATATGACTTACAATCTTTTCCAAATCTTCCGAAATCATATAACAGCTTAATGGAAGACACATTCATTTAAGTGATAAACAGAAATCACATGGAACACTTTTACAGTACTTCGATAATGTTATTGCATCCTTTTTGAAGCTTAAAGGATTAGTTCACTTCAGAATTAAAATTTCCTGATAATTTACTCACCCCCATGTCATCCAAGATGTTCATGTCTTTCTTTCTTCAGTCGAAAAGAAATTAAGGTTTTTAAGGAAAACATTCCAGGATTTTTCTCCATATAGTGGACTTCAACATAGGGACCAACGGGTTGCCAGACGAGCATTTGTGGTTAAAAAGTATATAATTTTTTTTTTTTTTTAGAAAATGAGTGTTTTGCTAGATAAGACCCTTATTCCCTGTCTGGGATCATGTAGAGCCCTTTGAAGCTGCACTGAAACTGACATTTGGACCTTCAACCCACTGGGTTTAAGTCCACTATATGGAGAAAAATCCTGAAATGTTTCACCCAAATTCTAGAATGTTTCACCCAAAAATGAAAATTCTGTCATCATTTGCTGAAATCAAAAGAAGTTATTTTTGAAGAAAACTGGTAACCAAACAGTTGATGAGCCCCACTGACTTCCATAGTCTTATTATTTTTTTTCCCATTCTATGGAAGTCAATCTGCATCAACTGTTTGGTTACCCATATGTAATGGAGGCCAGCTAGTAAGAGCTGTGTGAGTAACATCTGCGAGGCGGATTACCTGGAGGATTACGCTTATTCTTTAAAATATCTCTTGTGTTCAGCAGAACAAAGAAATTCATACAGGTTTGGAACAATCTGAGGATGACCAAAATTTCTTTTTTTTGGGTGAACTAACCCTTTAAGAGCCTCAGTCCCAAATTACTGTAACTGCATTTTTTAAAAAAGCAACCAATATGTAGTGAATTTCTATGGCAGGAAAAAAATAAAATAAAAAATGAATTTTAATTTTTTATGAAAACTATTCTATAACTAGACCCATATGGGACTGTGTATAAATGTTGGCAGAAGAGGAATTACTTTTGATGTTGACATTGCATTGTGCTAATGGCGGCAGGTTTGGAGAGGTAAACGCGTTAAAGCTTCCAGGGTCCACTTTGGTGACACGATTGCCCCTGAACAGCTTATGATGAAAATACAGGCAAACCTGTGAAGAAAGACACAAAGGGCTTTTTTTGTGTCCATTACTCAATTTAAACTCTTAAAATAAATTTTTATAACAATAATAATTATTATAAAACAATTACCAATAAATTTATAATAAAATATCTTTATTGTGCTTCATTGGCTTGGCAGAAACAAAATAAACTGCAAAACATATAATCATCTCAAAGGACACTTAAAACCACACTTAATCAAATATTATTTCCTGTACTTTATTAAAAACTACCACATTTTAAAATTAAATTATTTAAATGCTAAATAGTTTTAAATGCTTAAACTAATTGATAATGAAATTCTGTCAACTATTTTATAACTGCAGTCCTAACATCCTCCAAAACACCAGTCTTAAAAACATCACAAATATTAGACGGTATCTTGTACATACTGCATTTGTAATGGCTACAAAGGCGTCACTCACAGAGAATTAAAAAAAAAAAAAAAAACTCACCTCAGGGATGACATACTGTCCTGCTATCAACAGCGCCCCCAAGAGGTTCTCCCTCCCATCATTCCTCATCTCAAAGATGGGCACCTGCAACATACAAGATGGTTGTCACCTTTATTTATATAGCGCTTTTTACAATGCAGATTGTGTCAAAGCAGCTTTACATTGATAACTGGTATATAATTTTGGCTGCACAGCAGCTCTTAAAGAATAGTGTCAATGTCGGCAGATCAAAGCACTGTTGAATATCAAATGTCAAGTTGTTGTGAGGTTGTGAAGCTTATAGTTAAGTTAACATGATTTGATGACCACTAGTTAAATGTTAATATTACTTTAAAGGGGGTCCTATTATGCTTTTTTCCTATTAAACTTTCTTTAGTGTGTAATGTTGCTGTTTGAGCATAAAAAAAGTTACAAAGCTCAAAGTCCCTCCAGCGGGAGTAGTCTTGATTTTTCTTCTGAGAACAAACACGTCACAATATCCCTCATTTATTTAATTCCCACCCAAGACACGTTCAAAATAAAGGGGCGGGGCCTGGTTAAGTTAGGGGGTGTTTACATGACACCATTTTCAACTAAAAAAGTAAAACTTTTTATGCGTTTTGTCCGTTCATTTAGACGACAACAGCGTTTTGGGTGCCTGAAAACGCAAACTTTTGAAAACTGGTTTCAAAGTGCAAGTTTCAAGTGGAAGTCTCCATGTAAACAACAAAAAACTTGAATCTGTGGAAATGATGATGTAACCCAGGTTACCAAGAGCCCTGTTAGTGTAAAATAGAAAAAGGAATAAAAAACCATAACACTCGTGAATATGTAAATCAGTACTTTATTTTAATAACATTTGTGAAATAGAAAATAGGTAAATGCATAAATTCAAAAAAGAGAAATAAAACTAATTTGAAAAATTATTCAAATAAAACAAATTGAAGATTGGTCCAATGAGGAAAGCGAAGAGTTAGCCCCGCCCTATGATCGGAGCTGTGCGGGAGAGAGGACGAAGCGAGAACGCGCGATGCGAGAGAGAGAAACAGCAGTTCCGACGTGGTCCTGAAAAAGAAGAAGAAACAGAATTAGAACCCATAAATTAGCAGTTGTGTCAAGAGAAATAACAGATTTTGAGAGAAAAAATGTGAATTGAACATTGTCAGTCGATTATCACGGTTGATGCTAGCGCAAACTGTTACGGAGGAGAGAGAAACTTCCAGAGGTTGGAGTTTTGCCTGTCTGGAAACTTCATAACTAGAAAATTCGAATTCTCTTGCATATTTTCTGGAACCGGACGATCGTTGAAGAAGACTTTGAACTTGAACTGTCCCTGCATTGCACTAGAAAGAGACTGCGAGCAGGAACTGGCGAGCCATGCCCATATAAGGATCGAGCTACGAGAATCAAGAAAGTGGTAGGATTGTGCATACGCTTTTCCTTCGTTTTTTTTTCTGACTGAACTGTGTTGCTCAGAACTCAGTTGCGGAAGAAGGATCTCGTGTAAGCAGTACTGAACTGGAGCTAAAGTTTGGTGAAACCCTAATCCACATTGGGACTGTTATTGTGAGCAGTAAGGTTGATCTATTGTAAATTTCTTTTATTTTCTACTGATTTTTTACTCTCAAATTCCACTGTTCTTTTGTTTCACTTAATTATTTGGTTTTATTTTTTACTTTTTGTTGTTGTTGTTTTCCCGAGGAACACAAGTGAAAAGGGTATTTCGAAGTGTCATTTGGAAGAATTGTATTCATAGTCAAACTCAAAGTTATTCTCTATATTAAATAAGCAAATTAAAAACAAATTGAATAAATATGTGAAAAGAAATTCTATGCCCATATTAGCAGAGTAAGAGTCAGTTAACTTTATTAGGTTGAATCTAAATAGGTCAAAAGGAGACAAACAAATAATAAAAGGTACTAAAACTAAATAGAAAATTATAAAAGGGTTATAAGAAGATTATATTTATTTATTTATTTATTTTTATTTCCATTACCCCCTTTTTGGTCACTATTTCCCTTTTCTTTTTTTTTCCAGTTATTTTGATGATGTATTGAAACTTTGACTTATTGTTGTTATTATTATTATTATTATTATTTTTCCCTTTTCCTTTCATTATTGCATTATTAGCATTCTCTTTAATACATCTTACCTGTTTCTAATGCAGCCAGTGTTGTCGTCATTTCCTTCTCCCCTTGTTGCTGACACAGTCTCTTGAGCGAGTCTGATCTTCTGGTCGCTGGTCCAAATTTAGAAACGGTGTATTCCTTCCCTGCTCATTTCCGTTATTCACTGTTTGAGAGGGAGGGTCGCACTTGCGCCGCACCGCGCGTTACAGAAAGTTGGCGAGCCAGCCAGGAGACTGTTGCTTGGCAACAAGGACAGCAGTAGGAAAGGCAGAAAACGAGAACATTTGTTAAGAAAAAAAAAAAATCCCCCAGAGTGCTGACCTTACTTTGCGATAATGGACATCATAGAGAGAGAAAACGTGAACGTGGAGAGTGCGCTCATAGTCAAAGGCCTCACGTTAACCGAGACAGATAGCGAGCTAGAGACATTCTTGCAAAAGTATGGATCAATTAGACGTAATTTGATAATTGATGACCAAACTTCTGAGTTCCATCACCATGGTATTGTGGAATATGTTCACAGCACTTCCATGCTGAACTTAACACCCTTGTTACCCTTAACCCTGGGAAGTCTCTCAAACCCGACTGTTACATTCCAAGTACGAGCTCTGGCTAGTGTCTATAAGCAGACAGCTAGTGGTACGGTCACTGAAGAGTATCTTGAAACGTTGAAGGCCCTTGCTAGGGGAAGTGGGAAGCCTTTCTTAGATGTGCTTCAGGGGGAGTTGGAAAAGCTTCAGGAAGCCCACTCCGCTAACCGTACTCCAGTAAGAGCACAAAATGTAAGCTTTGATGATTCTCAGAGTGTGGAAGCAATCGTTCCAGAACCTGTGTGTTGTTCCCCGATGCCCTTGTCTACCTCTGCTGAAACAGTAGAAATGCGAACCCCAGAATCAAAAGACCCAACCAAGAGACGGGAGGCCTCTATGGCCTTCCCAAATTCAGAAACTGTTGTTGATGGTGTTACCGTAACTACTAACCCTACTTTTCCTGCGAGCATTGCTGACCCACCGGGTATTCAAAGAATGGTAGTAGAGCACATAGTGAAGACTGCTGATGCCACAATGGCACAGCAGGCCTCAGTTCGACTTAGGGTTTTCTCAGGGAGGAGCCCGCGTCCTCCAAATGAACCCGATTTTGATACTTGGCGAGCAAGTGTAAATCTCCTGTTAAGTGACCCGTCGGTTTCAGACTTGCATAGAGCTCGGAGGATCTTAGATAGCTTGTTGCCTCCAGCCGCAGACGTAGTGAAGCATGTGCGACCTCCAGCTTTGCCGGCGGTATATCTTGAGTTGCTGGAGTCAGTCTATGGTTCTGTAGAGGACGGTGATGAACTGTTGTCCAAGTTCATGGGCACCCTACAGAATCAGGGAGAAAAGTCATCAGATTTTTTGCATCGGTTGCAAGTTATTTTGAGTACAACGATTAGGAGGGGAGGCATTGCGGAGAGAGATCACGATCGTTGCCTCTTAAAACAGTTCATGAGAGGGTGTTGGGACGATGGTCTCATAGCCAGTCTTCAGTTAGGAAGGAGGGAGGCTCAGCCACCCACCTTTGCTGAGTTGGTTGTATTAATCCGAACAGAGGAGGGTAAGCATGCCTCCAAGGAAGAGCGGATGAAAAAGTACCTTGGGTTGTCAAAAGCTCCTAATACTTACCCGAGACCACGAGCTGCCACTCAGCAAGTATCAGCTTATTCTCATGAGACACCAAATGCTGACACTTCTGAAACAGACCTCATAAAGAAACAACTTGCAGAGGTCCAGGCCCAAGTTGCTAATTTAGGTCAAACCACAGGCCATAAGCGGCCGAGTGGGTCCTCTGAGAAGGTGGAGCTGAGCACTTTGAGGAAAGTAGTGGAAGATTTGCGTACTCAGGTAACCACTCTGAAAGCATCCATGGCTCAGGAAGTAAAGCGCGAAAATTCAGATGACTCAGAAATCGCTAAGCTGCGACAACAAGTTGTTGAACTGCAGGCTCAGAGTGTTGCTCAAAAGAGTTATAGAGACTACTCCTGTGAGACTGCTAGTCCCCGAGTTTTCCCGCCTCAGAATTTGTTCGAGACAGACATTGGTAGAAGTGCTAGAAGGGCCCAACCAATGACCAATCGGCCTCGCCCTAGATATTGTTTCAGATGCGGAGAAGACGGGCATTTGGCCATTGCTTGTGATAATGCTGCGAACCCCGCAAAAGTTGAGGAAAAGAGGCGTAAGTTGAGGGAGCAACAGGCTCAGTGGGACTCGCTGCGTGGTCATTCCTCTTTGTCTTTAAACTAGGGGAAGTCTCTGTAGCGGGGCATACAGAGACGAGGTGTAAAAGTATCCGCCCTAAATGTTACAGGCAAGAGCCTGTTACGAATAGTCATCATAAGGCACCGCTAAAAAGCCTGCCGAAGGGGTTAGTAGGGGTTAAGTGCACTGCGCAGATCATTATTGATGGAAAGGAAATAGATTGTCTCCTAGACACAGGGTCTCAGGTTACTACAGTTCCCCAGTCATTCTACGAGGCACATTTGTCTGATTACCCGCTGAAGTCGTTAGAAAATTTGTTGGAAGTGGAGGGAGCCAACGGGCAAGCCGTGCCATACTTGGGGTACACTGAACTGACTTTAAAGTTTCCTAGGGAGTTCGTAGGCGTTGAAGTCGAGGTCCCCACGTTAGCTTTAATAGTTCCAGATCTAAAGAGTCTGTCGCAAGTTCTTGTCGGAACCAACTCCCTGGATGTGCTTTACAGCCATTGCATTAAGGAAAATGAGAGTAGCCCTTGTTCGAGTCTCCACGGATATCAGGCAGTGCTTAAAGTCCTTGAGGCAAGGTGGAGGCAAACTAGCAGTGAAGCAATAGGACAAGTGAAGCTGGTAGGGAATCTTCATGAAGTTGTGCCTGCCGGGAGCACGGTGGTTCTGAATGGATACGTTCAGCTTCGGGAACCCTGTATGGAGAAGTGGGTAATTCTTGAACCACCATCAGCTCCATTTCCAAGCGGCCTCATGGTTGCGAGCTGTGTGCACACATTGCCTTCTAAACGCTCCTCTCAGCTGTCAGTTTTGCTTAAGAATAGTACTCAGACAGACTTAACTATCCCCCCTAAAGCCGTATTGGCTGAGATTCATGCTATACAGAGAGTCGTAGAGAAAACAGCCCAGAATTCAAGCAAGGTTGAGTCACCAGCACCTACCCACGCCAATCTTACCTTTGATTTCGGAGACTCTCCCTTGTCTTCAGATTGGAGGGTGCGGATAACAAACCTGTTAAATTCCATGCCTGAGGTCTTTTCTTTACATGATCTTGATTATGGCTGTACAGGTCAAGTAAAACATCAAATCAGACTAACTGATGAGACGCCCTTCAAGCATAGGGCGCGTCCGATTCACCCACAGGACATTGATGCTGTTCGAAAGCATCTTCAGGAACTAATGACTGCTGGAGTTATTCGTGAGTCTGAGTCCCCTTTTTCTTCGCCCATAGTGGTAGTCCGAAAGAAAGATGGCTCGGTACGGCTCTGTATCGACTTTCGGAAGTTGAATTCCCAGACGATCAAAGACGCATACGCTCTGCCCAATCTGGAAGAAGTCTTTTCTGTACTTACAGGCTCAAAGTGGTTCTCTGTGCTTGATTTAAAGTCTGGGTTTTACCAGATTGAGATGGATGAGGCTGATAAGTGCAAGACTGCTTTCGTATGCCCTCTTGGATTCTGGGAATTCAATAGAATGCCCCAGGGAATCACAAATGCGCCAAGTACGTTCCAAAGATTAATGGAGCGGTGCATGGGTGATCTTCACAGGAAACAGGTACTAGTCTTTATTGATGACCTGATAGTCTTTTCAGAGACCTTGGAAGAGCACGAGTTGCGGTTAGTACAGGTCCTCAATCGGCTTAAAGAGTACGGGTTGAAGTTGTCGCCTGAAAAATGTCGTTTCTTTCAGACATCAGTCAAGTATTTGGGGCATGTTGTCTCGAGGGATGGGGTAAAGACTGACCCGGCTAAGATTGAAGCTCTTAAGACTTGGCCAAGGCCTACAAATTTGAAAGAACTGAGAGCGTTCTTAGGATTTGCAGGGTACTACAGAAGGTTCGTGTGTGACTACTCGAAGATAGTCAAACCTCTCACGGGACTCACTGAAGGGTACCCTCCACTTCGTAGGGGCCGCAGTGGGAAACGAGAGGGGGGTGAGTACTTCAATACCAAAGAGCAGTTCGGTGATCGGTGGACCATTGCATGTCAGAATGCCTTTGATGTCATTATTTCTAAGCTGACCTCCGCTCCTGTCCTGGGTTTTGCTGACCCCAAGCTCCCGTATACGCTTCACACCGATGCCAGTACTACGGGGCTTGGTGCAGCATTGTACCAGGAGCAGGATGGGCAGATGCGGGTAATAGCATTCGCCAGTAGGGGACTGACAAAGAGTGAAGCGAAATACCCCGCACATAAGCTTGAATTTTTGGCCTTAAAGTGGGCTGTCACAGCCAAGTTCAGCGACTATTTGTACGGTGCAGATTTCACTGTTGTAACCGACAGTAATCCCCTGACGTATGTTTTGACTTCTGCAAAGCTTGACGCTACCAGTTACCGCTGGTTGTCTAGTTTGTCGACATATACTTTTAAGCTCCAATACAGGGCTGGGAGTCAAAACCAGGACGCAGACGGGCTTTCCCGGCGTCCACATGGTGAGCCTTTGGATGATCTCATTTCTCAGAAAGAAAGAGAAAGGATCAAGCAGTTTACACTTCACCACCTGGCGGAGCCTGAAACTGGGTCTGAGGTTCTCATGGCGGATGTGGTGAATGCCATTTGTGAGAGGCATCAGGTGATTGGTTTGCTCGAAAGCCCTGACTTGGCACACTCTCCAGTTACGTTGGTCGAGTCCCTCACTCATAGCGTTGATGCTTTGCCGAATGAGTTTCAACACGAGGTTGAGCATGGTCTTCCTGATCTCTCTAACGTCTCAGAGGCCACATTAGCAGAATGGCAAGGGAAAGATCCAGAGCTTGAGGTAGTAATTGAATGGCTGAAGAATGGGACTAGGCCAGGTACTCTGAGGGGTCAGCCACCTGATATGGTATTATGGTTGAGGGAGTGGAGTCGACTTGAACTGAGGAATGGGGTGCTGTATAGGAGGAAGCAAGAACAAGGGGCTCTTCATTATCAGTTAGTGCTACCAGCTGGGCTAAGGGAGATAGTGTTGCGCAGCCTCCACGATGACATGGGGCATTTGGGTATTGAGAGGACCCTGGACTTAGTGAGGTCCAGGTTCTTCTGGCCTAAAATGTCCCAAACGGTTGAAAAAAAGATCAAAACCTGTGAACGCTGCATGCGCAGAAAAACGCCTCCAGACAGAGCCGCTCCTCTGGTCAATATTCAAACCAGTAGGCCTTTGGAGTTGGTCTGTATGGACTTTTTGTCGTTAGAGCCAGACCACAGCAATACCAAGAACATATTGGTTATCACCGACCATTTCACGAAGTACGCCGTGGCGATACCAACCCAGAACCAAACAGCTCGTACGGTCGCAAAATGTCTGTGGGAAAATTTCTTGGTACACTATGGGTTTCCTGAGAAGCTACATAGTGACCAAGGGCCCGATTTCGAATCCCACACAATCAAGGAATTGTGTCATGTTGCGGGTATTCATAAGATTCGTACCACGCCTTACCACCCCAGAGGTAACCCAGTAGAACGTTTCAACCGGACGCTTCTCCAAATGCTGGGAACTCTGGAGAATGAGAAAAAGTCTAAGTGGAAGGAGTTTGTGAAGCCCCTAGTGCACGCATACAATTGTACGCGCAATGATACAACTGGGTATGCTCCTTATGAGCTCATGTTTGGGCGGCTGCCTCGCTTGCCAGTAGATTTGGCTTTCGGCTTGCCAATAGAATCTCCTGCAAAATCCCACTCTCAGTACGTGAAAGATCTGAAAGACCGGTTGCGAGAGAGCTACGAGGTAGCTAAGAAGAGTGCTGCTAAATTAGCAGAGCGTAACAAAAGAAGGTTCGATGAACGCGTAGTTGCTTCTACTCTGGAGGAGGGTGACAGAGTTCTTGTGCGCAATGTTAGGTTGCGAGGGAAGCATAAGCTCGCTGACAAGTGGGAGCAAGGTGTCCAAGTAGTAGTCAAGAGAGCGGGAGACTTACCGGTGTACACTGTCCGGCCAGTTGGGCAGAGTGGTCCTCTCAGGACGTTACATCGTGATTTGTTGTTGCCCTGTGGATTTTTGCAGCCAGATCAACATGAGCGGCAGCCTAAGCAAAGAGTTTGCAGGCCTAGGACTAGAGCTTGTGCAAATAATGAGTTACAAGAGCCAGAGTCTGTGTGTGAGGACTCTGGGTCTGAGGATGATCAGTTTCTTAGTCCTCTGTTTAGGGATAAGCTGAACTTTGAAACTCGAGTTTTAGTGAATCCTGAGCCATTACCCTGCCCAAGACCCCAGAACGTCAAAATTGACCTACCTGCTGGTGAACTTGTTGGAGAGAGTGTACCTACCTGTAGGTTATCAGGGGAGAGCTTAGAGGAACCTGTAGAGGAAAGCTTACCTGAATCAGGAGAAGTAGGAACGTCTTCTGACGAGCTAGAGTTAGGTCCCATCGATGCAGGATTGGATCTCTGTTCCAAGTCGGTAGATGAGTTGCCTGCCCAGGAGACTGAAATGGAAGCAGATTGTGAGGGTGAGAACAGGAGTAGAGAGAGTCCAATTCCGAGCGAAACTATGGATGCTGTAGGTGACCAGAGTGAACAAGTGAATGACACTGAGTTTGAGCACGGAGTGATCCCCAGGCGTTCACAAAGAGAGAGACGGCCTGCAAAAAGACTTGAGTATCCCCAATTGGGAAACCCGCTTACCGTGGTGATTCAATCTTTATTGCAAGGTCTAAGTGCGGCATTCAGCACTTCTTTAGAGGCGAATGTTGCTTCTGCTGATACTGTGCCTGTGGTGGTATCTCAACCCCAAAAATATGCAGATGCAGCGGGACGTGCATGTATTCAGGAGGGGAGGGTGTAACCCAGGTTACCAAGAGCCCTGTTAGTGTAAAATAGAAAAAGGAATAAAAAACCATAACACTCGTGAATATGTAAATCAGTACTTTATTTTAATAACATTTGTGAAATAGAAAATAGGTAAATGCATAAATTCAAAAAAGAGAAATAAAACTAATTTGAAAAATTATTCAAATAAAACAAATTGAAGATTGGTCCAATGAGGAAAGCGAAGAGTTAGCCCCGCCCTATGATCGGAGCTGTGCGGGAGAGAGGACGAAGCGAGAACGCGCGATGCGAGAGAGAGAAACAGCAGTTCCGACGTGGTCCTGAAAAAGAAGAAGAAACAGAATTAGAACCCATAAATTAGCAGTTGTGTCAAGAGAAATAACAGATTTTGAGAGAAAAAATGTGAATTGAACATTGTCAGTCGATTATCACGGTTGATGCTAGCGCAAACTGTTACGGAGGAGAGAGAAACTTCCAGAGGTTGGAGTTTTGCCTGTCTGGAAACTTCATAACTAGAAAATTCGAATTCTCTTGCATATTTTCTGGAACCGGACGATCGTTGAAGAAGACTTTGAACTTGAACTGTCCCTGCATTGCACTAGAAAGAGACTGCGAGCAGGAACTGGCGAGCCATGCCCATATAAGGATCGAGCTACGAGAATCAAGAAAGTGGTAGGATTGTGCATACGCTTTTCCTTCGTTTTTTTTTCTGACTGAACTGTGTTGCTCAGAACTCAGTTGCGGAAGAAGGATCTCGTGTAAGCAACACTGAACTGGAGCTAAAGTTTGGTGAAACCCTAATCCACATTGGGACTGTTATTGTGAGCAGTAAGGTTGATCTATTGTAAATTTCTTTTATTTTCTACTGATTTTTTACTCTCAAATTCCACTGTTCTTTTGTTTCACTTAATTATTTGGTTTTATTTTTTACTTTTTGTTGTTGTTGTTTTCCCGAGGAACACAAGTGAAAAGGGTATTTCGAAGTGTCATTTGGAAGAATTGTATTCATAGTCAAACTCAAAGTTATTCTCTATATTAAATAAGCAAATTAAAAACAAATTGAATAAATATGTGAAAAGAAATTCTATGCCCATATTAGCAGAGTAAGAGTCAGTTAACTTTATTAGGTTGAATCTAAATAGGTCAAAAGGAGACAAACAAATAATAAAAGGTACTAAAACTAAATAGAAAATTTAAAAAGGGTTATAAGAAGATTATATTTATTTATTTATTTATTTTTATTTCCATTACCCCCTTTTTGGTCACTATTTCCCTTTTCTTTTTTTTTCCAGTTATTTTGATGATGTATTGAAACTTTGACTTATTGTTGTTATTATTATTATTATTTTTCCCTTTTCCTTTCATTATTGCATTATTAGCATTCTCTTTAATACATCTTACCTGTTTCTAATGCAGCCAGTGTTGTCGTCATTTCCTTCTCCCCTTGTTGCTGACACAGTCTCTTGAGCGAGTCTGATCTTCTGGTCGCTGGTCCAAATTTAGAAACGGTGTATTCCTTCCCTGCTCATTTCCGTTATTCACTGTTTGAGAGGGAGGGTCGCACTTGCGCCGCGACGCGCGTTACAATGACGTCACGCACATGCGTATTACATGTTCAGTCTGTAGTGATTCATCGCCATCTAATGGCCTGGCAGGAGAATGCAGCATTTTTAGTCGATTTCGCGGATCCGTGTGAATGGGGATCATTTTGACAATGATGTCGCCTGTAAGCAGAAAACTCAAAGTAAAAACTTCTCAGTTTTAAACGTATCATTGTCGTGTAAACGTTCCCTTAGTTAGTAGTGTGTTGGAGCTCACGGTTATGGTAAGGGGTGGGACATTTCCGAAACATGCTTGAAGCATTTAATTGCGCATTTCAGAAAGAGGGGATTCATAGAGACCAGGGGCCGTATTCAAAAACATTTTATCTCACCACTAAGAGTTCTCCTAAATAGCAGTAAAAGTTCTTAGCTAAGAGTTTTCTCTTAAAACATATTCACAAAGCTGCTGAGACCAACTTTTACTAAGGAATAGAGAAAAGTCTTAAGCTAAGAGTAAGGGCCGGGTTGACCTCATCACTATGGATGATGTCAACATGCTTACTAACTATGCCCACAGTGGTTGGCTGATGGGAGGAGTCTCTGTCAGCGATTTAATCATAGAAATATTGTAGAACAAGGTATCCTGTTACCATATTCAAATAAAGATCTTAAAATAAAAATGCTGTCATATTCAAATAAAGATTTTAAAACGTAGGCTAAGTGTCACTAATTAAACAAGAAAGACATTATTTTCTTTTTATTTATATACACCATATTGCCAAAAGAATTGGGACACCCTCCACATCATTGAATTCAGGTGTTCCAATCACTTCCATGGCCACAGGTGTATAAAATCAAGCACTAGGCATGCAGACTGCTTCTACAAACATTTGTGAAAGAATGGGTCACTCTCAGGAGCTCAGTGAATTCAAGCGTGGTACCGTGATAGGTTGCCACCTGTGCAATAAGTCCATTCGGAAAATTTCCTCACTACTAAATATTCCACAGTCAACTGTTAGTGGTATCATAACAAAGTAGAAGAAATTGGGAACAACAGCAACTCAGCCATGAAGTGGTAGGCCACGTAAAATCACAGAGCGGGGTCAGCGCATGCTGAGGCACACAGTGCGCAGAAGTCGCCAACTTTCTGCAGAGTCAATAGATACAGACCTCCAAACTTTGTGTGGCCTTCAGATTAGCTCAAGAACAGTGCGTAGAGAGCTTCATGGAATGGGTTTCCATGGCCGAGCAGCTGCATCCAAGCCTTACATCACCAAGTGCAATGCAAAGCGTCGGATGCAGTGGTGTAAAGCACGCCGCCACTGGACTCTAGAGCAGTGGAGACGTGTTCTCTGGAGTGATGAATCACGCTTCTCTGTCTGGCAAACCGATGGACGAGTCTGGGTTTGGCGGTTGCCAGGAGAACGGTACTTGCCTGACTGCATTGTGCCAAGTTTAAAGTTTGGTGGAGGGGGGATTATGGTGTGGGGTTGTTTTTCAGGGGTTGGGCTTGGACCCTTAGTTCCAGTGAAAGGAACTCTTAATGCTTCAGCATACCAAGACATTTTGGACAATTTCATGCTCCCAACTTTGTGGGAACAGTTTGGGGATTGCCCCTTCCTGTTCCAACATGACTGTGCACCAGTGCACAAAGCAAGGTCCATAAAGACATGGATGAGCGAGTTTGGTGTGGAGGAACTTGACTGGCCTGCACAGAGTCCTGACCTCAACCCGATAGAACACCTTTGGGATGAATTAGAGCGGAGACTGTGAGCCAGGCCTTCTCGCCAACATCACTGCCTGACCTCACAAATGTGCTTCTAGAAGAATGGTCAAAAATTCCCATAAACACACTCCTAAACCTTGTGAAAAGCTTTCCCAGAAGAGTTGAGGCTGTTATAGCTGCAAAGGGTGGGACAACTCCATATTAAACTACGGATTAAGAATGGGATGTCATTAAATTTCATGTGCACAAAGGCAGGCGTCCCAAAACTTTTGGCAATGTAGTATATATTTAGCCTACTTATTTTCAAAGGTTTATTTTTGGCATTTAGCCTTTTTATTAATGATAGGACAGTGAAGCGAAGTAGTAGAGAGAAGCGAAGTGGTAGAGAGAAAAGGGGACGGGATCAGGAAAGGTCCACGAGCCGGAACTGAACTCGGCTCACTCAAGCTGCCCACAAGGCTAACGGTGCTGAAGATAGGACATTATTTTCAACTTGACTGCAATGTTTTATTCTTTATCATTTAATACATTTTCCTTTATGTCATCGCAGATTAAAATTAATAAGTAAACCAGAAACCCCAAAACTGAGCCTCAGCAATCCGCCCAAAGACCCTGTACACCATTAAGGCAACAGGTGATAGAGCCTTGAGTACTGAGCCTTTTATTCATAAATGCAATAAATATTCTGATTTATAGATTTTAATTTGCAGCAGTTTATTTTTTTTTTACACAAAGGTTTGTTTTACTCGTTTTTTTTGCAGTTCCTGACTCTGTTGTTTTCGCTTGCAACTTACTGTCCACAGGCTTGCAACGATTTTGGCTGCATTTCAGCAGGGGAAAAAAAGTGCCAAAAGTGTTAGTGTGGAAAAATGGACGTAAGAAGAATACAGATCATATTTATTTTGCATTAACATAAAGCTGCAGTTTCACAATACACGATTTACTCTTACAAAAACAGCAAAATGCTGCAAATCTGTTTTTCTTACACTTGAAAGATGATTTACACGTCCACAAATCTTACCCTGTGCATGCAAATCTTTTATGCATTATTTTACCATAAAGAGGCACTTTTTGGTTTTCAAATATAACTAATGTGCTCACAGAATCTGACTACTGCTTTATATATAACACATTTCCTGTTATGAATTATGATACCGCTTGGTTCGTTGGTCTGCTGACCACATAGCAAATTTTTTTCTGGCCCAGCTACAGTTTACAAAGCCCCTTTTCCCACACCTGAGCCTTATCTACACTGTAAAAAAATCATGTTAAAAAAAAAAAAAAAAGTCAATGACTGTCAGCTACGGCTGCCAAACAAAACATATGTAAAATTAAAGTAAATTATCCTAATTTAAATTAAGTGCTAAAACAGTTACTTTACAGGTATTTCCTGAATTATTATTAACAAACACATTCACTGTAAAATGAGAATCTCTTGCAGTTAACTACATGCATGAATTAATGAAACTATATGTTACTGCCTCTTAAATGAAGCAACATGCAGCATAACACCAATGTTTACTGGCCCATCCTGGACTGAAGCACAGGCTCTACTCTTCAGCACAATGGTGACCAACCCTGGACCACAACCCTTTAAATCCCAACAGAACATTAAACACTAACAGATCTATCAAGATCTCACCATCTTCACTTATTACAATCCAGACTTTACTTCATTCATTCTCAATTTCTTATTGAGAATTATCAGAGGTTTTTGATGTTAATGTTTTATTGAAAATAATAAAGTTTGGTCACTATTATGGTGATCAGTATTTGCTTTAGTTGTGCTCTTGACCTTTGACTTTATAACATTAGTTTTTCTCTGGCTGCTTAAACTGTGTGTCTGATACATGTTTGACATAGCAAAAAAAAAAAAAAAAAAAAAAAAAATGCAAGAGCAACTCTGATCAGATAATGTTGGTCACTTTTTATTGATCTAATCTCTGATTGAACTGTTTAATGTTAGTTGTTCATTTTTTCATGCCAATACTACTGCAGAAATGCCTGAAGTTCTATGATACTATGAAAGATTTTAAGTCATTATGTAGAAAATGTTTTGACAGGATCATGTAAACTCACACAGACATCAAGAATCAGAGTATGAATTGCGAAAAGGGTGACAATCAAAAAAATATTCAGATCAACTCTGAATGTCACAAAACAAGAAAAATTGATTGATTGTTGATTGTCACCATTGTTGAGATTAGTATGTTGATTCTTGATGTCTTTGTGCACCTAAAAGACAAAACTCAAAACATTTTCTGTATGACTTAAAAATTCAGAATACCAGATTATCATAATACTGATGGCACAATATCACAAGGCTACTGTAAATGATGTGAAATTAACTGCTAACATACACAGAGATCTGACTTTAAGTGATATCAGTGAATCAAGCCCCTACATGATGACGATATCATCACCAATACGTGACCAGCTTCATCTGATGAGATTTTGTCCTGCATTTTTGCCATAAAAAATGTGTATCAGAAACATACAGTTAACGCAGCCCAATTAATACAAACACGGATCACCATAACGATCACCAAACATTTTTCCACAGTAAGACATAAACACTTAAACCTCTCAATAAGAACTTCTGTATGAAAGAAATAAAGTCAAAATGGATTGTAATAAGTGAAGATGCTGAGTCAAGTGAAGTCAAGTCACCTTTATTTATATAGCGCTTTTTACAATGCAGATTGTGTCAAAGCAGCTTTACATTGATAACTGGTATATAATTTTGGCTGCACAGCAGCTCTTAAAGAATAGTGTCAATGTCGGCAGATTAAAGCACTGTTGAATATCAAATGTCAAGTGTCCCCAACTAAGCAAGCCAAAGGCGACAGCGGCAAGGAACCCAAACTCCAACAGGTGACATCAGATGGCAAACAGGTGGCAAATAGACTTCTGTGTTAAAATGGAGAAAAAAACCTTGGGAGAAACCAGGCTTAGTCGGGGGGCCAGTTCTCCTCTGGCGAACAGTGCTTTGTTACGATTCAGGTTGCTATCATATGTCCGATAGGATCGCAACATTCAAAGTATTTATTCCAGTTCAGTCCAGTTGAGGATCGTATTCATCACACCGGTATGGACGGTTTGTTGAGGAGCTGTGGCACTGGCTGTCGTGTCGATGAGGCCTTCACAATGGATGATCTAGTTGGCTCAATCTCTGCTGATACTTCAGGGCTGCGTTGTGGTCGTGTCAAGGCGCCGGTCCTCGGTCTCACCTGGATACGGCCTGGATCTGGTTGACTACGGTAAACCTCGGGATAAACAGAAAGACTAATATTAGCGTAGATGCCATTCTTCTTCTGATGTAACGAGTACATCTGGTGTTATAGGAAGTGTTCCTGGTTCCGGCTGACGTAATTTATGCAGCCTAATAATCCTTTAACGGATTTGAAAATATAAATTGATAATGTGTTATGTGTATGCCAGGTTAAAGAGATGCGTTTTTAGTCTAGATTTAAACTGACAGAGTGTGTCTGCTTCCCGAACAATGCTAGGAAGATTGTTCCAGAGTTTAGGTGCCAGATAGGAGAAGGATCTACCGCCTGCGGTTGATTTTGATATTCTAGGTATTATCAGCTGGCCTGAATTCTGAGATCGCAATAGACGCGAAGGACTATATTGCTTTAAGAGCTCGCTCAGGTACTGGGGAGCTAAACCATTTAGTGCTTTGTAAGTAATTAGCAAGATTTTAAAATCTATACGATGTTTAACAGGAAGCCAATGCAGTGTTGACAGAACTGGGCTAATATGGTCATACTTCCTAGTTCTAGTAAGAACTCTAGCTGCTGCATTTTGTACGAGCTGTAGTTTATTTAACAGGCGAGCGGAACAGCCACCCAGTAGAGCATTACAGTAATCTAGCCTTGAGGTCATGAACGCATGAACTAACTGTTCTGCATTTTTCATTGAAAGCATATGTCGTAGTTTAGATATATTTTTAAGATGGAAGAATGCGGTTTTACAGATGCTAGTAACATGGCCTTCAAATGAAAGATTGGTATCAAAGAGCACACCCAGGTTCCTAACTGACGACGAAGACTTAACAGAGCAGCCATCAAGTGTTAGACAGTATTCTAGGTTATTACGTGAAGAAGTTTTTGGTCCAAAAATTAGAATCTCTGTTTTTTCTGAATTTAGAAGTAGGAAATTACTGGTCATCCAATTTTTTATATCAGCTATGCATTCTGTTAATTTTGTGAATTGGTAAGTTTCGTCAGGGCGCGAAGAAATATAGAGCTGAGTATCATCAGCGTAACAGTGAAAACTAACGCCATGCTTCCTAATGATATCTCCCAAGGGTAGCATGTACAGAGTGAAAAGCAACGGTCCTAGTACTGAGCCTTGCGGTACTCCATATTGAACCTGTGATCGATATGACCTCTCTTCGTTTACTACTACAAACTGATAACGGTCAGATAAGTATGATTTGAACCATGACAATGCAGTTCCACTAATGCCAACATAATTTTCTAGTCTATTTAAAAGAATGTTGTGATCGATAGTGTCAAATGCAGCACTAAGATCCAGTAACACTAATAGAGAGATACAACCACGATCTGATGATAAGAGCAAATCATTAGTAACTCTAATGAGAGCAGTCTCAGTACTATGGTACGGTCTAAATCCTGACTGGAAATCCTCACAGATACTATTTCTGTCTAAAAAGGAACACAGTTGTGATGATACTGCCTTTTCTAGTATTTTTGACAGAAAAGTGAGATTTGAGATCAGCCTGTAATTGACTAATTCTCTAGGATCAAGTTGTGGTTTTTTAATAAGAGGTTTAATAATAGCCAGCTTAAAACTTTTTGGTACATATCCTAGTGATAAAGATGAATTGATGATATTAAGAAGAGGATCTATGATCTCTGGAAGCATCTCTTTCAATAGCTTAATCGGTATAGGGTCTAACATACATGTTGTTGATTTTGATGATTTAATAAGTTTAGACAATTCTTCCTTTCCTAAAGCAGTAAATGAATTTAATTTTTCCTCAGGGACACTACAATGCACTGTCTGACGCGATACTGTAGTAGACGGTTGCATGGTTATAATTGTTTCTCTAATATTATCAATCTTACAAGTAAAGAAGTTCATAAAGTCATTACTGCTGTGCTCTTTGGAAACATCAGAAGTTGAAGCTTTATTTCTTGTTAATTTAGCCACTGTATCAAATAAATACCTAGGGTTGTGCTTATTTTCTTCTAAAAGTTTTGAAAAATAGGCAGATCTAGCAGTTTTTAAGGCCTTTCTGTACTCAATCATTCTCTCTCTCCACGAAATGCGAAAAACTTCTAGTTTTGTTTTCTTCCAGCTGCGCTCCATTTTTCTGGCTGCTACCTTTAGGGCCCGAGTGTGCTCATCGTACCACGGCGTTGGATTAATTTCCTTAATCTTTTTTAAACGCAAAGGAGCAACCGAGTCTAATGTGCTGGAAAAGACAGAGGCAATAGTTTCTGTTTCAACATCGAGGTCTTCTAAGCTATCTGGTATGCTAAGGCGATGAAACTGATCAGGAAGATTATTTAGAAAGCGATCTTTAGTGGTAGAAGTGATGGTTCTACCATATTTATGGCAGGGAGGCAGTTTAGCTGCCTTGACTAAATGTAGTATACACAAGACTAAATAATGATCTGAGATGTCGTCACTCTGCTGCAGAATTTCAACGGCATCAATATCGATTCCATGTGACAATATTAGATCTAAAGTATGATTACGACAATGAGTGGGTCCTGACACGTGTTGTCTAACACCAATAGAGTTTAGAATGTCTGTAAATGCCAATCCCAATGAGTCTTTTTTATTATCTACATGGATATTAAAATCACCAACAACAAGGACTTTATCTGCAGTTAGTACTAACTCTGAAAGAAAAGCAGCAAATTCTTTGATAAAGTCTGTATGGTGCCCTGGTGGCCTGTATACAGTAGCCAGCACAAATGTCAACTTACATAATGTTACGTAAAGCACCATCACTTCGAAGGAATTATATTTGGAAGACTTTTGACTAATACTGTAAATATTACTATAAATTACAGCAACACCTCCCC
This sequence comes from Hypophthalmichthys molitrix, assembly GCA_037950675.1. Classification (NCBI taxonomy): domain Eukaryota; kingdom Metazoa; phylum Chordata; class Actinopteri; order Cypriniformes; family Xenocyprididae; genus Hypophthalmichthys; species Hypophthalmichthys molitrix. The sequence continues at coordinate 5,469,319 of CM075494.1, forward strand.
CTTTGCCTTTCTGACGAGGATTGTGTCGATAATCATAACCTTGCGGGCTAGACTCATTTAAAGTAATGTAATCATCTGGTTTTAGCCAAGTTTCTGTCAAACACAGCACATCTAGATTATTGTCTGTGATAATATCATTTACAATAAGTGCTTTTGAAGAAAGGGATCTAATATTTAACAACCCAAGCTTTATCATTTGTTTATCATTTTTATCTCTATTTTTTATTTGTTGAACATCAATTAAATTTTTACCATTAAATGGGTTTGGAAGTTTTTTGTTTTTACTAATTCGGGGTACAGACACAGTCTCTATGTGATAATATCTAGGTGTAAGAGTTTCTATGTGTTGGGAATTATCTGACTTCTGTAACGTGAGGCAGCTAGCAGACGGTCGGTTTAGCCAGTCTGTCTGCTTCCTGACCTGGACCCCAGTTTGTCATGTTTTAGTTCTAAGACTATGTGCCATATTACTAGAGAGAAGAGCAGCACCATCCCGGGAGGGATGAATACCATCTCTTTTCAACAGGTCAGGTCTGCCCCAAAAACTTTTCCAATTGTCTATGAAACCTATATTATTCTGCGGACACCACTTAGACAGCCAGCCATTGAGTGATGATAATCTGCTAACTATCTCATCACTCCGATGAACAGGAAGAGGGCCAGAGCAAATTACTTCTTCTGACATTGTACTTGCGAGTTCACACACCTCTTTAATGTTAATTTTAGTGATCTCCGACTGCCGAAGTCGAACATCATTAGTGCCGACGTGAATAACAATTTTAGTGTATTTACGATTAGCATTAGCCAGCACTTTTAAATTTGCTTTGATGTCAGGTGCTCTGGCTCCCGGCAAACATGTGACTATGGTGGCTGGTGTCTCTATTTTCACGTTCCGTGTAATAGAATCGCCAATAACTAGGGCACTTTCAACAGGATTCTCAGTGGGTGCGTCAATGAGTGGGGAGAACCTGTTTGATGTTCTAATTGGAACGGAAGAGTGGTGTTTTCCGCGGCTAGGCCGCCTCACCGTTACCCAATTGCCCTGCTGCGCGGGCTCTACAGCCGGAACCGAACAATGTACAGAGTTCACTAAGCTAGTCGCATCCAAAACAGTATCTGAAGCCCTTGCATTCTTACTATCCTCGATTAAAGTTTGGATGCGTGTCTCTAATTCTGAGATTCTCTCTGTCAGCCTGACTATTTCCCTACATTTATGACATGTAAATCCCTCATCGCTGACAGAGAGAGCTATACTGAACATGTGGCATATGGAACATGACACGATACAGGGAAAGGATGACATGACTCACCGTGTTTGTAGACTGATCCGAGTTACCACAGCTGTTTGATGAACGCGTTGAAAAAGGAGCGCGCGAGAGACTGATGACAAGTTAACAAGCTAGCGAGATGCAAACGCGTTGTAACAGCGATTTAGATTCAAGGATTACAAGCTAGCGACGTCAGATTAATGTGGTAGGCAATATTATATAAGGTAATGATAATATAAGCAACAATGAACAAAAGTAAGAGATTCAAAACAAAGCTATACGGAGTCACAGACGCAAACCACTCTGAGCAGCGAGGCAGACAGGAGCAATCGAGCAGACAGGCCAAACAAACAGAAGGAGCACACAGTGTCATCTTGAGAGATCTGTTAGTGTTTAATGTTCTGTTGCTGCCAGTCATTTGAATGAATTCAGGAAATACCTGTAAAGTAACCGTGTTTTCTGTAAAACATCTAAGGAAAATTTCTGTTAAAATGATTTGCACTTTATTTAAATGAGGATATTTTACTTTAATTTTACGTTTTTTGTTTGACAGCTGCTGCCACTCATTTGTCCATTTTTTTTTATTTTTTTTTATGATCAGTAGTGAGAATGGAGATAAATATCCAACACAGGAATAAAATATGGTGTATTTTTATGACAGCATATTAATAAAATTATGCCCCCATGATAAACAAAATTAATGAAATATTAAATGATTATGGTTAAATGATCACAGAAATTTTAATCATTTCAATATTTTAAACTGTAGTATTGTTTAAAATTAATCTTTGAAATGCCAAGTCATAACAAATGAAATGTTATCATTACAAATTAAATAAATTGTAAATCAGTCAACTGCATTAAAGTGCACTTAATTGGCCTAAGGTCACAATCCTGATTTGGACCAGATGGTCACTGGATTGATCTGGGCCACTCCTCCCACCAACAATCGGCCCTCATGTAGTTTGCCGTGATCATGCTGTGCCATCACTGCCACACATGGCCCAGCTCTGGCTGACAGGATACATGCCATTGCCGACAGGAGGCCAGCAGTGCCAGCTTGAGGACACATTCAGGCAAAGATCGGTTGCTATGTGGATGCGTCGGATTGGTTCTTACCTCAACCGAACTACCTCAGAGTTTTTCAGTCAGACAGAGGCCTCTCAGAGGATCACCAGGTTCCCAAACAAACATTACAAACGAGCCAGGTGTTCTTTAAAATGCTCAATTTGTGCAACACAAAGGTGAGTAAATTGTGTTACCTGTGAGCCAGTGAAGATGACAGGCTTTCCCAGATTCTCACACATGAAGGATAAGGCAGAAGCGGTGTAAGCCATGGTGTCTGTGCCGTGCAGAACGACAAAACCATTATATTGCTCATAGTGTCTCTGTGAACATGAGGGAAAATCTTTGAAAATCTCAGTACTGATTTTGACATACCAACTAAAAAAAAAAAAAATGTTGACCTGTTCACTGATCTACCTTCAAGAAATTTGTTTCAAGAAAAGTTCCTTTTTTGTAAAAAAAAAAAAAAAAAAAATCAGATTCAGATTCTGTTCACAAATCAGTATTTTCAGTCATGCCTAAGTTTGTATTTGACAGTGCGACCATTTCATTAGCATTCACAGCCCAGAGAAATAATAATAATAATAATTAAAAAAAAAAGTAAGCAAAAAGCCCTGCAACTCAAAGCCAAACATAAAGATGTTAAAAAGGAAGCACCTCAATGTCTGTTCCAATCCTGGCCCAGTCCTCTGTCTTCATATTACAGGAGTCGAGGAGGGGAGAGTACTCTAAAACTGTATATACAATCCTCTTATTCTGTTTGGACAGTCTGGTGGGGGAGGAGATAGAAAAAACATGTTTAAATGTTTAAAAAACAGCACAATTTAAAAACAAACAAACAAAAAGTACCCAAACATTGACAAAAAGCTCTAAAATTAAAGCAAAACTTATTTAAACCATTAGGCAAACATGGGTTAGTTTAGCTAGATCAACTAAAAAAAAATAAATTAAAAAAAATGGATTATTCATTGACAGTGAGAGTCTGACTGATTTCAGGGGCATCTCCTGTAGTTAAATCAAAAAACATTTTTGCGTCAGTGGAAGAGTAAATGTTGTGAAGCAGCAGACTTCAGACTTTGCTCATAGCTCTGGGTCGGTTCATAGTGTTATTGTAATGAAGAGGGGAGTGCTGGGGGATTTTCCATCATTTAGTGACCAGATTAGTATGACCGGTCTTAATTAAAAATGGACGGCATATCCTAAAACCACATACATATTCATGCTGCTGTTACATTGGGCCGCCCATGTTAGTAGCACAGATGAGCTAATAGAGCAATAGATCTAAATGATTTACCAAAAAAAATCCCAACCCACATGACATCTACTAAAGACATGAAGGAGGGTGCAGCCCAGGCCTGGTTTAGCAGTGTATGAGCTATAAAGACTCTTAAAGTGCCCCTATTATGCTATTTTAAAGGTTCCACTTTTTTAAGGTCTCCTACAAAAGCTTTACATGCTTCCAAGGTCAAAAAAAAAAAAACACTTTAATTTTCTCATAATATACATTGCAGCATCACCTCTTTTCTCAGCGTCTAAATGGCTTGATCAAAGATTCAGTTTCTCTAAACCTGTCGTTTCCAAGAGCCTACTTCAAATATGATAACTACTGTGCTCACTCACAGAATCTAACACTGCCGCTTTATATATAACATATTTCCCATTATGAATTATGATACCACATGGTTCGTCGGTCTGTTGGGACTGATTGCTTCTCACCTCAACCGAACTGCCAACAGAGGTGATCTCAGAGCGACTGCTTTGACTTGGATCTGAGCACGAGTGCCATGTTCACATATGCCTAAACAATCCAAACTAAGGGAGAAAATGCACCAGGTTCTGAAATAAATGTTCCAAATGAGCCAGGTGTGAAAACGCTGTTCTGTAAAATGCTCAATTGGTGCAATGTTGTGTCAATTTGAGCCTACTCTCCTCTGATTGGTCAGATGGCCCAGTCTGTTGTGATTGGTCTACCGCTTACAGTATGCGTCAGAACCAAAACGCATATTACCATATCTGAATTTCAGCTCTGGATCATCTTCAGCACTTGATACACAGTGATACAAACAGTAACAATGGTGTTGGTTTTACCATATCAATTCAAGCTCAAGTCTTCATCCTTTGGAAGTGCATGCAAAGTGGATTAGCTTTTGAAGTGCAGAACAGCAACAACACTAAACAAACTCTTTGTTTGTTGTTAGCGAGCAGCCAGTGAAGATCATAGGCTGGAATTCTGCACATTTGTTACAAACCTACATATGTCTGTAACAGGAAGTGAAACTGCAATTACTGACATAATGTTTTACATTCACAATCAGCTATTTTTAATATTCGGTAATAGGGGCACTTTAAGATTTGCAAAAATGTGAAAAAAAAAAATGTTATATATAAAATTATTAGTTACATTTCTTTCAAAGCTAAAAGTTTTGCATTGGTGCATCTCTAGCATGCTTCACACAACCATGACCTTGTCCATATAACACATATTATATTTATACTATATTCTATATAAACATGATGGTTATTGTAGTTACAGACTAAATGTGAGCATGCATTTACTTGTTTCACTTGCTCAGAACAGATTCAGTATCCATTAGAACTGTAATAAAATTAGAAACCAACAATTCAAACCTGTATTTTGTGTACAAATAGATGAATGCATCTAGTGTCTGGATCTATAAATAGGACAGCACCTCCAAACTTCTAACTTGATCGCATATTTGTGTGCATCTGCATGGGAACTTACGGCAGCACCAGCGTGTTCTCCTGAGGTGAACCGTACTGCTCATCATGCAGAATAGAGATGTTACGTAGAGTTTCAACAAAAGCATTAGGTTGTGGAGACAGAACTGCAAATATAGAAGAAAAGCCCGTAAAAAGTTATGAACAAATGCACCAAATTCATACACACACCATACAATCATATGGATTTTCATGTTTGCTTGCCTCAAGTTTCTTTGACCAGAATTCAGCATCAGCTATGAAGCCAAAAATACCATCTTGAATATTTGATACTGTGTATACTATGCTAATATTGTATCATTTTGCACATTTTTTTTACAGGGTAGAATAAAAAAATATTGTATAGTGTTACTAATTTTATATTATTTATGCTGGAAGTTCAATGAAAAAAATGGCTTACATATGAAATAACTATGTGTAGACCTGTCGCGACTATTGATTAATTGCATGATAGTGGTTATTCGATCTAATCGATCTAAAAATATTTAATAAACACAATAATTGTGCAGTTTAAATTTCAATCACATTTTGCAAAAGATTATTAAAAAAAAACTGCACACAAAGTACAAAGATAGTCAAAGGTCTTCATACAAAATGAAGGTTTGTGGAATTAATCAGACTGCATTATATTATATTATATTGGACTATTTAATTATATTTTTTATGACAATTAATCATCAGCACAAAATTAATGATCATGACAGGCTTAACTATGTGGTAATGTCTATTTATTGGCTGATAATTGGCTAATTGGAAATACTTTACAAATGAAATCCTAAAAATCTCATCAACAATCTCTTTTGATGTCCAGAGAGGTGAAAGCTAAATTGCATCATGCAGACCTGTAATGGCAGACTACAGAAAACAAAACAAAACAAAACAACGGACTGTTTCCTATATGACTAGTGTTGTGCAGTGTTGGGGGTAATGCATTACAGGTAACTCAAGTTACGTTATCAGATGACTTTTTTTAAACCATCTAGTAAAGTAACGCATTACTTTTACATTTACAACAAAATATCTGAGTTACTTTTTCAAATAAGTTACTTTGTTTTCCATTTATTGACTGACGGCTCTCTTGTTGAGGTGTTGTGTGCACTATATAAACATGATGTTATTGTAGTTACAGACTAAATGCGCGCATGCATTTACTCGAAACAGATTCAGTTTTCATATAAATTAATAAAACAGTGAAATGCAAACTCAGAATATTATGCAAACCTGAAATGATTGAATGTTTAATAACACAAATATATGTATTTTATCTCACTTTATTAGCCAGTGTCTTTAATGCGACCTTTGATGATCCAATTCTACCATACAAATACAGAAAAATTACTTGAAACATCACATTTGTGGGGGATTTTTATTGCTGAAGTATGAGTGTTATTGTTATTTTTTTTTATTTTTTTTTTTTTAGCAAGCCCAGCCCAGGTGAGAAAAAGTAATGTACCGTAAACTTGTAATGTAATCAAGTTTGGGGTGGGAAAAAGTCAGTGTTTGTTGTATTTCTGTTACGTATTTAATAAAGCTGGATGTTTTTGTGTTTTGGCAAAAACAAAAAAAATTATCAGTGTTTGTTTTAGAGAAGATACTTTTTAAAGATAAAGATTAGTTTTTGTAAGTCAATTCAAGCAGCATTGTGCAGGAAATGACACTAAAGTCCAGTGTCAGAATTCTTGCAAAACACCAACAACTGTTTACAGAAGGCAAATATTTGTCTGTTCATATAATTTGCTAATTAATTCATAAAACAAGATCAGCATCCTCTTCAAGTGTTATTTCATGTTACATCATGGGATGCATGCTCAGAAAAATTGGAATTAGGTGAAATCTAGAAAGGAGCATCATTTATTTACAGATGCCACTTGGTTTGATATTTATCACATTAATAGATTCTAGGTACTGCCCTCATATTTTTTTGGAATATGAGATCAGAAAATAAATAATCCCACAGTATAAACATATCATAATATATTTGTGTCATAACATATTAATTCATAAATCATATGTATACATGTACCTCGTGTAGGCAGGTGTACCTACCGTTATTATGATACGTCATTCCAATGGTTCCACCGGTGTTTATGACCAGGACCCTCGCCTCATCACTCTGACCCGCGCCGTCCAGTCTGACAGATTTCTACAACCGAAACACATGAAACACAGGCTGACTTAACCTGCTACGAGAAAGAGCTTGACCCAGTGAGGTCATGCTTGTTGAAGACGGAGCCAAGTAGCTTCCATTCTGCCATATTGGACTCACTTATGACTACCCAAAAACCAAACCAGAGATTGTCTTATTATATACGGTGACTGGGAGGGGACATGTACGGTTCACTTATTTTTGTCGTGGCCACAACTTATTAACTTGTGGAAACATGATAATATGTCATGGCCACCAGATAAATATTTATGGGAACATCATATTAACTCATGGGAACATCATATTTACTCGTGGCCACAATATAATTTTTTCGAGGTAACAACAATCTTATTTCATGGCCACGCGATGTAAAGTCGTGGCCTTGAGATCCTATGTTGAGGGAACAACATATTTTTCTCATGGCCACGACTTTGTAGGATTTGAGGGTGAACCAGACACAAATGAATCTTGCAGATGATTCATTCAAACAGAATATCCCATCGAATTCTGAATCAACACTCAGGACTCTAATTCAGAGGATCTTTCATATGCAGCTCCATTCAGTCTACAAACCCCCCCAGCTTAGTACTTTATGGCCTTGCAAGCTTGTAAAAGTTGAGCCTAGCTGAGGAAGGAGATGTCAACCTTAAGCAGTTTGTAAACGACGGATTGGATTGAAGAGGGCACAGCTCGAGCCCCACCAAGATAACGGCAGAGGTTGTTTGATCCTCAAGACAGAGAGACAAAACAGGCCTTCTTCTTCTGAGTGACCTCTGAGTGACAGAGTTGAAATCCACTGAAAATCCCACAGAAACTGTTTTATATATAAACTGCATCGAATTGTTCCAAAAACAATTCTAAACTGACTTGTAATCAAACATCGTTCAACTGCATAATTCTATATCATGTCTAAAACCTATACTTGTGACTAATTATGCTTGGATCACTCACAATTCATGTAATTGTTATAACTTTTGAATGGTTGGTTGAAAGTGTGCCTTGTTACAAATAAACATGATCACTCACTCTCTTGCTTTTTCATTTTTCGAATCAGTGGTTTGGAGCATGTGTCAAACTGCCAAAGTCACGCCCTCCAACAGTGAACCATTGAAATTTCGAAACGCTTATGACGTTTGGCAGATTGATACGCACTCCAAACCACTGAAACAAAAGATTCGTAAAGCTTTGAAGCTTCATGAAACAGTGTTTTGAAATCGCCATCACTAAATATTGTTGAATAAAATCATTATTTTGTTTTTTGGCACACAAAAAGTATTCTTGTCACTTCATAACATTATGGTTGAACCACTGCAGTCACATGAACTGTTTCAAATGTCTTTAGCATGATAGCTTTCTGGACATCTGAAAGTGTTAATTGTTACGTGAGGGTGGTGTAAACAACACACGACAAGGAAGAGTAAGTTTAGTAAGTCTTTACTTGATAATCCACAGGGAGAAACACCGAATCCAGAGCAGAACATACACCAACACATTCAAGATACAAACGAGACCCGACAAAGACACACTGACAGAACTGAACTGATATACACACACTAATGAACTCAAATGATGAACAGCTGAGGTGATGATTAATGTCCATGGAAACAGATAGTGGCGGGAACCAGGAACAAAGGAACACGTGACAAAGGAAAACAAACAAACTGACAGTTCATAAAGTGTGTGGATGTGACATATCGCCCCCTCCCGGAAAGGCGCGTCCTCGCGCTGTGGAGAGAAGGAGACAATGGAGAGATGCAGATGAAGATGTAGGAGGCGGTTCAGGAGGTGGACGGCCTACCAGGAGGAGGCAGGAAACAAAAGTCCAGGGTGGAGAGGATGGTGGAGTGATCCAGGGTGGAGCCTTGAGCAGGGGCAGATATCGTGAGCTGACCCAGGCCACAGCTGAGACTGTGTCCCATGGCGGCGGCGCAGGAGGAGCCATGAAGCGAAGATCATAGGGGCCGCCATGGGGACGACCGGAGGCGACGGCGACACCGATGATGAAGCCCACCGCGAGGCTGAAAGTCTGATGGTGTCTGGTGTCTGATGGTGTCATACACTCAGAGGAAGGAGTGTAGGTGCAGGATTTGGGACGTCAGGTCGAGGAGGACTGGAGCGTGCAGAGGCAGAGAGCGGAGCCAAGGGCTTCTCACAGCCGTGACGAGATGACTCCCAGAGGGCCCGAGGTGTAGCCTCACCACTGAGAGGAGGCGCTGAGGGACAGATGGAAGGCATAGATGATGGGATGACAGGATTAGCTGGGGACTGGGACAAAAACTGAGGAGCAGAGGAAAGTCCAAAACAAAAAACAGAGTCCAAGGTGTGCTGGAGAGGTAGTGGATGAGGGAGGTTGGGAGGGAACACAGGGCTGGACGGAACCAGCGGGGAGACGGACAGTTCAGGGCTGGACGGAACCAGCGGGGAGACGGAAACATAGACAGACTCAGGAGATATGCTCTCTCCAATGCGGTGGCCGAACACTCACTCTCAGTGGTGGGGGGTTGGGCGGGGCTTCCTTCCATCCCATCGAACTCCACTATGACTCCCTCAGCGATGGTAGTAGCAGCCGGCTCACACACCTGGTCAGGCACGCGTTGCTCAGGCTCCATGGCGACGTTCGACTCGGTCGCTCTTGTGTGTGCTGGTGTGTACGTCGCGGCGGAGTGGCGCTCATTGCCTGCGGTGGGCTCGGGCTGTCGATCCTCGCAGTCGGGCACTGGGTTGCTAGTGTGGCTGGTGTCGTCGATGATGGTAACAGTGAATGGTGAATTACAGGACACCAGCACCCACTCAACGTATTCCAGGAAGCTCCCTCGAGGCCGTTCTCCGGACAGCAGCGCTTTGGTGGCGGTGTTCAGGCCGGCATATAGAAAGTTGCAGAGGCTGCTGTCCGGGAAAGTAGTGAATGGCACAAGGCGGATGAAATCCTCTAGATGTGCCTCGAGGGAGCGGTCCTTCTGCTCAAGGCAAAGCAGTTGCATGAAAAAAAAGGGTCCATATTGCGGAAAAAAAAACAAAAAAGCAAACTAACCAAAAACACGGAACAAACAAAACACTGAAGACAAAACAAAACTTGAGGGTGGTGTAAACAACACACGACGAGGAAGAGTAAGTTTAGTAAGTCTTTACTTGATAATCCACAGGGAGAAACACCGAATCCAGAGCAGAACATACACCAACACATTCAAGATACAAACAAGACCCGACAAAGACACACTGACAGAACTGAACTGATGGAAACAGATAGTGGCGGGAACCAGGAACAAAGGAACACGTGACAAAGGAAAACAAACAAACTGACAGTTCATAAAGTGTGTGGATGTGACATAAATGATCTTGCTCTCAATGGAGGCTTCACTGAGCCATCGGATTTCAACAAAAATATCTTAATTTGTGTTTTGAAGTTTTACAGGTGTGGAACGACATGAGGGTGAGTAATTAATGACAGAATTTTCATTTTTGGGTGAACTAACACTTTAACACCAGGTAATTTACTGTGGCAGGGCCCTCTCACTGGTGGCACCGCCACCTGGTAGCTTTTGGAAAACAAGAGCACGGAGGGCAATATGCATTTAATTATTGGAGGACTACCTCAAAGTCATTTGTATTTTCCTGCTGCCAGTTGGTGGCGCTATGACTATAACTGTTTGAGCATGTGTAAACTTTTTATGCATTGAGTTGCTGCCAAGATTAGCTGATGATATACTTGTATTAATGAACAGGTGACCTAATGAAATGGCTACTGAGTGTATATGGAACATTTTATTTATTTTTAGTGTGATGTTGTAAAACATCCCTGCTGTAGACAACACATATGTACCATTTACCTTGTGTTCATCATCTGCCTGATTTTCTCTTCCCGATGTATTTGCTTTAGGACTGGGGTCTGTGCTGTCCTTGGCTTTAGTGGTTTGAACTTGTGATGTGACAGGAACTGAAGTTTGCTCCATAATAAATGTTTCTTCATTATCTTCCTTTTTAACCGGATCACGTGCACTTTCTTTCTCCTTATTCTTCTTCTTCTTGTTCTGCCAGAAGCAAAACCTGGACATCATGTTGATTTGGATCTGCTATTATTTAACTGGAGAAAAAAATTAATTTGGTAACTTTTCTAAGCCTTTATTTATAATGCATCATAAGGGGCCGTTCACATATCATGTCTAAAAAACCGTGGAAAGCACGGCTGCTCCGCTTATTCTTCTTTTCCACAAGCGCTTGCGCTCCCGTGGTGTCCCGTGGTGTCTACTAAATATATTTATGGAGATGAGATATAAAAACCACCCTGTACAGCTATGATCAGCTGTTTGGCTGAGCTTTCGATGTTTTGTTACGGAAAGGCCGAAGCTGATCGGTTGGTTCTTGTCACATGACCTGCGGTGCGCTTGCTGCATTCTAAAAAGTTGAGATGTTTTCATCTTGATACGCCTGGAAATCGCACCGCGTGCACGTCGCGACAGCGTCGCTTCCATTATAAGCACCTGCCGCGCGGCTACATTTGAAATAACTGACTTGCGCGCGGAAAAGACGCGATATGTGAACGGCCCCTAAGGGTATTATAATTCATAATACATGCATAATGCTTAAGATCTGCACAGTATCATACTACATCTTATGTGTCATCTATTACTACTTAAAAAAAAAACATCTTCTTTTAAACATCTAAAAAGCTTTATAATGTGGTCATAATATTTATAAGTGGTCTTTGTCAGCTTTCAGTAAAGTAACAAAAGATAAGTCTTCTTTTATACAGCCATAAGATATCATGAAGTGTTTATAAGACATTTCCCCTAAGGTAAACTCAAAGTTGTGTGGAAAAGTACAAAGAAACAACACATTCACAATGCAAATCATGTTTTATTCGATAAACATATGTTTGTAATACATATGTAGTAGTAATATTGAAAAAAGCAAGTAGCATGTTAATATGTAGCTTAATATTTATATATACAAAAAGAAACTAGAAATCAGAAGGTCAATCCCATTTTAACAAACCTTTTCAATTGATATTTAGAAGCGTTATAACACAAGTGTGTGTGCAGCTGTTATTTTTTATTTATGTCCAGCTTATTGGTTATTTTTGTTCTTGTCCTGAAAATGATAAGCAAAGACACATTTAAATATACAATATAAACATTTATATACAATTTAAGGTGCACAAAAATGTGTTATTTTACAGTCTGGTTAAGCACATTCATGTAAGTTGTATTTTCTAATGTCATGTATAAGGCGGCCAAGAATGCGTGAGGGTGGTTCCTGACAAGCCAGTATTCCCATTCAATGACAATGAGGTGCTCTTTCAAAAGTTTAGTTGTCCTGTTGCCACGGTGGCGCCATATATCCTTTTTTTGCATCTTCCTTGCGAGTTCTAAATGTTGCATTGTATATGTTATATATAAGTTTGTTTTTAAGGCATTATGTGTGCATTATAATGCATTAAGAATAGTCTTAGAATGCATTATAAATACACTCAAAAAAAAAAATTATGTCTTAATTTAATATTTATGTATTTTGATTTGCATTTATACATTTTCATCCATTTGGATTACATAGGTTTAACATAAATTAATAACTGAATGTGATTTATATTTTCTGTCAGTCATACATAATTGAAACAGGTCAGATTTATGTAATTGTATTAATAAACTGAATGTGATTCATGTTTGTCAGTCATACATACATGAAACCAATAAGATTTATGTAATAGTAAAGAGCAAAATGTCTATGTTAAATTAACATAGAGAAATCTAACAATTTGACAATTCACCAACTACAACAAGAATTGAACAGACGAGTCTTGGATTATACAGTTTTTAAGATGAAAATCAACAGATTGCATCTTAGGACAATTTATGTGAATATTATTAGTCATTTAAAAGTATATATTGGTATCTTTTCACTTTTGTACCTTATTTATACCTACTTCTGTAAATTTCAGAATTTTGTGACACTTCAAATGATGGTCATTGATTATAATAATAGGGCTTCTATACTCATTTACATTAACATTTATTCATTTAGCAGACGCTTTTATCCAAAGCAACTGTGGATAAAAGTGAGAAGTACGATAGCGAGTCATCGCGGAGAGGCAAATAGACGCAAAAAGTGCTCAACAATACAAGTTTCAGACCTTGCTTAGAATAGCATATGTTAGAATAGGGAGGGATTGAAGAAAGAGAACGTTTTTATTTATTTTTTTAAAGATGAGATTAAGTGCTCTCGAAAGAGATTAGTTTTCAGCTGTCTTTTGAATATTGCCAGGGATTCTGCATTCTGGATGGAGGCGGGGAGATCATTCCACCAGCAAGGAACAGAGAACGAGAATGTTCTGAAGAGCGATTTAGTGCCTCTTTGTGATGGTTCCACAAGCCTTCGCGCATTTAGCGATCGCAGGCTTCTGGTAGGGATGTAGACTCGTAAGAGTGAGTGGAAGTAGGAGGGTGCTGAGCCTGTGGTAGATCTGTAAGCAAGCGTCAACGCCTTGAACTTGATGCGAGCAGCAAGCAGTAGCCAGTGCAGAGAGATGAAGAGAAGCATGACATGGGCTCTTTTGGGCTCATTAAAGACAAGACATGCTGCAGCATTCTGAATCATTTGTAGAGGTTTGTGCATGATAGCAGTCCAGCCAGAAGAGCATTGCAGTAATCAAGCCAAGAAATGACCAGGGCCTGGACGAGAAGTTGTGTTGCATGTTGTTGTCACAGACACGCCAGGCTCCAACATCCACCAATCACAGCGCACTCCATCTCCTGAATACTGATCACATGCACCTGGACCTCATCAGCACGCTCATTACCTCCACTACAAAGGACACTCACACACATCCAGTCACTGTCCGGTCTCGTTCGCATCTAGAACAACCTACATGCTTACCTCAAGGACTCCCAGTGATCAACTTACCTGTCTCCAGCGTCTTCTTGTATCTCCTTGTGTTCCTCGTCAGTGTGTGAGTGTCTCCAATCTCCAGTCAAGTGTATTCACCAACGTCTTCCAGAATCCTCACCTAAACAACACAAAAGGACAGTATCATTACTTCTCATCTCACCATTCACCTGCCAAACTCACGTTATACTCACCTGCAATTCTGTTAACTCGGCTGTTGTTCAATAAAGTTACCATCTCCGCTATCTTCTGTCTCCGACTCTTCTGTTATGTAACAGAAGACCGGACCAACACCGACGAACAACAGTATGAGCCATCAAGACCCATTCCAGGAGCTTGTTGACGCTTTGCGCCGAGCACTCACCGTCAACCCATCTTCACCACCGCCAGTGATCACGTCCGTCAACACAACGCCTATGCACGCCAGTCCCATGGCCAAACCAACGCCCTACTCTGGTTCGGCGGAGGATTGCAGCGGATTCCTCCTACAATGTGCGCTGGTCCTGGAGATGCAACCGCACTATTACCCCACGGATACCTCTAAGGTAGCTTTCATTATCTCTCAGTTACAAGGCAAAGCACTTCAATGGGCCGATTCCATCTGGTCTCAAAACAACCCTATAACCCAGTCTTATTCTGGTTTCGTCACTCATTTCCGAGAGGTCTTTGGAAAACCCGCTACCGACTCTTCTATTGGTGAGAAGCTTTACAATCTGAAACAGGGTTCAATGTCTATTAATGATTATGCTTTGCAATTTAGAACACTGGCAGCTTCGAGTGGCTGGAACGAACAAGCCCCGATAACAACGTATCGTCAAGGTCTGGACCCTCGAGTGCGGTTGCATCTCGCTGCATACGAGGATTCCATCGGGCTAGAACAGTTCATCCAACTCTCCATCGGCTTCGCCACTCGTATGCAGTCGTGTTTCGAAGAACACCAGGGCCGGCCACTGTTTGACATCGCACCCCACCGACCAGAATCCGTCAGCCCTCCAGAACCAGCCCACGAACCCATGCTTCTGGAAAATTCCCGGCTCACTCCTTCTGAACGGCAGAGGCGGCTGACCCAAAATCTTTGTTTGTACTGTGCTTCACCTGGGCATGTAATCTCCACATGCCCAATTCGTCCTCCGCGTCCCATGGTGAGTGCCATCATTCCCTCGATATCAAAGATGAAACCACTCACCACTGTTGTAAACCTTACTGCTGCTGACATTTCTCTTCCAGTGGTCGCACTCCTTGATTCTGGGTCAGCAGGCAACTTCATCTCTGGCGCCCTCTGCCGGCAACTCAAACTCAAGACCACGGCCACGCCGTCCACCTACTAGATCCACTCAGTGGTCGGGAAGCCCCTCAGCAGGAAGACAGTACGCCGGTGCGTCGGACCCATCCAGTTACAAGTTGGCATCCTCCATGTCGAACAATTACATCTGCTGGTTCTGGAGGAGTCCACCGCTGGATTGATACTAGGGCGCCCCTGGTTGGAGCAGCACAATCCAGTCATCTCCTGGAAGACCGGTGAGATCCTGAAGTGGGGCGACACATGCTTCTCCAGCTGTTTCTCTGAGCTTCCTGTTCCTTCGTCTCCACGCCCTGAACATCTCTGCGTTTGTGCCACCTCCATCGAGAGCCCCATCGTGAAACGCTCAGTGGACATACCATTGTGTTACGCCCCCTTCAGCGACGTCTTCTGCCCTCAGCGAGCTTCCAAGCTGCCTCCACACCGGCCATGGGACTGCGCCATCGACCTGCTTCCGGGTGCGTCAGTGCCTAGGGGAAAGATCTATCCCCTTTCCATCCCGAAGGAGAAGACCATGGAGGAATACATCGAAGAGGCCCTGGCTCAAGGTTACATCTGCCCGTCTACTTGCCCTGCTGCTTCGAGTTTCTTCTTTGTGGCAAAAAAGGATGGAGGCTTGCGGCCCTGCATAGACTACAGAGCACTCAATAACATCACCGTGAAATTCTGCTACCCCCTTCCTCTCGTCCCAGCTGCCCTGGAACATCTCCGTGGTGCCACTGTCTTCACCAAGTTGGACCTCCGCAGCGCCTACAACCTCATCCGGATACGTGAGGGGGACGAGTGGAAGACCGCCTTCGTCACGCCCACCGGCCACTATGAATACCTCGTCATGCCGTATGGCCTGGTCAACGCCCCCTCCGTATTCCAGGATTTCATCCATGAGGTGCTCCGGGAGTTTCTCCATAGGTTCGTCCTGGTTTACATCAATGATATCCTCATCTACTCCCGGAGCCTGGCCGAACATCGCCACCACGTTGCGGAGGTCCTGCAATGCCTGAGGGAATTCCATCTCTTCCTCAAAGCCGAGAAATGCTCCTTCCATCAGCCCTCAGTGCAGTTCCTTGGCTATAACATCGACAGCAGTGGCATCCGGATGGACGAGAGGAAGGTGGATGCCATCAGGAACTGGCCTACTCCCTCCACAATCAAGGAACTCCAACGCTTCCTCGGGTTTGCAAACTTCTACCGCCGTTTCATCAGGAACTACTTCTCCATCACCAGCCCACTCACAAGTTTACTCCGCCACAAACCCAAGTCTCTGTCCTGGACACCAGCTGCCACCACCACTTTCAACACCCTGAAAGAAGCCTTCACCACCGCTCCACTCCTCGTCCACCCTGATCCCGACCTCCCATTCGTTGTGGAAGTGGATGCCTCCACCACCGGAGTTGGAGCGGTGCTATCTCAGCAGCAGGGGACACCAAGTAGACTCCATCCATGTGTCTTCTTGTGTCGGCAATAGGGAGCTACTCGCCATCAAGCTCGCCCTAGAAGAGTGGAGGCATTGGTTGGAGAGTGCCAGACACCCATTCCTCGTACTCACCAACCACAAAAACCTTGAGTATCTCCGAGCAGCCAAGAGGTTAAACCCCAGACAGGCACGCTGGGCACTTTTCTTCACACGCTTTAATTTTACAATCTCCTACCATCCTGGTATTAAGAACGTCAAGGCTGACGCCCTCTCCCGCTTACACGCTCCTGAAGAAAAGACCGAAGAACCTGAATCCATTCTCCCTGAATCTCTCATCGTCAGCCCAATCTCCTTATCAGAAGAGACCATACCCTCCTCCAATGCCTCTGCCAACACTCCGTCGGGTTGTCCACCGGGCTTGCAATATATCACCAGAACACGGCGCACTCCACTCATCCACACTGCCCACACGTCACTTGGCACTGGCCACCCGTGGGCCAATGAGACCCTCTCGTTGCTGAAAGAAACCTTCTGGTGGCCCAACATGGCTTCCGACGTCAGAAGGTACGTGCAGGGGTGCCAGGAATGCGCCATCTCGAAGACCCCTCGCCACCTTCCAGCCGGCAAACTCCTTCCACTGCCCGTTCCCAACCGTCCATGGTCACACCTAGGAGTCGACTTTATCACTGACCTCCCAGCCTCCAATAACTATACCTGCATCCTAGTCATTGTGGACAGATTTTCCAAATCCGTGAGACTGATTCCCCTAGCTGGACTACCCACTGCCATGCAAACAGCGGAACTTATGTTTAACCACGTGTTCAGATATTTCGGTATCCCCGAAGACATCGTCTCCGACAGAGGACCTCAATTCGTCTCCCGTGTATGGAGAGCATTCTTCTCGCTCCTAGGTGTGACCGTAAGTCTGACTTCTGGCTACCATCCCCAGTCGAACGGGCAGACGGAGAGGAAGATCCAAGAGATCGGTCGCTTCCTCCGTACCTTCTGTCACGGCCACCAGGACTCTTGGAGCCAGTATCTGGGTTGGGCCGAGTACGCCCAGAATTCCCTTCGACAACCATCTACTGGACTCACCCCTTTCCAGTGCGTACTCGGTTACCAACCCCCACTGTTCCCCTGGTCTAGGGAACCATCGGATGTACCATCAGTTGATTACTGGTTCCGAGAGAGCAAGAGGGTCTGGGACTCAGCACACCACCAACTACAATGGGCCCTGCGCAGACGCAGAATGACAGCTGACCTTCGACGTTCCAACACTCCTGCCTACCAACCTGGACAGAAGGTCTGGCTGTCCACCAGGGACATCAGGCTGCGTCTGCCCTGCCGGAAGCTGAGTCCCAGGTTCATTGGTCCGTTCACCATCACCAAGCAGGTCAACCCGGTCACGTATCAGCTCCAGCTTCCACCTCAGTACCGCATTCACCCCACTTTCCATGTGTCACTTCTCAAGCCTCACCACCCCTCTGTTCCTCTCTCCACAGAGCCTGGCGTAGCAGCAGCCGAACCCCCTCTTCCACTCATCCTGGACGACGGTGCAGCCTACGAGGTGCGTGAGATCTTGGACTCCCGGCGCCGTGGTGGCCAGCTGGAATATCTAGTGGACTGGGAAGGCTATGGCCCCGAGGAGCGCTCTTGGGTCCCCAGAAACGATATACTCGACCCCAACCTGCTTCACACCTTCTATGCAGCCCATCCCGACAGACCTGCCCCACATGGAAGAGGACGGCCACCATGACATCGGGGTCCTTGGCCCTCAGGAGCGGGCCGTCGAGGGGGGGGTACTGTCACAGACACGCCAGGCTCCAACATCCACCAATCACAGCGCACTCCATTTCCTGAATACTGATCACACGCACCTGCACCTCATCAGCACGCTCATTACCTCCACTACAAAGGACACTCACACACATCCAGTCACTGTCCGGTCTCGTTCGCATCTAGAACAACCTACATGCTTACCCCAAGGACTCCCAGCGATCAACTTACCTGTCTCCAGCGTCTCCTTGTATCTCCTTGTGTTCCTTGTCAGTGTGTGAGTGTCTCCAGTCTCCAGTCAAGTGTATTCACCGTCTTCCAGGATCCTCACCTGAACAACACAAAAGGACAGTATCATTACTTCTCATCTCACCATTCACCTGCCAAACTCACGTTATACTCACCTGCACTTCTGTTAACTCGGCTGTTGTTCAATAAAGTTACCATCTCCGCTATCTTCTGTCTCCGACCCTTCTGTTATGTAACAGTTGTGTTAGAACAGGCCTGATTTTCCTGATGTTGTGTAGTGAAAATCTGCATGACCGAGCTGTCTTTGCAATGTGTTCTTTAAAGTTCAGTTGGTCATCAAAGATTACTCCGAGATTTCTGGCCGACCTTGATGGGGTAATCAATAAAGTACTAAGCTGGATAGTAAAATCGTGCTGTAGAGTTGGACTGGCAGGGAAGACAAGAAGCTCAGTCTTTGCCAGGTTGAGCTGCAGATGATGTTCATTCATCCATGCCGAGATGTCCGCCAGACAGCTTGAGATTTGTGCAGCTACTGTGGGATCATCTGGATGAAATGAAAGGAAGAGCTGCGTGTCATCAGCATAGCAATGGTAGGAGAAACCATGTACCTGTATGATGAGACCTAGTGATGTAGTGTATATGGAGAAGAGGAGAGGTCCAAGAACTGAACCCTGAGGAACTCCTGTGATCAGTTGATGAACTTTAGATACCTCCCCTATCCAGGCAACTTTGAAAGACCTACCTGTGAGATAGGATTCAAACCAATGAAGTGGAGTACCTGTGATGCCCAGTGATGAGAGGGTGGACAGAAGGATCTGAAGATTCACAGTGTCAAAGGCAGCAGACAGAATGAGAACTGATGATTTGGAATCAGCCTTCACAATCCGCAGGGATTCAGTGACCGATAGTAATGCAGTCTCAGTTGAATGACCGCTCTTGAAGCCTGATTGTTTGGCGTCCAGTTGGTTATTCTGTGAGAGGAAAGATGACACCTGGTTGAACACAACCTGTTCAAGTGTTTTTGCTATGAATGGTAGGAGAGAGAGGGGTCTGTAACTGTCTACAAGTGACGTGTTTAATGTGGGTTTTTTCAGCAGTGGGGTTACCCGAGCCTGCATGGTAATGTGGTAAGGAAAATGCCTGTGTGGAGAGATGTTGATAATATGTGTGAGTGCTGGTAGAAGTGTGGGAGAGATGGCTTGTAGAAGGCGTGAGGGGATGGGATCTAGAGGGCAGGTGGTGGGATGACTGGAGAGGAGAAGTTTGGATACTTCTGCCTCAGTGAGGGGATAGAAGATTTGTGGCTGTGGATGTGGAAGGTCTGAGTTCCTGTGTGTGTGGAACTGAGAACTGACTGCTGATGTTTGTTGTTTTGTCGGTGAAGAAATTAGCAAAATCATCAGCAGTTAAAGAGGTGGTGGGTGGTGGGGGAGGGGAACATAGGAGAGAGTTGAATGTTTTGAAAAATGTACGTGTGTTTGAAGTGCTGTTGATCTTGTTTTGGAAATATG
The DNA here is from genome assembly GCA_037950675.1 of Hypophthalmichthys molitrix. NCBI lineage: Eukaryota > Metazoa > Chordata > Actinopteri > Cypriniformes > Xenocyprididae > Hypophthalmichthys > Hypophthalmichthys molitrix. The sequence goes on from CM075494.1 coordinate 5,489,666, forward strand.
TAGATTTAGCGGCATGAACCTCATCAGAAAAGGATGAGAGCAGACACTGATACTTAACTAGGTCAGATTGGTCTTTGGATTTGCGCCACTTTCTCTCTGTCGCCCTGAGATTGGTCCGGTGTTCACAAAGAACATCAGATAACCAGTGGTTAGAGGGAGTGGCATGTGCTGGCCTGGATGAGAGAGGACAAACTTTGTCTAGTTTGAGAAGAAGTTAATGTAGAACATAAAGTGTCTGTAGCTGAATTCACATCCAGAGATAAGAATTGTGTGGGTGAGGGAAGGGAGGATGACACGACAGAGGAAAGATGAGCAGGCGAAAGAGAGCGCAGGTTATGTCTGAAGGTATCTGGTAGAGGGGTTGGTGGTGCACAAGTACTCATTGGTCTCGCTGTGGATCCTACGTCTACCGTGTCCAGAGCTGGGTAGATTACTTATGAATTGTAACCAGTTACATGACAAAATTTTAATCAGTAATATAATCTCTTAGATTACATTTTGGTAATGTCATCTGACTACTTTTGGATTACATTTAGATTACTTTTGTGCTAACCCTTATTTGATGTCACATATATTGTAGGATAATCTTGTACTATTTTGACAGAAAAATATATTCCAAAAAATATATTCTATTTACCAACAAGAGCCTCAACAGATTCTTTTTAAACTGCAATGTATGAACAGTTAAAACTTCAAAATACTAACACTAATGTACCTGTTAGTGCTTGCTGATATTAACACTGAATAAAACAAAATCATATCTTATGATTTTAAAACATTTTTAAATTTAAATTAAGTAAATTTAGAAAACAGCAACATTACAAAAACAAATATTGAAAAACATGAAATTCACAGCAATATCACTGCTAAATCAAATATTTCATCTATATTTCAATTATTATTATTATTATATTATTTCATATATTTAATTTATATTTAACTATATTTCATCTATATTTCCCTCTCACAACCGGAAAAATCTCGAAGAATCACGAACGTATATAAGTGGCAGGTTTATTATGAAAAAAATATAAATGTTAAAAAAAATTAAAAATTAGGAGAATCAATGTATTGTGAACAACTTACTAACGGTATCTTTTTCAAAAACTCACACTTTGAAATTGGTTTCAATTCTCAGGCCAGCAAAACGCAGTTGTCATGTAAAATGACTTAAATTTTGACAAGTTTTTGATCTAAAATAGTTCCAAACAAATCCACAACAGAACTGTTGTGTGTTTCCCAGCAAAACACAAGTGGTGTTTCACTGCTGAATGAATCAAGTGCTTTAAAAGAATCGGTTAAATGATTTGCGTCTCACTCATCCAGTGGTTTACTGCTACCTCTTGGCGGTTTTAGTATCATATTAAGAAGTATAATTGTATTTGTTTTATATATTTCTATATTCAAAAATGTACATTTAAAACTTCTTATAAAATTATTTGTGCATTTGTAATTGTAGTTCAAATTAATGTTTATTATTTTATTAAGATGAATGTGAGGAGTGCTGGTCTGGCCTTGGTCTCTGTCTCAACCCCTCAAAGTCTTGGTCTTGTCTTGGTCTGGACACACTCTGGTCTTGGCCTTGACTTGGTGCCTTCTAGGAGGTCTTGACTGCATCACTAGCTGTTCCAGTCAGAGTCTTGTGCTTTCTTTTAAACTATATAAAGTTTAATGCCAAATGTTTTATCAGCGTTATACATCAGGTGAAAAGTTAAGGAATTAAATGTGTAAGATCCAGTCTTCACTAGACCTGACATATCAGATTTTGGTCTGGTAGCCTATTTAACACCATGTCAACAGCTTGCCATGTTAACTCTTTTACAAAAGACATGCAGACAGACAAATAACAGAAAGCAAATTCTTATGAAAAAAAAAAAAAGATTTTATTGAATGATCTTAAGTGAATTTTATCTGACCAGATTAGTCTTTGTCTGATCAGCATAAATTCTAAAGCTGTTATCATATAATGTAACATTGCCAAAATAAAAAAAAAAGGAAATGAATGAGTCAACTGTGAAGTTAAGATGACAATACAGTACACAACATACATAGGCCTACATATACATAAGTAAACAAAAAGTAACAGTAAAGTAAATTATAATGAAAAGTAATGAGTAAATGAATATTGAATATTTTAAGAAATTAGTACATAAGGAAAGATAATGCATATAAAAAAGAAAGAAACAACATGAATGAAGATGTTTGTGGCTGCCGTCCAGATGTCACATCAAAGGTGTTTAATGCTGAAAATGCAGGAAAAACAATTAGTGTGTATTAATTTAACACTGCATCAAGTTGTACAAATGTCACCCATTTAATCCCACCAGTCACAACTGTGACCACAATTTTTCCTCACATATTTTGGTGTGGCATTAAAAAGCAACTCTTATTATGAAGCACATGTTCATTTATAATGCAAATTTAAGATGTTTGCATGAGTTCTGGGCTGGTCTAACATTATTGTGTAGGTTGGTCATGTGACCACACACATTTATTTCCCAGTACTGCCATCTTAACACAATGATGACGTTAAAGCTCAGAAATGACAGTTAAGTTTTCTAAGTTAATTTTTGAATAGCTCATACATTTTTTGCACACATCATAATGAAAGGGTTATCTATATATACATATTGAAATTATATTAATACATGGTTTATTCTGTTGTCAGACTGCAGATAAATGAAGACGGTCACAATTGTGAGCGGTGGTATAACACAGGGAGTCTATATGCCCCTCTCTTTCAGGCTGACCGTAAGTCAAGTTTTGGATTTACTTGATCCTTGGTGACATCCATCCATCCATCTATCTGTCTGTCTGTCTCTATCTATCTATCTGTCTGTCTCTATTTGTATGTCTGTCTCTATCTATCGATCTATCTGTCTGACTATATCTATCTGTCTATCTGTCTGTCTCTGACTATATCTATCTATCTATCTATCTGTCTGTCTCTGACTATATCTATCTATCTATCTATCTATCTATCTGTCTGTCTGACTATCTGTCTATCTATAGTTCTATCTGTCTGTCTATCTGTCTATCTCTGACTCTATCTATCTATCTATCTATCTATCTGTCTGTCTGACTATATGTCTGTCTGTCTAGTTCTGTCTATGTGTCTATCTATCTGTGTCTTTCTATCTGTCTGACTATATCTATCTATCTATCTATCTGTCTGTCTCTGACTATATCTATCTATCTATCTATCTATCTGTCTGTCTGACTATCTGTCTGTCTATAGTTCTGTCTGACTATCTGTCTATCTCTGACTATCTATCTATCTATCTATCTATCTGTCTGTCTGACTATATGTCTGTCTGTCTGTCTAGTTCTATCTATCTGTCTATGTGTCTATCTATCTGTGTCTTTCTATCTGTCTGACTATATCTATCTATCTATCTGTCTGTCTGTCTCTAGTTCTATCTATCTGTCTATAGTTCTATCTATCTATCTGTCTGTCTGTCTGTCTATCTATTGGTCTGTCTGACTGACTGACTAACTATCTATCTATCCATCCGTCTGTCTGTCTCTATAGTTCTGTCTGTCTGTCTGTAGTTCTATCTATCTATCTGTCTGTCTATAGTTCTATCTATCTATCTATCTGTCTATCTATTTTTCTCTCTGACTATCTATCTATCTATCTATCTATCTATCTATTTATCTGTCTGTCTGTCTGTCTGTCTGACTATCTGTCTGACAGACTATATCTATCTATCTATCTATAGTTCTCTGTCTGTGTCTGTCTGTCTGTCTATAGTTCTATCTATCTGTCTGTCTGACTATCTATCTGTCTAGTTATATCTATCTATCTGTCTGTATGTCTATAGTTCTATCTATCTCTATCTGTCTGTCTATCTATCTATAGTTCTATCTATCTATCTGTCTGTCTAGTTCTGTCTGTCTAGTTCTATCTATCTGTCTATCTATCTGTCTGTCTGACTATATCTATCTATCGGTCTGTCTATAGTTCTATCTATCTGTCTGTCTGTCTATAGTTCTATCTATCTGTCTGTCTGTCTATAGTTCTATCTATCTATATATCTGTCTGTCTATCTATCTATCTGTCTATAGTTCTATCTATCTATCTGTCTGTCTATCTATGTCTGTCTATAGTTCTATCTATCTGTCTGACTATATCTATCTGTCTAGTTATATCTGTCTGTCTGTCTATAGTTCTATCTATCTGTCTGACTATATCTATCTGTCTAGTTATATCTATCTGTCTGTATGTATGTAGTTCTATCTGTCTATCTGTCTGTCTATAGTTCTATCTGTCTATCTATCGGTCTGTCTGTCTATCTATCTGTCTGTCTATCTATAGTTCTATCTATCTGTCTATCTATCTGTGTCTGTCTATCTATCTATCTATCGGTGTCTGTCTGACTATAGTTCTATCTGTCTGACTATATCTATCTGTCTAGTTATATCTGTCTGTCTGTCTATAGTTCTATCTATCTATCTATCTATCTATCTATCTATCGGTCTGTCTGTCTGTCTATAGTTCTATCTATCTGTCTGTCTATAGTTCTATTTATCTATCTATCTATCTATCTATCTATCTATCTATCTATCTATCTATCGGTCTGTCTGTCTGTCTATAGTTCTATTTATCTGTCTGTCTATAGTTCTGTATGTCTATCTATCTATCTATCTATCTATCTATCTATCGGTGTCTGTCTGACTATCTATCTGTCTGTCTATAGTTCTATCTATCTGTCTGTCTATCTATCTGTCTGACTATATCTGTCTAGTTATATCTCTGTCTGTATGTATGTCTATAGTTCTATCTATCTGTCTGTCTATAGTTCTGTCAATAGTTCTATCTATCTGTCTGTCTATAGTTCTATCTATCTGTCTGACTATATCTATCTGTCTAGTTCTATCTGTCTGTCTATAGTTCTATCTGTCTATCTGTCTGTCTATAGTTCTATCTATCTATCTGTCTGTCTATCTATCTATCTATCTATCTATCTATCTATCGGTGTCTGTCTGACTATCTATCTGTCTGTCTATAGTTCTATCTATCTGTCTGACTATATCTATCTGTCTAGTTATATCTGTCTGTCTGACTATATCTGTCTAGTTATATCTCTGTCTGTCTGTATGTATGTCTATAGTTCTATCTATCTGTCTGACTATATCTATCTGTCTGTCTATAGTTCTATCTGTCTATCTATCGGTCTGTCTGTCTGTCTATAGTTCTATCTATCTATCTGTCTATAGTTCTATCTATCTATCTGTCTATAGTTCTATCTATCTATCGGTGTCTGTCTGACTATCTGTCTGTCTATAGTTCTATTGTTACAACACGGACTACTCAGAGACAGGAAGTGCAGATAGATGGATTTATTGAACACACAGCAGAGCAATAGGCAATTCAGGTGAGTATGTATTGGTGATAGTAAGGTTTGGGAAAGCAGATAGATGATATTGTCTTTGATATAGTTACAGGTGAGGAGATCGCTGGAGATGAATGGAGACGCTGGAGAATGGAGTCGTTGGAGAATGGAGACGTTGGAGATTGGAGACACTGGAGAATGGAGACGCTGGAGATCGGAGACACTCACACACCAACAATTCACACACGAGGAGTTCAGAAGACAAGGGAGCAGGTAAGTAGTTTTGTAGAGAGTCCTTGAGGTAAGCATAAGAGTTGTCTTGATGCGAACGAGACCGGACGAAGAGTGAAGGTGTGTGTGTGTCTTAAGTAGTGGTGCAAATGAGTGAGATGATGAGGAGCAGGTGCGAGTGATTAGAATGCAGGGGATTGAGTGCGCTGGTATTGGCTGGGACCTGACGTGTCTGTGACAGTACCCCCCCCTCCACGGCCCGCTCCTGAGGGTGGTGGTCGTGGTGGTCGTCCTCTTCCACGGGGTGCTGGTCGGTCAGGGTGGCTGTCATGGAAATCGTGAAGGAGGTTAGGATCAAGGACATCATCTCGGGGAACCCATGAGCGCTCCTCGGGGCCATAGCCTTCCCAGTCAACGAGGTATTCAAGTCGACCACCACGGCGCCGGGAGTCCAAGATTTCGCGCACCTCGTATGCTGCTCCGTCGTCCACTAGGAGTGGAAGGGGGGGTTCGGCGGCTGCCACGCCAGGTCCTGTGGAGAGAGGAACAGAGGGGTGGTGAGGTTTAAGGAGTGACACATGGAAAGTAGGATGAATGCGGTATTGAGGTGGAAGTTGAAGCTGGTAGGTGACGGGATTGATCTGCCTGATGATGGTGAACGGGCCAATGAACCTGGGGCTCAGCTTACGGCAGGGCAGACGCAGGCGGATGTCACGGGTGGACAGCCAGACCTTCTGACCGGGTTGGTAGGAGGGAGCGTCGGACCGGTGAAGGTCGGCCGTCATCCTGCGTCTGCGCAGGGCTCGCTGCAGCTGGTGGTGTGCTGAGTCCCAGACCCTCTCGCTCTCCCGGAACCAGTAGTCAACTGCTGGCACATCGGAAGGTTCCCCGGTCCAGGGGAACAGTGGGGGTTGGTAGCCGAGTACGCACTGGAATGGAGTGAGACCGGTGGTTGGCTGGCGTAGGGAGTTTTGTGCGTACTCGGCCCAACCCAGATACTGGTTCCAGGAGTCCTGGTGGTCGTGACAGAAGGTACGGAGGAAGCGACCGATCTCTTGGATCTTCCTCTCCGTCTGCCCGTTCGATTGAGGGTGGTAGCCAGATGTTAGACTGATGGTCACACCTAGGAGCTTGAAGAAAGCCTTCCAGACACGGGAAATGAATTGTGGACCTCTGTCGGATACTATGTCTTCTGGAATGCCGAAGTAGCGGAACACGTGATTGAATAGGAGCTCGGCAGTTTCCATGGCGGTAGGCAATCCAGTCAGAGGGATGAGGCGGCAGGATTTGGAGAATCTATCCACAACGACTAGGATGCAGGTTTGGTGATCAGATGCTGGGAGGTCGGTGATAAAATCCACTCCTAGGTGTGACCAGGGGCGGTTGGGAACGGGCAGAGGATGGAGCTTGCCTGATGGAAGATGGCGAGGGCTCTTTGAGATGGCGCATTCCTTACAGCCCTGCACGTACCTTCTGATGTCGGCTGCCATGTTGGGCCACCAGAAGCGTTCCTTAAGCAACGAGAGGGTTTCATTGACCCCCGGGTGGCCAGTGCCGAGTGAAGAGTGAGCAGAGTGAATCAGTGGAGTGCGCCGTGCTCGTGGAGTGTAGTGCAAGCCTGGTGGACAACCCGGCGGAGCGTTGGTGGAGGCATTGGAGGAGGGTAAGGTCTCTTCTGACCAGGTGATAGGGCTGACGAAGAGGTTGCTTGGGAGAATGGGGTCTGGATCTTCCGGGTTGTCTTCTGGTGAGTGAAGGCGAGAGAGGGCGTCGGCCTTGACGTTTTTGGGACCGGGACGATAGGAGATTGTAAAATCGAAGCGTGTGAAGAAGAGGGCCCAGCGGGCTTGTCTGGGGTTTAACCTTTTGGCGGAGCGTAAGTATTCGAGGTTCTTGTGATCCGTGAGTACCAGGAATTGATGTTTGGCTCCCTCCAGCCAATGCCTCCACTCCTCCAGGGCCAACTTGACGGCGAGGAGTTCTCTGTTGCCGATGTCGTAATTCCTCTCCGCCGGGTTGAGCTTGCGGGAGAAGAAGGCACATGGATGGAGTCTACTTGGTGTCCCCTGCTGCTGGGAGAGTACCGCTCCAACTCCGGTGGTGGAGGCGTCCACCTCCACCATGAAAGGCAGGTCTGGGTTGGGATGTACAAGGAGTGGAGCGGTGATGAATGCTTCTTTCAGCGCTTGGAATGCGGTAGTGGCTTCTGGGGACCAGGACAGAGACTTGGGCTTATGGCGGAGTAAGCTGGTGAGTGGATGGGCTATGGAGGAGTAATTTTTGATGAATCGGTGGTAGAAATTGGAAAATCCGAGGAAGCGTTGGAGTTCTTTCACTGTGGTGGGTTGTGGCCAGGATTGAATTGCTTCCACCTTCCTCTCGTCCATCCGGATGCCACTGCTGTCTATGATGTAACCGAGGAAGTGTACGGAGGGTTGGTGGAAGGAACATTTTTCTGCTTTTAGGAAGAGGTGGAATTTCCTGAGACGGGTGAGGACCTCCGCAACATGGTGGCGATGTTCGGCCAGGCTCCGGGAGTAGATGAGTATATCATCGATGTACACCAAGACGAACTTGTGGAGGAACTCCCGGAGCACCTCATGAATGAAATCCTGGAATACGGAGGGGGCGTTGACCAGGCCATACGGCATGACAAGATATTCATAGTGGCCGGTGGGCGTGACGAAGGCGGTCTTCCACTCGTCCCCCTCGCGTATCCGGATGACGTTATACGCGCTGCGGAGGTCCAGCTTTGTGAAGATGGTGGCACCACGGAGATGTTCCAATGCTGATGGGACGAGAGGAAGGGGATACCGGAACTTCACTGTGATGTTGTTGAGAGCACGGTAATCGATACAGGGCCGCAAGCCTCCGTCCTTTTTAGCCACGAAGAAGAAACTGGAAGCAGCAGGGGAAGTAGACGGCCGGATGTATCCTTGGGCCAGGGCCTCCTTGATGTATTCCTCCATGGCCTTCTCCTCCGGGATGGAAAGTGGATAGATTCTTCCTTTTGGCACTGGCTCACCCGGAAGCAGATCGATGGCGCAGTCCCATGGCCGGTGTGGAGGCAGCTTGGATGCTCTCTGGGGGCAGAAGACGTCGCTGAAGGGGGCGTAGCAGTCTGGAATATCCACCGAGCGCTGTTCCATGGGGCTCTCGATGGTGGTGGTGCAGACAGAAAGATGTTCTGGGAGAGGAGTTGATGGTTTGGGTAGATTGGGAAAGCAGCTCGGGAAACAGTCTTCGCCCCACTTCAGGACTTCGCCGGTTTTCCAGGAGATGATGGGACTGTGCTGCTCAAGCCACGGGCGCCCTAGGATCACGTCAGAGGTGGATTCCTCCAGAACCAGCAGATGTAGTATTTCCACGTGCAACAGTCCGACTTGTAGTTGTATTGGACCAACGCTGAGGTGAACATGTTTCCTACTGAGCGGTTTTCCTGTCACTGAGCGGACCTGGTAGGTGGTCGGCGTGGCCGTGGTCTTGACGGCAGAGGGCGCCGGAGATGAAGTTGCCGGCTGACCCAGAATCGAGGAGGGCGACAACTGGAAGTGAAACATCAGCAGCAGTAAGGTTTACGACAGTGGTAAGTGGTTGCATTTTGGTGAAGGAGGGAATTATTGCACTCACCACGGGACGAGGAGGACGGATGGGGCATGCCGAGAGTATATGCCCAGGTGAACCACAGTACAGACAGAGATTCTGGGTCAGCCGCCTCTGCCGTTCAGCGGGAGAAAGCCTGGAGCCTTCCACAGTCATGGGTTCGTGGGCTGGTTCTGGAGGGCTGACGGACTCTGGTCGGCAGGGTGCGATGTTGAATGGTGACTGACCCTGGTGCTCTTCGAGACACGACTGCATACGAGTGGCGAAGCGGATGGAAAGCTGGATGAAACGTTCTAAGCCGATGGAATCCTCGTATGCAGCGAGATGCAACCGCACGCGAGGGTCCAAACCTTGACGATATGTTGTGATTAGTGCTTGTTCGTTCCAGCCACTCGATGCTGCAAGTGTTCTAAATTGTAAAGCATATTCGTTAATGGTCATTGAGCCCTGTTTTAATTTATATAGTTTCTCACCAGCTGAAGAATCGATGGATGGACGGCCGAAAACTTCCCGGAAGTGGGCGACGAAGGCGGCATAGGATTTCACAATGGGGTTATTTTGTGACCATATCGAGTCGGCCCATTGAAGAGCTTTACCTTGCAGCTGAGATATGATAAAGGCAACTTTAGCCGTGTCAGTGGGGAACAGGTGCGGTTGCATCTCCAGGGTAAGAGAACATTGCAGGAGAAAGCCGCTGCAATCATCTGCCGAACCAGAGAAGGGCGCCGGTTTGGCCATGGGACTGGCGTGCAGTGACGGTGAAGAAGTCGGTGGAGTGTTGGCGGAAGTGATGGCAGGTGAAGATGACGGTGGATGAGTGGAAAGAGCTCGCCGAAGAGCATCGACGAGCTCTTGGAAGGGATCCGGGTTGCTCATGCTGGTATAAGTCTGTCTTGGTCCGGTCTTCTGTTACAACACGGACTACTCAGAGACAGGAAGTGCAGATAGATGGATTTATTGAACACACAGCAGAGCAATAGGCAATTCAGGTGAGTATGTATTGGTGATAGTAAGGTTTGGGAATGCAGATAGATGATATTGTCTTTGATATAGTTACAGGTGAGGAGATCGCTGGAGATGAATGGAGACGCTGGAGAATGGAGTCGTTGGAGAATGGAGACGTTGGAGATTGGAGACACTGGAGAATGGAGACGCTGGAGATCGGAGACACTCACACACCAACAATTCACACACGAGGAGTTCAGAAGACAAGGGAGCAGGTAAGTAGTTTTGTAGAGAGTCCTTGAGGTAAGCATAAGAGTTGTCTTGATGCGAACGAGACCGGACGAAGAGTGAAGGTGTGTGTGTGTCTTAAGTAGTGGTGCAAATGAGTGAGATGATGAGGAGCAGGTGCGAGTGATTAGAATGCAGGGGATTGAGTGCGCTGGTATTGGCTAGGACCTGACGTGTCTGTGACATCTATCTGTCTATCTGTCTGTCTATAGTTCTATCTGTCTATAGTTCTATCTATCTATCTATCTATCGGTGTCTGTCTGACTATCTATCTGTCTGTCTATAGTTCTATCTATCTGTCTGACTATATCTATCTGTCTAGTTATATCTGTCTATCTGTCTGTCTATAGTTCTATCTGTCTATATCTATCGGTCTGTCTGTCTGTCTATAGTTCTATCTATCTATCTGTCTATAGTTCTATCTATCTATCTGTCTGTCTATCTATAGTTCTATTTATCTGTCTGTCTATAGTTCTGTCTGTCTGTCTATAGTTCTGTCTGTCTGTCTGACTATATCTATCTGTCTAGTTCTATCTGTCTATCTGTCTGTATGTCTATAGTTCTATCTATCTATCTATCTGTCTGTCTGTCTATAGTTCTATCTATCTATCTATCTATCTATCAGTCTGTCTGACTATCTATCTGTCTGTCTATAGATGTATGTATGTGAATGGCTCTGGATTTTGAGACTGTCCTGTTGAACTCTTTAGTCAAACGACATTTGAGCATAGCAGTCGACCAGTCATATTGAGTGCATGACTCGAGGAGCACGGGCGTGTCTCTGCAGTGGCATTACGTCATCAGCTTGCAAACACAGTTTAAAGGAATAGACCAATGTAAGCCTGTGGCTGTAGGATACAGTGTTGCTAATGCCACCTGTCCTGTATTTTTTTCTTTCAATAGTGAATAGACCTATTTTCACGAGCACCTGATGCTTAATTCCAAATTTTTCCCAGAGATGACATATGAATTTGTATTTGTAAGGATATTAAACAATCAATGTCAATTATGTAAAAAAAAAAAATATTGAAAAGTCCATGAAAAAATGGGTTTAATGTCCGGTCACAAAAGTGACCGGTAGTAGAACACAGGGAGTCTAGGTCTATGGTGTCAATGCATTTACAAAATGACAAACCTCCTGCAATTAGTTTAAAGGTTGGGTTAAATAGATGAAATTAGTGTTTTATTCCATTAACAAAGAAATTATGACAAAATGACATAAATTGTAGGAAGTTGGAAGATAATTATTAAAAACTTCATTATAAATTGAAATAAATAAGTACAGACAGACATAGATAGATAGATAGAACTATAGACAGACAAACAGATACAGACATAGTCAGACAGATAGACAGACAGTCAATCAGACAGAACTATAGACAGATAGATAGAACTATAGTTAGACAGACAGACTGATAGACAGACAGACAGACATATAAATAGATAGAGATAGATAGATAAATAGAACTATAGACAGAGACAGAGATAGACAGATAGATAGAACGATAGACAGATAGATAGAACTATAGATAGTCAGACAGACAGATAAATAAATAGACAGACAGACAGATAGAACTATAAACAGATAGATACAACTATAGACAGACAGACAGACAGACAGATAGATAGATAGACAGACACAGATAGATAGACAGACAGATAGAACTATAGACAGATAGTCAGGCAGACAGACAGACAGACCGATAGATAAACAGACAGACAGACAGACAGACAGAACTATAGATAGATAGATAGATAGACAGACAGACGGATAGACAGACATAAATAGACAAATAGATAGATAGATATAGTCAGATAGACAGACAAACATAGATAGAACTATAGACAGACAGACAGAACTATAGATAGATAGATAGACAGACAGACGGATAGACAGACATAAATAGACAAATAGATAGATAGATATAGTCAGATAGACAGACAAACATAGATAGAACTATAGACAGACAGACAGACAGAACTATAGATAGATAGATAGACAGACAGACGGATAGACAGACATAAATAGACAAATAGATAGATAGATATAGTCAGATAGACAGACAAACATAGATAGAACTATAGACAGACAGACAGACAGAACTATAGATAGATAGATAGACAGACAGACGGATAGACAGACATAAATAGACAAATAGATAGATAGATATAGTCAGATAGACAGACAAACAGATAGATAGAACTATAGATAGACAGACAGACGGATAGATAGACAGATAGATAGACAGACATAAATAGACAGATAAATATAGTCAGATAGACAGACAGATAGACGGATAGATAGACAGACATAAATAGACAGACAGACAGATAAATATAGTCAGATAGACAGACAGATAGATAGATAGATAGATAGATAGAACTATAGACAGACAGACAGACAGATAGATAGTCAGGCAGACAGACAGACCGATAGATAAACAGACAGACACACGGACAGACAGATAGATAGATAGAGATAGATAGATAGATAGATAGATAGATAGATAGACAGACAGACCGATAGATAGAACTATAGACAGACAGACAGCCAGACAGACAGATAGATAGATAGAACTATAGTCAGACAGACAGATAAATAGATACATAGATAGATATAGAATGATAGATAGATAGATACAAACCGATTCCAAAAAAGTTGGGACACTACAAATTGTGAATAAAAAAGGAATGCAATGATGTGGAAGTTTCAAATTTCAATATTTTATTCAGAATACAACATAGATGACATATCAAATGTTTAAACTGAGAAAATGTATCATTTTAAGGGAAAAATAAGTTGATTTTAAATTTCATGGCATCAACACATCTCAAAAAAGTTGGGACGAGGCCATGTTTACCACTGTGTGGCATCTCCCCTTCTTTTTATAACAGTCTGCAAATGTCTGGGGACTGAGGAAACAAGTTGCTCAAGTTTAGGAATAGGAATGTTGTCCCATTCTTGTCTAATACAGGCTTTTAGTTGCTCAACTGTCTTAGGTCTTCTTTGTCACATCTTCCTCTTTATGATGCGCCAAATGTTTTCTATGGGTGAAAGATCTGGACTGCAGGCTGGCCATTTCAGTACCCGGATCCTTCTTCTACGCAGCCATGATGTTGTAATTGATGCAGTATGTGGTCTGGCATTGTCATGTTGGAAAATGCAAGGTCTTCCCTGAAAGAGACGATGTCTGGATGGGAGCATATGTTGTTCTAGAACTCGGATATACCTTTCAGCATTGATGGTGCCTTTCCAGATGTGTAAGTTGCCCATGCCACACGCACTCATGCAACCCCATACCATCAGAGATGCAGGCTTCTGAACTGAGCGCTGATAACAACTTGGGTTGTCCTTGTCCTCTTTAGTCTGGATGACATGGCATCCCAGTTTTCCACAAAGAACTTCAAATTTTGATTCGTCTGACCACAGAACAGTTTTCCACTTTGCCACAGTCTATTTTAAATGAGCCTTGGCCCAGAGAAAACGCCTGCGCTTCTGGATCATGTTTAGATATGGCTTCTTTTTTGACCTATAGAGTTTTAGCCGGCAACGGCGAATGGCACGGTGGATTGTGTTCACCGACAATGTTTTCTGGAAGTATTCCTGAGCCCATGTTGTGATTGCCATTACAGTAGCATTCCTGTATGTGATGCAGTGCCGTCTAAGGGCCGAAGATCACGGGCATCCAGTATGGTTTTCCGGCCTTGACCCTTAGGCACAGAGATTGCTCCAGATTCTTTGGATGATATTATGCACTGTAGATGATGATAACTTCAAACTCTTTGCAACTTTTCTCTGAGAAACTCCTTTCTGATATTGCTCCACTATTTTTCGCCGCAGCATTGGGGGAATTGGTGATCCTCTGCCCATCTTGACTTCTGAGAGACACTGCCACTCTGAGAGGCTCTTTTTATACCCAATCATGTTGCCAATTGACCTAATAAGTTGCAAATTGGTCCTCCAGCTGTTCCTTATATTTACATTTAACTTTTCCGGCCTCTTATTGCTACCTGTCCCAACTTTTTTGGAATGTGTAGCTCTCATGAAATCCAAAATGAGTTATCTATATTCTATTGTGAATAAAATATAAGTTTATGAGATTTGTAAATTATTGCATTCCTTTTTTATTCACAATTTGTACAGTGTCCCAACTTTTTTGGAATCGGGTTTGTAGATAGATAGATAGAACTATAGACAGACAGACAGATGGATAGACAGATAGATAGATAGAATGTATGTATGTGTCGGTCTATTCCTTTAAACTGTGTTTGCAAGCTGATGACGTAATGCATTCAGCAATGTGCAAGCATACCGTGTTTATTTATTTGTGAATTGTGTTTTGCTTATGTGAATCATATTTTTTTAATGCAAGTTCGGATATGCAAATCGTGCCTTGCAAATATGAATTAGCTTAATATTGTACATAATAGTCTACACTGATGCAGCGTTCTATTTTCTGATGTGCGGACATAGTGCAGATTAGGGATGCACCGATGGGATTTTTTGGGGCCGATACCAATACTGATTTTAACAAACAATTATTGGCCGATTACGATATTTGTCATTTGCATGTTATTTTTGTCATTAACATTGCTCATTAAAATGGATAATGTTTTAATCATGTTTCAGCAAAGTTAAAAAAAAAAAAAAATACATGCATTAAGTTATACCCCTGTAACTAGTTTATTGCTGCATCATCAAAAGTTTGGATCCATTTAACATTCAGCAGGCCAACATAATACATAAATACAACAGAACAAATGTAGCCTACAAATGAAATAAGCAGTGCTTTTAGGTAGGTTTAACAGTTTCCCAGTAGCCCCTCACTGCAGAACACACGAGATCCAGAGGGCAGAGACGGGTAGATTTAGAGATATGTAAAGTGGGAGGAGTTGGATCCAGATCCAGGGGGGCGGAGACGGGTACGTTTAGGGATATGTAAAGTGGGAGGAATTGGATCTAGATCTCGTGTTCTGCAGTGAGGACCATCTCCAATTTTCAGATACACAATTAAAGTAAACAAATGTAAAATAACACTGCATATACTTCACCATATAAATTAAATTTATATATATATTATTATTACTTTGCAACATAGCTAAATTCTACTGTACAGCAGTAAAATATTTCTGTCACAATTACTACAAATTAAACTGAACTTTTATTTTGACGGGTTGCCATGAAGACTTTTGAGTTTCTGTGTGTTTATGATATGACTGTAGATTTTCTCAAATGAAATGGTAAAATTCTCTCAGAGCAGCTCTGGAGATGAAGTTCATGTATTCATATCCTCATATAGTGAGGCGGCAGAGGCTGAAAAACATTGCGAGCGTCACGTGTGCTTCAGTGTGTGTGTGTGTGTGTGTGTGTGAGGTAGGCTAAATGAAACCATGTGTCTGCGCCATTCATTCACAGAGACACGCAGAACATGCAGGATTCATTTTTAAATAGTCTTTTTTGCAGCTTAATATTCACAGACACTAATCTATATCGCAATTTAATTTAAGTACTATGACAAATTCCGTGAAATTCAGCATTATACAGTAAATTCAGTTTTTATGACTGGATTCTGCGATTCCATATGCGTTTTCCGCGTTGCAGAAATCATAGGGCCCTATACATATTAATCCTTTTTGCCGTTTGTTGTTTGATTAACATTAAAACGAAGACAGCAGCAGAGCGGGAATAATAGGATTAATCTTGGATTATGCAACAGACATTATACAGCTCAGTGCCTTAATTAATATGGTTGTAAATTGATCAAAAACCGGCCAATAAATATCGGTGGCCGATGCATCGGTGCATCTCTCGGTGAAGATAAGCACATAGCATAGTGACATCACTATACGATTAACGCTGCATTCACACAGGGCGTCGGCATGAACGCTTGATGGAGGGCGTGTCTGAAGCTTGAGCTGACGTCACCGTCATAGACCAACAGCCAATTACATTACTTTTCGGTGTTGCATGAACGCAACTGGCTAGCGTCTGTGATCGGATTGGCTGACGCCTGTGTTGGCGCTTGAAAAGTTGACGCTGCATTCACACGGGGCGTCAACGATTGACGGAGGGCGTGTCTGAAGCTATAAACTATAAACTTAAATATAGTACATTGATTTGGCTACGCAATTACTCTTTCTGAGTGATTTAAACACATTTTACACCCACCAGAATACACAACTCAAATGAACAGTGTGCTTTAGTAGGCTATATTAGATATGTAAAGATTTAAATTCTTAACTACTCTTTGGACAAGCACGTTCTTCTTCCGACTCTCCTGCAGTTTTACTGATGCTCCAGTTTGCGGATATATGGTCAGTCAACTCATCTGCTGATCTGCTTTTACACTTACTGAGCAAACCGAGTTAATATCTGCAGGGTTGATTACAAGTTATTCTCCTTCATACGCAAATCCGAAAATTGTTCATGTATCAATATGCGAGCTCATGTTTAGGGTGGCAACTGTCACTGACTACCATCAGTCCCACTGGATGCTTTTGCTATGAATGCCAATTGTGTGTCATGTCTTTTCGAAGCCTGTCAAAATGCACCAAGAGTAACCAAGAACATAAGAATCAAGAACATAAAATAATATATTCAAATAATTAAAAATGAAAATAATTATAATTAGTAAAAGTGTAATACATAACAGTTGAAATTAAAGTGATAAAAAGACAAACCTGAGCGTTGATTTCTGTATCTTCTGTCCACCTCTAGAGGTCCAAATAGCAAATAAAGCTCTTTGCTGGTATTTATATATCCAGGACACCTTGAAATCACGTGACACAGGATTTCTTTGAAATCACATCATAGCAGTTCCTTGAAATAGCATGGCAAAACAGAAAGTGAAAGTGTTTGTATTTGTACTTAACTATTTGTGGTATATATGATGGAAATAAGTGCAAACAGTTTTGTACATAACCTTTAGAGGCCGTTCACATATCGCGTCTAAAAGCGTGGGAAAGCGAGGCCGCACCGCTTTCTCCTTCTTTCCAAAGCGCTTGCGCTCCCGTGGTGTCTGTCGTTGCTATGCAACCATGAACCGCGCTCTCCACGAGGAGTAGAAGGTTTCAGCAAAGGATAAATTGATTTCTATCCCTTGCATTAGCTTTACTACTAGATATAATTATGGAGATGAGATATAAAAAACACCCTATACAGCTATGATCAGCAGTTTGGCTATTTCGATGTTTTGTACGGAAAGGCCAAAGCTGATCGGTTGGTTCTTGTCACATGACCTGCAGTGCGCTTGCGGCATTCTGAAAAGTTGAGATGTTTTCATCTCGATGCGCCTAGAAAACACACCGTGTGCGCGTCGCGACCATGTCACTTCCATTATGAGCGCGGCTACATTTGAAATAACTGAAATAACGCGATATGTGAACGGCCCCTTATGCTATTTATTTTACAGATTCTCACCTTTCAGTCATATCTCCTTTACTTTTAAGTGTACTGAAGACATTGAGTAATCATTCACAGTAGTAGTTCAGCTTCTCCAAAAGGTCCCTTTTTAAGAAAATGAGATAAGTGTGGGTTGTACATGTCAAATCTGTCAAAATCTGTTCTTCTGAAAATAGATTGGTTAGTGTGAACCATCATCTATCCGGACAATATTCACAGGACCTAAAGACACATTATAGAGATGCAAAAAGCTGGAAAAAAACTACAAAATCATGTCCTGGGTGTTCATCACATTAAGACAAATAGTCTACAAATAGAGAGAAAAATAGATATGCTTATATGCCAACTGAGAACTTTCATCTCTTTTTAGCCTCTAAAATACAATGCAGACATATTGCTAATGTAACCCATCTATAGGTAAATACACAACTCTAGGTTCGTAAGAGGTTCAGACAGTTTCAATGTAACTTTAGTAGGAAAATGATATTGTACAAAGTCACAATAGAAGGTAGCCGGCGTACAAATAAAATGAAAGAAATCCCCCTTTTTAAACTAACATTGGTGTGTGTGTTTATCAGTGTATGTGTATTCGAACAACCAGTTCGGCAGTCTTTCGAAAATGGCCAAAACCAAACAATGTCCTCCAATGTATGTAAGATTCTTTGTTGGTAACAGTCCTACCACATAATGTTTCTCAGGATTTGAAGTTCAAGTTCTCAGAGACTCCAGAAGATCCAGTTGGTTGGCTCACCATCTAAGGTTTCACACTCCTCACCGATCAACGAACATAATCCCCTCGTTACTAAAAGACCCGACCTGAATTTACAAAACAGGTGACCGTAAAACATTTGTCTAAACATTAACATCAATTAGGCCTCATGATGATAATTTCTATGAAAATAACTTACATATGTTACATATATGAACACTGTATGTGAAAACATTAATGAAATACTGATGCATTTCAATGAATTGGTCTGATAAAATAATCAAACAGCATCATCCTAACTGCAAACATTGTACTATAGATTACACAGTACAAAAGAAATAGGAAATAACACTCAATGTGTATTATTTTCAATATACACTTGCAAAAGCTAGAAAATTTATCTTGCATCCTCATTTAGAACATTTGGCCTATTTGGCCTGCATAAATGCATACTTAAATCCCAATATTACAAATAGTAAACATTACAGAACATCATATAGAACAAGATGATATAAAAAAGACAAACATTTCACTGAAATTAGAGTAGTCGTTATGATTTTGAATGATTTTGATGCAATAGCCCATGTTGTGCAGTAACATAGCACATGGTTTAGCTTCGTAGGCTCAGATCAAAATCAATATGACAAAATAATTGACAGAACTCACCAAGATACGCAGAAAACCTGATTAATGAAACTGATGAACAATCGATGCTGTTCCACTGCCATCTCTCTACTACATAACTTTTTCCGATCAGCAGTAAGATGTGCTCTCACTCTCTATACCTGGTTTGATCTGTTTTGTACATGGATCGGCACTGAGCCGATTCAACCAATGAACAATGCAGCAAGGCGGGACAAAGGCAATACAACATTTTGATTGGCTTAGAGAGAGAGAGATTATTATTATTATTATTATTTCTATCAATCTCTTTTCTCAAAATAGCAAACAAACCATACAGTTTAATTTAAAAGTTTGTGATGAAATCACTCAGTTTTTCTACATGGAATATCCAAGGTCTAAACTCCTCAATCTTTGGTCTAAAAACTAGAAATCCTGACTTTATGAGAGAAATTCAAGACATAGATGTCATAATCTTGCAGGAAACCTGGTGTAGAGGAGATGTGTTCACTGGTTGTCCCTCAGGATACAGAGAGATCATATTACCATCAGTCACACAGGGGAGAGAGTCAGGGGGGATGATAATCTGGACTAAATCTGAACTGTCCATAGAATCAGTCAAAAAAGATCAATATCACCTGTGGCTGAAAATTAAAGAAGGAATAATATCAGCATCTCAGCCTGTTTTCCTTGGTGCCACATATATATACCCCCCCCCCCGCCCCCCCTCGAGTCTCCGTACTTTCAAGAGGAAACCTTTCAAACCATAGAACGAGAAATCAGCCATTTCCAGGCCCAGGGAAATGTGCTGCTTATGGGTGATCTAAACGCCAGAACCGGAGAAGAATTCGATTTCTTAGAATCACATGGTACAAGATTCATCACTGGCAGTAATAACCTATTCCCTTGTTACCCCACCAGACAAAATTGTGATCACATAGTGAACGCTCACGGACGGCAGCTGCTGCAGCTCTGCCGAGGACTGGCTCTGTACATCGTCAACGGAAGACTGCGAGGGGACTCGCTCGGCCGATACACCTACAGCTCAGTGCTGGCTAATGCTAATCGTAAATACACTAAAATTGTTATTCACGTCGGCACTAATGATGTTCGACTTCGGCAGTCGGAGATCACTAAAATTAACATTAAAGAGGTGTGTGAACTCGCAAGTACAATGTCAGAAGAAGTAATTTGCTCTGGCCCTCTTCCTGTTCGTCGGAGTGATGAGATAGTTAGCAGATTATCATCACTCAATGGCTGGCTGTCTAAGTGGTGTCCGCAGAATAATATAGGTTTCATAGACAATTGGAAAAGTTTTTGGGGCAGACCTGACCTGTTGAAAAGAGATGGTATTCATCCCTCCCGGGATGGTGCTGCTCTTCTCTCTAGTAATATGGCACATAGTCTTAGAACTAAAACATGACAAACTGGGGTCCAGGTCAGGAAGCAGACAGACTGGCTAAACCGACCGTCTGCTAGCTGCCTCACGTTACAGAAGTCAGATAATTCCCAACACATAGAAACTCTTACACCTAGATATTATCACATAGAGACTGTGTCTGTACCCCGAATTAGTAAAAACAAAAAACTTCCAAACCCATTTAATGGTAAAAATTTAATTGATGTTCAACAAATAAAAAATAGAGATAAAAATGATAAACAAATGATAAAGCTTGGGTTGTTAAATATTAGATCCCTTTCTTCAAAAGCACTTATTGTAAATGATATTATCACAGACAATAATCTAGATGTGCTGTGTTTGACAGAAACTTGGCTAAAGCCAGATGATTACATTACTTTAAATGAGTCTAGCCCGCAAGGTTATGATTATCGACACAATCCTCGTCAGAAAGGCAAAGGGGGAGGTGTTGCTGTAATTTATAGTAATATTTACAGTATTAGTCAAAAGTCTTCCAAATATAATTCCTTTGAAGTGATGGTGCTTTACGTAACATTATGTAAGTTGACATTTGTGCTGGCTACTGTATACAGGCCACCAGGGCACCATACTGATTTTATCAAAGAATTTGCTGCTTTTCTTTCAGAGTTAGTACTAACTGCAGATAAAGTCCTTGTTGTTGGTGATTTTAATATCCATGTAGATAATAAAAAAGACTCATTGGGATTGGCATTTACAGACATTCTAAACTCTATTGGTGTTAGACAACACGTGTCAGGACCCACTCATTGTCGTAATCATACTTTAGATCTAATATTGTCACATGGAATCGATATTGATGCCGTTGAAATTCTGCAGCAGAGTGACGACATCTCAGATCATTATTTAGTCTCGTGTATACTACATTTAGTCAAGGCAGCTAAACTGCCTCCCTGCCATAAATATGGTAGAACCATCACTACTACCACTAAAGATCGCTTTCTAAATAATCTTCCTGATCAGTTTCATCGCCTTAGCATACCAGATAGCTTAGAAGACCTCGATGTTGAAACAGAAACTATTGCCTCTGTCTTTTCCAGCACATTAGACTCGGTTGCTCCTTTGCGTTTAAAAAAGATTAAGGAAATTAATCCAACACCGTGGTACGATGAGCACACCCGGGCCCTAAAGGTAGCAGCCAGAAAAATGGAGCGCAGCTGGAAGAAAACAAAACTAGAAGTTTTTCGCATCTCGTGGAGAGAGAGAATGATTGAGTACAGAAAGGCCTTAAAAACTGCTAGATCTGCCTATTTTTCAAAACTTTTAGAAGAAAATAAGCACAACCCTAGGTATTTATTTGATACAGTGGCTAAATTAACAAGAAATAAAGCTTCAACTTCTGATGTTTCCAAAGAGCACAGCAGTAATGACTTTATGAACTTCTTTACTTGTAAAATTGATAATATTAGAGAAAAAATTATAACCATGCAACCGTCTACTACAGTATTGCGTCAGACAGTGCATTGTAGTGTCCCTGAGGAAAAATTAAATTCATTTACTGCTTTAGGAAAGGAAGAATTGTCTAAACTTATTAAATCATCAAAATCAACAACATGTATGTTAGACCCTATACCGACTAAACTATTGAAAGAGATGCTTCCAGAGATCATAGATCCTCTTCTTAATATCATCAATTCATCTTTATCACTAGGATACGTACCAAAAAGTTTTAAGCTGGCTATTATTAAACCTCTTATTAAAAAACCACAACTTGATCCTAGAGAATTAGTCAATTACAGGCCGATCTCAAATCTCACTTTTCTGTCAAAAATACTAGAAAAGGCAGTATCATCACAACTATGTTCCTTTTTAGACAGAAATAGTATCTGTGAGGATTTCCAGTCAGGATTTAGACCGTACCATAGTACTGAGACTGCTCTCGTTAGAGTTACTAATGATTTGCTCTTATCATCAGATCGTGGTTGTATCTCTCTATTAGTGTTACTGGATCTTAGTGCTGCATTTGACACTATCGATCACAACATTCTTTTAAATAGACTCGAAAATTATGTTGGCATTAGTGGAACTGCATTGTCATGGTTCAAATCATACTTATCTGACCGTTATCAGTTTGTAGTAGTAAACGAAGAGAGGTCATATCGATCACAGGTTCAATATGGAGTACCGCAAGGCTCAGTACTAGGACCGTTGCTTTTCACTCTGTACATGCTACCCTTGGGAGATATCATTAGGAAGCATGGCGTTAGTTTTCACTGTTACGCTGATGATACTCAGCTCTATATTTCTTCGCGCCCTGACGAAACTTACCAACTCACAAAATTAACAGAATGCATAGCTGATATAAAAAATTGGATGACCAGTAATTTCCTACTTCTAAATTCAGAAAAAACAGAGATTCTAATTTTTGGACCAAAAACCTCTTCACGTAATAACCTAGAATACTGTCTAACACTTGATGGCTGCTCTGTTAAGTGTTCGTCGTCAGTTAGGAACCTGGGTGTGCTCTTTGATACCAATCTTTCATTTGAAGGCCATGTTTCTAGCATCTGTAAAACCGCATTCTTCCATCTTAAAAATATATCTAAACTACGACATATGCTCTCAATGAAAAATGCAGAACAGTTAGTTCATGCGTTCATGACCTCAAGGCTAGATTACTGTAACGCTCTACTGGGTGGTTGTTCCGCTCGCCTGATAAATAAACTACAGCTCGTACAAAATGCAGCAGCTAGAGTTCTTACTAGAACTAGGAAGTATGACCATATTAGCCCAGTTCTGTCAACACTGCATTGGCTTCCTGTTAAACATCGTATAGATTTTAAAATCTTGCTAATTACTTACAAAGCACTAAATGGTTTAGCTCCCCAGTACCTGAGCGAGCTCTTAAATCATTATAGTCCTTCACGTCTATTGCGATCTCAGAACTCAGGCCAGCTGATAATACCTAGAATATCAAAATCAACCGCAGGCGGTAGATCCTTCTCCTATCTGGCACCTAAACTCTGGAACAATCTTCCTAGCATTGTTCGGGAAGCAGACACACTCTGTCAGTTTAAATCTAGACTAAAAACGCATCTCTTTAACCTGGCATACACATAACACATTATCAATTTATATTTTCAAATCCGTTAAAGGATTATTAGGCTGCATAAATTAGGTCAGCCGGAACCGGGAACACTTCCTATAACACCAGATGTACTCGTTACATCAGAAGAAGAATGGCATCTACGCTAATATTAGTCTTTCTGTTTATCCCGAGGTTTACCGTAGTCAACCAGATCCGGGCCGTATCCAGGTGAGACCGAGGACCGGCGCCTTGACACGACCACAACGTAGCCCTGAAGTATCAGGAGAGATTGAGTCAACTAGATCATCCATTGTGAAGGCCTCATCGACACGACAGCCAGTGCCACAGCTCCTCAACAAACCGTCCATACCGGTGTGATGAATACGATCCTCAACTGGACTGAACTGGAATAAATACTTTGAATGTTGCGATCCTAACGGACATATGATAGCAACCTGAATCGTAACAAAGCACTGTTCGCCAGAGGAGAACTGGCCCCCCGACTAAGCCTGGTTTCTCCCAAGGTTTTTTTCTCCATTTTAACACAGAAGTCTATTTGCCACCTGTTTGCCATCTGATGTCACCTGTTGGAGTTTGGGTTCCTTGCCGCTGTCGCCTTTGGCTTGCTTAGTTGGGGACACTTGACATTTGATATTCAACAGTGCTTTGATCTGCCGACATTGACACTATTCTTTAAGAGCTGCTGTGCAGCCAAAATTATATACCAGTTATCAATGTAAAGCTGCTTTGACACAATCTGCATTGTAAAAAGCGCTATATAAATAAAGGTGACTTGACTTGACTTGACTTGACAGACATTATAGCGGGAGTTTACAGAGATGGATTGTGGATTAAATATATCAAAATGTCTGTCAATGTTACATTAGGTAGGGTCTGTCTGTGTAACTTGAGACGTGTAAAATGCTTGAATTAGTAAAAATGTTTAAAATTCACTTGTGTTCACTTCATTGGGATATTGTGATGAACCAACACTGACTAATATGATATCTATCTTTAAACATCTGTCATGAGTTCAACATTTTATCCAGGTATATTCAGATGGGCACATAAAAATATACTGCACTGAGCCAATAGTTTTGAGCAAATTTCTATGTAGTATTTATTCTAAAGATCCAAGACCAGATGCTATTGCCCTGTTTATGAAGATATTTGAAAAGGCCTGCATGTACTTTTATAATTCTATCATAATTACTAGGCACCTATATGCTGTATGGCCAAAATATGCGAACTGTCAACACTATTCATGCTTTTAAAAGCAGAACCATCAATCATCTTTAAAGATTCCTCTGATTTCAGAAGGTATGCAGAGCCATAAGTCACACTGAAAATGACTATGTTATGACCCTCTAAAAAATTTTGAAGTATGAAACTGGAATTTTTACAAATGGATGATTGCTGCTTTCTTCACAGTCACACGACAGGTAAAACCAGACCTTCTACAGAAGCAGCAGTTTGCATTGTCACATTTTACACTAAAAAAAAAAAAAAATAATAATAATAATTGTTGTATTTACTTAAAAAAGCAGTCTCAAGTGGGTTCCACACAACTATACTGAGTAATGAATTTATGAACAAAATAAATTAAAGTAAAGCTGACAAAATGTATTTGTGTAAATACAAATCATTTGAATTTGTCACTGTTACATAATATTTATATGTGCAGTTTACTTAATAATGTTACATTAAATTTATTTTTTTTAAAATATGTAAGGTGACTTAATTTACCTTAATTAATAGGGTACTCACTAAAAAAATAGCTAATTGAACAAACTCAATTTAACTGAGAGCAGGAATTCCATCCTATATACATGCGTATATGAGGCTCACAGCCTAAACACAGGCGCCACTCTTCTGCATAATGGTAACCACAACATTCAAAAACATGGAAAGATGTTGTTAGTTTATGTTAGTCTAACATAAACTAACAACATCTTTCCATTTAATGAAAAAAAAAAAAAAAAAAAAACATAAAGTAACACTTAATCCCTAAATTTACTCTCAAGTTCAAGTTCGATTAAGAGCACATTTAAAAATGGCCGCAGGCCAACCAAATTGCTGTACACTGCCCTCCAAAAGATTGGAAACACCCCTGGCAAAGTGTGGTTTTGGACGATATCAACAGAAATCCTTATCATTTTTTGGTGCAAATACATTAAAGTAACTTAACATTATCATTGAAGACCAACAATAATAATTTTCATTTTCATTATATAATAAAGGCAATATATATGTCACGAACCTGGCCTCTGTGGCTCCCTCCGATCACCACCAGAGGGCTCCCTCACCCGAGTATTAACCCCCATGGACTACATTTCCCATGACCCCGTGCCTGGGCTGATTACGCACACACCTGATTCCCATAACCCGGACTATTTAAGCAGACGCACACATTCATCCTTTGTGAAGTCTTGTTGTGCCCCGGCTGACATTACTGAGCGTTTATCCCTGTTTTTTGCTATTCTGTGTATGACCTTGGACTGCCTTGTACCTTGTGATTGCTTACTGCCTGCCTTGTGATTTATCTGACTGTTTACTGGATTACTCTGCCTCGTCTGCCGCCTGCCCTGACCATTTGCCCTTCCTGGTTTCTGTTTACGTTTTGCCTTGGACATTGTTTTTGCTGGTGCTTGACCCTTGCCTGTACGACTACGATTATCTCTAATAAAGCTGCACATGGATCCCACTGAGTCTGCCGCCTCGTCACAATATACATGTCAAAGTCAGACATGCCCCTTTGCCAGCTGTGATGCCTGGTTACTGGTTTAAACTTGGCCCAGGTTTGTAAAAGATTTTTGGGTCAGCACACCTTAATAGCTTCAACAATTGATTGCCAATTAAGTTTAGAATACAATGCACCAATTAGAACCCAGTTTAGGTCAGATAGTATAAACTGTTTATGTAATAAAATATGTTTTCGTAGTTTGTGTTGTCCCATATCAGTGCAAAATTATCACAAATTGAAAAGGATTCATGCCAATATTGTCCAAAACCCCACTTTTCTAGGGTGTTTCCAGACTTTTGGAGGGCAGTGTACAAAATTAAAGAATACATATAAAATAAGCAAAAATCAGTTTAGAAAAAAATGTACATACTAAAAGCCAAAGAGAAAAGATGAGTTTTAAGGCAAGATTTGAACTCAGATAAAGTGGAAGCCATTCTAATAAAATTAGGAAGATGTTCCAAAGATTGTTCTCAAAATCTCTAATACACCCTATCTTTAGGTGGGTTCTGGGGATCTTAAGGTGGAATTTGCCATCCGATCTTAGTCCTCTCACAGGAGTGTAGGGGTGAAGTAGGTTAGTCAGCCTGACAACCGCCATTTTTGGAGAGCGTGAAGTTAGAGTGATGCGAGAGGCCGGGGCATTTCTCAGAAAAAGAAGATTAGCAGTGTTTACTCCCTCAGGGCAAGGTCAAATAATAATCCGAGAATCAGAATCCTGTAGTAGTTGAACTGGGGAATCGGGAGGAGCAGGATGGTCGGCTCGAATAGATGTAAAGCATCGAGATGACATGACCGGCGAGTGCCAAACTGCAAAGCGGCTCAGATCCATAATCCGTGGCTGAGACCTAGAGCTGAGTGGAAAGCCAGCTCACAGGTGGATCTTTAATCTCCGCCACGTTTCCCACGTCTTCTCCGATGCTTTCTTGGGATAACATCCAACAGCTGGTGACGAAGAAAATCCAGAATGTCACGTAAAATACTCCTTTGTGTGTTGTCAGCAAATTTTCCTATTTTCACTTCAAAGACATCAAGGTAACAGCTACGAATGTCGAGAAGTGTCTGACGATCATAGACGAGAGACTCAACGTAGTTAAAAGGCAAGAGAGTACATACAAATAGCCAAATATAGGACATGGTAGAGAGCGGCAGACGTGCCACATTCACAGGCGTCATCTTATCTTATCATAAGGGACTCCTAATGCAGTCCCTTGCAAAGCATGCTGGGAACTACGGATCCACTGCCCTGTTAGTTTTCATGTTAAGTTGACTGAACAAACACTTATTAAGTAAAGCTGACAATACTCATTTAGTATAATAAAAATAAGTATTGTCAGCTTTACTTAAAAAGTGTACAACTTAACATTGCTGACTGAAACGCACAAATTAATGTTGACATAACTAACTGGGCAGTAGATCTGTAGTTCCCAGCATGCTTTGCAAGGGACTGCATTAGGAGAGTACATTTAGGGATTAAGGGTTATTTTATGTGTTTTTCAGGAAAGGGAAAGATGTTGTTAGTTTATGTTAGTGTTTAATGTTGTACATTTAAAGGAGTTTCTGTAATGTTTTTGAATTCAATGTTTTGAATCAATTAATCACAGTTTGTTCACCAAACTTCAGCATCATGGAATGAAGTTACTATTAAGTGACTCAACTAAGTAGTCTCACTGTGATTTTATATGGTTCCCTGACCGGTTAAATCCACTCAATTTCATATATTTATGTCACATCACCAGCTAGCTACCTATCGCCTAAATGGCAATGTATTAGCATACTAAATGATAAGAATTAAAAACTCTTGGAGTCAAGCAGAAAAACGTCCCTTCTATGTACCCTTCCCTCAGTCTATAAAAGCTCCACTCTTCCCACAGTGCTAACCCATTGTAACCAAACACATACCTGTAAAATAATACTCCATTTCAATATTTTTTACTCTCCCCATTCGGTCCCATGCAAAGCACAATGGGAACTACAACAGCAAAAAAATAAAAATAAAAAATAAAAATTCAAGTGCCTTTGAACAGACTTGATTAGTTCATATTCACCCTAGATAACTACTACACTGCACATTTTATATTTACAGTCATTAAAAGAAAGAAATCAAGTTAAGAAGAGACAAATAATGTGAGTAAATCAGAGAATCTGTGTTTTCCTGATTTAACTCGATTTCGGTATAGTTCACCCCGATAACGTGACTTACTGGAAACCGCTGTTATTGTATAAAGGTGTCTGGTTTTACCTGTTGTGTGTCTGTCAGTAAACATCCACTTCCTAATTCCTATTTCATTCTTGTATTATTCTCAAAGGATCATGTACACATAACTTCACACTGTTTAGACAGCTCTGCACACCTGTGAACACAGAAACCTGTTAACACTTAAAGATGAATGATTGTTGTTCAGAAGCATGAATAGTGTACATACTGTTTTTCTCATATTTTGACCATATTTACAGTAGGTGCCTACGTACAGTAAGCAGGTTAGAATTATGGAAGTGCATGCAAATCTTTTCTCTGTCAAGGTAAAGCACCAACTCTCATTAGCAAGGCAATAATATCTGGTCTTTATAATAAATATTTACACGCCCTAGCAACCACTGTCTAACACCCTAGCAACTCATATCCAAATAGGAAAATCTTCAAATATGAATATCATAGAGGCATGGGAGTTGGTTTATATCATTCATGCTGGCAAGCAGCCTTTGGAGTAACATCATTGGCAGGTGACAAGCCACCTCATAGCAACCAAACAGAGTACCCTAGCAACCATTCAGCAAAACCTATATCTCTGCATAAGAACATCATATAGAGATGGGGGTTGGCTCTTTTGACTCATGCTTGCAAACTGGACTTCCAACATGCTACAAATGCTATCAGTGAATAGTTACATCCAAACAGCAATTAACTTAGGGTTAAAACATGATAAAAACAAGTCAAAATGTGTTAGCAACATGCTAACAACATGCTAATCATGTTAGTATAATGGTAACAACATGCTAATCATGTTAGTATCATGCCAACAACATGCTAATCATGTTAGTATCATGCCAACAACATGCTAATCATGTTAGCATCTTGGTAAAACATGCTAGTAACATGCTAATTGTGTTAACATCATGATAGCAACATGCTAATCATGTTAGCATCTTGCTAAAAACATGCTAGCAGTGTAGTTGTGCATGGCAAGCGCCATTCACATTTTCTTCAGGAAATGCACATTTTACTTCAAAAGGCTATGATTTCCTTGAATAAATATGAGTGCAGCGCATAACATTATTATAACTGCATTATAGCATCATGTTTCAAAGTCAGGTGCATGCTGCTTTGCTAAGTGAGCAGTTTAATCAGAAACTTTACTGATAGTAATTCCACAATGCATTTTTTACATGCCCCCATTGAGCAAGCTAAAAGCGACCATGGCAAGGAATGGAAAAATCAGTAAAGTTGTTGTAAAAGAATGTCCAAATTTGGTCAGGAACATACTGTTTTCCATTAAACCAGTAATATACCATAGAGAACAATGCATTCTGGGTAATATTTGTTGTCTTCGAGAAAGTAGCCTACAGGAATATACTGTGTATTAACAGAGTTCAAAGAAAACACTAAGATGCTGAGTCCCAAATCACACTCTATACCCTCATTCACTATTCGTTACATTAGTTTACTAATATAGTCCACTTTCAAGAGTGAATGATAACAAATGAGTGAATCCAGAAACTGATGAACACCTGCTGTTAACAAGCAGAATCACTGAAGGACAGACAACAAGAACAGAAAAAATAGAGACAAACAGAAACACAAGAACTACACCTGACAAAAGTTCTTATTGAGAATTAGATGCTGGTTTAGATGTTGATGTTTTATTGAAAATAATACAGTTTTATATCACCATTACGATGATCAGTGTTTGCTTTAGTTGGACTCTTGACCATTGACTCTTATTCATTAGTTTTTTTTTCCTGGCTGCTGTAATTATGTGTTTATAAAACACATTTGTTATGGCAAGAGAAATGAAGAGAAAATGTGATCAGGTGATGACAATCATCATTTAGTGGTCTGATTCACTTATCTCATTCAGAGTTTAATCTTTGATCTTACAATTGATGTGTAATTATTCAGATACACAGACATCAAGAATCATCATGTGAATCTCAACAATGGTGACAATTAACATTACAGATAAAGTCTGAACATCACAAAACAAGGACCTAAATACACAACAAAACAGCAGCAAAAATAAAAGCAAATTGTCAGACAGTTCAGCTGCATAATTTATTCATGTCACAGTGCATGCGCTGCGTCATGATGCTTTTCATTTGATCATCACCATTGGCCCTGTCCCAAATGGAACCCTTGTGATCTTCCTCTGAGTCCACACGTTCATTACATAATGTTGCTTTGACTGTCCAGTAGAAGTCTGCTGCGAAGCTTGTGGGCCTCATTTATAAAATGTGCGTATGCACAGATTTGATCTTAGAGTGTGCATACGTTAAAATCCTCCCTACATTCATTTTTATAACTGATATCTAAATTGCTAACAAGTGCAGTGAACAATATAATTTACTCTACAGCTTTTAGCATGTACTCGCCACAAGTGTTCTTCTCTTCTGCCCTTCTTCGACGGTTTGATGCTCTTCATAAATTCCTGTAAACTGTTTCCTCTGATGTAACAGATTTGCTGCTCAGAATTTCTTTTTTTCCTATTTTAGTCTCTTTGAATAATTTAAATAAATTCACTAAAATTACACTTAAGCCATTTCTGACAGTATGACTACAACATGGTAATTGATTAAAGATAATTACATTTAACAACCAATGACCCTGATCACATTGCAGAGCTCCAGATCCTTTATTGTTTATGCATACTGGTTATCAGACATATAAACATAATAATAATCTGCATCATTATATATATATCAGTCCATCTCTACCATTTATGCAAACATCCTGAATCTCCGATAGCAGAAGAATGCTGAACTTCATTAGAGAGCTTTTGAAGAATAGTACACTTTTAAAAAGATTAAAAATAATTAACAACAATAACAATATAACTGACAGCATGTACAGCACAACTGTCCTCTTTATCAAAGAGCCCAGAGAATTACTGTTCAAACAATCTTTAGGAAGCAAGATAGAGGGAGAAGGTGAAAGGAATAATGGAGAACGTGAGAGAAAGGGAAAATAAGAGTGGGTTGGGTACGTTTCCAAAGTTGAATTTGGATGCTGGATTGAATTCAACAAATCCAGGTGTGTTGTTTCCCATGGAAGACTTGATCCAGTCCTGGTACTGAGAAACTCTGGCGAACACACTGGGATATTTGGGGTCGTCACATTTTTGTGAAGTAAAACTCGAAATGCCGGACTGAATCCACAGGGAACCGTTCCTACTGAGCACTGGACCTCCAGAGTCTCCCTGTATTGACAAACATTCAGCATTTAGATCTCTGACAATATACAGTGAACAGTTGTTACAGACATAATGGTAAAAGTATGCCGGCTGTGTGTCCACCACAGCATTTTTATACTGAGGCCAGCATACCTTTTTCAATTGTTTACAGTGGGAGCACTAACCATTTTTCTTTCTTTTGTATCCTTCCCTCGCTTCCTTAGCGGGGTGGAGCTGAGACGTGAGGAGAGGAAGCGAGGAAAAGAAACAAGGATGCAAAAACTAGAAATTAAAAGCACCACAAGAATGTTTAACTATGGGTAAAACCAAGTGTGAGACACACATCCCTGAAAATGAATCTAAGATGTTTTGATTGCCCCCTGGTGGCTGGATGCAGTAAAGGTCCCCGTCCTCTCCATGGAAAAGAATGGGACATGAGCCAAAACTCAAATTACTTTTTTTTCTCCCCAAAGATTGTTTCGGTCATTTTAGGTAGTTCTTATCATGCTAACATATGTTCTAATGTTAGTTTTTCTAATAACTTTGGGTTTATTTAGTTATTTGATGCTGTAATGACAGGCTGTGGCGTCACGATTGTGTGCTTTCGATTGGGTCAGAAGGAGTTTGGGTGGGGCCTTGATACCGCAGCTCCACCTCACGATCACTACTGCGCAGACTCAGGTTCCAAATGATGTCATCAGCGCAAGATGATAGCGGCCATTTCTGGGCCATTTTGGTTTTATTTTCTCTACAGTGTTTTCTACAGTGGAAGAAAGTGGAGGCATCTTTTTTTTACAGTCTAAAATACAGCACTCATCACTGTCGCTTTTTACCCAGCTCTCCAATTACAGTGGAAGATGGATGAGACAAATACCACACCAGCCAACCAAACCACTTGTTAACTATAAAAATCAATGGACAGATTAATACAGATTATTTAGGAGCCAGAAAAAATCCACAGAGAAAACAACCAATATGGGGAAGTCCCAGAGCAAACTCGACAAATGTGATAAACAGGGATAAGCCATGGTGGTTTGGACAGATCTGTGTAATGCAGAGTGGTTAAGATATTTCTGGAAGAGAAACTGAAACCACGTTGGTGAATGGTCCTAGTGGACCCGAGGTCAAGAACCAACATTAACTGAGTGCGGACTGGAGGGTCAGTCCTAGAGCTCTCCTAGGGGTGCATTTCCTAAAAGCATCGTTAGCCAACTATCATTGCAAGTTTCATCATTAGGCTACTAACATAGTTCGATGATTTGGTGTTTCCCAAAACCATAGTTCAAATGAACATTCACAAACTTGTGTGGTTGGAACGACAGCTCTCAAGAAATAAGCAAACAGGTACAATGTATATCTTTCATTTTGAATATATACAAATTTCATTTACTTAATTTAATTTGTCAAGAGATTTTAAGCAGCGTTTTTTTAAAGAGTGCTCATGTGCGTACATGCTCTGGTATGTAAGAACGATCTGGAAATAAAGCAAAATAACTGAGAAAAACGAGAATTAGTCCTCAGATGCCATGTCCGTAATTTATAGCAAAAAATCTAGCAATAATTCATTCTCAAACAGATTAATTTAAAGAAGTTATTACTCCACAACCTATGTGACATCATTCACCAACGTGGCTGAACAGGTTTGCGACAACACGGTTTCGGGAAACAGTTGTGATTTCTTCAACAAAGCATTGTACTATGATAGTGAGCAGTGAGTTATGTCGCACCTCTGGCCGATTTTAGATGAAAAATTTAATCTGTTGGAGACGTCCAACAGATTTAGGCACTGGAAAAAATCCACAGAGAAAAACAACCAATATGGGAAAGTCCCAGAGCAAGCTTGACGTTTTTTTTTTTTTTTTTTTTTTGTCAAATGAGAATATGATATCAAAGATTTAGAACAAATATTCTGACTGAAACTCTTCCATCCAGATAGAGGTATTTTCTGCTTTTATTGTTATTTTTATTTCTTATGCAATCCATTTTTATTCTTATGTATTTGTTTCATTTTCATGCAAAGCACTTTGAATTACCATTGTGTATGAAATGTGCTATGTGCCACGACGGGTTGCAGTATTCAAAAGCACGATGAAGGAGATATCTTCAAGAACATTTAATGGAGTAATCTGAACAAGAAACGGAAAAATCACTAGGAAAGTAACTATAAATACAGTGTAACATAAAGCTAAACGAAGACTGGACTGAAACTAAAGGCTTAAATACAAAGAAAACAGGGGAGCTAACGAGGTTAATTAAACAAACACCTGAACTGAAGACACTAATTAATCTGTAACCAAGGATAGAAACAAGTGATGTGAACAAACAGAGAGTCCAAACATGTAACACTATGTAGATAAACTTGCCTTGCCTAAGGTCAGTAATTGTTGATAAAAACAAACTATTTGTGTAATTAGATACTAGTAACATATTACTTCCAGTGATTGTGCCTCCAGCGCATCCAGCTGGGCATTTTCAGAAGAGTAAATTAACAGCAAATTTTCATTTTGGGTGAACTAGCCCTTCAATAGCTTTTTTCCTGCCTCATTGTCTTATTTGAATTTATTTTATAATCTGCTTTGCAACTCCATTCTTTCCTCTGCATATCAGGTGAAGTAAAAACCAGTCATAGTGTACAACTTCATGATCAGTGGAGTAAAAACTGGGCTTAATTAAGCAACTAGGTTGGCAGTGTAAAGTTTGCAGGTGAGTATATTGTGTAAATTTCTTTGGATTAAAAACGGTTCAAATGAATGACTTACCGGACATATACTTTTCCCTCCCTGATTTAAAAATCCAGCACAAATCATATTGCTTGTGATTCTATTGATCAAGAAATAAGCTTTATAGCAGTTCCTGTTGCTCACAATGGGCATCATCACCTGCTGCAGTATATCAGGAAGCTGGCCTGTGACACAGATCAGAGGACATATTTTATGGCTTTAAAAAACATTTCTAGGTAAACTGTTGATGTTTTCAGTATTGCTTGTATTTGGTTGGTTAATGTTCACTCACCTCCAGATTGTAACTTGCCCCATCCAGTGGCCCAGCTCTCTGTACCTGCATCAAATACACTACCAGCCGCCGCCAAACAGACCGGCTTAATGTAATCCGTGAAATTCACAGAAGAGTTGAGCTGGACCAGTGCTATGTCGTTGTCAATAGTCTTGCTGTCATAGTTGGGATGGTTGATAATTCGACTCGCTGTCCTGGATGTCTCTTTAGGGTTTGAGCCGGATTGTCTCAGACGCCCGAAGTACATCACAACCTTAGACACATCAATGCTGTAAATAGAGAAAGTCTGCTTTAATCTCACTATTATCAATCTACAAATGTATCTTGATCTTTATTTTGCTTCATACTTCTGGAAGCAGTGAGCTGCAGATAAAACCCAGTCTTTGGTGATCAGAGTCCCGCCACAGTTATGGCTTGTGCCGAAGACATAAATGCTGACTTGCCACGGCCAAGACCCTGCTGTCGCATCCTCTCCTCCAACAATCCTGCTGTTGAGAGGGGCTCGACCACAAACTGATGATGAGAGAAAGAAAGGTATGAGATCTCCTTGTTAACATTCCTCACAGACATAGAAGAAACATTCTGTGTGAAACAAGAGTTTTATGGTCATTATGGCTACTTACCATCTAACTGGCCGAGGGAACCTGTGTTTAGACAAAGTAAGTAGAGGATATAGAAGAGAGTTGGTTTGTGTAGACCACATAGTTACTGGTTCGCCTGTTACATCAGCGCTGGCACATGTTGACATGAAAACAGCATACACATTTCTCCTGAATAATGGTGTTTATGGATTTTAGCCAAAATACCTGTTAAATGATTTTATTGGCATATGAAATTAAGTAACTAACCTAAGAAAAGAAATTTGAAGAATGTATGGATGACCCAAACCCCAAAGTGTAGCTATATTTGAACAACTTAAATAATCTGTATTTAGTGAGTGTGCGCGTTTTCAAACAACGTGCAAGTAGTTGCTTAAGTATTTTACATTGCTTCATAAAAGCTAGGACACTTCTTAGTCTTTATTATTATCATCACAATTTTCCACATTTTAGAATAAAGCCACAGATTCTACAGTGCATGCAGAATTATTATGCACGTTGATTTTCTGATCATATTTTTTTTCCAGGTACATCTTACCAATTCCAAACCACATTAATCTTAATAAATACATAGTTGATCAAATATAATACTTCATTTAAATTACTGGACAACTTCAGAACCAAAGTGTTAAAAACACAACCCCATCACAAACTCACAACTCCATTATGATCAAAGAAGTAACAGGGTTGAGTGTGATGAGGTTGTGATTTTTTTGCTCAAAATGCCCACTGCTCTACATGTAGTGAATAACAGGAGAGCACATGGCATGCATGATAATAAGAAATCATGTATATTGTTGAAATAACAAAGATAATTTGCACAAGTAATAGTTTTCTATCTTTATTTGATGTAATGAGTCGTTGAGCTTGACAACCACAATATCACAATATAAATAAGTTATATTCATAAAAGAAGGTGGTAACTTGCCTGTGTCTGCACATAGTGTTGTTCAGAAGACTTCTATGATGTCACTTCCTGTTATTGATATCACAAAAGCATCAGTTCATTATTTTTATGGGGGGAGGATGATTTGTGTAATGGGGTTGAGGGGTTACTGAGGTACGGAACTAAATGATGTGATTTTAATGAATAATCATGAATTTACTTAGAAAAAAAAAAAACATTACCAGCTAAAAAGCATGGATAGATATTAATGGGATTGGCAAAGTGTATGGACTTTTTTCTAAGTTTATTATTCATATCCCAAGTACACTTTCATAGAAGGCCATAAGGGACATGACAAAATCAAAGATAATTTCTAATATGAAGATAAAATGTATGTCATGTTTTTTAAACTTTATTAAAGGATACATTTCAATTGATAAAAAAGCTTTTAAAAATTGATATTGGTGACCCAATAGATAAAATACACTTAAAAAGGTCTGAGGGACTTAAATTGTACCGGTTTCATGGAATGAATCTCCTAATGGTTTATCAAATAAAAGCATAAGTGTTATGTTATCATTATTAAATGACTAAATGATGATATTTGCTCAGGTGGTGCTGGGTTCCCATCTTTATCAGCTTGCAATGTTATTTATTGCTCATGAGAACACACAGCATGCATTTCTAATGCTAAGGCGGTCGGAAAGAGAGTAAAACATCACACGTAGAGAGTAAAACATGCAGTCCCATTAAACAAAAAAAAATTGCAGTATTGCTGTATTGTCTAAATTTCCCATAAATGTGTAAGGTGAAAAGTGCTTTACAATGTACAGCAATAGTCTTTTTCAGCTGTTTCACCACAGCGTTATTGGCTTTGCTTACACCTGTAATGATCTGTTAGATGTTGTTGAAGGCTCTGCCCTTTTCTCTGTGTCCTGCTTTGTTGGGGGGTTAATTCATGTATGTTACATGTGCAGCAGCAGCAGCATGTCTTACATGCTCACAGCAATGTCTGTGAATGTATTGGCAGCAGCAAGTCTCTGTACTTGCTCTGCAGCAGCACCAGCGTAGCAAATCTATTCCGCCAAGACCAAATATTCAGGTGTGCAGAATTATTACTTACTGCCAGATTCTGGAAGATGAATCCTTCAAACAGTGGTACAAGAGGATGTGGTGCTGGTCCTTCAAGAGTCACTCTCAATCTGTCTGTCTATAAAGCCTATAAAAAAATCAGTCTTCTTTATCTCACAACACTTCAGCTTGTGATTCTTATTAAGTGGGGATCTTTTTTTTTAGGATTCTTTACCTAACCTAAGTCTCTGAGATCCTGACACCTTGCACTTCTGGAGACTCCAGGGAGGTTGCAGTTCTGAAAAATGGTGGCACTGGAGATTAAAGGGTTCCTGATGGTTTCACACTTAATTCTATTGCAGTGTCTTTTTTTCTCCACCTGTTTTTGTCTGACCATGCTGACCCAATGAGCATTTCACTGTCCAATGGTCATGCCTTAACTGCAATTTCTAGTAGTGCATTAGTATTGCATCCTTCTCATGGACATTTAATAATATTTGACTTTTCAGTCTGAGTTAAATCTCTTTTTTTTTGGCTCGTTTTATCTGTAAAAGAAAACCTGCCTAATAATTCTGCACACCTGAATATACAACACTTTTCACTTCCAGCCTTCATGAACAATTATATATCACTTATAAATGATTAAATACAAAATTAATAGTAGTTATTAAGATTAATGTGGTTTGGAATTGAAAAAAAAATATGATCAGAAAGTCAGCGTACCTAATAATTCTGCACGCACTGTATAAATAACAGAAATATATGTTTGGGATTTCTGTGGTGACCAGAATCGAAACTATCTTTTAGCTTCTTCAAAGTCACCACTCATTCAGACTCTGAACTTCCACTCAACCAAACTTGAACTGCATCCCCGATTAAACATGATTTAAAATCATCCATTAAAATACAGAAATTCTGCATTTGTAAAGAAATTCATTCAAATGCAGAATTTGTGCTTATCTACAGAACCAATTTTAAGCATTCATCCATAAGTCTTCAGAGCTAAAGGTTTTTATAATCATGAGAAATTAAAATGCTTGTCAGTTATTAAACAACTGAAACAACCATTACTAAATGTATATCTAATTATGTCATGTTTTGTAAGATCTTACCTGCTATGAAAAGGATGATACCGGCAACTCTTAAAGCAGTGTTAAACTTCATAATTCTGTTCTGGTCTGTGATCTGACCGCTGTTTCCTCGACTGTCAAGTTTCTGCTGAGATGTAACGCAAGTACCACTGCTTTTATCAAGAGTTCCCTGCCCCACCCCACTGCTACGTTCATCTCTGTCTCAGATTTTTTCAGAAAAAAAGCTTCTTCTCAGCCTTTCATGGGTGCCTTTTGTGGATGTGGGTGGAACGTGTCCCCACCACTTTTTGCTAAAAATGATTTCATCCCCACCACTTTTTCAAAGCCTTTGAAAAAAATAGCATCTCCAATCCATTATACTTTATACATGAACACTCTTACTGGTGTGATCAAAGTAATGAAGTTCCTACCAAATCACACATTCACAGACATACACATTTAAACCACAATATAGTGCCAGTATACAGAGATGGATTGTGGGTTAAATATATCAAAATGTCTGTCAGTGTTACATTAGGTAGGGTCTGTCTGTGTAACTTGAGACCTGTAAAATGCTTGAAGTAGTAAAACTGTTTAAAATTCACCTGTGTTCACTTAGTTGGGATATTGTGATGAAACAACACTGATTAATATTATATCTATCTTTAAACATCATGAGTTCAACATTTTATCCAGTATATTCAGATGAGCCAATAGTTTATTCAAATGAGCAAATTTCCATAACCACTGAACACTCTATTGCCCTGTTTATGAAGATATTTGATGACTTTGACAGGGAAAAGGCCTGCATGTACTTTCATAATTCTACTTATGTAGGCACCTATATGTTTTATGGGCAAAATATGAGGAAAACCAGTATGTACAGTCAACACTATTCATGCTTATAATAGCAGAACCATCAATCCTCTTTAAAGATTCTTCTGTTATCATGATTTCAGACCTGGAGTTATGTAGAGCCATAAGTGAAAATGACTACATTATGACCCTTTGTGACAGTCACATGACCGGTAAAACCATACGAGCTTCTACAGAAGCAGCAGTTTCCATTAAGTCGCATTATATCGGGGGAAATGATATCCTTCTTGTAACATCAAGAAACACAATTTGTATTTGCAGAATAAACAAATAATTCTTACAGACACAGAGAACTTTTTGTTACCATGATCCACTTACAGCGGCGTTGTGTTCACTCCAGATATTAAGAATGCACATTTAAAGGAAAGGGAGGATCAACAGATTTTACAACATTTATCCATTGCTATTTATTTATTTATTGAAGTGCACAAAAAAGTGTGCTGAACTTTCATGATTTAAACCAGTTCACATGAATCAATTAATCACAATTTGTTCACCAAACTTCAACATCACAGAATGATTTGCAATTATGCAGTTTTACTGTGATCTTATATGGAATTAAACCTGACAGGTTTAATTCACTCAGTTTATATATTTATTTATGTCACATCACTGATATTGTACCAGCTATACAACATCAACATATATTAACCTATTAAATGCTAAGAATTAATTTTACCCTTTACCCTTCCCTCAGTCTCTAAAAGCTCCACTCTTCCCACAGTGCTAACCCATTGTAACCAAACACATACCTGTAAAATAATACTCCATTTGAATTTTTTATACTCTCCCCATTAGGTCCCATGCAAATCACAATGGGATTCGGTTTCCCTATAGTTC
The DNA here is from genome assembly GCA_037950675.1 of Hypophthalmichthys molitrix. Taxonomy (NCBI): domain Eukaryota; kingdom Metazoa; phylum Chordata; class Actinopteri; order Cypriniformes; family Xenocyprididae; genus Hypophthalmichthys; species Hypophthalmichthys molitrix. The sequence continues at coordinate 5,529,748 of CM075494.1, forward strand.
ACCCAGATATAATGTGACTTACTGGAAACCGCTGTTATTGTATAAAGGTGTCTGGTTTTACCTGTTGTGTGTCTGTAAACATCCACTTCCATATTTCTATTTCATTCTTGTATTATTCTCAAAGGATCATATCTACACATGTACACATAACTACTACTAGAAACCTGTTAACACTTAAAGATGAATGATTGTTGTTCAGAAGCATGAATAGTGTACATACTGTTTTTCTCATATTTTGACCATATTTACAGTAGGTGCCTACGTACAGTAAGCAGGTTAGAATTATGAAAGTGCATGCAGGTCTTTTCTCTGTCAAGGTAAAGCACCAACTCTCATTAGCAAGGCAATAATATCTGGTCTTTATAATAAATATTTACTTTAAAAAAAAAAAAAAAAAAAAAGTTATAGAAAAATTTTAGAAATTTGTTCATTGACTGCCTGACTTTCAAAGATAGATTTATTAGTAAATTTTTGTTTAATCACAAGATCACAGTTAAGTGAACATGGGTGATTTTTTTTTTTTTTTTTTTACAGTTTCAACAACAGGTTGCATTTTATGGAAGCCCGTTTCCGCCACTAAATTAAAAAAAAAAAAAAAGAGTAATTGCGACTTTTTATCTCAGAATTCTGACTTTTTATCTCACAATTGCGAGTTATAAAGTCAGAATTCTGAGATATAAAGTCGCAATTGCGAGATAAAAAGTCAGAATTCTGAGATATAAAGTCGCAATTGCGAGATAAAAAGTCAGAATTCTGAGATATAAAGTCGCAATTGCGAGATAAAAAGTCAGAATTCTGAGATATAAAGTCGCAATTGCGAGATAAAAAGTCAGAATTCTGAGATATAAAGTCGCAATTGCGTGATAAAAAGTCAGAATTGCGAGTTTTTATCTCAGAATTCTGACTTTTTTTCTCGCAATTGCGAGTTTTAATGTCAGAATTCTGAGATATAAAGTCGCAATTGCGTGATATAAAGTCAGAATTCTGAGATATAAAGTCGCAATTGCGAGATAAAAAGTCAGAATTCTGAGATATAAAGTCGCAATTGCGAGATAAAAAGTCAGAATTCTGAGATATAAAGTCGCAATTGCGAGATAAAAAGTCAGAATTCTGAGATATAAAGTCGCAATTGCGAGATAAAAAGTCAGAATTCTGAGATATAAAGTCGCAATTGCGTGATAAAAAGTCAGAATTGCGAGTTTTTATCTCAGAATTCTGACTTTTTTTCTCGCAATTGCGAGTTATAATGTCAGAATTCTGAGATATAAAGTCGCAATTGCGTGATATAAAGTCAGAATTCTGAGATATAAACTCGCAATTGCGTGATATAAAGTCAGAATTCTGACTTTTTTTCTCACAATTGTGTGCAACTTTATTTCTCACAGTTCTTACTTTGCTTGCGTTTCCTTTCATTGCGGGTGACCATCAGGATTGCTGCTTCGTTATTATTATACATAAAACGAAAGACATCATAAAGGATTATTTTTAGCGCAGATTTACCAATAAAGAAATTTTGATTTTATTGGAGGAGGCACATAACATGAAGATTAGTCTCCGGACATTAGAGAGAACATTATGCAGGAATATGCATAGTATAGCATGTTTCCACGGTAACCTTGTACATGAGTACAGCGTTTCCAGGAGAAAAAAACAGCTTTTACTGCCATCTAGTGGGCTTAATACTAAAACGCATCATATTTCATATAATTTCAAATCATATTTCATCAACTTTTGTAACTGCAACTCAAGTCTGGTGGCTCCATAAAAGGGGGCATTCAAGGGTAGAATTACAATTACAAAATTACAGTGGAAGTATCTGGTGAATAAAAGTTGTTTTTAACAGAATTAGATACACTGATGAATTTGACAAGTTTTGAGCAAATGTGTTGTGATTACACAATAATACCAATATAATAGTAATAGTAATAAGAATAAGAATCAACTGTGGCGGAAGCTCAATAAAACAGATGAAGCTGAAGTGGCACATTTTATACACCAACAGCTTCAGACATCAGGACGGCAGCACGGCTCTATCGTTGGATGCACCAGATGTTGGATGTCCGTATTTGTTACACAGAGAAACTGTCCGTCAGTTAATTACAAGAAAAAAAGTCAGAATTCTGAGATATAAAGTCGCAATTCTGACTTTTTATCACGCAATTGCGACTTTATATTTCAGAATTCTGACTTTATAACTCGCAATTGTGAGATAAAAAGTCAGAATTCTGAGATAAAAAGTCGCAATTACTCTTTTTTTTTTTTTTTTTTTTTTAGTGGCGGAAACGGGCTTCCATACATAGCATTTCTTTCTTTCTTTTCTTTTTTCTTTTTTTTTTTTTTTTTGTAGTATGGAGCCCCGGACATGACATGCAGGAAAAAATAGTAGGCTAAATCGTGCATACGATTTACTATTTCGTTCCCTCAAATAGTAAATCGTGCGCACGTTTTAGTAAATCGAGGAAACGAATTAGTAAATCGTGCAAACGATTTAATTTTTTTTCTTGCATGTCATGTGCGGGGCTCCGTATTTTTGCTTTCTCAAATTAAAAAAAAAAAAGAATTTAAAAGAGCTGAAAAGATACTGACACACAATATATTATATTAGGATATCTGTTCTGTTTCTCAGCTGGTTTAGATGGTTACAACAAAATGGCAAAATATAACATTTTCAGTATGAAACTCATGGAAGCTCATCATCTTCAAATGTCTTGGTCAAATCCAAAACAGATGGTGAAAAATATATTAATAATAAAAAGAGTAATAATAATAACTACTTGTTTTGATAAATAGATGATGATATAAAAATACAAAGAAAAAGAAAATACATACCTTTCTTTTGTTATCAACAACATGATGTCTGTGGAATGCCAAACCTGCCAAAATAAAATAAATAAATAAATATACAAAGATGTAAAAAAATCAAACATAAATAAGTAAATATATAAATAAATATACAGAGAAAATCAAAAAAAAGAAAAAAATATATTTTCTTATTTATGTGTTTTTTACATTTATTCATTTCGACTTTTATTTTTTTTTTATTTCCATATTTGTTCATTTCCACATTTATTCATTTCTTTATTTCTTCATTTCTTTATTTTCACATTTATGTATTTTTACATTTCTTTGTCCGTAGTTTAATGAGGAGGGCGTGGCTTACCTCAGACATCAGCAATCGAGCTCAGAGTAGGCGAGAGCGAAGCGTTGAGGCCACAGTGACACCTTGTGGTGTGCCCGATTTTACTGGTAACTGCCCTACAGCTTTATCATCTAACTGAATTTATCGATTAGAATTAACGTGGCATTCATACATTTAATAAGGTTGCCCCTGGACATCAGTTTATGGGGGTAGACTAAAGGCTACCACCGCTTAATAGAAAATAAGTTTGTTTCTGTTGCTGTCGGTATTGTTTTTTTAGAAAAGTTACATTAAAAAGCTCAAAAATATGAGAGCACGCGACAGGTGCTGTTTGAAAGAGCATGATGCATCTGTGTATGCTTAATGCATGGCGTGTGTGTTTCACTAGCTCCAATTTGATTTATCTAATTCTGGATATTTCTAGTTGATAACTTAGACGTGTGATTAATAATAAGACCACATCAAGAGAACCCATTATATTCAGTGATGCTGTGACTGTCCATACGGGAAGTGACGCGACACGACAAAATGTTCTACTGTAACCGACGCCTCGTTCTATTTTGGATCTTTGAAACATGCGTAGTATTTTAAGCGTTTATCACATGTAAATAAAGGTAAGCAAACCAATTATAAATGCACAATAAAAATAAAAATGAATAAAAGAATTAATAAAAACGGAGTTATCTGTTTTTGCAAATGAACTCTTCAAATGTAGCCCTGGTCTGTAATTCTTCTTTGCCTTTATGGCGGATTGTCATTTTTGTATCTTTACATCACCTGTTCACGTTTTCATTTTCCGTAAAACAGCATTCTGCAAAACATCTATTCTTTCACAGAAGAAGTCAGTCATTCAGGTTTGGGAAGGGTGACAGTTTATTTTTGGATTAATTATTCTACTCGTAAAAATATATAATATTGACATCTCATCTATGCAATAATGTGTCTGTCAGTCACAGAAATGTAAATAATGTGATTTGTGAAAATTTAAGCATCACTCAGCAAGATGTTTTTCTTTTCAACCTAAGGTTTATTATATTATTATTTTTATTATTAGCAGTCATAAGCGTCTACTCATAGATAATATATAATATTCTCCAGTCTACTATATAGTCATTATTTTCATATATGCATCTTGAAAGAATATTTCACACACACACAGTAAAAGTGAACATGCACGTTTTTGACAGAGAATCACAAACATCCACATTAATAGCATTCAAACTACTTCAGTGTTCAGTGCTAAAATATCTTGTCTTTTTTATCATTATGTTCTGTCACTTTTCTGTTTTGTCTGAGTCAAGGTTTTCAAGCATTAAACGAGAGTTTGATTCAAGTTAATTTTGAACGCATTTTGTTCACATAACCTGAAGAAGGCCTGTATTCTGAACTGTTTTAACACACCCACGTGACCAGAAACTCCGCCCTTTTACATGACTCACTAGGAAGAGACTGTCTCATTATTTTTCCCTGAGTCCTGTGTCTCTACAAAAGCAATAACAAATCCGCGATCAGTGGAGAATGAAGAAAAACGCTTTCAAGAAGGATTTATGACACGTTTGTTTCTGAACAGACTGTAGATCTTTGTGATTCTTATTGTTGTTATTCACATTTAGTGTGAAGCCATCATTCAGAAAGTGAAAGTAAAGTTTAGATTGCTGGAGCTCAAACAGTGAAAATGGATTCAACAGCTAAATATGATTATATTTGTCCCGTGTGTCATGAAATCTTCAATGTTCCTGTTATTTTATCATGTAGTCACAGTTTCTGTAAAGAGTGTCTTCAACAGTTCTGGAGAACCAAGAAAACTCAGGAGTGTCCTGTCTGCAGGAGAGCATCACGACATCAACCTCCAATTAATCTTGCGTTAAAAAACTTGTGCGAGTCGTTCCTGAAGAAGAGAAATAAGAGACATTCATCTGAGGAGATCTGCAGTTCACACAGTGAGAAACTCAAACTCTTCTGTCTGGAGGACAAACAGCCTGCGTGTTTAGTGTGCTTTACTTCACAACAACATGACAATCATAAATTCAGACCCATCAGTGAAGTGGCTTCATCATATAAGGTAAGACATATTTATATTTGAGGATTAAAACTTGTCATAAATAAATGTCACCATTTTGCTCATACCATGTATTACATACATGAACATATGACAGAAATCTCTGGCGTTTTACAGATTTTCACTTTAAGAGACCCCTTTTACAAAATGTAATGTCTGGTGTCCCCAGACTGTGTATGTGAAGTTTCAGCTCAAAATACCCCACATATCATTTATTATAGCATGCCCTAAATGCCCGTTTGGGTGGGAGCAAAACACGCAGTTTCCGTGTGTGTATCTTTAAATGCAAATGAGCTGCTGCTCCTCCCTTTTCCAGAAGAGGGTGGTGCCTTTACTGCTCATGCTTCAGATATTCCCAAGTAGATATAGCTGCAGACTGGAGATCTCCAAAATGGGGTGTGAGCTCCAAACTTGGGCAGAATAAGTCAAGCCAAAATTATTTTTTTAGGCTAAAGCGAAAATGATGGGCCCAAGCCTTTCACATTTGGCAAGAATCCATATATGTTTCTGTATTTACATGTAACATTTTGGTTGCTAAATTATTATTCATTACGTAAACAATTAAGGCTTTGTACCAGGGGCACGGGAAGATGTTTTAGGTTGGGGTGCTGTGGGGGTGGGGGGCAATTAAGAAACCTATAAGAAACAATACAGTGTCTATAAAACACGTCAAAACTCTAGGAAACACAACAAGCGTGTCGGTGAGAACTAGTAGGCTACATCCATGAAATTTCCATGAAAAAGTTATGTGTCACCTGGCCACAACTTAAAGATCTCAGCATAAACGATAAATTATTTGTTATTAAAGTATCAACTTTCACAAACCACTGTTCATATAAAGGGTTAGTTCACCCAAAAATTATGTCATTAATTACTCACCCTTATATCGTTTTACACCTGTAAGACCTTCGTTCATCTTCAGAACACAAATTAAGATATTTTTTTTTATGACATCCAAGAGGTATGACTTGTTCATAGACAGAAATATAATTGTATATAACAGCAATATGTTGTACCTAAATCAGTTACAACATTTGTACCATTTTTTTTTTCTGAGAATATACTCATTAAATGAGTATATTCTCATCCTTAAAGCAATAAGTTGTATAAAATGATAAACATCACATTTCAACCCTTTTAACAATTGTTTAAAAAAAGGGATGAGTCAATATTATTATAATACATTCTAGATACATTATTATCCAAGTTATTCTGATTTTTAGAATGCACATTAGCTTCTCTTTCCCTTAAAATTGGATTCGCCTTTAAATGATTGTTGATTTTCAAAGCACCAAAGTGAGAGGCCGCCATCCAAACCATTCAACAGTTCTTTAACCTGAAGACAAATGTTTGTATTGTGTGACCTGTTAAATTATCATGCACCACATATGCAGATTCTTACACAACATATGTTTAATTTGGCCAAAATTAAAAAAAAAAAAAAAAAATCTCTTTATCTCAATTAACTTGATAGTTATCTTCAAGCAGAGATTCTGTTGAATTAATGTGTTTGTGCAACACAAAATTCATAAATTGAGCTTCCTTGATATTTAAGAAAAAATTGTTTGGAGGAAACATGAAATATATTTAATGTTTTTATAGGTTTAGAAAAATTTATATTTAAATACATTTGGAAAAAAAAAAAAAAAAAAAATCCCAACTAGAGTCCCCCCAGTGAATCTCAGCCATTTCCAGCCCTGCATACACTGATTGGTCTGTGTTTCACCGCTTCAAGTCGAACACACCCATCATGTCTGAAACAGTCAGTAACGGTGTTCAGCCTTATGTTCGAACACTGATGGAGAGACTCAAGATTAGCCAGACAACTTATCAAGGCGATTTGCAAACATTTACAAAATATAATTAGGCGTCCTGGATCTGAAGTTGGATCACTAACAGTTGGTATTGTTGCATCTTTGAGAATTAACTTTTGTGCAAATCCTGTCTTTTACTAACGCTCATTTGCAAAGTCGTTCGCATGGCACCCAAAACAGTATGCAAGTTCTCTTTCTCATCTTCTTGCGCTTCAATGTTTTAAAAAAGTGGTCTCAAACTCAGCTCCTGGAAGTTTCTAGTAACCCTGAAGACCTTTATTAGCTGGATCAGGTGTGTTCAATTAGGGTTGGAGCTAAACTCTGCAGGGCAGTGGCCCTACAGGAACTGAGCTTGAGACCACTGGTTTAAAATCACATTAAAATGCGAACACAGGAATCGTTAAGCAGAATTGAAATGCATGTGTCTTATCAAATCCCCGGTTCTTGTAATTTTGGAACTGGTTTTCGATACCCAACCCAAACATTAGCCAGAAAACTGGCCAGCTTGTTTCCAGAACTGTTTCTGATTTATTAAGGAGTGTGTGGATTTTTACCATTTTATCATTGTTGGTTACACACTGTGGACACACATTTATGTTCAAACACCATACAAGTGAATTTTATATATTTAAATTTTAGGAGGAGCTCAATACAGCACTGAAGTCCTTTCAAGAGAAACTTCAACGCAAAGAAAACATTAAAGGACAGTTTGAAAAAACAGTTCAACACATCACGGTGAGGATTGATTTTTTTAAAATTTTTTTTGACATTCGAAATTAGAACAGATGCATTGGTTTGTCTGACAATTTCATGTCCCTTTATTGGCTGGAATAATACACAGAAAACTGTTGGGTAGAAATGCTGAATGCATGTATTTATTTAATATAATTATATAAGTTCCTAATACATAATTACATAAGGTCAATAAGCAACATAACTAATATGAATCTAAAGTTTTAATGAATTGAAGAAAATGTTTAAATGTAGTGTGTTTTAACGTGGCATCTATGAAAGAGTGTAGCCTATGTACAAAGAGAATCACAGTGCTGACGAGTCATGTTCAGTAACAACTTTTGGATTTGAAATTAAGATAATTAAATGTTGTGTTTGTGATATACAGCCACAGACCTGATTCAAACTGAAAACGCGACAAATGTGAAAGCACAATAGCGCGTGCAGCTACTGCTAATGCTACAGTACTACTTCAGAAAGTTAAAGTTGTAGTTAAATAGCTCACATTTCCCCACTCACTCTTCATGCTGCTCCAGAATCAGTTGTCTTTGAGATGATTGAAGTGAATGTGATCTGATTTCAGTCTCAAGCTGAGCACACAGAGCGTCAGATTAAACAGCAGTTTGAGAAGCTTCACCAGTTTCTCAGAGATGAAGAAGAAGCTACAATCACTGCACTGAGGGAGGAAGAGGAGCAGAAGAAGCAGATGATGAAGGAGAAGCTGGAGGAGATGAACAGACACATCTCAGCTCTTTCAAACACAATCAAAGACATGGAGGAGATGATGAAAGTCAGTGACGTCTGCTTTCTGAAGGTCTGATTTCAGATCATTGGTTGATCATTGGTTCATTGATTGAGTTCTTGATGATAAATGGTGTGTTTGTTCTGCAGGAGTTTCCAGTCTCGATGGAAAGGTGAGTGATCTGCTCCTGTCTCTGGTCTCTCTGGTTCTGATCCAAAGCCACTGCAGTTCTGACTCCTGAATGTTCTTCCAGAGTCCAGATCTCACAGCCGGATCCACAGATGGCTTCTGGAGCTTTGATTCATGTGCCACGTTACTTGGGCAACCTGCCGTTCAGAGTCTGGAAGAAGATGCAGGACATCGTCCAAAACAGTGAGTCTGACTGCAGAAGATCTGTGCTGTTACACATATGGATGGGTGGAGAGTTAAAAGTTCTCTATGACACAAACTGAAAGCTGAGGAGCTTTGTTATAGGAATGAAGTTATAGGAATTAGCCATCAGGGTGGTCCCCTAAGAACTACATTTCTCCTAGGAACATTATCCTGGTTGGATTCGCATCAAAGGGACTTTGATTTTCATCGGCAGTAGGAACTCAAGAGTGACGTAAACTGGCTGACAGCGACACCATTTAACGTCAATGTCATGCCCACGAATAACCCTAGAGGTCCACCCACCACAGTCTCCTGTGGGAAATACTGGGAAAACAATAAATCTAGAGGGTTAGAAAAACTCACTGGTTATGAAGGGTTATGAGGGTTATGAAACTCACTGACAGAAGGCTGCTTTCAATTTTAAATGCTCATGTACTCTTTGTGAAGAGATCTTGTGCATGCGGCTGTGTGCATCTCTGTGTAAGTAGTTAAATTCACTTGCGTCTCAAAATGCTTTTATGATGCAAAATTAATGTAAACACAGTCAGTTTTGTCTTACGGGATTAAACAGGCAGGATGAAAACACAACAGAGATCTGTGCATTAGTGTGAATGCAGCATTAGATATCCGTTGTCTATGATGTCATCAGTAATAGTCAAACAACAGTAAAGCTGAGAAAGAGAAAAATCACTCACAAGTGTTCACATACTCTTAAATACTGAAAGCACTCGTTTTATTGCTTGTAATATATTTCTTTGTTCCTTTTTTATTATTTACTACTTACTACTTTACTTTGAAACTGTTAGTTTATATATTTTAAATTCTTAACACACTTTTTCCCTGTGTGTTTTTATTGCTCTTTGTAATTTTTTTTGAACATATTTTTCAAAGAGATTTCCAGATGTCCACTTGAGTGGACAGCATGCAGCAAAATTGTGTGTATTTGACAAACTAATCAAAATTATGTAAAATCATGTGGAATACAAAAATATAAATGCGAAATATTGAAAACGCAATTGAAACTTTGGGTGTCTTTGATGGAATCACGTCCTCATGTTCTGATATCAGAGATCTCTACAACCTGTCAAGGAAAAACTTTGGAAACCCTACTCAGATGCTCCCTCCAGTGTACCAGAGTATGGCGATTTACCCTTATTAGCTGATAATTCTCATTATGTTCAAGATGGACACATTTCTACCATAGCTCTCTTCTGAGAAAACCTCAGGTTTTTTCAATCTCATCTGAAATGAGCAGTGTTGGGGGTAACACATTATAAGTAACATACATAATGAAATTAGATTACTTTTTGATGAATGGAGTAAAGTAATGCATTACAAGTAACATGCATTACGTAATCAGATTACTTTTTTTGATTTAAGGAGTAAAGTAACGCAGTACAAATAACATACATAATGTAATCAGATTACTTTTTGATGTAAGGAGTAAAGTAATGCATTACAAGTAACATGGATAACGTAATCAGATTACTTTTTTGATGTAAGGAATAAAGTAACGCATTACAAGTAACGTGCATTACGTAGTCAGATTACTTTTTGATGTAAGGAGTAAAGTAACACATTACAAGTAACACATAATGTAATCAGATTACTTTTTGATGTAAGGAGTAAAGTAACACATTACAAGTAACATACATAATGTAATCAGATTACTTTTTGATGTAAGGAGTAAAGTAACACATTACAAGTAACATACATACTGAAATCAGATTACTTTTTGATGAATGGAGTAAAGTAACGCATTACAAGTAACGTGCATTACGTAGTCAGATTACTTTTTGATGTAAGGAGTAAAGTAACGCATTACAAGTAACATACATAATGTAATCAGATTACTTTTTGATGTAAGGAGTAAAGTAATGCATTACAAGTAACATGTATAATGTAATCAGATTACTTGTTGATGAATGGAGTAAAGTAATGCATGACAAGTAACATGGATAACATAATCAGATTATTTTTTTAATGTAAGGAATAAAGTAACGCATTACAAGTAACGTGCATTACGTAGTCAGATTACTTTTTGATGTAAGGAGTAAAGTAACGCATTACAAGTAACATACATAATGTAATCAGATTACTTTTTGATGTAAGGAGTAAAGTAACACATTACAAGTAACATGCATAATGTAATCAGATTACTTGTTGATGAATGGAGTAAAGTAATGCATGACAAGTAACATGGATAACATAATCAGATTATTTTTTTAATGTAAGGAATAAAGTAACGCATTACAAGTAACGTGCATTACGTAGTCAGATTACTTTTTGATGTAAGGAGTAAAGTAACGCATTACAAGTAACATACATAATGTAATCAGATTACTTTTTGATGTTACGAGTAAAGTAATGCATTACAAGTAACGCACATTACATAATTATTACTTTTTGTTCTAACGAGTAAAGTAATGCATTACAAGCAACATGCATAATGTAATCAAATTACTTTTTGATTACATGCTGCGATGTGAATTGTATGAATTTTAACTGAAATATAGCTATTGAAACACAATGTCCACTATAGTGGAATTTTCTCCCAATCTAAAATAAATACTTGGAAAATTTAACTGTGATATGACTCATTAGATATTGCTTGATGCTACAATTTTTTCAAGTCAGTAAACTAACTAATTAAGAAAAAAAAAACAGTTTGTAAGAAAACGTACACACGTTCATAAAATGTAAAACATATGTAAACATACGCATTGCATGTATACAGGGTATTTTTGAATCTGATAGCATAAAGTAATTTTCAAGTGTTTACATGCAAATTTTTTCCAGTGTATCGGATTATTTCAGGTCTACACCAGCCCTTTCAAGCATTCAAAATTTAATTCAGATTGATTTGAGGTGTCTACATGAAGACATTTCAGTCCAATTGACCATCAATACAATTACAAACGAATTATTTGCATGCATGTATGTGACCAGTGACTGTGATCAGAGAAAAATGTCTTATGTGTTTGATCAACAGGATGAGTGTCATCATTTATAATAATCTGTTAAAGGTTTATTTATCATTTGATCATTATATGTACATTAGAATAAAAGCATCTGTTGATTGTGTCTCATCAGCTCCTGTGATTCTGGATCCAAACACGGCTCATCCAGATCTCAACCTGTCTGATGATCTGACAAGTTTGAAATGGAGCTGGAACAATCAACCTGTTCCTGATAATCCAGAGAGATTCGACTGGTATCCCTGTGTTCTGGGTTCAGAGGGGTTTAACTCAGGAACACACTGCTGGGATGTGGAGGTTAAAGAGAGTTCAGACTGGAGTCTTGGAGTAACTACAGCATCAAACCAGAGAAAGGGACGTGATTTCTATAACACTGATGTCTGGAGCGTGTGGTTTGATCAGTACAGCCTGTCTGAACGGTTTGGCTTTCGTGTTCATCAGCAGCTTGATCGTGTGAGAGTGTATCTGGACTATGACGGAGGAACGGTGTCATTCTCTGATCCTGTAACTAACACACATCTACACACATTCACAACCACCTTCACTCACACACTCTTTCCATTCTTCTGTTGTTACACTATTTTCACTCTGAGGATCTTACATTTCAATAGTCAGTAAACTTTAATCCTTCTTTCATCATGTTTCCAATATTTAATCCATGTCACATGACTAATGCTGAGCTCACACTGCACGATTTTAGGTCCAATTTTCACTCGCCAACAGATTTTTGCGAAATCCTTTTCACTGCAAATTTGGATCTGGAGTTGGATTGGCTATAATTTTTAATTATTTTAATTATTTCCTTATCACATCTCGCATGTGTTTGGTTTGGTTGTGAAACGTAGTTTGCGGACCAGACAGAGTTGTCGCCGATTCTTTCTATTGTAAGGGAATTCTTCCTGTTGAAACCCCCTGTCGCGATCCATCATGCAATGTGAACTCAGCATAAGAGTGCTCTTGAGCTGAATATCAGTACGGTGGCTGTGATTGGACAGGGCTGATCACATGACTGATATCCAGCACTGCAACAGCAGTCACACTCTCATATTGCTTTTAGAAGCATTAATTGGTCGGAATGAGCGGGAACCCTTTTTTTTTTTTTTTTTTTTTGTTCCCTCCGCGAAGTGAATTATAAATGAACGCAAAATAATTCTCAACTTGCTTGGGTGAGCAGTGAGACAGTGTGGCTTTACTGACATCTAGAGGTAAAATTGAGCAACTGACTCAAAACGTCAATGGATACATTACAACGTGACATTCAACATTAATAAGAAACATTTCAGCTAAAAAAGGATTTGCTCTCCATCCTAATGTTTCTCAGCTGGATTTATTTTTATTTATTTATTTTTTTTAAAGTGTCACTGATTTGAAAATATTGGATGAGAACTGAACTGAGCTGGATGATGACATCACTGTTTTCTGTAGAGCTGCTTTATATTGAACTCATTTCATAATTGATGATCTTTACAACAGAACTGAATCAACAATGAGCTGATTTCAGCTGAGCAATGACAGTATTTTCTTTTTAAAGCTGCTTTACTGCAGAATTGAACTTTTGTGTGGAATTTGTCTTGGTGACAGGAGCGTCCATGGCAGAGACAGAATGACAAAGGTCCAGTGATGTCCTTCAGGTGGGCCAACACCAGTCTCTCAAATGACTTCATGACCACAGACGTCAAAGCAACAGGTCATTCAGTCCTGTGATTTTGGGTTTATTTGAGATGGGGATGATGGTGGAGCATTTGAAGCAGGAAGAGACTTCTCATAGCTCCGGTGATCTGTTGAAGATTTGTGTGAGGATACGGGCCAGCTGTTTCCGAAAGACCCAACACACATCCTCTTCACAGATAGTGGAGGAGGGAGGGGGATGGGGAGGTGTTGATGAATGCATGGAGAGAAGGTCAGAATTCTAAATCTCCTATGATTCTTCAGTTGAATCTTTAGTAAGCCCTGAATGATTGTTCTCATAGGAAGAACTGGAACAAGTAAATTAATGCTGGGGATTCATTTGACCCTCTAAAACATCTACTTGAGATGAAGTTGAAACTGAGGAACATGCAACAGTTGAAGATTTAGCAGTTTGCTAATCATTGCTATGACCAACAGAGGCTTCCTAAAACCTACAATCTGATGCCTACAAACTTGTTTAGAACAAATCAATTTGAACTTAGATCCAGGAAAGTAACTGTTCACCTCCTAAATGTGAAAATTAACTGTTGACTGCTGGGATGCTGTTTCTGACAGGTCAAAATTTTCAGGCATTAAGATAAGGTTACTGTCTGGTTAAGCAGGCTGGCTCTCAAATCTCTGACTGTGATGTGAGCAAAATGAAGGAGTCATAATAAATAGTTATAAAATATAAAAATATATTTTATTTATATATTTCTATATATGTGTGTGTGTGTGTGTGTGTGTGTGTGTATACTGCATGATATGTTCAATATATTTATACACATGCAGTACCATATCTTATCACATGTACATCTATGTTATGAAGTGTATTGCTGAATATAAAATTACATACATTATGATATACAAGTAAATATGTTGTCACATATTTTTCAATAAATGAAAGTGGCAAATCCTTATTATACTGTAATATATTAACACTATATTATTCTGTATATTTTCAATATACTGTTAAATCATTTAATATACTGATCATGCATATATTTTCTTTGCATAAGGGTTGAAGCTCTTTATAGAAATGTGGCAAGCTGGAGGGTTGATAACTCTTCAATCTGGGAACAAAAATAGAGATTTTTAAATATCATTATTAAGATGTCGTATGTATCCATGTACTGAAAGATCAGATGTCCGATAATAGATAATCATTAATATTTCAAATCACCATCCAACATCAAATAAGGCAGAATAAGAGTTAAACACTAGACAATATGGAAAAGATGCAGAAGCTTCACCCTCTTACATCACTTACCAGGAAGTGACTGTCTTATTTTTCCTTTCTGCCTCTTAGTAACAAAATCATAAAATAATCCGCAATCAGTGGAGAAGTAACACTTTCAAGAACAGACAGCAGATCTTTGTGATTCTCATGTTGATTAATTTCACTCAGAAAGTGGAAGCTTAGATTGTGTTATGAATCAGCGTGTCAAACCGCCAAACTGCTGAAATCACATGACTTTGGCGCTCCGAACCGCTGATTCGACAGGCTGATTCATAACGCTCTGAAGCTTCATGAAGCAGTGTTTTGAAATCGGCCATAACTATATAAGTCGTTATTTTGTTTTTTTGGCGCACTAAAAATATTCTTGTCGCTTTATAATATTAATATTGAACCACTGTACTCACATGAACTGATTTAAATATGTTTTTAGTACATTAATGGATCTTGAGAGAGGAAATGTCATTGCTGGCTATGCAGGTCTCACAGAGCCATCGGATTTCAACAAAAATATCTCAATTTGCGTTCTGAAGATTAACGAAGGTCTTACGGGTGTGGAACGACATGAGGGTGAGTAATAAATGACAGAATTTTCATTTTTGGGTGAACTAACCCTTTAATGTGTCCGAAATTTATTGGTTATACTACAATCACAAAATAAATGGGCAGCTTCAACAAGACCACAAAATGAGCAAGTTTAATCAATATCAAGATATTTACAGATACTGTAGATGAATTAAACCTGTCACTCATGTCTTTTAAGTTGTTGCGCTTGTGATAACGTCATAGGTCACATGATAACGTCAACATGGCGGATGATGTCCGGATCGCATTCATACTTAACGGAATCAGGCTTTAAAGTACATACTGTTTTAGCGCTCGATAAGTAAATTAAAATTAACTCAGAGAGTATGTGGTTTTGAACGCAGCCAAAGTGAACTGCTCGCCTCACCTCAGACACTTCGGGTGCTTCTCAAACGGAAGGCAGCATCCTACGAAGGCCATCTCAATCGGAAGGATCCTTGAAAGGCAGCCTTTGTTTTTACGTCCTTTGTTCAGCTGATTTTGAAGGATGCATGAGATACTTTGTGACCTTCAATCGCCCACAGTCCCTTGCACACAATCCAATTCATGAAAATAAACTAGAACTGCTTGTCTGAACTTATTATGAAATGTAAGAAAAAAAACAATGTTTTCGGACATGAAAGCATAATAATTAATAAAATGATAAACAATAAAATGTCCACCATAGTTTATTATTACATGTCTTATTAACTGTCCCTCAAAAACTGGAACTGAATCACAGGGATCCCAAAATTCTTACTGATAAAATGAAGGCTAAGTTGGGCATACTATACTGATATAATAAACTCAGAAAAGAGATACTTGAAAATTGTAATGCCCATATTACCTAACCAAGGATGCTTTCACTTTAATGGTAGCCTATTTGAGGAAATAATGGATGAACTAGGATTTTCATGCTGAAAATTATGTCATTCTGCAATCCAGGGAAAGTGAATTATCAGTAAGAAAGCAGAAACAATCACTTAAGAGTTTATTCCTCCCTTTTTTCCCTCCACACCTTTTCTTTTCTCTTTTCCCCCTTATACTCAATTATTCCATGTGCGCTCCACACTCCAGACCACTAGGTGACGGAAATGCACATTTTACGTTGGTGTCCCAAAACATGAAGAGGAAGAGACATGCTCTGAACTGCTGTTTCAAAACCAAAGATTTGCAGCGTTTTTGAAGCAACAGTTTTTTAAACCGATCACAATTTACAAGTACAGCCATGCATTCAGACCAGCAGGAAGAGCTGAAGTCTGTAAAGACAGAGTTTATTGAAGATAACAGTGAGAACAGGAGTGATCCAGAACCCTTCAGAGTGAAGCAAGAAGACACTGAAGAACCAAGAGGTTGGTGTTTATTCTCGATTTGTCATTAATGATGCTGTGAAACGCTAAGGTTTAACAGATTGTGAGTTAGTGAGCCAGTCGTTATACTTAAGTAAATGTAAAATATGTTCAGTAGGAAAAAAATGAAAGTAACTGAACCAAAATGCTACATGTTAGTGTCAAAAGTACAGGTAAATTTTATTAGAATAAATAATGGCACAGATGATTGTATTGTCTGCAACCTCTCTGAGTTGTTTTCTGTTATGAAATGTACTAAAGGAATTGTTTATTTATTTCCTCACCCTCATGTCATTACAAATCTGTATGAACATGTTCTTCTCCATACAAATAAATAACAGAATAGATAACGTTATCTATAACGATAACATCAGCGTTGACACCAATGCTGTTTATTATAATCGCGTGCTGCCGTTACTTAATCTTTCGCTTTCATTTCTGGAGGTCTTTAAAGTCTGCTGAATAGATGCTCAATAGATGCTATTTACACTAAGTGCAAATAGCAATAGATTTTATTTACGCCATGTTAAAGTAGGCTATCAGTTCTTTTCAATAAGAGTAAATAGTAATTAGATGCTATCTATAGCCTACTTTATATTGGCAGAAACCATTTGCACCTCAGTATTTTGTACATTGTACATGTATTCACTTGCACAGATTAATTGTTCACTATAAGGCTAGTAATATGCACTATCAAAGTAAATAGGGTAAATTTTGATTTCATGCTGACTTTAAAAGTTGAGTGACCCAACCAGACATTGGGGGGCGGAGCTAGTGTTTGTTAACAAGGGATGCTATTTACAATTAGTGTAAATAGACACTCCTGTCTTTTTAAATGTAGAACTTTTTTAAACTTTATAGTTCGATAACAATTGTTAATTAATTAAGGATAATTAGTTATCGTTCTAGTCTTTGTTTACCCACAAATAACGTGTGCATTATGTATTTAATAATGTATTTAGACATTCCTCTGTGTATCTAGTAGAGCTGCAGAATTAATCATTAAAAGATTGCGATCTGGATTTAAAACCACGCAATCAACTTTTTATGTTTTGGCCATTGATTTAAATGACAACAGCGTTTTGGGTGCCTGAAAACGCAAACTTTTGAAAACGGATTCCAAAGTAGAGCTGTGCAGAAATATCGATACAGCTAACTATCGTGATAGTTAATTTTCAGATAGTGTATTGATATTCCAACCTCTACTATCGATACATTTTTTTAAAAGAAATCATGTTTTAAATGGATTTAAAATTATGAAAATGTCATCAAATCCCTCTGTGTCAAACGACCTCCTCCTCTGCTCCTGCAGATGTTGCTGACTCGCTGTCTACAAAGATAACAGTTGCCCATCATATACATATGGCTAGTGTCTCAGAAGTAAGCAGGAGTGAGCATAGAGACGGAGCGACACGCATCATGATCTGAAAACCACGCCCACGGGGGGAAAACAATCAAACAGTCCCCATTCACTTTACATAGCGTGAGGCTGCCTCTTTGTCATTTCTGGCTTATAACAAAAAATAAAACACTGTCTAAAAGCTGCTATGTGACATGGTGTACAGCAAACAAGCTAAAAAACCCAGAACTAAGTTTTTATAATTTGTCGACCCCAAAAAATGAATGTTTAAGGACACAAAAGTGGATACGGGCAGTGAGACAGAGCGCAACGGGTCATATTACTATAAGAACTACATTGGAGGGGAACGTATTCGGCGACAGGTGAAATAATTCTTTGACATGGTTAAAAATAATGAATGGTTTGTTTTTGTTTGTTTGTTTAGCATATGTTGTCGCCGATTACCCGTTGCGCTCTGTCTCACTGCCTGTATCCACTTTTGTGTCCTTAAACATTCGTTTTTTGGGGTTTGGCAGCTTATAAAAACTTATTTCTAGGTTTTTTTAGCTTGTTAGCTGTACACCTTGTCACACAGCAGCTTTTAGGCATTGTTCTGTTTTTTGTAATAAGTCAGAAATGACAAGGAGGCAGCCCCACGCAATACAAAGTCAATGGAGACGGTTGGATTGTTTACCCCCCGGTGGGCGTGGTTTTCAGATTATACTAAATGCGCTCTGTCTCTGTAGCGGAAAATATAAGAGCGCATCTGCGCGACTGCCGCTTTCTCTCGTTGTGGAAACATTTTGTGCTGTCGAGGCAGAGTAGGGTTGCTAGGGTTGGAAGAGATTAAATTCCATATAATTAAATTTTAAAAACTCATCAAACAAATTGCGATTTTGTACAGCAATTGTAGTAAATGCCCTTGACGTTTCTGTCTGTGATATTTTTATGTGCGACTTCAAATTAAAAAATTTTTCTTTCATTTTAGACCCGATTAAAGAAAAGGAGGAGAGCGAAGAACTAAATGAAGCGCAGGAGAAACATCATGTCAAAACTGAAGAAAACTCTTCAAGTTGCTCACAGACTGAAAGAAAATTTGTACTGAGAAGAAGAGGCAAGAAAAATTTAATTTGCCCTCAGTGTGGAAAAAGATTCCCAAACAAACAAAATCTTAAACGTCACATGAGAGTTCATAGCGGCGAGAGGCCGTTCGCATGTGATCAGTGTGGGAGTACTTTTACTGCAGCTCATGTATTGAAGCAACACCACAGAATTCACACTGGAGAAAAACCTTTCAAGTGTTCACACTGTGACAAGAGATTCAGTCGGTCATCACATCTGAAAAGACATGAGGCGATACACAGCAGAGAGAAGCAGCACACGTGTGATCAGTGCGGGAAGGATTTTGCGCAAGCAAACTGTCTTAAACTATATCTGTGCTCTCACTCTGGAGAAAGACCATTTAAGTGTGATCAGTGCGGTAAAACATTTCTTAGAGCAGAACACCTGAAGATCCACATGAAAGTCCATTCAAAGGAGAAGCCTCACATGTGTTCTCTGTGTGGAAAGAGTTTTTCACAGCTGGATTATTTTAAAATGCACCAGAAAAGACACAGTGTTGTGAAGGATTATATGTGTTTTGATTGTGGGAAGACCTTTATTACATCTTCCATATTGAAACAGCACCAGAGGATCCACACTGGAGAGAAACCTTACAAGTGTTCACACTGTGACAAGAGATTTACTTTGTCTGGACATCTGAAAACACATGAGAGGATCCACACTGGAGAGAAGCCGCACACGTGTGATCAATGTGGGAAAAGTTTTCAAGAAAAAGGAACACTTAAGACACACATGAAAATCCACACTGGAGAGAAGCCGCACACATGTGATCAGTGTGGGAAGAGCTTCACATATGCAAACACTCTTAAATTACATCTGCGTTCTCACTCTGGAGAGAGACCATATAACTGTGATCAGTGCGGTAAATCATTTGTTTCATCATCATCCCTAAAGATCCACCTGAAAGTTCATACAAAGGAGAAGCCTCACATGTGCTCTTTGTGTGGAAAGAGTTTTGCTCAGATGAGTGCTTTAAAAGTACACCAGAAAAGTCACAGCGGTGTGAAGGATCACATGTGCTTTGATTGTGGAAAGACCTTTACTACATCTTCCGAATTGAAACGGCACCAGAGAATTCACACTGGAGAGAAACCTTACAAGTGTTCACACTGTGACAAGAGATTCAATCGGTCAGGAACTCTGAAAAGACACGAGATGATCCACACTGGAGAAAAACCTTACAAGTGTTCACACTGTGACAAGAGATTCAGTCTGTCAGAATATCTGACAAAACATGAGAGGACTCATGCTGGAGAAGAAACTTACAAGTGTTCATACTGTGACAAGAGATTCAGGCGATCAGGAAACCTAAGAAGACACGAGAGGACTCACGCTGGAGAAAAGTCGCACACGTGATCAGTGTGGAAAGAGGTTTTCTCATTCAGGTTCTCTACTGCGACTCACTAAAAACAGATGTGGTGTAGTGTTGGCGAACATTGAGACGCTTCCTGTGGTGAAATATTGGCAGAAACCAGTATGGCATATAAAGGA
Source organism: Hypophthalmichthys molitrix (assembly GCA_037950675.1). NCBI lineage: Eukaryota > Metazoa > Chordata > Actinopteri > Cypriniformes > Xenocyprididae > Hypophthalmichthys > Hypophthalmichthys molitrix. The sequence continues at coordinate 5,550,354 of CM075494.1, forward strand.
CTGTTTTCAAGGTGATGGCACTGAGTTCAGCAAAGGCGTTTCAGGGTTATCCTTAAAGGGTTAGTTCACCCAAAAAATGAAAATAATGTCATTTATTACTCACCCTCGTGTCGTTCTACACCCGTAAGACCTTCGTTCATCTTCAGAACACAAATTAAGATATTCTGATTAAATCCGATGGCTCAGTGAGGCCTCTATAGACAGCAATAACATTTTTATCCACTAATGCCATCAAATTTCAAGATCCATAAAGGTACTAAAAACATATTCAAAACAGCTCATGTGAGTTCAGTGGTTCTACCTTAATATTATAAAGCGACGAATACTTTTTGAGCACCAAAAAAACTAAATAACTACTTTTCAACAATATAGTGATGGGCCGATTTCAAAACACTGCTTCAGAGCTTTACGAATCAAATCAGTGATTCGGATCTCCTATCAAACGGCTAAACTGCTGAAATCTTTGTCGTTTCAAATCACTGATTCGATTTGTAAAGCTCCGAAGCAGTGTTTTGAAATCGGCCCATCACTATATTGTTGAAAAGTTATTTTATCCCACGAATTACCATCCTAGGTGTACAAGATCTTCTTTCAGACGAATACAATCAGAGTTATATTTAAAAATATCCTTGAGAAGAGGAGCTTGAGTTTGTTGCACAGCCCTATTTGTTTGAACCACGAGAGGCGTCTAAGCTTACGTTACTCCTACATCTATCGAGTCAGAAGATTACTCATTTAGCGCCAGTCAAATTGCGCAGTATTACGCCAGAAGCGAGTAATTTAAATTTATAAAGTTTTATATATGAATATTTTTCTTACAAAAAGGCATCGCTTCATGTCAGAAACCCTTATTAACCCTCTGGAGCCGTATGGAATATATTTATTATGGATGAATCAAATTTTTTTTTTGTTTGTTTCAAAATGTGGCCCCCTATTTACAACCATTACAAAGCTTTGCAAAGCAAGATATTTTTAAATACATCTCAGATTGTGTTCATATGAACCTAGGCTGGCTTGAGGGTGAGTAAATCATGAGATAATTTTCATTTTTGGGTGAACTACCCTTTAATCTGTTCAAGCCTGTAAAGCTGTTTAAAATGTTCAGAGCACTTCTGAGGGGAAAGAATATAAAGAAATAAATGAAAAAACTCTTTGTCTCTTTGTCTGTTTTTGAACTTTCCCTTGTGAACTATATTGGGGTGATTCTCACAAAACCATCAAAACATCAGAACAGTTAAGATTTTAAATATAAAACCTTCAGCTTACTAATATAAACAACATACTGTATCTACCTAATATTTATGTATTTTATTGTATTTTTTTAATTGTATTTTCTCATGTTCGCATCATTACCTCAACAGGTGTTCATGAATGTAAGTAATAAGGTACAAGAGGCTCTGCTGTATCGTGCAGCACTAGCCTCAAATACCTTATTGCTTTTATAAAATGGTTACCACAAAATACAAAATATTAAAGCCAAAAATATGTATCTATGCAACTTTCATGAAGTAAATTGACTAAAAGCCTTCCTTCCGCCGGAAAAAAATAGTCCCTGACAGTGAACGGCAACAGAAGTTACATTATTACACCATTAGATGGTAGCAAAGACTGCATTTATGAGTGTGTCAGTCATTAGCAAATACTTTTATATTGAAAAGACTGAACTGTTGTGAACACAGAACAAGACACAACTTACAAATGCTTTGACTAGTGCTGTCAGTCATGGGAAAACCCCTTAACTGTTAAAAGGACAAGATAATACATCTGACATTTAAACAGATCTTTTTATTATGAACAAGGTTAAATCTAAATGCAGGTAATAAACTCACTCACTCGACCTCTTTCTCACAATACTCTTCTACATAATACAGTAAACTTTAATGAACAATATCAATTCAGAACAATGAACTTTGACAACTTTGGATGATGTTTGTTTGTTGTGTCTCTCGTTGCAGCTGATCAGGACAGATTTATATAGAAGAGATGCTCTATTGTGTCACGTTTGCTGTCACTGCTGGATCTGAAGATGATCTAGTTACTGTAATCATGACCGTAGACTAGATCATTGATCAAACTCTGATGTGTTTCTCTCCAGTGTGAATCCTTTCATGTGTTTCCAAGGTTTCAACATACAGCAACGTGTCATTTCTGCTGTAATATTACGAATGAATCTTCTCCTTTGTGTGAATCTTCAGGTGTTTCTTCAGGTCTGATGCCCAGTTAAACCGTTTACCGCACTGACCACAGTTAAATGGTCTTTCTTTAGAATGAACAGCCAGATGTGATTTCAGAGTGGAAGACTGAGTGAAACTCTTCCCACATTGATCACAGGTGTAAGGTCTCTCTCCGGTGTGGATCCTCATGTGATTCCTAAGGTTTCGTTTAGATGGGAAACTATTCCCACACTGATCACAGGTGTATGGTCTTTCTCCACTGTGCATCCTCATGTGTCTCTTAAAGTTTCCTTTATATGAGAAACTCTTCCCGCACTGATCACAGGTGTAAGGTTTCTCTCCAGTGTGGATTATCATGTGATTCTTAAGGCTTGATTTACATGTGAATAGTTTTTTACACTGAGGGCAGGTGACAGATTTTTTGGCTTCTGTTTTTCCTTTCTTGTTCATGTCCATCAGGTCTAAAAGAAACATTAAATCATGTGAGATTTCAAATAAGAGACAAATGTGAAATGAAAAGTTATGAATGAATGAAGAATAAACACCAACCTCTTTGTTCTTCAGTGTGTTTCATTCTGTAGGGTTCTGGATCACTCATGTTCTCACTGTCCTCTTCTTCCAGATGCTTTCTGGTAGTTCTGCCAAAAACAAACAAGTTTTGTTTCCAACAGACATGATGTGAGATCAACCAACAAAATTTCTCATCACTCGTTGTGGCTGTTAGAAACCAACTTCCACAGAAGAGACTGTTTGTCAGATCATAAAGATGAACTACTTACCGCGACTTCAGACTGTGATTGTTCTTCGTATGAGTGAATAAAGAAGATAACTGTGGGAAATTCTCCCCGCATAGATAGCAGTGATATAGTTTATTCACTGCATGGGTCCTCATGTGTAGCCTAAGATAGCTTTTAAAAGCAAAACTCTTTCCACACTGATCACACGTGTGCAGCTTCTCCCCAGTGTGGATCATCTCGTGTCTTTTCAGACATGATGACAGATTAAATCTCTTGTCACAGTGTGAACACTTGTAAGGTTTCTCTCCAGTGTGGATCATCTCGTGTCTTTTCAGACATGATGACAGATTAAATCTCTTGTCACAGTCTGAACACTTGTAAGGTTTCTCTCCAGTGTGGATAGTCTCATGTCTTTTCAGATGTGATGACAGACTGAAGCTCTTGTTGCAGTACGAACACTTGTAAGGTTTTTCTCCAGTGTGGATCATCTCATGTGCTTTCAGGCTTCCTGACCGAATGAATTTCTTGTCACAGTGTGAACACTTGTAAGGTTTTTCTCCAGTGTGAATTCGCTGGTGCTGTTTTAAACAGTTTGCTGTAGTAAAAGTCTTCTCACACTCAAAGCACATGTACTCTCTCACACCAGCATGAATTTTCTGATGTTCTTTCAATTTTTTAGGATGTGAAAAACTCTTTCCACACACAGAACATGAATGTGGCTTCTTCATATGAACTGTCAGGTGTCTCTTCAGGACTGATGCTCTAAGAAATGTTTTCCCACATTGATCACATGTGAACGGCTTCTCTCCAGTATGAATTCTTGTGTGAATTTCAAGATTTCGTTTTTCTGAGAAACTCTTTCCACATTGATCACATGTGAACGGCTTCTCTCCAGTATGAATTCTTGTGTGAATTTCAAGATTTCGTTTTTCTGAGAAACTCTTTCCACATTGATCACATGTGAACGGCTTCTCTCCGGTGTGGATCATCATGTGCCTGTTAAGGTGTGATGATCGCATGTAACTTTTCCCGCACTGAGTGCATGTGAACGGTCTGTCTCCAGTATGAACTCTCATGTGAATCTCAAGATGTTTCTCATATGGGAAACTCTTCCCACACTGAGTGCAGGTTGTAGATTTCTTGGCTCTTCTTTTCTTTAAAAATGTCTTTTTAGTCTTTGAGCGACTCAAAGGTTTTTCTCCAGGTTTGTCATGATGTTTCTCCTCCACTTCACTCAGTTCTTCACTCTCTTCGATAAGGTCTGAAATCAAAGAAAAAATGTTAAATTGCAACATCAAAATAATGCAAAGAGAGAAACAAAGTGATATGAAATAACAGTGACAAAAAGCCTATAAAAATACTATTTTTATGCGTTTCTCTTATACATCCCTGAAACTTTGCATGACTGATGTTCAATGATCTTCCAGTTTTTATTTTTTAAACATAAGCACAAATCCCATGTTTCTGTAGTGAGACATGTTAAATATATTTGATCAACAATGCAACTGTAATAATCACATTAAAATGTGCCATAAAAATGCTACAATTTTGATTATATACTTTTAAAAATTTAAATTATAAAGGGCTGATCACGCTAGACTTTTCATTCTGTGGGATTACACATTTAAGAGTCTGTTTAAGATCTGCTGATCCTCCGTCCTGACATAACGTCACTCAAATAAGGTGTATTTGGCATTTAAGGTAAAGATGATGACATCAGATGAAAGATTCTGTTAAGCAAAGTCTCTCTCATGAGGTTTCTATTTTCTTCATTGTAAACCAAATGAGTCAGATTACAGAGACTCTCACCTATTGTCTTCAATGGCTCGTGGAGCCCCTCTCCCGTTCTTTGAATAGTTATGCAGATTGGATAGGACTTGTGAAACTGAAGAGTCTGGGGCATGTAACTCTACTGCATTTGTGCTTTGTCTCTATCTCTAAACACTGACCCCGTAAAATGTAAATAAACTACAATAAAACATGGCTATAGTTGAACTTCGACTGCAGCGTCACACAGCAGATTCTCAAAGAAGAATCCTGCTAAGATACATCAAGTTTTCATTTTCTTTTTTCTGAATTTCCAACGTATCCATTGACTTCTATTCCATCGCATGTGAATGTGTGGATACATTAATACAAGCTCAAGCTAATTTTTCTGCTTTCCTCTTCAACTTTACAGTGTTCATAGAAATTTCACATACTCAAAGTCTAGTGTACTTCTCGAGAGCTGACGATATTCACCAATGCTCTTACCAAAGTTATTGTAAGAAAAATAATCTACTATGATAATTTATGAGAAATACAGCTTTAACACTAACTATAAGTCAGCTTTTGCTTAAGTTATGCTTACAAACCTGGACAGTTTACTCTTTACTGTTTATTGATAAAAACAAAACAAACAAAAAAACTAATTTCTATTCATCTAAATATGCAGAAGTGTTTGAATCTTTCTAACATGAATGTTGTTCAGCATCATGAATGAATGAAGAATAAACACCAACCTCTTTGTTCTTCAGTATCTTCAGTGTGTTTCATTCTGCAGGGTTCTGGATCACTCATGTTCTCACTGTCCTCTTTAATAAACTTTGCAGATTTCAGCTCTTCCTGATGCTCTGATGCTCGTCTGATGGGAATAGTCCAGCATTTATTGGGGAACTGCAGCAGGAGGAGCTTCACTGATGATGTGAGTGTTGTGGGAGGAGCTTCACTGATGATGCGATTGATGTGGGAGGAGCTTCTCTGATGATGAATTCCAGTGTGGGAGGAGCTGATCTGCCAAAATCAAAAATATATCAGTTACTGATCAGTTTTTTTTTTTTTTTTACTAATTGACACATCTAAGCATTTATATCTGTCTATTGTAAAGTAACTGATGCTAATTCACAAATGTATTTCAATTCTAAGCCTGACATTATTCTGCTTCTTTATTAAATTATAAGCAGATATGTAGAAAAACAGAAAATAATGAAAAAAATATGTCATGTAAATTCTTCCATATATTAATAATGGCAAGAAAAACAGTTGAAAGCATAACGATAGAAATAAATGTACATCAAGTATTTGTAGTCAACAAATCCCCTCAGTCTGTTAACGCCAATGAAATGAGCTTTAAGTGTCAATTTACAGCAGATCTAAAGACATCAGCATAATAAATGAGGTGAAAACAGGAACTATTGACATGAAATAGAGTGTTTTCAACAGCTCATTCAACAATAAGAATAAAATTGTGCATGTATTTTGTGCTATTTGAGCATGTATAAGATCTGCAAAGTTACAAAGCTCAAAGTCTCCCACAAAAAAAGATTTATTCCACCTAAAAGAGAAGGCAGATCCATAGCTAAAACACATCGATCGAATTCTCCCTCACATACCTACGTTACTCAGTGGAAATATTTGCATAATGCTGCCCAAATGCAGGAGTGGCTTCAGTTGTCAGTAGCCATTTTGTCGAGTGGATGTTATTGCTTTATTTTGGCTTTCCGAAAGTGGATGCAATTAGAAAACAGTGCTTAAAGTTTATTTACAGCACTGTTCCAGAGCAATACAACCCAAATGTCCGTGTGTGTGTTACCAGGCTAAAGACTGCAGCCTCTAGCATCAGTCGCTAGATCTCGTCTTGAGATCAGGGCAGTGAGGTTTAGCGTAACCCCTCTGATTCTTTTACTCACACGAGAAAGAAAAGACACCGATCAGACATGAAATGCAGCTCAACCATCAAAAAACGTATGTAAAAATAAACAAAAGAATATAGAAAAACAGAAACACAACGAATACAATACACTCCCAATGTGCTCGAAAACGAGCTTAACATATAACTTTAATTATCCACCATCTTATATTTTACATTTACATTTACATTTATGCATTTGGCAGACGCTTTTATCCAAAGCGACTTACATTGCATTATACTATACATTTTTTTGTATCTGAGATAACATTATATAATGTATATAAACATTATATAATGTTATCTCTGCCAACATTTTATTTCTGACCGGAGAGAGATTTTTTTTTTACCTGCATTCACCTCAACAGCTTGTATGAAACTTCGCGCACTGCACTTCATCATTTATTAATCTTTGTTAATGTTAATTTATTGTCAACATTTACTAATACATTAGTTAATGCACTGTGAACTAACATGAACAAACAATGAACAACTGTATTTTCATGCGTATTGCTGTATTTTGAACTGTATTGTTCATGGTTAATTCATGTTACTTAATACATTAACTAATGAACCTTATTGTAAAGTGTTAACCAATTATTTCAATAAATTTGGATGGCACAATTCATTTTACCCATTACATATGCGCACAGCTCTTACTGGTCTACGTAAATGTTTGCAGTGCATTTTACGGAGGACAGTTTACTGAACCTGGGAGAGTACAAGACCGCTGTGCACAAAGGCTATTTCTAAAAAATGGGGCAATTCTATCTTTGCTAGGGCAATCTGGCACATCTGAACCAGAGTCTGTAAGTATGTTTTATTCTTTTTAAAGTGTTTGCTATTGACTTTTCAAATGCAAAGTTTTGTGCAGTGTAGGGTTGTCACTAACTAATTTTGACGATTAATCGAGTAATCAGATTTTTTTTAAAATTTTTGTACTAAAAATAGACCTAAGCAAACAATAGCCATTAAAATTATTTAAAAGTACATTTTATAATAACAATGAGGCAGCAATATTTGGTTAGAATAAAGTATCAAAAGCAAGTAATCATATGGTTTTATAGAACAACACTGTTAAAATACATAATATACATAATGTAAACAATCGTCTCATGTACATTATGTATTATAACAAATACCTGCAGAGGGCGCCGATTGTTGTTGTCCCGCTTTACAGCAGATCAAATCCTTGTTCAATATTGGCCAAATGACATTTAACTCAAATGTTCACGTAATCTTTAATATTTGTCAATTTCTTTACAATAGAAATACTATAGCCACTGCAATTTCTTGAACAAGAATATGTGAACATCAAAACAAGCGAGGGTTTAAACTTTTATTTTGAAATCGCGATACATCGCGATTAGGCTACATGTAGACTTTTAAACCTAAATTTAACAACAGATATTTCAGCAAAATTAATATGTTTGCACTGAATATTACTTGCACTTCTTTCTTTTAGCAGTTTCCTGTATGCTGTTAAATTCTAGACATAATCATAAAATCATTGCTGATAAAATTGGTTTGTTTTAAAAAGGTTTCCACTATCCATGACTCCTGAATTCTAAAACATTTTTTAAAAGTATTGTAAAGCAATTATTAGCATCAGCTTCAGTTTGCTCAAACAGAAAATATTTGCACACACTACATGAGCGTCTTCTGGTAGTGTTTATACTTACAATGTGCTGCTTTACTCTCTCCAGTCCTGAGAAAATACAGTATATATCAGATCCAGGGTCCTTTAACACTACAAACACCAAATGACAGTGAATTTCTCAGTGGCATGAGCCGCTCAGACAGTTATAATTCTTGTCAATTGGATATATGCTAACTCTAACCTGACCGTCATTCACTGTATGAATCACAAGTAATTTGTGGTCCACGATGTTGTAAAACATATTATAGAGGCGAGTCATTTTCAGATGTTCATTGACTCTCAGTACTCATTTTTCTCTCAAATCCCCCAAAATATGAGAGCTTGAGTCTGCAGCTTCTGACTGTTTTTGTAGAGATGTTGTTAGTAAAAGATGCGCTGGACACACGCTCTGATTCTTTATGTATTTTTTTTTGTATGTATTTTAGGGATTGAATTAAAATCAAATATTAACATTACTGCACAAACGTCTTCTGAATACAATGTCTACTTCATAAATATTTTGAAAAGTATGAAAAAATATGGTTCAGATCAAACCATATATGGAAATCGAAGAGTCCTTATATGGTCACCGGTGGAGTCTGGATGTCATCTAGTGAAAAAGTTTGGTACTGCACACAAATTTTTTTTTTTTTTTTTTGAGATATCAACCTAAAATTTGGCACAGAACTTGTTCAGATATTTCGCTTTGATCTTCTTTAAGTTTTAGAGTTGAACATGTTTTGTAAAAAATATATTGATTATTTTACAATCACAATGTTGAACTGTAATCATGTACAGAAATGAATGAACTTTCATTTTCCATGTACTAAAGAAATGCATGAAACACTAAAATAAATAAATGGTATTAAATAGTTAATATTAATAATCCATGATAAACAAAAGCAAGAAGAAAAACAAAGAGCTGAAGTGACAGTGGGATTTTGGCAAGCCTTTAATATACAAATCATTCTTGAAGGAGGCATTCATAAAATAATTCACAGAGCGTTCCTGAAATGAACCGGTTAATCAAATGGCTTTCTTTTCTTTACATTTATTGCTTATTATTTAGAAGATGTTTTTTATCCAAAACGACTTACAAATGAAAAACACAACAAGGCGATTCAACTTAAAGATGAGGAACAATACAAAGTTTCAATCATGTTCTAGAATGGTACAGGAAAGGGATTTAAGAATTAGTGAAAGCAAGAAGAAGGTTTCATGTCTTTTTTTAAGAGTCAGCAGGATGCAGTTACTTTTCTTGATTCTCTTCTCACCAGCCAGTGTTGAGTTTGTTTCCATGTTCTCAATTCTAGAATGTGTATCTGGAGTTAAACATATTTAGAGTTACTTCAATATTTTTTTCTATGCTGCTGTAAATAATATAATTATCTTAGGGTCCGTGAAAAAGAACTTCATTATGACCCTTGGTGTCTGAACCAAAGCATGTTGAAGTTGTATAAACTCTCCTGGTCACTTTCTCTGATTATTAATGTCAGTGATGAGCAGACAGTATCTACTCACATTATTCTCTATGACATGTTGTGTGCTGGAATCCCAGAATAATTCACATACGTCATCTCCTAAACAAGGAAAAGATTTTGCATGTAAACGAATGTATTTTTTAGATAAGCCACATAAAGCGAAGTGCTCTTGCTCATTTCTCAATCTACAGAAGAAACTCACACCGACTGTAAGAACAGCAAACACTCCAGTCATATTCAAATCAAGCGATCATTTAATTAATACTTTTAATAATCTACAGTTCAGATATTCTTCTTCAGAATAAAGGTCTTTATTGTCCATATGCACTGGTGTTCGGCTGTGGTTTGTGCTCTTATGTAAAGAAATCTGCTAAGTAGACAGATGTAAATTAAAAATCTCTAATATTATAATACTTACAGAAGGTTCACGTTCATCTTCTGTGTGATCTGGAAAATAGTTGTGAAAGAGCCTTAGTTTTCAGAAGTATTTATGATGAAACATGCAAAACACAGTAGCTGCTTAATATCAATCACACTGAAATATTTTAAACTGCTCATTTGAGTAATTTTGTTCCTTCCAGAGTCTGGAAGTATTTCAGTGCAGCTATAAAAGAGGAAAATGATTTTTAATACTCATAAATCACTGATAATTGACAGAAGTTTAAAAAAAAAAAAAAAAAAACGAGCATAATCTCACAAGCTTTAGTCACACTTTAAGGCCTTCATTCACATTTCTATGATACAACCTGAAAGTGAATTTAAGTATTTGTTATACAATATTAAGAATTATGAAAACTCACCAACTCTTTTTTTACGAATCATCCAGATAATAAGAGCAGGAAGAAGAACAGCGAATGCAGCAACAATCACAATCACTGAGAGAGAGACACACTCAGTGGGACTGTATTACTGTTTAACCAAATATATAAAAACAACTACAAATACGTTAATAAATGGCACATTTAATAGAATAATTATCCCTATTTATAATGAAGTAAATTGATACTTATGATCATGATTTTATAGAAAGTTCAGTAAGTTTCTGCAAAGTTTATTACAGATGTGATGGTCTTCTGAGCTACTGTTGTCACTTCATAGTTTAGCAGTTAGAAAGTGTTTATCTTAAAGGGTTAGTTCACCCAAAAAATTATTTTTTTTGTTATTAATTACTCACCTTCATGTCGTTCCACACCCGTAAGACCTTCGTTCATCTTCAGAACACAAATTAAGATATTTTTGATGAAATCCGAGAGGTATATGACTCCTCCGTAGACAGCAATTTAACCACCACTTTCAAGGTCCAGAAAGGTACCAAAGACATCATTAAAAACGTTGTTGTGATATTGTTGAATGGTTATTTTTATTTTGTTTTTGCGCACGAAAAGTATTCTCATCGCTTCATAACATTAAGGTTGAACCACTGCAGTCACATGACTGTTTTAACAATGTCTTTAGTACCTTTCTGGACCTTGAAAGTGTTGATTATATTGCTGTCTATGGACAAGAATATACCTCTCGGATTTCATCAAAAATATCTCAATTTGTGTTCTGAAGATGAATGAATGTCTTTCGGGTGTGGAACGACATGAGGGTGAGTAATTAATGACAGAATTTCATTTTTGGGTGAACAAACCCTTTAAAGCTTCCATTAAAAATAGTCAATTACAATGTACAAGACAGTTGACAAAACAAACACAGTATCAGAGTAATATTAATACTGATGTCCTCTCTGATGTAATTTTAACTACAATATTCCCCCCACACACTTGTTGAGGCTGCAACCTGATTGGTCCCTATCTCTAAACCCCGTCCCCACACCTCACCTAATCATACTGGACAGTGAGGAAATATTAGGAAATATGCCACAATTGACCAATCAGTATCATCGCAGAGAGTTGTTTATATGAGCTGAAACACTAACACACTACTGTATACCTCATATGTTCACTAAAAGACCATGATTTATTGTTTTGTCTAGATGAGAATGATGTCTCTTTGACATTTAATAGAGTTACTTTTCAGCCGTTTTAACAGCTTCAGAGAGGATTCAGTACATTTAGATACTGATTCTAGAAGAGTCAGTCAAATGAGGATGATGTTCATATACACACCTGGAATCAGTGCTGTTGCTGTAGTTGATGTTACACCTATTAAAACCAAAAAAGAAATACAAAAATCATATTTTAATGCATGATCACAACATCAAGACATTTATTTTACAAACGGAGACTGATTTATTTCAACTGCTGTAGCCCAGATCAGGAGTTTGTGCAGCCACTCAAAATTTAAAGGATGGATTTTTTTGTTCAGATACACCATATTTTGGAAAAAACATTTAATTAATAAACATTCATCTTATGCAGCTCATATCAGTGTTGTCTTCAGATCAGTTACTGGAAATGTTAAGAGCCTCCTGTAGAAACTGATCATGTTTGTTCCATCTCATTGACAAATCTGATTAAAGAGCTTCTTTTTGTAGTTGTGATGATAAACCACTGAAGTGAGAGACTGATGATCAGAGATCATGTGATCATGAACCTTGTGTAGGAGCTGTTGAATCGACTGGAGCTGTAGAAGATGAATGTTAGATGCATCATCTGTAGCACATTAACATCATAATTTCATACTTGATCATGACATGCAGTTTATGTTTCATCATCATCATCATCACAGTTTACAGTGGCAGTAGTTGAGGTGTTACTATATAATTTATGCTTTGTTTATATGAGAGTTAAACACAGTGAGCTGCTGCCCATAAACCTTCAGTTTGTCCTAAATTACATTATTAATCCTTATAATTTCTAAAACTGACCTCCGACATGGGTCATATTAGACTCAAACATTCTGGTCAATTTTAGGAATTATTAATCATTTTAATGCATTTTATTGTTTTGATCACTGTTAAGACCCTGAGATATTTTGTGTGTTTTTATCAACTGTCCTTGTGTGTATTCTCTCTCTCTCTCTCTCTCTCTCTCTCTCTCTCTCTCTCTGTGTGTGTGTGTGTGTGTGTATATATAGACATGTTTGTGTTCCAGGTGGGCATTGCCTCTATTAACTTGTGGAAAACTGTGTCCTGCTAATAACCTGACCCAAATATAAGGACAGACCCAAACACCCATCCTCTGCCTTCGTGCCTCGTTGACTTTGTGCTTCGTACCATCGTTCTTTGCATTCATTGATTGTGTTTTCCTTCACTTTTGTTCGTTTCGTCATCGTTTGAGAAAGAGTGTCATGCCGGTGAACGTGATTTTACTAAGTACAACATGTTCCTGGATCAACATCTGTTGATCCTGGGACAACATTCCAATCAACCAATCAGATTTGAGGGAAAAGTTTACAGTTTATATCAAGTTTAGGCTTACAGCCAGGGTTAGGTGCTTCTACATCAGTGTTATATCATTTCCCTCTGATTTTAGGGACAAATTATGGGTAGTGATAGGTTTAGGGGTAGGAATAGGGTCATGACTAAATTTTCAGACAAAAATGTTAGCAAAATATGTTGATCCAGGACCATGTCTTACTTGGCAAAATCACGGTGACCGTGTCATGCCAGAGAGATTGTGAATGTTTAGTGAAACTGTAAGTGTGTCATTTTAATTTCTGAATCCCCGGTTTATTCGATCATTGCCCGTTTGACTACGACTTGAATACCGAATCTGATTTGTTTGCCATAAGACTCTGTAATACTGTGTAAATATTCTTGTTAATACTTTTTAATACTTGTTAATAACGATTTCTGATAATAAGTTAAAGTTTGACCAAAATTCTGATGCAACTATTAAAAAGTCACACCAGAGATTGTTAGTGCTGAGAAAGTCTAATTCTTGTATCCTCAGGTCATTTTACAATTCATTTGTTGAAAGTATCTTGTCTTTTATTTGTTGGTTTTTATCACTGTCTACAAATAACAAAAATCGTTTGCAAGGTATTGTTAACATGTGCTCAAAAATTATGGGAGTTTCATCACGAAGTCTTACATCTTACTATGAACAGTTGAGGATGGCGCACAAAATAACAGGAGATGGCACACACATTTAGATGTTCTACAAATCACTATAAATTTACTTTTGTGCATGAAGCAATTCGTTTATGTATCAAATTTGGTTGATTTATTTGTTTTCATTTATTTATTTTTTAATTATTTTGTGTATTTTGAGTATTTGAATGTATTGTATTGTATTTATTGATTTATAAAGCACTTTTCAGGCTACTCTGTAGCTCCAAAGTGCTGTACATTGTAAGTGTAGCCAGTTGACCGAGGCATCTGTTTAATTTCATATTTTTTCATGTCCAACGAGAAATGTTCTGTAAATGAAGTTAACTTCAGCAAAACTTGTATTAAATTTAATTTTTATTAAGTTCCATATTCAGTGGTTCCGATTTAGAGTTCCTATCAATTGTTGTAGGTGGGGCCTTAATTAGTGAGACACCGAAAGAAAATATATCGCTTCTCCTTTAAGCGTTTGCGCTCAGATGCACAGTGTATGCGAACGGAGAAGCAGAGGTAGTTTTTCTCTCTCATAATTATCTTGCGTTAACTGTCTCTTTGTAACGTAATCACTACATTTATGATGTTAAAACACTGTTAAGAGTTCTGTCACGATTTGTATCCGTGTGATTAGTGTATTTTCATTGAGAGTGGTACTTTTGACCGTGTTAAAAGTAGTTTTTCAGTTGTATCACGTGTATCTTTCCATGCAGGAATGAGAGAGTAGGCCTGATGTCTATGTATACTAATATTGCCTCACACTACTCTGTCTAAGGTATGTTGTCTCAATCTGTGATCATCAATTTAAACGTTTATTTTGTAATTTGAATTTATTTGCAAATTGATTTAGAATGCATGTGTACTTGAGTGTGTACTAGGCAATCACTATACTAATTGCCTCGTGGTACATTTTCATGCAATGACAGTGCGTTTGTGCAAGAAAAGAACTTTATTGCATGCAAATTAGAGTTTATAGTACACTTTACATGCATTCCTGTGAAGTTACAGCGTATTTGAATGTTAACTTTTACAAATGTTATGTATTTACTATTACGCTTTTATTTGCGCTGTCATGTTTTTACTCATGTTAGATATTATATTATATATATAGATATTATATATCATTTCTATATATATCATCCTTTAAGCGTTTGCGCTCAGACGCACAGTGTATGCGAACGGAGAAGCAGAGGAATGAGAGAGTAGGCCTGATGTCTATGTATACTAATATTGCCTCACACTACTCTGTTTAAGTTTAAGGAATAAATCTGCATATCCATCATCCCATTTGTGGTGTGGTCGTGTTTCCGTGGTATCTGGAGGTTACCACTTGAGGTCTGCTACATAAGCAAAATCAATAATTAAAATACAATAAATCAAACAAATCACACAACAAAAACACATCATCATCAATAATAGTCATCATCAATAATAAATACTCCTGTGTGAAGTTAAAACGCCAGAGAAAGCAAATGTAATTTTAAACGGCTCTTGAAGATACCTAGTGTAGGGGACGCTCTAACCTCAAAGGGAAGCTTATTCCATAGTCTTGGACCAGTGACAGCAAAAGCACGTTCTCCCTTAGATTTATACTTACTCTTGGAATCACTAATAAAAGTTTATTTGAAGATCTCAGCATTAAATTTGATTTATATGGCTTAATGAGCTCCACCAAATATTCTGGCGAATGTATATGTGAAGCACCATGAGAGTCTAAACTAATTGCCCCAAGGGGATTAATAAAGCTCTAAACTAAAAACTAATTTATTTGTATCTTTTTTCACTTTGGTTATGGTTAAGGGAGATACTGTAGGTAAGTTAAACTGTATTTTGTTTTCTTTATTTTCGTTGAGGTAATTTAGTTTATAAAAGCTTGTTTTGTTTGTTATTTTGGACTTGTCTGCCCCTGATGCTAAATCCTTTTATTGTAAATAAAGCTTGTGTTATTTGACATCGCTTCCTTCTTTCTGTTACGGCTGACCCCTAGCAGTCGTAACATCACTATTTCACAATGCCAAATAGATATAGCAGTGGCGAGCGGTGACTTTTTTTTAACCGGGTATGCTGGGTGGTGCGTCATGTAAAAATGTGTCCGATGCAGTTACGTTGAATGGGTTTATAGCTAATAAGCGAGACGCTTGCGTTCTCTAGACAGTGTTAGTTTACTGAGTTGCTTACTCATGACACATAGCAACATAGCGAAAAGTATTTCTAATATGTTGGACCTTTTATTGAGAGTAGCCCATATTTACCTGCTGAGACGTGCCTTCACAAACACCTGTAAGAGCTTTTGTTATGTTTGAGGAGACAGAGGCGCGACATGCAAAAGGTGCTGTATTTTTGTATTCCGCTAGGTGCCGCTAGTGTCACACAAACAACATACTTCACCTTTAAACGTATCAGTTTAGGACACGGATCTAAATCAGACACGACAAATAAGAAACACCATGGCATCAATTTAAATGTATGCCAGACAGTGGCGGTTCTACATTGAATTACACCCTGGGTGAGGTTTTTTTTTTTTTTAACTGCTCGTGCCGCATCCCTGGGCGGCATTTTCTGCCAAAAACCGCTACTGATGCCAGAAGTACTTTTTAAATTAATAATTAAAAATAAGACTATAATTAAGAATAAGACTAATAAGACACGGACTATCGATTAACATCCTCTGATAGTTACAGTAGGACTGTCTTAAACAATTTATCAACAAGTTTTTAATTAAAAAAAAATCCCTATGGAGAAAATGAAATACTATAAAAAAAATTGTTTTAGTTATGATTTTTTCCCCATTTGGTTGTCTAGTTAGTTTTGTATCAAATACAATGTGATTTTCGTTGATCGAGATTTGGCAGCAGCTCATTTTATCTCTTGGGCGAGCGATCGGCTCACAGCTTATCCTGCCATGTAATCCGCCAGACACGTGCAGTGTAAACGAGACTTAAACGAGGCTTCACACTGCACGCGTGTGCGGCGCATTACGCGGTGCGTTTTAGAAGCGTCTCGCCGTGCCGCTTCGCTACAAATAGACGCCTCGCCTATTTTTGACGGACGCCGTGTCCAAGACGCGCAGCTCAAATACAAAATAAAGTCAAAATAATCACCCTGTGTAAACTCCCGCTCATATTTCACATCACTAGGAGGCCAGAAACTGACGACAAGAGATTCGAAGTTGAAAAACTTGAAACTTTTTTTGTTCTTGTTATCCATAACTGGACTTTTAAGTGTATTAACTTCATCTGTAGGCTACAGCAAAATAAAGTATGGCATAGAAATAAACACAATTAAATGGACAAAATATAACCATTTAGCCATTAAAAACACAAAAAATCAAGGAAAAAACGTCAGGCAAATCTCGTGGTCTCGCGAATCCAGCCGCTTCGCTTCTGAAATGCTTCTGGTGTGAGTCACCGCGCAGAGGACGGAGCCGTAACGCGCCGCAGACGCGTGCAGTGTAAACAAGGCTTCACATCTCATAGCGTTCCAGAAATCAACAGATTTGTCTGTGATTGGCTACACTGCTCAACGCTGCAAAACATGTTATTGGAAACTCTGCCTATGCTTGAGCCCGTAAAGCATTTTTATTAGATCTTACTTGTTCTTTAAAAAAAAAAAAAAAACTTTTTTATAGCCCATTTAAAGTGTTTATTATGCATTTATTGTCCTGTTAAAACAGGGGGTGCTGCAGCACCTCCAGCACCCCCACTTCCCATGCCTATGAATAAATATACATGATTTAAGGAAAACAATCCAAAATAAATGTGAATAATAATAATTTATCTCCCCTTTTAGACTGTTTTTACAAAAACAGCATGAGTAATTCAGTGCTGCTGCATCTTTCTATTTATGAAGATGGACTACTCACTTCAGGAACCGCATCTGCGCTACAAGCTGGCCATATGCTACGATGCTACAAAACTTCGGCTCGTGATTGGAATCTGCCTTCATAATGCCATATCTACACCACCAGTGAGTTCATTTATAATGAACACGTTTGACAAGACAGACAGCAGCAGTACAACATGTAATGCTATGAGAGGATGAAGAAGGATATAAAGCAGCCTGTATCATCATTACCTGATATCTCACCTGTTACAGTACCATTACATATGCAGCTTTTTGATTAAACCGTGTTTCCTAACAGCTGCAGCAGAGATTTCTCCCTCCACTTATCACAGACACTACCTCATGGGGGAAACAATGGGCCTCCAAAGCATTCTCTTCTATTTGCAACAACTCCACTGCAGTCTATTGCATCAACAGGTCAAGTTCCTCCGAACTGATGCCATTACTCAGACGGCTAATCTGGTCTTCCACTTGAATTTAGTTCATAAATAAAGCAGAACATATAGCAGAATTTAAAAATCAATAGCTCAAATTCCGCCTTTCAGAAATTTAGGACATTGGCTCCATATGCAAGCTCGTCATGCACCCCAGTGCCTCTCTATGTGGATCTGATGTTCCAATAAATAATCTTCTCAATCATCTCCATTTTTTTTTTACAAACTAATTTTTGCCAGCAGTGCCCTATTAATAGCCTGCAAATTTCCCTCTTATCAAAAGCATCCAAACATCTGAACCCATTACATTCTCTCGTGAGGTATTAAGCAAATGCTTATTCCTCCTCTGCAGGAAATCACTAAGAAAACATCACTAGAACAGTCAACACTCTATGCATCCTCATGTTCTTCAGATTTTTCAGATGCTCAGAATCTACTTGCAATTCTAAATTTGATCCTGCATTGTTTTTTGCCGTAAATGAATACATTATCTATTAGCTAACTGCGTGATTTGTATATGTACATTTCTGAAACACATTATGTAACTTCTGGACCAATCAGACACACAATTATTCATTATATTTAATGAATTATCCAGAAACTCACTCTCTCAAAGTTCTGTGAACACATCCCCCTAAAACTGCAACTAGCATCCCAAACGTAGCTAACACACAGGCAGAACTAGGTGTCCTGTTACAGGACACAGGAAAACTGATAAGAACTTTTACGATCAGAAAGAATTTTGCAGAGACTAGTGACTCTGACTTCATTCTTTCTGAGAAGGACACATAAACCCTCTTAATCCTATATATTCTATATATAACCACTTGAGAAATGTATAAACATGTATCCAATTTTCCCATCTCCTGACTTTCCTTTTATAGGGTTTATTCTATGCATTAATTCTCTCTTTTGAACTATTTTGGTATTAATGTTTTGGAGTTGAAAATTTATGGTTAACTAAAATCACATGGGTAGCATGTTTGGTATCTACGGACTCCAACTTCCTATTTGTTAATTAATGTTACATGTTTCTCACTCTGTGACACATTAGTATTATAAGAATCTAGAAGGTTCTTCTCTCATGCATCCAATCCAATGTCTTATGCTAATATCTTACTAGAGAACAAAGAGTCATAAAAAATTCCCTCCGAGGGAACAACTCCTTATTGGCTCAGATACCTCAAGAGGGTGTGACATCTTCACTTTAAAATCACTGATCACAAGATCACAGGCTCACTTTTCCTGTACTGAAAAATGCTGAAGTGAAAAATGCTGATGCTAGAAGCTTCTAAGGAACCTCAAGCTTGTGCCAGGCTTCGGCCTAGACCTTCCATATCCTCTGAATCCAACTGGTTCTCTTTCATCAAGACAACATCAGCAACGATTCATAATTCCGAGAGCATGTGAAGGCAGCATAAAAGGGTTATTAAGTTCTGAAGAATGTGCTTAAATTTAACGTGAAGAATGTGCTTAAATTATTATTTATGTATTATTTATTGATAAAATCAAGTAATTTAAAAAAAATCTCCATAAATAAATGAAGTAAAATAAAAAAATAAAATTTTTGACAAAAAAAATATCAAAATGAAGTGATATAGGTTTTCTGGACAAAAAAATAAACAAATAAATAAATAAAAATAAGAGTATAATTATAGGGCTTCGAATCATTTTGGCATGCGAGGGACTTTTTTGTTAG
Source organism: Hypophthalmichthys molitrix (assembly GCA_037950675.1). Classification (NCBI taxonomy): domain Eukaryota; kingdom Metazoa; phylum Chordata; class Actinopteri; order Cypriniformes; family Xenocyprididae; genus Hypophthalmichthys; species Hypophthalmichthys molitrix. The sequence goes on from CM075494.1 coordinate 5,570,019, forward strand.
TTATAGGAGGAGAGAATGAGGGTTAAGTCATGCAATATAAACACATAGTCTTCTAAAACAGAGTTAGGAAAGTTAGTTTCTCACCTGAATTTTTGCCAGTGTATCTGGCTGAGGTCTTGAGTTGATTTCTGTGAGTAAGCTGACATCTCAACTCTCTGTTGTCATCTTCATTCAGGAGTGTTGCAGTCAGAGTGATGATACAGCGATCTGGAGCTGATATCTGATATCTGGAGTCTGTCTTCAGATCAACACCAGCCTGATTCACCCACAACAGATAAATTCTTTCAGAACAGACCCAATCATCACAGGAGACTGAATACAACTGACAGGAGAGAGTCACAGAGCGACCTGGACTGATCTCAGTCTGTGAGGATGATGATGATGATGATGATGATGAGGATGGAGAGACTGAAACAGAAAATAAAACACAAATCACAGACTCTTTAATCATCATGGGAGCTTAAACCAAGAATTTGCCCTTTTTAAATTGACCACATAATCATAAAATTACCATGAAGAACATGCAGATAAACACGTGTATCAGTTCCTTGTTGTTCATTCACATATTTTTGACAGGTGTAAAATCCATAATCATCTTTTGTGACGTTCTTGATATTCAGAGAGCAATCAGACCCCAGACTCAGTCTCTCATTTCTCTCTGTGTCTTTCTTCTTTTTCCCTAAAGTAATCATTTCAACTATCCATGAATGTCTGAATCTGTTATAGTAGATCCATGTAATTGAGCTGCAGTCAGAAAGAGCATTATTACAGGGCAGACGGACATTTTCACCAGAACTGATGAACACATCAGTCACTTCTTCTCTAAATGTACCTGAAACACAAGTACATTTGAGTGATCATTATGATATGATAAACACAGTCTTCTGAAACAGAGTTAGAAGAGGTAATTTCTCACCTGAATTCTTGCCAGTGTATCTGGCTGAGGTCTTGAGTTGATTTCTGAGAGTAAGCTGACATCTCCACTCTCTGTTGTCATCTTCATTCAGGAGTGTTGTAGTCAGATTGATGATACAGCGATCTGATGAGAATAATATCTGATATCTGGAGTCTGTCTTCAGATCAACACCAGCCTGATTCACCCACGACAGATGAAGTTCCTCAGAACAGACCCAATCATCACAGGAGACTGAATACAACTGACAGGAGAGAGTCACAGAGCGACCTGGACTGATCTCAGTCTGTGAGGATGATGATGATGATGAGACTGAACACAAGACACAAATCACAGACTCTTTAATCATCATGGGAGCTTAAACCAAGAATTTGCCCTTTTTAAATTGACCACATAATCATAAATTACCATGAAGAACATGCAGATAAACACGTGTATCAGTTCCATGTTTTCCTCCATTCACATACTGTTGGCAGATGTAAGATCCAGAATCTTCTATTGTGATGTTCTTGATGTTCAGAGAGCAGTCAGACCCCAGACTCAGTCTCTCATTTCTCTCTGTGTCTTTCTTCTTTTTCCCTAAAGTAATCATTTCAACTATCCATGAATGTCTGAATCTGCTATGGATCCATGTAGTTGAGCTGCAGTCAGAAAGAGCATTATTACAGGGCAGACGGACATTTTCACCAGAACTGATGAACACATCAGTCACTTCTGCTCCAGTTGTACCTGAAACACAAATACATTTGAGTGATCATTATGTTATATATTAACAAATTAAAACAAAACATACCAGCATAAAAAAAAAAAAAACAGATGATTCAAATTATAGTCTTTTTTCCTCACAAACAACACACTCTCAGAATAAACTCTTTTTCTTTATCAGAGAGCAGTTCAGATCTCTTAATATGAAGATAATTGTTCATCATCAGATGTTTGTGAATGTGTGCAAGAATAAACTGAGCATGTTCAAATCAACTCTTTCCAGACTAATTTCACTAAATGTCTTTAGAGAAAATACAGATTTCTTTACCTGTGAGAAGTGAAGAGAGAATGATCAGTCCCAGCAGACACAGATCACACCTATCAGACATTTTCTGTTTATAAGTCTCTCTTTTCTTTATATAGTTTAAGCTCCTACTGTGGATGTTAACTTCCTCTAATCTTCAGACTGCGTGTTTAAATCCAGCTATAGTTGCTATTTAGTGACACTATACCACAGTGAAGTGTTGCTTTACATTTGAGTGAAACATGTTCTTCATTATGAGAAGTGCATATTGTTAACCACACTGGCTCAACCCATATTTGGTCTGAAAACCGTTTTTGGGCTCTTTTGCACACGAGAGCATTACTATTAGTTTCACTTCTTTCTTTTAGCACTTTCCTGCATGCCATTAAAATCTAGAAATAAAATCATAAAATATTTATTGATGAAATTTGTTTGTTAATGAAAAGGTAGCCACTATCCGTGACTCACTTGTAGAAAATGAATTCCAAAAGAGTTTTTAAATTATTTTAAAGTAATTATGAACATCAACATCCAGCTTTGTCAAACAAAAGCATTTGCACAACCTACATGAGCGTCTCTAAAAAAAGAGGGAGTGTTTCTACACATTGTTTATAACATGCTGCTTTACGCTCTCCAGTCCTGAGAAAATATATCAGATCCAGGGTCCTTTATTAACACTACAAACACCAAATGATGGTACGTTTTTCCTTTGACCAGTGAATTTCTGACAGTAATAATTCTCGTCAGTTGGATTTGTGCACTGTTTCACAGGCTGTGCTGTTTAAAGCACTTCAGAGATGCTTTAAAATGCGACTATTTTGAATTTATTTTGCTGCAAAATGCTATATGTTATGAACGCCTTGGTGTTTCATTATGAAATTCCGTATGTGTCATCAGCACCATGCACTGAAGATACTCAAGATGTTTCCACCTTGTGATCTAATACTAATACTAGATCTAAAACTGACACATTGAATCAATATTGATGGTGTTGAAATTCTGCAGCAGAGTGATGACATCTCAGATCATCAGTCTTGTGTTTACTACATTTAGCCAAGGTTGCAAAACCAACTTTCGTGCATTTGGAAGAAAACAAAACTAGAAGATTTTTACATTTTGTGGAAAGAAAGCATTTTCGCGTACAGAAAGGCCTTAAAACCTGCTTATTTTTAGACTCTCAGAAGAAAACAAACACAACCCTAAGTATTTATTTGATACAGCGGATAAAATAATGAGAAATAAAGCTTCAACTTCTGATGTTTCCAAACAGCAGCAGTAATGACTTTATGAACTTCTTTACTTGCAAGATTGATAATATTAGAGAAAAAATTATAACCATGCAACCCGTCTACTACATTGTACACTGCATTGTAGTGTCCTTGAGGAAAAATTCAATTCATTCACTGCTTTACGAGAGGAAGAATTGCCTAAACTTGTTAAATAATCAATTTAAACCATTATTAGAGTTACAAATGATTTGCTCTTAACAGATTGTGGTTGTATCTCGCTATTAGTGTTATTGGATCTTAGTGCTGCATTTCAACCACAACATTCTTTTGAACAGACTCAAAAATTATGTTGCCATTAGTGGAATTGCACTGGCATATAGTTCAAATCATATTTATCTGACCAGGTCATATGAGATTGTATCGATCACAAGTTCAGTATGTAGTACCGCAAGGCTCAGTATTAGGACCGTTGCTTTTCACTCTGTACATGCTACCGTTGGGAGATATCATTAGGAAGCATGGCATTAGTTTTTACTGCTGATAAACAAAACTGGATGACTAGTAATTTCCTCCTTCTAAATTAAATTTGAATTGTCCTGTGTTCATAAATGTGGTGGCTGTGGAGACAGGTCCCTGTTTGGCTGAACTTACTCTCGGACGTGTTTTTGGAACCAGCATACCTCGAGTAAGCAAGGTTTGGGTTAATAAACCAAGAGTTCAGGGTATATGTGACGGTAAGTTAACTTTGCTTTCTGGAATACACCCCTGGTCTACACATCCTCTGTCATTGGAAAAGCACAACATCTTTATTTTTTGAGAAGATTAAGGAAAGCAAAATTGCCTCAGAAACTTCTTGTTAACTTTTACCGATGTGGAGAGTGTACTAACATATTGCACCACATCTTGGTACAGTAATTGTACAAGAGAGGAACAGAGGACTCTGCAACAATTTACCAAAATGGCAAAAAATATCATTGGCACACAGTTACCATCAGTTGAGGACATTTATCTGTCCAGATGTCAGAGCAGAACCAGCAAAATTATTAGAGATCCCTTTCACCCTGCACACTACCTCTTTGATTTTCTCCCTTCGGGTAGGAGATACAGGACAATTTACTCTCGTACGAAAAGACTGAAAAAAAAATGCATTTTTGCTAGAGCTGTACAACTATTGAGCACTTCCTGACTGGTTCCTGTATATAAATGATATTTGTAATTGCACTACTCACTTTAAACAGTATTTTTTTTACATATTTTTAATCTATACTGACATTTTTATGTTTATTGTGCTTTGTGTTGCCTTTTTAATTTTTAATATTGTTGTTGTTTTACGTATATGTTTGAGAACGTGGGATATCAACATATTTTGTTGTTTTGCACAGCAGTAAAATGACAATAAAGACTTTAACTTAACTTTTAATATAAAAAGTCAGCCTAACTTACTAACAGAATCAACACTGAACTAACTTAAGCTGGACAATGACGCTGTTTTCTTCTAGAGCTGCTGTACAGCCAAAACAAACTTTGTTATTTTCCTGTTATCACTGTAAAGCTGCTTTGAAACAATCTACATGGTAAAAAGCACATTATAAATAAAGGTGACTTGTGGTCAAAAAAATATAATGACATTTAAATAAAAATAATACCTGTTAGCATACCTGTTAGCATTCCTCTGTACCGCTCGAGGTACACATACCCTCAAAAGAGACCTTAGGAATGTTAAGGGTTAATTTTTCCTATTGTCATGAAACTGGTCTTGATAGATTTTTTGAGTCATACCAAGAACAGTGATGCCAATAACCGCACTGGTTTAACCCACACAGAACTATGACAATCTCTGTACCCACGGATGTCTGAATTTTCACACATTTAGATAACAGTTCCTCTTCTTTCTTCAAGTGGGTTTTTACAACTGAATTTCACAACTTTTTCCTTTCGTATAAATGTCTGCTATAGTTGCTGCAAAACATTTACAAATTCACTGTTAGTTTTATTGGTGCAATGTTTCTAAAGTGTTTATTTAAATGATTTTATGATTGGAATAAAAGCAAACACGCACTGCTTCATAAGTGGACAGAACTATGCGTAAGCAGCAATCCCACTGGCTACACAGCAAACCTGCAGTGTTAAACACACTGAGTATATACAGGTATATAACTGTCAGGGTTAAAACTCACACATACCAGAAAACATTTTAAATTCCAAAATAATTCAACTTTAAACACTTTTTTTAACAGATCTCCCCATTAATATCAAGCAAAACACATGAAATAACACTTAGCTTTAACCTTTCCTCTCTTTAACAGTCAGAAGCAAAGCATGCTGGGAACTAGAAGTCTGTTGTAATGTGTGTGTATATATGTGTACAACACATTCACATTTATACGGGGACATGTATGTGCAATATAAAAGGATAAAACTTTGTGAAAATTACAAGTAATGCTATTTTTGTCTTCATATATATACAGTGGGTACGGAAAGTATTCAGACCCCCTTCAATTTTTCACTCTTTGTTATATTGCAGCCATTTGCTAAAATCATTTAAGTTCATTTTTTTCCTCATTAATGTACACACAGCACCCCATATTGACAGAAAAACACAGAATTGTTGACATTTTTGCAGATTTATTAAAAAAGAAAAACTGAAATATCACATGGTCCTAAGTATTCAGACCCTTTGCTGTGACACTCATATATTTAACTCAGGTGCTGTCCATTTCTTCTGATCATCCTTGAGATGGTTCTACACCTTCATTTGAGTCCAGCTGTGTTTGATTATACTGATTAGACTTGATTAGGAAAGCCACACACCTGTCTATATAAGACCTTACAGCTCACAGTGCATGTCAGAGCAAATGAGAATCATGAGGTCAAAGGAACTGCCTGAAGAGCTCAGAGACAGAATTGTGCCAAGGCACAGATCTGGCCAAGGTTACAAAAAAATTCTGCTGCACTTAAGGTTCCTAAGAGCACAGTGGCCTCCATAATCCTTAAATGGAAGACGTTTGGGACGACCAGAACCCTTCCTAGAGCTGGCCGTCCGGCTAAACTGAGCTATCGGGGGAGAAGAGCCTTGGTGAGAGAGGTAAAGAAGAACCCAAAGATCACTGTGGCTGAGCTCCAGAGATGCAGTCGGGAGATGGGAGAAAGTTGTAGAAAGTCAACCATCACTGCAGCCCTCCACCAGTCGGGGCTTTATGGCAGAGTGGCTCGACGGAAGCCTCTCCTCAGTGCAAGACACATGAAAGCCCGCATGGAGTTTGCTAAGATGGTGAGAAATAAGATTCTCTGGTCTGATGAGACCAAGATAGAACTTTTTGGCCTTAATTCTAAGCGGTATGTGTGGAGAAAACCAGGCACTGCTCATCACCTGTCCAATACAGTCCCAACAGTGAAGCATGGTGGTGGCAGCATCATGCTGTGGGGGTGTTTTTCAGCTGCAGGGACAGGACGACTGGTTGCAATCGAGGGAAAGATGAATGCGGCCAAGTACAGGGATATCCTGGACGAAAACCTTCTCCAGAGTGCTCAGGACCTCAGACTGGGCCGAAGGTTTACCTTCCAACAAGACAATGACCCTAAGCACACAGCTAAAATAACGAAGGAGTGGCTTCACAACAACTCCGTGACTGTTCTTGAATGGCCCAGCCAGAGCCCTGACTTAAACCCAATTGAGCATCTCTGGAGAGACCTAAAAATGGCTGTCCACCAACGTTTACCATCCAACCTGACAGAACTGGAGAGGATCTGCAAGGAGGAATGGCAGAGGATCCCCAAATCCAGGTGTGAAAAACTTGTTGCATCTTTCCCAAAAAGACTCATGGCTGTATTAGATCAAAAGGGTGCTTCTACTAAATACTGAGCAAAGGGTCTGAATACTTAGGACCATGTGATATTTCAGTTTTTCTTTTTTAATAAATCTGCAAAAATGTCAACAATTCTGTGTTTTTCTGTCAATATGGGGTGCTGTGTGTACATTAATGAGGAAAAAAATGAAAATGATTTTAGCAAATGGCTGCAATATAACAAAGAGTGAAAAATTTAAGGGGGTCTGAATACTTTCCGTACCCACTGTATATTATAGAAGATTAACATTTTTCCAGAAATGTTTAAACGCTTATTCCAATAAAAGCCTTGTCATGTAATAGTAATATATTGTAGTCATTTGTTCAGTAATTTCAAACATGTTCTTCATTTGAGTTGAATCATGTGTGAAGAGATTCAGACTGACGGCGTGTTTGAATACACACTTCATGCTGATTTACTGAATCAAACTGATAATCTTGACTGTGAGCAGAGCTGGTATTCTGTCCTCAAGCTGCAGGATTATTCACTTGATGATAATTCACTGATGATTTGTTCAGGACGGGCGTCTGTTCACTCAGGTTCACTCAGTTTGTGTGGATTCGATGTATGCGAACTGAGTGAACCTGCGGCGTCTGTCTCATCTGATCATCTCGTCACTTCCTTCATCATGAGATTCAGTGTCATTCTAAAAGAGTAAATCAACTCAGTCTCTCTCAACGTTCATCTGTTTTCATATTTAAACACACAGGAATTATGATCATGTTCTTTTGATTTAATTATGAATCATTAAAGCTGCAGGTCAACATGAACACAATAAACTCACACAGTAATGAATCCTTCACAAACTTTCTTTCCTCTGTCAAACAAAAGCAGATTTTTTTTTGAAGAAAACCTTAGTGTTTTTGATCCATGGAAGTAAAGACACAGAGGTTTGGAGTGACATGAAGGAGAGGAAATGATAACTGAGTTTCTCTTCTGATACACTTCAAACACATTCATTACTATGAGAATTTGACTTGACATTATTACAGACTTTCATTAAAGGAGACACACACATCTGTCCTGATTCAGATCAAACTCTGCTGAATTGAGTCAATCATGATGATTCTGAAGAGGGATTATTTGACACATCTGATAAACCCGGTGAAAAGGCTCTGAAAACACCACATTCCTTATGTTGCTGTTCCTTATGTAAAACAAATCAATTTTACAGTACATTTGACCCGAGGTTTAACTTTGGACACTAAATGAAAGAGAAATCATTCAGATTTATTATTGCCCCAACTGAATAAAAATGCAAAGACATAATTTTTCCATTTTGGTGAGGATGTTAAAGGTTTTAGACAAGTACTTTATTCACTTTATATTCCAATGAATTTTTTTTGTGTGCACATTTTATTACATATTTTGAATAAAATGAATCATGAAAGTGATTAATATAAAACGGACAATTTGCACAAAATAACAACATCTACTTTTGATCAGTAATGCAGAGCAAAAACAATCCTGGATTTCTGTATTTAACAAAGTATCAGTTCATTTATTTCCATTAACTTTTGACAATGTTAACATCAGTTGTTGTAGGTGTGCTCTAGCAGTTCATACTTTTTTTTTATTTTGTCAGGTTGAATTCAAAGATTTGTTATTTTTTCTGCTATTTGACTGATTTCTTTCACGGTGTTTTTTAACCCAGAAATTTCTTTCTTCATATCATTAATGAATTTCTCTGTATTCTCCCTAAACTCCCTTTTATTTATTTGGTCATGTGTGGGTTTAGCAGGTTTGTCATGTCGCTTCTTGTTGTCTTCGATAATCTCTTTGAGGATTTCAGGCACAGAACTAACCTTGGCGATCATTTCTGCAAGGTTTCCAGACAAATGCATGATTTTAGACATTTGGTCACCCACTTTACTGCTGTCATGTTCCTGAATTAGGTGCCTTTTTTCAAAGCGGTAGGCAAAATGTTCACTTAACGCCTGGGCTTCGTGTTCTGATAGCCAAGCGTCTCTCAATATTTCCACAGTATGTTGACAGATTTTTTCCAATACATCAATAATAGAGCTACTTTTATCCTGAATCCCCTTAAGTTCCTCTTTGATTTTTTGTTTTAAGTTCTCCTGCTGTATTTTCTTGTATCGCCCAAAAGCAAGTCTTAATCCACCAGCTATAGCCATACCTGCCCCTGCTGCAGCAACAATGATAGAAACCTCTTCATTAAATATAAATAAAGCTAATCCCACAAACAGGACAGTCAGTCCATATCCCCCCACCCTCGCTCCTGCTATAGAGCTGCAAGCAGAACTTATGTAAATGGGTTTTAACTCATTAAAAAGATTATCCATTGTCTCTAGATGCTTGTTGCATTCAGGAGAAAAATCCTTCTGGAGTCTATTCAGTTCCTCACTGAGATGAATAAAAGATCTAAAGGAAAAACAAAAAACAAACATCAGTGATATTTATAGGTTATATTCTGTATGTTTTGCTACATTTACGGTAAACGTGTTATAACTGCTATGTTCAGGTGATACTCTATGATATATACAGTAGAGTTGTTGCTACCCAGGTTCATTGGAAACACGTGCCTCTACCTACTCACATACCTATACATACAAATCACAGCAGTTTCCAGCTGGAACAAACACTACAGGCAGTAAACCTCTGACATTTATTCCTTTTCACACAAAGAACGTTTTACAGCACCAGAGTTTCGATCAAGAAAGCCTAATTTTCACACAATTCCTTGCACAATGTTATGACTTCAAAACAATTCTAACATGCTGTGAGATTTAAAAACTGATACTTATAAAAACTAATATTTAGTGTAGCATATACAGCTTCATCTGTATGAGATTTCTAACTCTGAGTTTGCTCCGCTATGAATCCTGGTTCAACAAAACAGCTCAATCCCGTGTATAAGGAAGTTAAAATAGCACAGTTGGATCAGCAACTGTCACTTTTGCATTCATTAACACTATCGGGTAGGTTTAGGGTTGGGTTTGGTGTAGGGGTATGTTATTTTCCAACACCATAGATAGAGCAGTATTTCTAAAACCTGTCCTGGAGTAGCATACATTTTGTATGTCTCCCTCATCTATCACACCTGATTCAACTCATCAGCTCATAGAGACTTCAGGACCTGAAATGGGTGTGTCAGATATAGAAAGACATACTCCAGGACAGGTTTGAGAACCTTGTGATACAGCATTAACCTTTTAGCCTTGATATTTCAATTCTGAAACGCCGTAACACGTGCCTGAAGTAGCGTAATAAAAAAACCTGCAGTACGTGCCTGTGCCAATGTAATAAAAACGTTCCACATTCACATACTGAAAATGTGTTTAAGCGTCACACTAGATATTTCACTTTGAAACTGCCACAAAATCTGCAATAAGGTACGTAATATCGGTGTTGCAGAAACAACACCACAAGCATTTCCAATGAGCCTGGGTTGGCTTTTTATTAAGCCTCTGCATGAAGTGAAACCCATAACAACATATTAAAATAACAACAATCTCTCACGACATGGTAAGTGGTTCCTCCATGCTCCCTCGCCGATGATGACGTCTGGGTGAAGCCATTGTTGCTGTGATGAAATAGCGCAAGTGTTATTTGTCATGCGCCATTTCAGGTCAAGCTAGAACCACATAGCAAAGTTAAGTGACTAGAAAGATCGTCATGCAAACAGTCAAGGCTGACTAAGCTACAAAAAAGTATATATTTCAACCAGCTGACTTTGAAACACTGACATGTTTAAATCATGGCTTAAATCAAGATATTAAAATCAATTTAAATATTCTAATTGTTATGAAATGTGATTTCCCCCCCTCCTTATTACAAAAACATAAAACATATAAAAACATTTGTTTTCATTATAGCGAGGTGAGATACATTGCTTATTTTCAAACTGACATCAGTTGCTGACATCGTGTGTTCACGTTTTACAGCAGAAGCAGACAAGCGCCCTGTTGTTTGTGTACAGAAACCGATAAGTGCTTTTTAGCGAATCAGCACGCAGTATTCAGGTCAGGTGACAAGGCTGCTGGTCACTTTAAAAAAACGCGCTAGCTGAGAGAAGTTTCGTCAAAGTTGACTAAAAGTATTAGAAGATTTATAATTTCGACTCCTGCAAGTCCTTGTACACCATACACGTCTTAAATGCTGAACCCTTGTTTGTCCTTTTGCGTTTGTTTGTATGTGTGTGCATGTATGTGCGTTTGTGTGCTCGTGTGTTTGAGTGTGTTTTAAATGCAATTACTTGGTTTTATTTAACTCTGAAACATGAAATGTGGAGCTTTTGCTATGTTTTTGGGGGCCCTTACCACTCTGAAGTTTGGGAAGCTCTGCATTAGAGAATTATTTGCTCATGCATTTGTATTTCATGTAGTACTTGGTAATGTGGCAGGGACAATGAAGCATTTACATTAACTAACCTAATGAGTTAATTTTGAAGTTAACTTTCCACCTCTGTTACAAGTGGATCACGGAAGTGAATCAGCCAGGTAAGTGTGACACTTTTGCTGCTTTAGTTTAAGCAGAGTTTTGTTTTTGTCTGTTGTGTTAAATGTACAGTGTAAACAGGCCTGTATAGTTACACTTAGCTAATATGTACAGTTGTTGAATTTTGAATGGTTACTTTTGCGCAAACATCCTTTTGTAAATATACTCACATTTCAGTAAGAATGACACTTGAAATTATCTGATCCCCGAGGCGTTCATGTGGACATTTTTCCTCTTCTTCTTTCCTAGTTTTGTGGAGAGAATGACATCTTTGCAGTGGAATTCGTTGAATAAAACTGTCCTGGAAAACGGATTGGGTTGTTGTAACGTCTGCCAGAGGCGGGTTTGTATTCTGTCCAGGTGAAGTAAAAGACGGAACGAGGCGAGAAGGAAAACAGCACAGAACCGGTGGTCCTTATGGATAGTTCGCACAAGCACACTCTTCACATGCATGTCAAGGAGCGGATATAAAACATGAAAAGAAACAAACTGACAAACGCTACAAACAGAACGAAATTAAACTGTGTAGTGTGTTAGAGCGGCCATCTCCGGGCGCAGTTTCGCTTTCATCTGCGCGTGCGCGCTCACACAAGGAGAACAACGTGCAACATAGGAAAAGTCATCCTAAAAGCACATCAGCATCGATGTCATAAACAGCATTCAACAATAGGAAAAGTTGCTTTAAGAATTGCAGAAGAAGAATCGGACATGTGGAAAGATACAGACACTAGTTTTAAAGTCTTTCACTGGCAGATTCCTGTTGGATGCAAAAAGGTTTTTCCCCTCACATGATGTGAAACATTTACGATTGTTCCTATTTCTAATATGTGTTTTAATACTTAATATTCACGCATGGAAATGTAATTATATATATTACATGTGCATATGAAGATGTTTCATCACTGCTGTCCACCAGATGACGCTCAAAAGCAGGTGTGGTGACCTCATTGTCCCTTCTGTGAGTTTCCTTTCTGCAATCTGACTCTCCATTTATTTCACTTCACAGGTCAAACTTCAAGAGTTTTAAACCCAAACTCTAGTGTTGATTCATCATTCTTACACTCTCTTCAATGTCATCATCATCATCATATTCATCAATCTTGATGTGTTTCATGCTGCAGAAAAGGATCTTCAGGTGAGTCCAGAAGCTTTAATTGTGTCAGAAAGAGTCATGAAAACTAAAACTAAAATATGGCTATTAAAGTGAGTGTCAGTAATGAACACAATATGCTTTTTTAATTGACACAAATCACCCTTATCTGTAAATGTGTACTTTATAATTATACAGCACAATTTTATAATTTTCCAGTAAAGTAAAATTTGTGAACCTCACAATAGCTTAAAATCTCTCTGAGTATTTGTAAATACTACAATAAATACAATACTATTTTATTAATAAGTATCATTCTGTGTTCAGATGATTTCAGAGATCAGAGCTGAGCGTCTGTCAGCACAATGATTTAGAAAACAGGAGTGAATCAAACCAAGTTCGACTGAAACACATGTAAGAGCTGATGATGTTTTAATGTACAGATGAGGCAGAAGCTTTCTGAATCTCCATGTTAAAAGAATCTGATCGGATCCCGAATCTGGTGTTCCAATAAATCATCTGGGCCATATACCTCAATACAATAGTGATCCCAAATAAATTTCCTGCCAATTCTAAAGCCATGGCAAAACATATACAGTGAACCCTTTGCCCAAATGTGCTCATGCCATGCTATATCTACAGGTGCTGGTCATATAATTAGAATATCATCAAAAAGGTGATTTATTTCACTAATTCCATTCAAAAAGTTAAACTTGTATATTATATTCATTCATTACACACAGACTAATATATTTCAAATGTTTATTTCTTTTAATTTTGATGATTATAACTGACAACTAAGGAAAATCCCAAATTCAGTATCTCAGAAAATTAGAATATTGTGAAAAGGTTCAATATTGAAGACACCTGGTGCCACACTCTAATCAGCTAAGTAACTCAAAACACCTGCAAAGGCCTTTAAATGGTCTCTCAGTCTAGTTCTGTAGGCTACACAATCATGGGGAAGACTGCTGACTTGACAGTTGTCCAAAAGACGACCATTGACACCTTGCACAAGGAGGGCAAGACACAAAAGGTCATTGCAAAAGAGGCTGGCTGTTCACAGAGCTCTGTGTCCAAGCACATTAATAGAGAGGCGAAGGGAAGGAAAAGATGTGGTAGAAAAAAGTGTACAAGCAATAGGGATAACCGCACCCTGGAGAGGATTGTGAAACAAAACCCATTCAAAAATGTGGGGGAGATTCACAAAAAGTGGACTGCAGCTGGAGTCAGTGCTTCAAGAACCACTACGCACAGACGTATGCAAGACATGGGTTTCAGCTGTTGCATTCCTTGTGTCAAGCCACTCTTGAACAACAGACAGCTTCAGAAGCGTCTCGCCTGGGCTAAAGACAAAAAGGACTGGACTGCTGCTGAGTGGTCCAAAGTTATGTTCTCTGATGAAAGTAAATTTTGCATTTCCTTTGGAAATCAGGGTCCCAGAGTCTGGAGGAAGAGAGGAGAGGCACACAATCCACGTTGCCTGAGGTCCAGTGTAAAGTTTCCACAGTCAGTGATGGTTTGGGGTGCCATGTCATCTGCTGGTGTTGGTCCACTGTGTTTTCTGAGGTCCAAGGTCAACGCAGCCGTATACCAGGAAGTTTTAGAGCACTTCATGCTTCCTGCTGCTGACCAACTTTATGGAGATGCAGATTTCATTTTCCAACAGGACTTGGCACCTGCACACAGTGTCAAAGCTATCAGTACCTGGTTTAAGGACCATGGTATCCTTGTTCTTAATTGGCCAACAAACTCGCCTGATCTTAACACCATAGAAAATCTATGCGGTATTGTGAAGTGGAAGATGCGATATGCCAGACCCAACAATGCAGAAGAGCTGAAGGCCACTATCAGAGCAACCTGGGCTCTTATAACACCCGAGCAGTGCCACAGACTGATCGACTCCATGCCACGCCGCATTGCTGCAGTAATTCAGGCAAAAGGAGCCCCAACTAAGTATTGAGTGCTGTACATGCTCATACTTTTCATGTTCATACTTTTCAGTTGGCCAAGATTTCTAAAAATCCTTTCTTTGTATTGGTCTTAAGTAATATTCTAATTTTCTGGGATACTGAATTCGGGATTTTCCTTAGTTGTCAGTTATAATCATCAAAATTAAAAGAAATAAACATTTTAAATATATCAGTCTGTGTGTAATGAATGAATATAATATACAAGTTTCACTTTTTGAATGGAATTAGTGAAATAAATCAACTTTTTGATGATATTCTAATTATATGACCAGCACCTGTATAGGCCGGTGTGCCAACTATCTGCCACATTTGGCCCAAATGTTTGATTAGCAGGTTTATAAAGCATCCAGCTATGATTGGAATTTACTGTATAACGCGGAATGTCATGGAATTTGGATGAATAAATCAAGAGGTGTATTACAATTAATTAAAATGAAATTGCGCCATGAACTGGTTATTAAACCACAAAAAAGAGACTGCTAACTCTGCTTGTTCTGTGTTTCAATATTCAAGTGCCTTTATTGGAAGGATAAAAAGAAAATAAAACACTTTAAATTGCACATTAAGTTATTCAGACAAATAGGGTCTCATTATATAATGTTGCGAAGAAACCATCCTAAATTTGATCTTGCAAAAATGTGAAGTATGTGTGATTCATAGAACGAACGTAGGCTACACACAGAAAACGCGTGTACGACTCTCTTCAGATGTGAAATCTGTAAATCACAAATGATCTTGAACTGGTTTCAGTTCTCCGCCTTGTAAACAATGCCTAATTAATGTCTTTTGCTCAGGAAGTTCATTTAGAGTCGGTGATTTTGCTCAAGTAGGTTATTTTAGTTTTCCGCAACCACATTGCGGTCGCAATTCTTATTTCGTTTTGACTCAGTGCCACCCACTTTTGAAACAAGAGGGAGAAAAATCCCCTAGTATAAACCAACTTCAATGGCGTCAGGTCATATTGTCAAACTTAAGTCTTTCTCTCTTTGTTTTTTGTTAAAACATGTCTTGGAAAATGTTCCTTTTGTAAACAATGTCTCTTGTCAGCTGACACTTCTCTTCTCACTATTTCAATAAAAGGCCTGCATATATTATTACTACATTTGGGTTGATATACCTGCATAGACCTACGTAACATCTAGGTATTTGTATGCAGCATATTTAACATATTCTATGCAACAAAATAATAAAACACATGCTACAGTCTGCAACATTTGATGTAGTGAAGGGAATCCACTTAAAGGGATAGTTCACCCGAAAATGAAAATTATCCCAAGCTTTACTCACCCTCAAGCCATCCTATAGGTGAATATCTTCTTTCAGACGAACACAATCGGAGATATACCTAAAAATATCCTGGCTTTCCAAAGATTTATAATGATAGTGAACACATGCATTTTTGAAGCCCCCCAAAAATGCATCCATCCATCATAAAAAATAATCCATACAGCTCCAGGGTTAATATCATTATTAACCCTTATGATAATAAAGGCCTTCTGAAATGAACCAATGAGTTTTTGTAAGAAAAATATCCATATATCTCTGAAATGCTTACAATCTTCCATAGATCCTCTTTTAGAAATAAATAATTATATTGGTGTATGATACCATGGGTACGGAAAGTATTCAGAACCCCTTAAATTTTTCACTCTTTGTTATATTGCAGCCATTTGCTAAAATCATTTAAGTTAATTTTTTTTCCTCATTAATGTACACACAGCACCCCATATTGACAGAAAAACACAGAATTGTTGACATTTTTGCAGATTTATTAAAAAGAAAAACTGAAATATCACATGGTCCTAAGTATTCAGACCCTTTGCTCAGTATTTAGTAGAAGCACCCTTTTGATCTAATACAGCCATGAGTCTTTTTGGGAAAGATGCAACAAGTTTTTCACACCTGGATTTGGGGATCCTCTGCCATTCCTCCTTGCAGATCCTCTCCAGTTCTGTCAGGTTGGATGGTAAACGTTGGTGGACAGCCATTTTTAGGTCTCTCCAGAGATGCTCAATTGGGTTTAAGTCAGGGCTCTGGCTGGGCCATTCAAGAACAGTCACGGAGTTGTTGTGAAGCCACTCCTTCGTTATTTTAGCTGCTTGCTTAGTGTCATTGTCTCGTTGGAAGGTAAACCTTCGGCCCAGTCTGAGGTCCTGAGCTCTCTGGAGAAGGTTTTCGTCCAGGATATCCCTGTACTTGGCCGCATTCATCTTTCCCTCGATTGCAACCAGTCGTCCTGTCCCTGCAGCTGAAAAACACCCCCACAGCATGATGCTGCACCACCATGCTTCACTGTTGGGACTGTATTGGACAGGTGATGAGCAGTGCCTGGTTTTCTCCACACATTACGCTTAGAATTAAGGCCAAAAAGTTCTATCTTGGTCTCATCAGACCAGAGAATCTTATTTCTCACCATCTTTAGCAAACTCCATGCGGGCTTTCATGTGTCTTGCACTGAGGAGAGGCTTCCGTCGGGCCACTCTGCCATAAAGCCGGTGGAGGGCTGCAGTGATGGTTGACTTTCTACAACTTTCTCCCATCTCCCGACTGCATCTCTGGAGCTCAGCCACAGTGATCTTTGGGTTCTTCTTTACCTCTATCACCAAGGCCCTTCTCCCCCGATAGCTCAGTTTGGCCAGACGGCCAGCTCTAGGAAGGGTTCTGGTCGTCCCAAACGTCTTCCATTTAAGGATTATGGAGGCCACTGTGCTCTCAGGAACCTTAAGTGCAGCAGAATTTTTTTTGTAACCTTGGCCAGATCTGTGCCTTGCCACAATTCTGTCTCTGAGCTCTTCAGGCAGTTCCTTTGACCTCATGATTCTCATTTGCTCTGACATGCACTGTGAGCTGTAAGGTCTTATATAGACAGGTGTGTGGCTTTCCTAATCAAGTCCAATCAGTATAATCAAACACAGCTGGACTCAAATGAAGGTGTAGAACCATCTCAAGGATGATCAGAAGAAATGGACAGCACCTGAGTTAAATATATGAGTGTCACAGCAAAGGGTCTGAATACTTAGGACCATGTGATATTTCAGTTTTTCTTTTTTAATAAATCTGCAAAAATGTCAACAATTCTGTGTTTTTCTGTCAATATGGGGTGCTGTGTGTACATTAATGAGGGAAAAAAATGAACTTAAATGATTTTAGCAAATGGCTGCAATATAACAAAGAGTGAAAAATTTAAGGGGGTCTGAATACTTTCCGTACCCACTGTATATTATAGAAGATTAACATTTTTCCAGAAATGTTTAAACGCTTATTCCAATAAAAGCCTTGTCATGTAATAGTAATATATTGTAGTCATTTGTTCAGTTATTTCAAACATGTTCTTCATTTGAGTTGAATCATGTGTGAAGAGATTCAGACTGACGGCGTGTTTGAATACACACTTCATGCTGATTTACTGAATCAAACTGATAATCTTGACTGTGAGCAGAGCTGGTATTCTGTCCTCAAGCTGCAGGATTATTCACTTGATGATAATTCACTGATGATTTATTCAGGACGGGCGTCTGTTCACTCAGGTTCACTCAGTTTGTGTGGATTCGATGTATGCGAACTGAGTGAACCTGCGGCGTCTGTCTCATCTGATCATCTCGTCACTTCCTTCATCATGAGATTCAGTGTCATTCTAAAAGAGTAAATCAACTCAATCTCTCTCAACGTTCATCTGTTTTCATATTTAAACAGACAGGAATTATGATCATGTTCTTTTGATTTAATTATGAATCATTAGAGCTGCAGGTCAACATGAACACAATAAACTCACACAGTAATGAATCCTTCACAAACTTTCTTTCCTCTGTCAAACAAAAGCAGATTTTTTTGAAGAAAACCTTAGTGTTTTTGATCCATGGAAGTAAAGACTGAGTTTCTCTTCTGATACACTTCAAACACATCTATTACTATGAGAATTTGACTTGACATTATTACAGACTTTCATTAAAGGAGACACACACATCTGTCCTGATTCAGATCAAACTGCTGAATTGAGTCAGTCATGATGATTCTGAAGAGGGATTATTTGACACATCTGATAAACCCGGTGAAAAAGCTCTGAAAAAACCACACCATTCAACCGCTGTTTGTACAAGCATCCGTTCAGGATATGAAACATGTCTCTGTCAATTGTGCATGCAAACACTTACTTTTTAACCGGAAGAGATGTAAATCAACCCATGGTTTAGATTTCCTCAACCCAGAAAAACCACAGTGACAGTGATGTGAAACCTACTAGAGACACGCGTCAAAGGTTTTTATTTATTTATTTTTTACTATGGTATATTGAACTGAATATTTAAGTAAAATATTATGATATATTGGTATTTAAAAGTTAGTGTCTTTTTTGAGACAGTTTTCTTAACCCTAAAACTGGCGGCGTATCCTGGGGGATATAAACATTTGAGAGGCTGTGGGGAAAGGGAAAGTTTGAATCTCATTTCTTGGTTTCATGTTGAAAGGGTGTTTGCTGTGAATATTTAGATCTGGTGAATTTATTCATAAATGTTTTGTTTAGCTTACGGGCAGCATTTAAAAACAACGTGGGAAAATCTACCCACCCTCGGATAAAAGTTGATACATTTCACATATTTACAATATTTGGAGGGGACTTACATGTTTTAAAAATTTGTTGTTCAGTATTAGCTTATTACATTTATGTTGAAATTTTATGAATTTAGTTTTTACATTTTTAATAATTTGTGTGTAAATGTTTGTATCCCACAGGATACGTCGCCAGTTTGGGGGTATAAATCAATTGAAAACAGAATGCTTGTTTGGCAATGTGTATTACAACATTATAGCTTGTAAGGTTCCACCCACTAGCCCAACGACGGCATCTAGTGGTCT
Source organism: Hypophthalmichthys molitrix (assembly GCA_037950675.1). NCBI lineage: Eukaryota > Metazoa > Chordata > Actinopteri > Cypriniformes > Xenocyprididae > Hypophthalmichthys > Hypophthalmichthys molitrix. The sequence goes on from CM075494.1 coordinate 5,589,388, forward strand.
GGTCGAAGGTATTTCGCGTGTACGTCCTCTGGCACTTCTGTAAAATTCATCTTAATTTAATACAACTTTTTGGTTTCTAATTCAATTCTGACCTCGCGAATAATTTGATCTGACTCCAATTATAACTGACTCTTAGTTTCACAATCTTTCTGATGTAACAGCTGATCGTGAGATTAGTTGTGCTTTAATTTAGATCTTTGATCATTCTGGATATCTCCTAATTTCAATTATTCGTTCATTATGGACCTGTCATCGCTTAGAGACTTTCACATCGGCCGGCTGCGGTCTCACGGACATAAATTCGCCAGTTTATGATTCTTAGTCAGAGGGTGCAGAGTTTACTAATGCATTTGAGTCGAACCGCCACATGCTTGTTCATACAAAAATACAGTTTTCTTAGTCACGATACTGCAACTTGCTAAGCCAATAACAGACAAACTCAAAAAGTCCCATGATGTGCCCCTATGCTCCTTTCATGGGGCTCCCTAGTTTGACCTGTTCTGACGCAGATTTACGGAAATGACGGACTTTAATAATCTACTAGTCATAATGATTTCAGAGGAATCCAAGATAAATCAAGATTAACATTTATTATTTTTGCCAGGCAGGATAAATCATCAATTAAAAGAATTAAACAGAATACATCACACAACTGATCAGCATAAAATGTAAAGTACAATTCACAACAAAATATTAAAAAGAATTTCAAAGAGTCAGCATACCTGGCAAATAGAGAGATACACACAGCAATTGTGCGGGAAGTTCTGAATGCAGATGCTTCCTTGAGTGGTTTGCCAAATCCCTTTAAATACCCCAAGTCTTAACAAAAGGGCCATAAACATTTAGCACCCAAATATTTATACAACTTTTGCTGGACCTTTTGTCGTGCCCCAAAGGGTCACACGCCTGGTTTCGGGGATCAAAAACAAATGGTTGATAAGGATTTTTATTGGGGCATCTCCCACCCCAGGAGAACAGGCATTCTTGTCTGTTCTATTGTTGTGGGAGTGAAACCCTCTTACCAGTCGCACCAGAAGTATTTACATTGATGTCACTTAAAACAACTAAGATAGCAGATTTGTGAGACTTGCATGGCCTGAGGGGAAGGAGAGGGTGTGAGGAGTCAGGAACTCAGCATGGGGGGGAAGAGAGGAGGTTGAACCAGGTGTTGTCCTGTGCTCTTTCTCGCAGATCCTCTCTTCAGATTAGAGAGTTTTATTGTTTTATTACAGGATAGGAATCTTGAATTCAGTAATTCAGTCTTAGTAAAAATCCATTCTTACAAGCTAGATTTTTAAAGCCATTTATTCTCTCATAACTTAAACTAAACATTCTTTGTAAAATTCTGTTGAACAATAACACAAATTTCTAGGCCCTATAAATTATCAATACGACCAAAACGTTGCTGAAAAACCTGTTGTACACAATCTACTTCATGACTTCTGCACTTGATAATTCAGTAAATGATAATACAGGAGTAGCGAGCTGACAGTGGTGACGGGAGGAACGCGTAAGTGCTTTGCTGAATATCTGTTCTGGGTCAGTTGCTTTGTTTATTATTTGCTGCTAGGAAGGATTAATTTAGAATCTGTGCTTGTCCTATTTTCTACCTTGACTATAATTGTATTTTAATTGTACTCGTCTAGAATAATAGCCGCGTTTGCAGAGTTTTATTGGTGTTATAGTTTCTATTCTTAGCCATTCACGGCCTTTAGGCATTTGCTGTGCTAATTTTCAAGGCGGGCTTCTGCCTTTGACACTGTGAATCATCAGATCCTCCTGTCCACCCTCTCATCACTGGGCATCACAGGAACTCCGCTTCACTGGTTTGAATCCTATCTCACAGGAAGGTCTTTCAGAGTTGCCTGGAGAGGGGAGGTATCCGAAGCTCATCAGCTGACCACGGGGGTTCCTCAGGGTTCAGTTCTTGGACCCCTCCTCTTCTCCATTTACACTACATCACTTGGTCCCATCATACAGGCACATGGTTTCTCCTACCATTGCTATGCTGATGACACACAGCTCTTCCTTTCATTCCAACCAGATGATCCCACAGTAGCTGCACAAATCTCAAGCTGTCTGGCGGACATCTCAGCATGGATGAAAGAACATCATCTGCAGCTCAACCTGGCTAAGACTGAGCTTCTCGTCTTCCCTGCCAATTCGACTCTAAATCATGATTTCAGCATCCAGCTAGGTACATCCTCAATTACCCCATCAAATTCGGCCAGAAATCTTGGAGTAATCCTTGATGACCAACTGACCTTCAAAGACCACATTGCAAAGACAGCTCGGTCATGCAGATTTGCACTATACAACATCAGGAAAATCAGGCCCTTTCTAACAGAACATGCAACACAACTCCTTGTCCAGGCCCTGGTCATTTCTAGGCTTGATTACTGCAATGCTCTTCTGGCTGGACTGCCATCATGCACAATCAAGCCTCTTCAAATGATTCAGAACGCTGCAGCACGTCTCGTCTTTAACGAGCCCAAAAGAGCCCACGTCACGCCTCTCTTCATCTCTCTGCACTGGCTACCACTTGCTGCTCGCATCAAATTCAAGGCGTTGACGCTTGCTTACAGATCTACCACAGGCTCAGCACCCTCCTACGTCCACTCACTCTTACGAGTCTACACTCCGACCAGAAGCCTGCGCTCACTAAAGGAGCGAAGGCTCGTGGTACCATCACAGAGAGGCACGAAATCACTCTCCAGGACATTCTCGTTCACTGTCCCTCGCTGGTGGAATGATCTTCCTGCCTTCATCCGCAATGCAGAATCCCTGGCAATATTCAAAAGACAGCTGAAAACTCATCTCTTTCAAGAGCACTTATCCTCATCCTAAAAAAACAAAAATTCTATCCCTTCACTTCCTTTAATCCCTCTCTATTGTAGCTTATGATACTCTGAGCGCTGCCTAAAACTTGTATTGTGAGCACTTCTTGTCCCTATTTGCCTCGTCATGATGACTCGCTTACTGTATTCCTCACTTGTAAGTCGCTTTGGATAAAAGCATCTGCCAAATGAATAAATGTAAATGTAAATGTAAAATAATTCATACTTTTTTTATCATATAAAATCCTTTTTGCTTAGAAATCTTTAATGATTTTTATAAAGTAAATGTAAGATAAACATTTACTGGACTGAAGCAACTTGGATTTACTTGATTATTTATACATTTTTTTTTTTTTTTTAAATATTAAAAATTATTTTTACAATTTTTTCATGTTAATGTAAATTTCAAATATAACATAACAGACTTTTGGGGAACATTTTCCCTAATATACATGCCATAAAAGCCTGATACTAAACCCAAGATGCTTTAGTACAATACATGTTTATCTTACATTTACTTTATAAAAATAATTAAAGATTTCTGAGCAAAAAATACTTTACCTAATAAAAAAAAAGTATGAATTATCAATCAGAGTACAGAAGGCATGAAGCAGATTGTGTACAACAGGTTTTTCAGCAAAGTTTTGGTCGTATTGATAATTTATAGGCTCTAGAAATTTGTGTATTAAATATTATACAGCATTATACAATATATTCATAAATACGCATTATACTTATTGTTCAACAGAAGAACCATAAAAACAAAAATAACTTTGTTTTACAAAGAATGTTTAGTTTAAGTTATGAGAGAATAAATGGCTTTAAAAATCTAGCTATAATGTTGTTACACATACACATTGACAAGCATTCTGTTTTCACTTAATTATACCCCCAAACGGGCAACGTATCCTGGGAGATACAAACATTAAAATAAAAAATAAAAGTCATGTTTTTAAAAAAAAAAAAAATCATACAATTTTATTATTTGTGTCCTAAGAAGATGGAAAAGAGCAATAAAATAATTTTCTGATGTCTCTTTATGGTCTTGCCCTTTTTGGGGTTTACATTTGATGCTTTTGTGTAAAGCAGCTTACAATTGTGTGTGTGTATGCGTGCGCACTGGTATTCCCCACGTTACAGGGACCAAATGTCCCCACAAGTATAGTAATACCAGTATTTTGACCATGTGGGGACATGTTTTAGGTCTCCATGAGGAAACAAGCTTATAAATCATACAGAATGATGTTTTTTTGAAAATGTGAAACTGCAGAATGTTTTGTGTGATGGGTAGAGTAAGGATAGAATATATATTTTTTTTTATTCTAACATACTTTATATATATATATGAAGACTTCAGATGCAAAAGCCTCTAAGTGCCGTCTGAAATTTTCTTATAAAATGAACATTTTTATCAAGCTTGTATGTTTATGTTCAGTTATTTCACTTTAATGGCCATGAAAAGGACCTATTAATTGCCATTAAAGTGAAATTACTGAACCTAAACATACAAACTTGATAAAAATGCTCATTTAGGCACTTAGAGGCTTTAGAAGTCTTCATATATATATACAGGTATACATATACAGGTGCATCTCAATAAATTAGAATATCATGAAAAAGTGATTTTTTTTTTCTGTAATTTAATTCAAAAAGTAAAACTTAAATATATTCTAGATTTATTAGACATAAAGTAAAATATTTCCAGACTCTTTTGTTTTCATTTTGATGATTACAGCTTGCTGCTCATCAAAATAAAAAAAAATCAGTATCTCAAATTATTAGAATATTTAATTTCAAGTTCTATTAAATTACCATTCTCAGGGTATAAATACTGGGTTTAGGTCAATAATCCCATCAGCAGTCATGGGGAAGTCTGTTGACTTGACAGTTGTCCAGAAGACGATCATCAAGACCCTCTACAATGAGGGTAAGCCACAGAGGGTCACTGCTGAAAGAGCTGGCTGTTCACAGAGTGCTGTGCCAAAGCATATTCATGGAAAGTTGACTGGAAGGAAAAAGTGTGGTAGGAAAAGGTGTACAAGTGAAAGGAATGACCGCAGGCTTGAGAAGATTGTCAGGCGAAGCCGATTTAAGAACTTAGGAGAGCTTCAAAAGGAGTGGACTGAAGCTGGAGTCAGTGCATCAAGAGCCACCACACACAGACGTCTTCAGGAAATGGGCTACAACTGTCACATTCCACGTACCAAGCCACTTCTGAACCAAAGACAACTAAGGAGAAGAAGAACTGGACTGTTGCTCAGTGGTCCAAAGTCCTCTTTTCAGATGAAAGTAAATTTTGCATTTCATTTGGAAATCAAGGTCCCAGAGTCTGGAGGAAGAGTGGAGAGGCACAGAAACCATGTTGCTTGAAGTCCAGTGTGAAGTTTCCACAGTCAGTGATGATTTGGGCTGCCATGTCATCTGCTGGTGTTGGTCCACTGTGTTTTCTGAAGTCCACAGTCAACGCAGCCATCTACCAGGACATTTTAGAGCACTTCATGCTTCCATCTGCTGACAAGCTTTATGGAGATGCTGATTTCATTTTCCAGCAGGATTTGACACCTGCCCACACTGCCAAAGGTACCAAAAGCTGGTTCAATGACCATGGTGTTACTGTGCTTGACTGGCCAGCAAACTCGCCTGACCTGAACCCCATAGAGAATCTATGGGGTATTGTCAAGAGGTAGATGAGAGACACCAGACCCAACAATGCAGATGAGCTGAAGGCCGCTATCAAAGCAACCTGGGCTTCATTACACCTGAGCAGTGCCACAGACTGATCGCCTCCATGCCACGCCGCATTGATGCAGTAATTCATGCAAAAGGAGGCCCAACCAAGTATTGAGTGCATAGAAATGAACATACTTTTCAGAAGCCTGACATTTCTGTTTAAAATATCCTTTTTTTTAGCGATCTTATGAAGTATTCTAATTTGTTGAGATAGTGGGTTTTTGTTAAATGTGAGCCAAAATCATCACAATTAAAAGAACCAAAGACTTAAAGTACTTCAGTCTGTGTGGATTGAATTTATTTAATACACGAGTCCCACAATTTGAGTTGAATTACTGAAATAAATTAACTTTTCCATGACATTCTAATTTATTGAGATGCACCTGTATATATATATATATATATATATATATATATATATATATATATATATATATATATTTATAAAAGAATGTTAGAATTAGGTTCCTGTGGCAGGTAGGTTTAGGTATAGTATAAAAAAAGGATGTGTGTGGGTGTGGGTACATGCATTGGTTTGGATGTTAGAGGGGTAGTGTGCTTGTGGAAAGTCCTCTGCATCTGCTGCTTCCTTTTGTCTAATTTCACCACATAGTCACTCATGCGCTTCAAATACAGCCTCTGTCTGGAGGAGTTTCATTCAGCATCAGCTCTCCGCTCCCATCGTTCAGGCTATCTACTTCAGGTAAGAAATACTTTTCATTAGTTTTTTATGAGTAGCAAGTTTATAACCGTCTTACAGGGAAAGGCTTCAAATGTAAAATATTCACAAAAACAATGTGACTAACTTAAATTGGTGAGTCTTCGACTGATGCTTGTTATTGAACTCTGATCATATGTAGACTTTTTGTTTTGAATGTGTGTGTAAAGAAGCTAATAAATCTGTCAAATGTCATAATGTTATGAAACGATGTAAAAGCTTTATCTGAGAAGCAGACCTGAATTTATGTTGTTATTTGAAAGACATGAAGAAATAACAGAAGATGAGGTTCTTTTACTGCTTTCCATCACAGATCATTAACACCTCATCCACAAATGTTTGTTGTTGTTTCACACTGCATGAACTTTACAGTTATTGAACTGAGTGGAAATGAATCGACACTGAACTGAACTTGTCTTTTGTAGAGCTGCTTTACAGCAGAATTTGGGATTGCCTCATTTATGTGCTGCGTCTAAACACTGATTCTGTTATTTCCTCTTTAATATTGTGAAGGAATCATAGAATTTCTATTTTATAAAAGTAAAGGTGACTTGACAAGTATAAATGTTGGTTTTGACGATTTGCAGATCAAAACCACAACCCTTCCTGTTTTCAATACAACTGTATCATGAATAACATCACAGTAACATGTGGAGAGATTCAGACCCCTCTGGGTTTTCTGTATGTGGTTTCCTCTGTCGTCTTCAATCAAACCCTCAACCCTGACTGTGAGCAGAGCTGGTATTCAGAGGTGAGTGTTTTTCTGTGTATGCTAACAAGTTAAGAAATTGAGAGAGAATGAGAAAAAAATTAACATGTGTTAGTGTTGTAAAGTGTGTGTGTGCACTAGTGTTCCCTACATTATGAGGACCAAATGTCTCTACAAGTATAGTTTTAACAGTAAATTTTGACCTTGTAGGGACATGTTTTAGGTCTCCATGAGGAAACAAGCTTATAAATCATACAGAATGATCTTTTTTAAGCATGTGAAATTGCAGAAAGTTTTCTGTGATGGGAGTTTAGGGTTGGATGGAATATACAGTTTGTACAGTATAAAAACCATTAAGTCTATGGAGAGTCCCCATAATAATAACAGTGTGTTTGAAATGAAATTTTTTTGTGAATGTTTTTTTTACCAAAATTACAGAAAACAGACAGCTAACATTTAAAACCAGACTAAAACATTCACTAAGACATTTTCCAAAAAGGCCTAAAAGTATGCAAATGAAATCCCTCCTGCTCCTCTCTCTGACTGAAGCACTTAATTTGGCGATAGTGCAGTCAGTGCGTATCCCACTGGTTACAAACACACTGAACAACATACAAGACACTGTGTCTTTCAACAGCTTCAACAAAATGATTGCAAATAATTTTAGGTGACAGCAGCACAAATCAAAGAAAAGGACTGTTGTTTACCCAGATCAGTGTTTCAAGTCATTCTGTGTACTCAGAAACTCACCTGCTTGCATCACTTACTTCACAAACATCTGTTTGTGAACATTACCTCAGTTTCATCATCTTCTGTTGCTGACAAATTCATTGTCTTGTGTTTGATTTGATCAGGATGGATTTAAGATCGCAGATCCATCAGTTCCTGAAACGCTGATTGATCCTGTTATTTCAGTCTCATCGGATCGTCTCGTCACTTCTCGCTGTGTGAATCTGAATCATGAGATCATCTGCGATTCTGCGAAATCTGTAAAATGATTTTGATTTTTCTCTCAACACATTTATAACACATAGAACTGATGATTAAGTTTTTACCTGTACAGATGCATCTGAAGCGTTAATCCTTCATGAACATTATAAGTGATGATTTAATGATTCTTTCTTTTATTTCAGACTCATTACAGTCATGTGACCATGTTCAGAGGTGAGAGAAACATTTCAGCATGAACAGAGAATATTAAGAGATTCAGATCAAACTCTGTGTTGAACTGAATATTCTCTGCTTCACGTTAAATTAGCACCACTTTGTGTTTATATAGGAACCTTCCTTTGTAACAATTTTTCTGTTTCAATTTTTCTGAGTCAAACTGCCCTGCTAAAGAAACACTGATCACCATAATGGTGACTAAACATTTTCAATAAAACATCAACATATAAATCTCTGTTAGCCACCTAACCTCTACTAAAAAAGAACTGCAAACAAATGACAAATAAAGTCAGTCTGGTTTATAATAAGAGAAATTTAATGTATTTTCAGTTGTTTTCATCTAAAGCCGAGTTCACACAGCACAATTTTCAAAGTCGTCAAATGCTTTTCACACTGCATGACTATCTGGTATAGCATTCAGTCACTACTGTGTTCACATCGCATGATGGATCAGCGACAGGGGGTTTCACATATAGGAAAAATCGCTGACACCTCTGTCTGGTCCACAAACTACGTTTCACAACCAAACAAACACGAGAAGTGATAAGGAAATAACGCAAGATCACACGTAAGATCGGAGTTCTCATGTGAGACTGGAATTGTTATTAAAAAGTAGCCGGCAAAAGCTTGCGATCCAAATAGTCTGTGCGCTGATTTGCAGTGAAAAAGAGAAAAAGAAACTCTCCTGTATTTCTTGGGACCAAATAGACCAAAAAGGAGCCTTTGCTTGTGATATTCTGGTCTATAACTCCTCCCCGAACTTCCCACTGCCTTGTATCTTCCTCTCTCATTGGCTGTAGGTCATCGGCGATGCCATTTTCAGTCAGAACACATTTAACACAGCAGGATTTTGAATCTCAGACAGGTCAATGCATGCCAATATCTCACAGGCATCAGCAACACATTGTTGATTCTCTCAGATCGCGTCTTTGATAATGCACACTGCGTGATTGTCCGATTTTGGGCATTTGTCAGCGATTTTGCAAAATCTGTTGGTTAGTGAAAATCGGGCTAAAATCGTGCAGCGTGAACTCCGCATAAAGCTGTCGCCAGAAGTCAGTTGTAGTTCTTGTGTTTCTCTTTCCTTCAATGATTCTGCTCGTTATCATCAGGTGTCTGAAAAATGAAAATTATCCCATGATTTACTCACCCTCAAGCCATCCTAGGTGTAAATGACTATCTTCTTTCAGACGAACACAATCAGAGTTATATAAAAAAATATCATGGCTCTTCCAAGCTTTATAATGGCAGTTACCAGTTTACAACACTTTATAAAGTAAAATAACTAGGTTCCGGCCAATATGGATTTGACTTGCATCTAAAGCGTAACTTGTGCGACGTACTACGCTACGTACTATGTTATAAGCTTGGAAGCGTCAGGGTGTTTATTGATATATCTCCGATTGTGTTCGCCTGAAAGAAGATAGTGATATACACCTAGGATAGCTTGAGGGAGAGTAAATCATAGGGTAATTTTCATTTTTGGGTGAACTAACCATTTAATTTAACACTGGGATTTTGATGACTGTGAATGTGTTTTTCAGTGAGGAATGAAACTGCAGTGACTCCAGGTGAGTTTCAGCTGATAAATGTGTGTCTGATTCAGATCTGATTCACACTCAATCCAGTTTGAATGTCATTTTGGCTCATATTTGTGATCATTGTGTGTTTTAAAGATGTTCTGGATGATGTGACTCCGTCTCTCCAGCACTCAGGTCAAACATCAAGAGCTTTAAACCTAAACCTTAATATTGATTCATCATTCTTTCACATCAGCTAATTTGATATTTCATCATTTATATAGATCTGTTCTGGTGGCTGTTTGCTCTCTTCATCGCCATCATTATCGTCTTCATCATCTTGATGTGTTTCATGCTGCGGAAAAGGATCTTCAGGTGAGAGAAACTTTAATTGTGCCAGAAAGAGTCATGAAAACTAAAACTAAAATATGGTTATTAATGTGAGTGTCAGTAATGAACACAATATGCTTGTTTATTGACACAAATTACCCTCATCTATAAATACACACTTTATACAGCACAATTTTATAATTTCACTTTTTTTCGCTTTGAAGACATCTGGCCTAAACTATAAAATTTCTCTCAATACATGGAAATACCAAGATGAATATAATAATATTAAATTAACAAGTATCATTCTGTGTTCAGATGTTTTCCAAAGGCAGCACCGTCTGTCAATCAGTGCAATGATTCAGAAAACTGGTGAGTGAATTACCTGAGACTGAATCACATTTAAGGGCTGATGATGTTTTAGTGTGCAGATGAGGCTTTATGAATATTAATGTTTAAATGAATCTAATTCTCACAGGGATCCTGAATCTGGTGTCCATATAAAGGTCAGATCTGATTCTCCTGATTCACTGAATCAATCTGAATCTGATCAGTTAAATGGCTCCATGTCCAGAGGATGATCAGGATCTGCTGGTTTGAATCAACATGATTGTCAGGTCATTGTGTTATTGACTCAGGGCTGAAGAGTCTCTGACATCTACATCTGTTACAGTATAAATCACAAACTCAAGGATATCAAGCATTTGCAACTCGTTTTTCTGCACTCAATAATGAAATACTGATGTCAGTTTCTTCATAACTGGTGTTTGAAATCTCAGTAAGTTATTTTTTTAAACAACAATTTTTATAGCAAACATATTATAATAAAACTTTGCATGACATAAGTTTCTTATTTTCAAATAAGATATAAAATATTTTCTTTTTCTATGAAAAGCTATGCATTTTTACTTATTTTTTTACCTGCCAGTGATAATTCCACTGGAAAACTGTGCTGTTACTGAACTGAATCAACATTGAATCAAACTGAGCTGATAATGACTCTTTTAGAGCGGCTTTACTGAATCTGTGTTTGTTTAGACCTAGAACAGAACTAGAGAGGTAAATGACTAGTTAATTCTCTGATCAGTTCAACTAATAAAAATGACATTTCATGTTCTGGTTCTGCCTATTTTAGTGTTTTTGCTCCCCCTAATGGTCATTTTATATTCTACAGCTTAAATTTACATAATTAAGTTTCCAGGATTAAGTTCTGAAGAACAATGGTAGCGCATGTTTATTTTGCCATGTAATTCCATTGGATTAACATCACTTATGTTAATAAGAGGCACTGCCTGTAAGTCAAGTTTGATTTTTGATTATGCTATTTTGTGTAGAAGTAATTGTTTTCTTAACATATTATTGTAAAATTCGTAGTTCTGTTCAGAATATATCTACTGCTAAAGATCTTTAGCAATTATGTCTCAGTACATTTATGTAAACATTTTGCGTGATTATCTCATGTTAAACAATTGGACTCGACATTCACCATGTAACAGTTTTTATGTATTCTTTTTATTTTATTTTACAGTTTTCAACTCAGTTTTCAAATCAATAAAAACAATGATGTCTTTAGGCTTGTTCGACTTCAAACAGTGCTGCACAGACCGATCGGCGGCTGACTTGAAGCAGCGCATGGCGACGCCATGTGACTGTGACGTATGGCATCAAAGTACAGCGAGAGCAATTCGAGAGTAGTCGGCTGAAGGCCCCGGTATAGTATACCCAACCGCGGATGACCGATTTCAACACATGCGCAGTACAGTTTTTTTCTATACTCTACCAGACATTGGAGAGCAGCTCTCAGTCGTGTCATCAATGAGACATTCACTAGGCAGGATCAGAGAAGAAAAATAGCGCATCCACCATTGCAACATAGTTCAGAAGATACACCAAGACACCAAGAATCAAAACCTTGTTTCAAGCGTGTTGTTTTTGAATCGCTCTTTCCACACTCTTCTTCGACGACTGCACACTGTGCTCAGTACTGTGCATATTGCCACCTAGTGGACTCTTCTGTCCTGTTTGCGCATGTGCTGTTGCAAGCGCACTGTCCGCATGGTCTCAAAATTTGGGCTGCACGCAGACGGGGTGTGCGGACAGCTGAAGTATACTTTGGGCTTGAATCAGCCAGGACAGCATCTTAAGAGCGGCTGCACAAGTTCTGTTTTCAGCCATGGTGCTAATGTTACGTCACATTAAGCCACAGGCCCATCCCACGACCGCTGACTGACAGTCCTACATTACCATAATTTCCGCCCTCAGCGAGTTGTACGCTGTCCGCCATTTTCTCTGCGCTCGAGCAGCTGTAGCGACAACAATGTCTGGTAAGTAATTGAGATGTTTTGTTGTTGGATGTAAGAGTGAATATAACAGTCTTCATTTACTGACATATGAGCAGCTGAACGCAGTGGATTAGTTTTATTTTTTAAGGGAATACACCACAGATTTAATATACACATACAATTAATGTAACGTTGCTATGTTCACATACATAACTGACTGTGTTTATGTGAACTGTGTGTGTTTTTGAAAGACACTTTTGTGTATTTCACAGTTTAAACAAAAAAAAAAAAAAAAAAAAATGTGAAAGATAAGTTACTCACGAGACTTGACGTCTGAAAGCCAGCTGTCTGTGTGTGTGCTTCATATAAAAGCGCTCAGAAAACGATCCATTAGATGTTTAAACTGATATAGCTGGAAATAATCAACTTTAATGATGAAAGAAGAACTATGTATTCCGTGGGAGTGATCGCGATATAGATGATAAATAATCAAAACCAAGCAGATGTCTTGTCAATATTTGGCAGAGAATCCGACTGAAGCAGGAACTGTGATCGTAGAGAAGGGGCGGGGCACAGCAGCTCATTTGCATTTAAAGGCACATGCACAAAAATAGCCTGTTCTTGACTGTAGTCAGAAATGGGTATTTACAGCATGATCTGTGAGGTATTTTAAGCTGAAACTTCACAGACACATTCTGCTATTTATGTATTTTCAATCCTATGTCATATACGTCCCACATACAACTAAAGCCTTATAGATATTCATGATGAAAAAACAGGAAAATAATGCAAATTTAATAGGCCTATGAATGTCCACCAGATCTCTTAAGATGTGTATAAAACATAGTTCATCAGTTTAAGGCTGTATTTCACTCATGCCCTCGCTCTTATCTTGTCCTAAGTGGAGCCCTACACCTATCAATCAGAGTTATATAATGTATAATCATAGACTTTCAATCTAAGATGAAAAATATATAAACTACACACAAGCACACATTTTAATTACAAAATTTACATTTTAATTATAAAACTAATTAATTAGAATAACGTGTTAATGTGGGATAACATGACTTTAGTTGCATTAACTATGTGAACACAAAAATCATGGACATGATTCAGATATGTTAAAGGGTCAGGAAAAAAAGTCACACTTGGCTCCTTCATGGTTAAAAATGACCGCCATAGGCAATGAATGGGAAATAGGAAAAATACGAAAACTCAGAGAATCTTTTGGTGGTACAAACTTCAAATAAACCACTGTGCAGAAAAAAGTGCACAGCAATGCACTTTAAGGGCACAGAAGGGGTAACACTCTAAAATTTCACGAGTGCAAAATAGACACACCCACCCCCACCTGCACACTAGTGTGACTATAACACTGAGCAAGTTTTTGCAAATGTGTGAAATAATCAATAATTCAGTCACAATGCACTGCAGTAAAAAAAAAAAAAAAAAAAGCAAGAGTTTACACACACACACACACACACACACACTGTAACTGGAGTGGCTGTAACAATATGGTAACAAATAAGAGGTTGAAATAAGATCTGACCCAGGTTGATTGATGTAACCCGGGTAACCCAGGCTACCAGTAAAGAGGAAAAAGTTAAGAAAAAAAAGCAAATTCTATAAGAAAAAAGATTCATCCAATCACTGATCGTGCTGCAGTGAAAGACACCCCTAAGAGCCAATAGTAGCGGCACATTCATAAGTCCCGCCCACTGGTCGTGCCGGCGCTGCTTTCAGTGTGAGCAGTTGAGAGAATCAGAGCAGGGCCCGTATGTATAAAGCCGCTCAGAGTAAAAAATTTTCTTAAGTGTGTCAAAATTCTAAGAATGACGTAATTTTACTCTTATTCTTAGACTTAAGAATAAGAATTATTCATAAAGGTTCCTAAGTGTCAAGACTAGATCTTAGCTCCTAAATTATTTAAGAGAGCTGTAGAGGTCTCTTAACCTAGTTAAGAGTAACAAGATGGCAGCAAAGAAGAGGAGACACATGCTTTCCAATGAAGATATGATGTGTTGGAGTTATGATATAAACTTGACTGTCAATTCTTTTTGTAACTGACCTAATAAGAAATGTAATAAATATAATAAATATTATTTAAACAATAATTAATATGTTTAATGCATTTTAATACATTTAAAGGTGTATGCGATTTCTCAAATTCGTTGTTGAACACTGTTGATGTTTGAAATCAACCCAAATAAACACACCCCTCTCTTCATCGCTCCGCCTCCAAAACGCACACTCCAATACTAATCACACTGTTCCGAGTCGGTCTCGAACTCCGGCCCGAACACTGCTGACATGCGAGTGCACTAACAATGACACTAAACACCTCATGTTTTGGCGGGCGTCAGTGTGCAGTAGTTTAACTGCACAACTCTCACTATTTGCCCGCTGTTACACACGCAATACGAGAGTGGATGTCTGTTTATCACAGCTGACGCGCAACAAAATGCTTCATGAAAAATAAAGCGCAGATGATGAATGAACAACAAGGAAGCACAAAAAAATTAACATAGAGTACACAAGAGTAAATACAAATAAGAGTTTGTTGTTAATCACCAACAGAACAGCAGCTCCAGACAATCAAACCCAGTGTTACTTCATGATAAGGAATCAAAGCAGGCCTTCCCGCTTAGCTCCCTCCAGCGCTGGAAAGCTTTTCTAATATTAATGCTGGTCCTAAAGCACTTGTGTAACATCTGCATCCGCCATCCATTCCTCCAGCTGCCAGAGGGAGCCGTCTCCCGAATATTGAACACTGCCGGTTCTTCTCCCCTCTCTTCCTGTCTACACCAGTTATAAGCCATGTTGTTTGTGCATTATGTTGCAAAGTATTGCCAGTTTACCCTGTCTCTACCAAGCGTTTCCATTACTCCTGATTGTTTGCACGTGCATGTCTCTTAGCCTGTTTCTGACCTTGACTTTTGGACTACTGTTTTGGATTTGTTTGCTGTCTGGACTGCCGCTATTGTTATCGACCATTTGCTTGTTTTTAGACCACGATTCCTGCTCTACGTCTTACTTTGTTTGTGCTGTTGTGCTTAATAAATCTCCGCACATGGGTTCAAACAATCAACCGAGTCAGTCACCGTTACAACTTGTCATAAACCTTCATTGCAGTGATAGCTCTTTAATATTGTGTAAACTTACCACACTAGACGTAGTGGCCAGAATTGATGTGCAAAGTTTTTTCATCAAAATATTTAAATGTTTTAAAATATGACATTGACTACAACATAATCAGTTTTTAATATTTCATTGGTTCTCTCTTGTTTTTGCATGTGTTCATAATTACTTTGCATGACAGCCTGGCCAAAAATAATTTGGAATAATGTGAAATTTCATTTCATTATCACACATGAAACAATTGACTCCAAGCACAGCTACACGGTATGCTTACATCTTTTAACACATTTTTAAAAATATTTGAATTAAGGTTGAAGATTTCAATTTTCATATGGCTGGACATCACATTTGGCCTCTACTCTATGGCAGTTCATTGACTGTCTGACTGACAGTCAAACCATGCAGCAAAAGCAAGTCACTTTTGTGTTGACTGTGGGCTTTTGTTGGAGCCATTGATTGAACTCATGTTCACATCATTGCTCTAACTGTAAATGAGGAGACATTTATCAATAGAAAAAGATTCCACACCATCAATATTAATTTGTGATAATTTTGCACAATGCAAAGCTATTTTTAAAAATATTTAAAAATATTAAAACGTTTCAGTGTCTTTTTCAATGATTTTTTTTTTTTTAATAATAACATTAAATTATTGGTGTTTTGCTGCTGTGGCTGCTGTGCGCTATTGGCTGATTCAGAGGTTGAGGGCGGCCATTTTGAGTTGACATCATTGTAGTCCTTAGTTCACAACACTTAAATGCGACTTCAGTTAGGACTTAAGAATCAGTCTTATACTTTACTAAAAGTTGCTTTTAGCTTCTTTATAAAAGTCTCCTACTCTTAGAAAAGTCCTACTCTGTACTAAGAATTTTTTGACACTTAAGTCAAAACTTGAGACTATTCTTAAGAGCATTTCTGAGAAGTTTTATACATACGGGCCCAGATCAGCATGGAGCGTTTCTCTAGAAAATCCTTGGGTTAAGCATTGATCTAACTAGAAATGTGATTGAGTGCACTGAAAGTGGAACTTTTGAAGTTGATGCGTCAGTCTGAAGTGTCGTCATCGGAGAGAGAAGTGAAAATCGGAGGAGTAACGGTTAGAGATGGAAGGGATCCCTTTTACTGACATAACCTGACAACATCTCGCTTAGATAATGTTACACATTAAAATGACAGATGACATGCATGGTATGATATCATGTAAGTCTAAGTAAACAGTTTTAAATATTGAACTTTATTGTTAAGTTAAACTAAACAAGTTTAATTTTCATCTCAAAACTGCTGCTTGTCCATTGACAATAATGCAGGTGGAAATTCCTTTACGCTACTAATCATAGGTGTAGAATGGTTGGTGTGACGGGGTTGAGTACAGACTAAGGGACATAACTTTATAGTCTGTTTTTTTTATATATAAAATATGTTTTATAAAAACAATGAAATAAGAACACAAATAAAAACTTAGATTATTGCCAAAAATGCCTCAGGGACATGACAAAATGATTAGTGTAAGATAGAAATAAGACATCATTTTATGATTAAAATCATTTACATGCAATGATATTATTCATCATATTGGACAAACCAAAGTATTGTAAAAAAAAAAAAAGCTTTTAACTTTTTATTTTGGTGAACCACCACTTTGAAAAGAAACATTACAGAATCACATGAATGACCCATTTGAAGAAAGGGAATTGTAACTATATATACGCTTCTTCACAGACTGGATTCAATGTTCAGAACTGTACACTTCACATTTACCAGAAAAAAACAAACAAACAAACAAACAAAAAAAAAAAAACAACTAATATTTCCACAGTATTGCAGTTTCTGTGGCTACTTGCTGGTTGGTTTTCTGAGCTATTTGGCTCAAGTCATCTGTTTATACATAAAATAATGTAATTTGTGAAGAGAAAAAGGAATACATCAGCATAATTATATGTTTGTCTATGAAACTAATTTCAATTTTTATTTTTGAATGGTGTGCATCTGTATATAAGTTCATACAGTATATGGGATTATTAATCATATAGCACTGCAAGCTCAAACAAATGTTCCCTCTTATCATCAACAGATTATCATTCTGTGGAATCCAAACACACGCTTAAGGGAAGATCAAACACTCACCATGGTACAATGTCATTAGGGTAATATAGTAATTCACTGTACACATGTCAGAAGTATAGGCAATCATTCAATATCATCATTATCAGTATGGGGTGCTTATTGTGACTGTTGTCTTAGCTGTACGTGACTCTCCTTTTCCATCCGTTCCCTGCCATTCTACTGTCTTTGTACTGTCCATCACTCTTAAATTGGGATTGCTTTCTGTGAACTTCAGCTTAGAGACTCTCTCAATATATTCAATGTTCTTTCTGTACTTTTTTAGCAATTCTTCGTAATCTTTTACTTCTTCTTTGTGCTTTGATTGTTCCTTGTTTTCTTGTTCCTCATTGGGCAATTGATCCTTGTTTTCTTGTTCCTCAGTGGGCAATTGATCCTTGTTTTCTTGTTCCTCATTGGGCAATTGATCCTTGTTTTCTTGTTCCTCATTGGGCAATTGATCCTTGTTTTCTTGTTCCTCAATGGGCAATTGATCCTTGTTTTCTTGTTCCTCAATGGGCAATTGATCCTTGTTTTCTTGTTCCTCATTGGGCAATTGATCCTTGTTTTCTTGTTCCTCAATGGGCAATTGATCTTTGTTTTCTTGTTCTTTATTTTCTTGTTCCTCATTGGGCAATTGATCCTTGTTTTCTTGTTCCTCAATGGGCAATTGATCCTTGTTTTCTTATTCCTCATTGGGCAATTGATCCTTGTTTTCTTGTTCCTCAATGGGCAATTGATCCTTGTTTTCTTGTTCCTCAATGGGCAATTGATCCTTGTTTTCTTGTTCCTCATTGGGCAATTGATCCTTGTTTTCTTGTTCCTCATTGGGCAATTGATCCTTGTTTTCTTGTTCCTCATTGGGCAATTGATCCTTGTTTTCTTGTTCCTCATTGGGCAATTGATCCTTGTTTTCTTGTTCCTCAATGGGCAATTGATCTTTGTTTTCTTGTTCTTTATTTTCTTGTTCCTCATTGGGCAATTGATCCTTGTTTTCTTGTTCCTCATTGGGCAATTGATCCTTGTTTTCTTGTTCCTCATTGGGCAATTGATCCTTGTTTTCTTGTTCCTCATTAGGAATCTCATAGCATTCTGGCTCTAACACTGTCCCGTTCTTATTCTCAACAATTATCACCTTAAAGAAGTGAGTTGGCACGGCTTTGACTCCCAAACTCTTACATTTCATGTGCTTTGAATCATTGCTTGATAGGTAAAGTGGTCCAGTGTAAACATGGACATTACGGATCTCATTTAAATTGTCGCATGCTTTTTTTCGACAACGTTTCTCCAATGATTTCCAGATTGTATGGTTTAATCTCTTACACATTGGTGTCATGTTCTCCAGCACAAAAGTGCCACCATAGGCTTCCCCACACCACTTGTGGTTGGCAGCTGCAGCGAGATGACCTTGGTCATAAAGTTTTTCATATTTTTGCTTGATCTCTTTTTTTTGTGAGAATTGTTTTTGCTTCACATTATTTTTAGCTAAAGTACTCCTGTTCAATATCTCATACACCCATGCAGCATTCCTGGTTATTTCATTATTTAATATAACATAAGAGTGTTTTTTATTTATTTTAGGATCTATTAATGTATAATCTAATAATTTATAGGAAGGTCTGCAATCTTCAGTAAATACTGGCTGATTGCCACACAAGACTGAGAATGGGATATGTATGTAGACGGTTGGAGAAGTAGATTTGTTTGGGCTTTTGCTTTCCGATGTAGGCTTCTTTGGATCTTCCAACATATCTGTATGACTGGGTTTAGATTCACTGGAATCTCCTCCAGACTGCTGCTCAGCTGCCCCAGCTGCTGTCAATGTTTTTGGTTCAGCAATAATTTGAGAAGATCCATTTGCTGGGTTTTCTTCCATGTTACATCTTATATTCTCTCTTTCAGCTTCCACTTGTTTAGGTGTATTATTCAAATTAATCTGTTTCGAAGTCTCTTTTACAGTCGATTTTCTTTTACACTCGTCACAAACCAAACCTTTAACCATCTGCATCAATATAACAAGAATCAAGTCTCTTCCGTCTTCTGTGGTTATATCCACTGTTTTTGTTTCCGCCCAAGCTTGATTGATGTCAGCAACTGGCCAGCAATCACCATGTTCCTTTTTCATTGTAAATTTCTTTTCAGTCTTTTTTTTTCATTTCATTTAAGTACTCATTATCTTTAAAAAAAAGGCAAAAATTCCTTGGCTATGTCAAGAGTAGTTTTACCATTTCCATCAATATCAGGAGGTTGCTGTGAACACATCTTGAAAAAACTCATGCAACGGAGATTTAAGAAAAAAGTCCAGGACTGAAGCGCTCTTGACTCAGTCTGCTATTATTTCTTCTTCAAAGTCTTCAAAGATCTTTTCTTTAGACCAGGCTAAAATAATGTGTACAATTCTGAAAAAAAAAAAAAAAAAAAAAAAAAAACTTTTGTCAAAATTCTTCATAATCTGGTACTTAAAGAAATAGGAATATACTTTATTGATCCAACATTTCTGCTTTACCTGTTACTTTCATTTCTGTTTACTCATAATCATACCAAACCCTAAAATTCAGCACAATATAATACCAAATCAGTGGTTTGCTTCACTGATCACATCTGAAATCTAACCACTGATTGTTAGGGTTTTGTGTAGGGTTTAGTGCCTCTAAACTTCCAACTGATCTTGTGATACAGCAGCATTTGCTCCAGCAGTGTCATGACAATCTGATAATTTGAAGAATTAAAAGAAAAACAAAAATCATGCTGGATGGTATCATTCAGACATCAAGAATCAGCATATGAATCTCAACAATGGTGACAATCAACAAAAAGCTTCATGCTGCAGTGCATTCTGGGTGCCCCAGTCAAAACTCATCCATTGTTCCCAGCATGCATTGCGGCATGAATTTTAGTAGATGTTTTTTAACCATCGTTAAGGTTTGTATGATGAGTGTTGATGTCAAAGTGTGTCTAAATAAACAAAAATGTTAAAGACCCCCTGTGGTGAAAATCAAGTTTTTAATGTTATTTTTATGACTATGTAGTGTTTTTAATATGCTTTAAGACAAACCATGTGCAAATTCATAAGTCAGCACCATTGCTGAGTATTTTATGTTTGAAACTGCCCGCGGTTTTAAATCGTGGGTGTTTGTGACGTCACAGACTACCTTGTAACCAATCACAACAACGTGCCGGCAGGCTTTAGCATATCATTAACTATGACCGCTCTGAAGCTGGAAAGTCTCGAGAGAAGCCAGGTTATCCAGGTAAATTTTCTGTTGATATGAAAAATTGTGTAGATTTATCAATATAGCGAGTCTATTACGATGTTATGATGAACTATATCTTTCTCCACTGACGTTCTGAGTTGTTCAAAACGTTTGTAAGGATACTGATTGTTAGAAGTCAGTCTGACTCTGTCTGAGATGAAGAACAGGAACGGAGTGTGTAACATTAGCAACACATTATCAGCTCTTTGATAACGTAGTCAAGAAAAAGGCTAATTATATTAAATCATATTAATTAATGACAGAGCCGTCGCAAGGGCTGTGCCAGTGTGCGAGCGCATAGGGGCTCACGCTAAGTAAAGTGACAGCTGACTTGAAGTAAAGCCAATAAAGTTCATGTTTTTGTCCTTCGAAATATTTTAATACTATAAAACATAGCTAAAACAATACTGCTCTGAGCGTGTGCGTGTGACCGTGATTCATGTGCATATTCAGTCAGTGTGGAATTGCACGTCAAGTTCAGAGAGAGCTATTCAGTCCATTATAAATTTTAAATACGATGGAAGTTCGCACTCATTCAAGGATGTGCATTTGTTTCATGTAAGGAGAAGACACGGGCGCCTGCAGGATTTCATCTGAATGTTTTTTTAAATCTGAAAACTAAAAGCAACGAAATTGTCAAACATCCATTTCCAGAGGAAGACGGCTGAGCGAGTGGAGGCGGGGCTAATTTGCATATTCATAGATCTGTGTATATTAAATGAGCAAGGGTGTACAAGCTATTTTAAGGCATGAAGAATTTTTTTTTCACTTGAATTTTTTTTTAAATATGTCATTTTGGTGATCAATGATGAGTTTTAAGGGGGGGAAAAATACTACAGACTTTAAGGAGATTATCAGTTGTGTCAGTGTTAATGCACTAGTGCTCTTTCTCTCACAGCTAAATGAGTTTAGTAAAAAGAAAATATTTTCACAGTTCAGTAGGGCCTTCACTACATTTGCTTTGAAACAGTAATTTCAATCACTGTACAAGCATTTGAATGTGTTAAAAGCAGACAACCTCAGCTGATCTACTTCATTAAAGCATGTGTAATTGCAACTGGTGTAAAGAAGTCATTTAAAAAAAAGCCAAGGGTCAAGTGCTCAACTAAAGCAAACACTTTTCACTATAATTGTGACTTCAAACAAAAAAAGTCAATAAAAAAATCAACATTAATTAGAGCTAAACCTCTGTTAATTCTCAGAAACAACTTATGAAAGAAATAAACTCAAACTGGTCTGTAATAAGTGAAGATGGTAAAGCTGTTTTTGGAGTTGTTCAATCATCCTCTGCTCAGATCTGGAGAAATGTAATTGATTTTATTTGCAGTTCATGTTTCAGTGGCTGAAATCAGATCAGTTATTATTTGCTGTAAAAAAAAATATTTAATTGTTTAAAAAATATCAGTTTGTTGTTGGTGGACATTTTTTACATGTTTCCAGAGTGCATCACTATGCTGTTCCACCGGTAACAAGTAGACTGAAGAGTTGAATTTACTTGAAAATGACAGGCAGGTGTTTTGGAGCAGGGTTGGTACTAAAGTGTGCAGGACTGTAGCACTAAATGGTTTAGCTCCCCAGTACCTGAGCGATCTCTTAATGCATCATAGTCCTTCACATCTATTGTGATCTCAGAATTCAGTCCAGTTGATAATACCTAGAATATCAAAATCAACCGCAGGCAGTAGATCCTTATCCTATTTGGCACCTAAACTCTGGAACAATCTTCCTAGCATTGTTCGGGAAGCAGACACACTCTGTCAGTTTAAATCTAGACTAAAAACGCATCTCTTTAACCTGGCATACACACATATTATCAATTTATGTTTTCAAATCCATTAAATTGCATAAATTAGCCAGAACCAGGAACACTTCCTATAACACCAGATGTACTTGTTACATCAGAAGAAGAATTGCATCTACGCTAAGATTAGTCTCTCTGTTTATCCCAAGGTTTACCTTGGTCAGCCGGATCCAGGCCGTATCCAGATCAGATGGAGGACCTGTGCCTAGACAGGACGACAACGCAGCCCTGAAGTGTCAGCAGAGATTGTGCATAACATAATCAATCTAAGCACTTTAAGTCTCTAGAAAAATTAGCATTCAGTTTACAATCTACACACATAAACAGACGTGGACAAAATTGTTGGTACCCTTGGTAAATATGAACAAAAAAGCCTGTGAAAATAAATGTGCATCGTTAATCCTTTAGATCTTTTATTTTAAAAAATCACAAAAATCTAACATTTTCACTGACGTATAAGAATTTAAAATGGGGGGGGGGGGGGGGGGGGTAAATTTTATTATGAAATAAATGTTTTCTCGAATACACGTTGGACACAATTAACGGTAAATTATTATGCGTAAAATATCTCTGAAGTATATTCCCATCCACTTTTAAATTTTTAGCACACCAGGGTGACTAGGAGCATGAAATTGTCCAGCCATGACTTCCTGTTCCACAGGAGTATAAACATGAGGAAACACAAAGGCCAAATTTCCTTAATCATTCATCACAATGAGTAAAACCAAAGAACATAGTTCTGATGTGCAGCAAAAGATTGTTGAGCTTCACAAAATAGAAAGCTTCACATTGAAAACCCCCATTTTCACCATCAGGGCAATAATTAAGAAGTTATAATCAACTAAAGATGGTACAAATCTGCCTGGAAGAGAAGTGTGTCTAAATCGTCCTAATGCGCGGTGAGGAGGTAAGTTTGAGTGGACAAAGACTCTCCAAGGATCACAGCTGGAAAATTACAGAGATTAGTTGAGTCTTGAGTCTCAGAAAGCCGAAAAAAAAAAAATTATCAAACAGCACCTACATCCCCACAAGTTATTCAGGAGGGTTTCAAGAGAAATCCTCTGCTCTCATCCAGAAACAACCTCCAGCACATTCAGTTGTCAGACAAGACTGGAACTTCAAACGGGACCAGCTTCTATGGTCAGATGAAACTAAAACAAGAGCTTTTTGGCAGCAAACCCACCAGATGGATTTGGTGCACTCATGGATAAAAAGTACCCCGTGCCCACAGTTAAATATACTGCTGGATCTTTAATGTTGTGGGCCTATTTTTCTGCTGGAGGTCCTGGACATCTTGTTCAGATACATGGCATTATGGATTCTATCAAATACCAGCAGATAAAAAATCAAAACCTGACCGCTTCTGCTAGAAATCCAATAATGGGCCGTGGTTGGATCTTCCATCAGGTCAGTGATCCAAAACAAACATCAAAGCCAACTCAAAAATGTGTCACTGAGCACAAAATGAAACTTCTTTCATGACCGTCACCTGACCTGAACCCTAAAGAAAATGCATATTCAGTTGTCTTCTCTGAAGAGAAGAAGCACCAACATGAAGCTGGGAATCTGAAGGACCTGTAGAGATTCTGTATGAAGGAATGATCTCTGATCTATTGTCAGGTGTTCTCCAAACTCATCAGGCATTATAGGTGAAGACTCAGAGCTGTTATCTTGGCAAAAGGAGGTTGCAAAACAGATCATAACATTTACGTAAAAACCTTTTTGTTAATCTTTTCACAACAGATCAATTTACAGTCATTATAGCCCCCCAAAAAAGAACATAAATGAACATAAACCTAAACTTGTTAATCTTAAAAACTTTTAATCAAAATGACATAGTATCAAAACCTAAATTCATTATTAATATCAACAATTTGTTTGTCTTTCATTACATATAATTTGGCAATGTCAATTTGTAAAAATACTAAGCGTCTGCGCACACACACTCAAATGCGCAAAGCTATAGACTAAACACTTACAGTGCACAGCATAAATGAGTACACCCCCTCTGAAACTTCTGAAAGTCAGCAATTACTCAATTACTTAGAAGACATGTTAGGGTTCTTTAGAGATATAATGTTTCAGCAAGTCTGCTTAATCAGTAACCAAAGAAGCATGTCAAAATTATTCAGCAAAATAAGATTTTCTTATCAAGGTGATAAATTGTTGTGTAGCAAAAATGAGTACACCCTCCTAAAAGTTACTAAATAAAACAAAATAAAAATTTTCTGGTGTAAGTTTAAGGCAATGTTTGATCAACAGGTAAGTATGTTAAACCAAAACATTTAAAGAGAAGTAATTTCTTGACAATTAAAAGTGTTATATAGCCCACTGAATCATTCTCAGAATTAATGCTGACAACAGTGGAAGCACTTGGGAGAGAACTGTCAGGAGACTTATTTATTAGCACAAAAGAGGACAGTGGTACAAGAGGATTACCAAATCGTTGTTTTGAGTGTGAAAATATAACAAAAGTAACACAAAAATTCAAAAACAATGGACTTGTGACAAGGCCCCTGAAATAATCAGGCCTTCATTTTTAAGCTTTCATTTAGTGATGAGGGATTTTTTGCTAGACAAAGAGCAGGAGAAATACCAGGCGAGTGTCTCAGAGCCAGCAAAAGCTATGAAAAGAGTGACTGTTTATCTCACAGAGTAAGATGCAGCCTGCAGAAATGACATGCATTTAAGTGGCCCCTAAGTTAATAATTAACACGTTTTACAACAGAAGTGATTCAATCAAAAACCTACTTTAGCTCAATAATAACTTTTTCCTGGAGCTGCTGTAAAGCCAAAACAATCTGTCAATTAATTTTCCTATTGTCACTGTGAAGCTGCTTTGAAACAATCTGTATTGTGAAAAGCACTATATAAATGAAGATGAATTGACTCTTCAGGAACAGGGTTCCTTGGCCTTCCCTTCCTTCCTTGAATACTAAAGCCTGATTGCATCACACCAGTAAAAATACTGGCACCACATTAGAGCGAGAATGATGCAGCCATCTCACTCATCTCAGAAACCTAGACATGAAGTGTTGCCAAGTCTGCAGTTTTCCAGCAGAATTGGGTTACTTTTAAAGGATTAATTCATTTTCAAATTAAAATTTCCTGATGATTGACACACCCCCATGTCATCCAAGCTGTTCATGTCTTTCCTTCTTCAGTTGAAAAGAAATTAAGGTTTTTGAGGAAAACATGCCAGGATTTTTCTCCATATAGTGGACTTTAACAGTTACCAATGGTTTGAAGGTCCAAACTACAGTTTCAGTGCAGCTTCAAATCATTCTACATGATCCCAGATGAGGAATAAGGGTCTTAACTAGAGAAACAATTAGTCATTTTCTAAAAAAAAATTTAATTGTATATACTTTTTAACCACAAACGCTCGTCTTGCACTAGTTTTGCACTATTATTGTATTACTGCCCTCAACAGGTCAAAGTTTGAACTAATTCTCATATACTTGCACTAGCATATAGTATAAGAATTTAGTTCAAACTTGTGTGGGGGGAGAGTTGAGGGGTGCAATTAGAAGTGACCCCTTGGGCTGGACAGCCATCTAAGACTGCACCCCAGCCTGACAGGGAAGCATCTGTCGTTAGCATCCTGAGATAAAATCTCCTGGCCTTGCTAAACTAATTTCTAACAAAAGGGTGTAGTTTGAGAGGAAAATATTCCATCACACATGGTACACAATGCGGTTCTGAAGACAAAAGAACCTGATGAGCGCACCTGTCACACGTCTATTTATAGCCTCTGATGTGTGCATTCTAATGATGTCATCAACAGAGGTTATTCAAATTCAAATTCTTTGGCTTGTTTGCCATGTGTTCACAACCGGTCAAACACAAATGTTTTCCCATAGTGCTTAAATCAAGCGCAGCATTGAGAGTAGCTTTTGAAAGGGAACTAGTATGTACAGTAAACACTATTAATGAATAGCAGAACAGTCAATCATCTTTAAAGATTCTTCTGTTAACAGAATTCCAGGCCTGGAAGTATGCAGAGCCATAAGTCACACTGAAAATGACTACATTATGACCCTTTGAAAAAATATTTGAAGTATGAAACTGGATTTTTTTTTACAAGAAGTGGATGATCGCTGGTTTCTCAAGTCACATGACGGGTTAAACCAGGTCAACTAATTTTTTGAAACTTTGGCCATGTTTAGCATGAGAATCCAACGTTTTAACAGTGTAACATAGCATCTGTAACATACTTCTTCTTTTTTTTTTGTAAAGTTCAGTGGTTATGGAAATGTGTTCATTGATTGCACTGCATAAACTATTGCCTCAATGCAGTAACTTTTTCTGTCCCCATACGGGTGCAATTCATTTTGTTCTTTCTCAACTTTCTCAAAAAAAAAAAAAAAAAAAAAAAAGTTAAGAGTTGAAAATGTAATTACCTCAATTTAATTATTAAAAGTTATCCCATATGTTTTCCACTGCGGTCAAGCCAGCAGCACCGCAAAATGCACGGTCAGTCTAGCCGCCACTATATTTTGTGGTTTGCGCATACACTGGCTATTACGGTAAGACCGTCAGAGAAATGATCTGAAAACAAGTAATCTTCTGTCAAAGCGATTTAACATTCATTTATTCAGTCAGTTTGTCTGAATAAATGAAAATAACTACAAAAATACATATTTTACAGCCCCCTGAGCGCGCGAGCCTTTCAAAGACGCGTTTGGCGCATGCACACGGCACATGTCCGTGGTCAAAAAAATTTGGCTGCGCGGCCACTGCTCAGAGAGTCAAAGCTAGTCCACAGTCTAGTAAAAAAAAAAAACCACATGAGACAGGAGAGATTCGGACATAGCAGTACTGAACACTGAACGATCCATGCATGTGGATTTGGATAAAACAGTTAATCGATTTGATGCCTTGCCCAAACACCGTTTATCCCTTCACAGTGAAATAATATAGCTTCTTCACCCGTATAACTCTCACGCAAAGTTTGCGCATTGTTTGTGTGATATCAATTGGCTCGCCTTCATGGTTTAAAATGGAAATATTTTCAATATTGCGACGTGGCATTTTTCTTTATCACCAGTTGCTCGCAAAATGATGGACACTGATTCACATATCGTCCACGTCATTTCCTGTGATAATAAAATTAAGTGAATTATTAAATAAATGAGTAAATAAACAACAAGCTTAAACTTGCTTGCTTAAAATTTCTGCGAATAATTTGATGATGCAGGTACAAAAAAACGTTTTGTACCTGCAAAAAAAATAAATAAATAAATAAAATAAAAAATAAATAAATAAATAAATTCTTGCCCCCCTATCTTGAGAGTCAAATGTCGCCCATAGTTATGAGTACTCAAAACTTATTTCAGTTAAGTTCATTAAAAGAAGATATACATTGCAGTCAAGAAATTAAGTGATGACTGAGCATTAGTGACGGACACCTGCTGATAACAAGCAAAATCACTGAAGGAAAGAGAAACACAGAAACTACAATTGACATCAGCCACAGCCTTCCATTTTACATTTTACATTTACATTCATTCATTTGGCTGACACTTTTATCCAAAGCGATTTACAAGTGAGGAATACAACAAGCGAGTTGTCATGACGAGGCAAATAGACACAAGAAGTGCTCACAATACAAGTTTCAGACATTGCTCAGAGTATCATAAGCTACAATAGAGAGGGATTAAAAGAAGTGAAAGGATAAGTAATGAAAGGATAGGTTTTTTTTGTTTGTTTTTTTTTTAAAGATGAGGTTAAGTGCTCACGAAAGAGATCTTTTCGTGAGCATCTGTCTTTTGAATATTGCCAGGAATTCTGCATTCCAGATGAAGGCAGGAAGATCGTTCCACCAGCGTGGAGCAGTGAACGAGAATCTTCTGGAGAGTGATTTCGTGCCTCTCTGTGATGGTACCACGAGCCTTCGTTCCTTTAATGAGCGTAGGCTTCTGGTCGGAGTGTAGACTCGTAAGAGTGAGTGGAAGTAGGAGGGTGCTGAGCCTGTGGTAGATCTGTAAGCAAGTGTCAATGCCTTGAACTTGATGCGAGCAGCAAGTGGTAGCCAGTGCAGAGAGATGAAGAGAGGCGTGACATGGGCTCTTTTGGGCTCGTTAAAGACAAGACGTGCTGCAGCGTTTTGAATCATTTGAAGAGGCTTGATTGTGCATGATGGCAGTCCAGCCAGAAGAGCACTGCAGTAATCAAGCCTAGAAATGACCAGGGCCTGGACAAGGAGTTGTGTTGCATGTTCTGTTAGAAAAGGCCTGAATTTCCTGATGTTGTGTAGTGTAAATCTGCATGACCGAGCTGTCTTTGCAATGTGGTCTTTGAAGGTCAGTTGGTCATCAAGGATTACTCCAAGATTTATGGCCGAATTTGATGGTAATTGAGGATGTTCCTAGCTGGATGCTGAAATCATGATTTAGAGTCGGATTGGCAGGGAAGACGAGAAGCTCAGTCTTAGCTTGAGCTGCAGATGATGTTCTTTCATCCATGCCGAGATGTCCGCCAGACAGCTTGAGATTTGTGCAGCTACTGTGGGATCATCTGGTTGGAATAAAAGGAAGAGTTGTGTGTCATCAGCATAGCAATGGTAGGAGAAACCATGTGCCTGTATGATGGGACCAAGTGATGTAGTGTAAATGGAGAAGAGGAGGGGTCCAAGAACTGAACCCCTGTGGTCAGTTGATGAGCTTCGGATACCTCCTCTCTCCAGGCAACCCTGAAAGACCTTCCTGTGAGATAGGATTCAAACCAGTGAAGTGGAGTACCTGTGATGCCCAGTGATGAGTGATGAGATGGAGTACCTGTGATGCCCTTCGATGAAATCAACTCAAGATAAAAGAAGACATTAAATCTCTCAAGATCTCAGCAGAGGATAATTAAACAACTCCACAAACAGCATTACCAGCTTTGCTTATTATTAATCATTTTACTTTATTTTGATCATATGTTATTGAGAATTGATGATTTGAGGTTCATTTGAAGTCACCATGATGGTGATCAGTGTTTTTTAAGTTGTGCTCTTGACCCTTGACTTTATAATATCAGTTTTTCTCTGGCTGTTGTAACCGTGTGTTTATTAAACATGTTTGTTATGGCACAAAAGCCAAAAGAACATATGATTGGGTGTCAATGGTTATGTTTTGATGATGAAAATCATTTAGTGACTTGATTCACTGAACTTAGAGTCTAATCTCTGATTAAACAGGTGATGTATTATTAGTTTTGTATTATTCATTATAGTAGAATTGTGATTCTACAGTGTAAGATCCATTGTTGTGACAATCAGATTTTAAAAACCTCCATGGTGTCATGCTGACCACACAGACATCAAGAATCAGCATATGAACCTCAATAACGCAGTCCTCTGGTTGCTCCTCTGGGATGGGATCTTCAGTGATTCTGCCCTGTTATGTTGATGAACCTTTATTGGGCAGTTGTGTCCTAATGGTTAAAGAGTCAGACTGGTAATTCAAAGTTTGCAGGTTTGATTCTCAGTACCGTCAGGAAATGGCTGAGGTGCCCTTGAGCAAGACACCTAACCCCCAATAGTGAATGGCGGTCCACTGCTCTGGGTGTGTGTGTCCATGGTTTGCAGTGTGTGTTCACTACTCACTGCTCCTAATGTGTGTGTATACAGACAATAGTTTTAAAGTCTTAAATATCTCATTGGCAGATTCCTGTTGGGTGCAAAAAGGTTTTCTGCATGTTTTTCCCCCTCACATTATGTGAAACGTTTACAAAAATGAAATTGTTTCTATTTCTAATATGTCTTTTACTTAATCTGACAGTATATTTCATGCATGGAAATTTAAAGGGGTCATGAATTGAGAAATCAACTTTTCCTTGAGCTTTTGATATATAAGATGTCATCATACTATAAGAATATCCTGTAAGTTCATCATTGCAATGTTAGCCCCGCCCACTGGCATGTTAGCAAGATGAGGAGGAGAGAAGAGCAATACAGGACAAGAATATCATTACCTTTCAATGGATCCTAATGCTAGGAATATGGTTATTTATTTTCAGCAATGTGAATGTCTCAGTTGAGCTTTATTTATTTGTGTTCAGCACATTTCACTGTGTATTCTTTGGTAAATCAATCGCATTTTGGCGCAGGCTTTGCAAACAGACTTTTACGATATGGACTTGACAGTAATGCAACAACATGTGAGTAACTGTGTTAATTCTAATGCCTGATCTGATATTAATGATTCATGTACTGTCAGATGTTCTTTGTCTACGTGTCAGTAAATCAAACCAGTGAATATTGTCACCTTCATGTTGTTTCTCTTAGTAGGATGAAAATAATCTGTTATTTAAACGGTGATTAAATTATATAAAGAAGAGATCAAAGAACGCTCCCTTTACAATTGCTGGAGCTGTCAATCAAACAGCGTGCGTTTATCAGTGACTGAGTTCTGGACTCTTGCCAAAACTCCTGTTTTATTCAACAAATCTCTTATTTACATCATGTTTGCACTGTTAGTTATGATGAAAGCATTCGTTAGTGTACAGAAATTGAGTTGCAATGATGAGATCACTGCATTCATGTGCTCAACAACATGTCTGTGATCGGCTACAATGTTCTAATGCCATAGATCTAAATGTTATACAACACTTTTCACGATAAGTTAATTTTGAGTGCTATAATAGTAAAAAGGTACTAAAAGTTTTCGAAAGAGTAATACTTAGCTATTTCAAATGGAAAGATGTTAGCCAATCACAGCAGTGGGCGTTTACACTGAAGTCTCACAGCAGACACACCCCTTAAAGCAGCGTTTAAATCACAGGGCTAAAATCAGGGCAGGAAAAATGCCTTTTATTTCTAAATTATGATTATTTTGGATGTAAAAAGCATACTAACATTATAAGTTCACCCCAGGAAACATTATAAAGCAATAAAATATTATTGGTGTGCATCTTGAGACAAAACAATTTCACTGACTTTTATTTTAAGATATGTCAGTACAAGTTGCTTTCAGTTGAAACAGCTCAAACATGCATTTTAGTCTAGGACTAGCTTATGCCCGGTCACCTTATCTGTGAAACCGGGGGCAAGAGTTTTAAACCAAGACTCTAGTATTGATTCATCATTCTTACACATCAGCTGATTTGATATTTCATCACTTGTATAGATCAGTTCTGGTGGCTGTTTGCTCTCTTCAGGTCACTGATGTGTTTCATTCTGTGTAAAAGGATCTTCAGGTGAGTCCAGAAGCTTTAAATGTGTCAGAAAGAGTCATAAAAACTAAAACTAAAACATGATTATGAATGTGAGTATCAGTAATGAACATAATATGCTTGTTTATTGACACAAATTGCCCTCATCTATAAATGTGCACTTTATAATTATACAGCACAATTTTATAATTTTCCAGTAAAGTAAAATAGCCTAGTTTGTGAACCTCACAGTAGCTTAACATCTCTCTGAGTACATGTAAATACTATGATAAATACAATTTTATTAATAAGTGTCATTCTGTGTTCAGATGTTTTCAGAGATCAGATCTGAGCGTCTGTCAGCACAATGATTTAGAAAACAGGTGAGTGAATCAAACCGAGTTCGACTGAAACACATGTAAGAGCTGATGATGTTTTAATGTACAGATGAGGCAGACGCTTTCTGAATCTCCATGTTAAAAGAATCTGATCGGATCCTGAATCTGGTGTTCCAATAAATCATCTGGGCTATATACCCTAATGCAATAGTGATCCAAATAAAATTCTAAAGCAATGGCAAAACATATACAGTGAACCCTTTGCCCACATGTGCTCATGCCATGCTATATCTGTAGGCCGGTGTGCCAACTATCTGCCACATTTGGCCCAAATGTTTGATTAGCAGGTTTATAAAGCATCCAGTTATGATTGGAATTTACTGTATAACGTGGAATGTCACGGAATTTGGATGAATAAATCAAAAGAGGTGTATTACAATTAATTAAAATGAAATTGCGCCATGAACTGGTTATTAAACCACAAAAAAGAGACTGCTAACTCTGCTTGTTCTGTGTTTCAATATTCAAGTGCCTTTATTGGAATGATAAAAAGAAAATAAAACACTTTAAATTGCACATTAAGTTATTCAGACATATAGGGTCTCATTTATATAATGTTGCAAAGAAACCATCCTAAATTTGATCTTGCAATAATTTCTCAAATGTGAAGTGCGATTCATAGAACGAGCGTAGGCTACACACAGAAAAAGCATGTACGACTATCTTCAGATGTGAAATCTATAAATCACAAATGATCTTGAACTGATTTCAGTTCTCTGCCTTGTAAACGACGCCTAATTAATGTCTTTTGCTCAGGAAGTTCGTTTAGAGTCTGTGATTTTGTGGTCGGTGAAACTTAAGTCTTTCTAACTTTTTTTTTTTTGTTGTTAAAACATGTCTTGGAAAATTTTCCTTTTGTAAACAGTGTCTCTTGAAAACCCGATATATACATATACATATATACACTTCTCTTCTCACGATTTCAATAAAAGGCCTGCATATATTATTACATTTGGGTTGATATACCTGCATAGACCTACGTAACATCTAGGTATTTGTACGCAGCATATTTAACATATTCTATGCAACAAAATAATAAAACACATGCTACAGTCTGCAACATTTGATGTAGTGAAGGGAATCCACTTAAAGGGATAGTTCACCCAAAAATGAAAATTATCCCATGATTTACTCACCCTCAAGCCATCCTATAGGTGAATATCTTCTTTCAGACGAACACAATCGGAGATATACCTAAAAATATCCTGGCTTTCCAAAGATTTATAATGATAGTGAACACATGCATTTTTGAAGCCCCCCAAAAATGCATCCATCCATCATAAAAAATAATCCATACAGCTCCAGGGTTAATATCATTATTAACCATAATGATGATAAAGGCCTTCTGAAATGAATCAATGGGTTTTTGTAAGAAAAATATCCATATATCTCTGAAATGCTTACAATCTTCCATAGATCCTCTTTTAGAAATAAACAATTGTATTGGTGTATGATAAATTATGGAAGATGATCCTCTTAACATCTGTCTAGAAATGTTTAAATGCTTATTCCAATAAAAGCCTTGTCATGTAATAGTAATATATTGTAGTCATTTGTTCAGTTATTTCAAACATGTTCTTCATTTGAGTTGAATCATGTGTGAAGAGATTCAGACTGACGGCGTGTTTGAATACACACTTCATGCTGATTTACTGAATCAAACTGATAAACTTGACTGTGAGCAGAGCTGGTATTCTGTCCTCAAGCTGCAGGATTATTCACTTGATGATAATTCACTGATGATTTGTTCAGGACGGGCGTCTGTTCACTCAGGTTCACTCAGTTTGTGTGGATTCGATGTATGCGAACTGAGTGAACCTGCGGCGTCTGTCTCATCTGATCATCTCGTCACTTCCTTCGTCATGAGATTCAGTGTCATTCTAAAAGAGTAAATCAACTCAATCTCTCTCAACATTCATCTGTTTTCATATTTAAACACACAGGAATTATGATCATGTTCTTTTGATTTAATTATGAATCATTAGAGCTGCAGAACATGAAAACAATAAACTCACACAGTAATGAATTTTTCATGAACTCTATAAACACTGCTCTGACGCTTTTTTTTCTGTCATTTTATTTGAGAATGGAGACCATGTTCAGAGGTGAGAGAGACACTTTGACTCTAATCATGATGTTTATGACAGAAAGATGATTCTTAATAAGACAGTTCACTCTGATATATTTTTTGAAGAAAACCTCTGTGTTTTTGATCCATGGAAGTAAAGACACAGAGGTTTGGAGTGACATGAAGGAGAGGAAATGATAACTGAGTTTCACTTCTTCAAACACATTCATTACTATGAGAATCTGCCTTAACATTATTACAGACTTTCATTAAAGGAGACACACACATCTGTCCTGATTCAGATCAAACTCTGTGTTGAATTAAATCTTGTGTGTCTGAAGTGAATCATGATGATTCTAAAGAGGGATTTATTTGACACATCTGATAAACCTGGTGAAAAGGCCCTGAAAACAACACACCATTTAACTGCTAGCTATTTGTACAATACAAATAGTATACCATTTAGGGTATGAAACATGTCTCTGTCAGTGTGCTTTCATTTGCTTTTTAACCACAAGAGATGTAAATCCACCAATGGGTTAGATTTCCTCGAATCAGAAAAACCACAATGATAGTGACGTGAAACCTACCAGAGACACATGAGTTTTTTTTTTTTTTTTTTTTTTAATATTGTATATTGAACTTTTTGATGGTGTTTCCATTAAAAGAGAGAAATGGCACAAATCTGTCTTGATGGAGCTGAAAGTATTTAATCTTTTGTGGTTGAAGTAAAATATTATATATTGATATTTCAAAGTTAGTGTTTTTTTTTTTTTTCAGACACTTTATTGAGACAGTTTTCTTAATATTTCTTAATACCTGACTTAAATTTAGCAGATGCATATGTCTAAAACAGCTTACAATTGTGTGTGTATGCATGCACACTGGTATTCCCTACGTTACAGGGACCAAATGTCCCCACAAGTATAGTAATACCAGTACATTTTGACCTTGTGGGGACATTTTTTAGGTCTCCATGAGAAAACAAGCTTATAAATCATAGAGAATGATGTTTTTTGAAAATGTGAAACTGCAGAAAGTTTTCTGTGATGGGTAGTTGTAGGGGTAGAGTAAGTGCAAAGTATTGCAGCAAATGAAATCCCTCCTGCTCCTCTCTCTGACTGAAGCACTTAATTTGGCGATAGTGCAGTCAGTGCGTATCCCACTGGTTACAAACACACTGAACAACATACACTGTGTCTTTCAACAGCTTCAACAAAATGATTGCAAATAATTTTAGGTGACAGCAGCACAAATCAAAGAAAAGGACTGTTATTTACCCAGATCAGTGTTTCAAGTCATTCTGTGTACTCAGAAACTCACCTGCTTGCATTGCTTGCTTCACAATCATGTTTGTGAACATTCCGCTCTTGCTGACAAATTGTTTGAGGTTTAGGTTCCTGTGGCGGTTCTTGGTATAGTATGAACAAAAGATGTGTGTGGGTGTGGGTACATGCATTGGTTTGGATGTTAGAGGGGTAGTGTGCTTGTGGAAAGTCCTCTGCATCTGCTGCTTCCTTTTGTCTAATTTCACCACATAGTCATGTGCTTCAAATACAGCCTCTGTCTGGAGGAGTTTCATTCAGCATCAGCTCTCCACTCCCATCATTCAGGCTATCTACTTCAGGTAAGAAATACTTTTCATTACAGTTTTTATGATTAGCAAGTTTATAACCGTCTTACAGGGAAAGGCTTCAAATGTAAAATATTCACAAAAACAATGTGACTAAATTAATTTGGCGAGTCTTTGACTGATGCTTGTTATTGAACTCTGATCATATGTAGGCTTTTTCTTTTGAATGTGTGTGTAAAGAAGCTACTAAATCTGTCAAATGTCATAATGTTATGAAACGATGTGAAAGCTTTATCTGAGAAGCAGACCTGAATTTGTGTTATTATTAGAAAGACATGAAAAAATTACAGAAGATGAGGTTCTTTTACTGCTTTCCATCACAGATCATTAACACCTCATCCACAAATGTTTGTTGTTGTTTCACACTGCATGAACTTTACAGTTATTACAGTTGAACTTGTCTTTTGTAGAGCTGCTTTACAGCAGAATTTGGGATTGCCTCATTTATGTGCTGCGTCTAAACACTGATTCTGTTATTTCCTCTTTAATATTGTGAAGGAATCATAGAATTTCTATTTTATAAAAGTAAAGGTGACTTGACAAGTATAAATGTTGGTTTTGACGATTTGCAGATCAAAACCACAACCCTTCCTGTTTTCATTACAACTGAATCATGAATAACATCACAGTAACATGTGGAATGATTCAGACCTCTCTGGGGTTTCTGTATGTGGTTTCCTCTGTCGTCTTCAATCAAACCCTCAATCCTGACTGTGAGCAGAGCTGGTATTCAGAGGTAAGTGTTTTTCTGTGTATGCTAACAAGTTAAGAAATTAAGAGAGAATGAGAAAAAAATTAACATGTTAGCAGTGTAAAGTGTGTGTGTGCATGTGTGTGTGAGGAAACAAGCTTATAAAGCAAACAGAATGATGTTTTTAAGAATGTGAAAATGCAGAAAGTTTTGTGTAATGGGAGTTTAGGTGTAGGGGTAGTGTAGGGGCACAGAATATATAGTTTGTACAGTATAAAAACCATTACATCAATGGAGAGTCCCCGTAATGATAGGAATAACAGTGTGTGTGTGTGTGTGTGAAATGTGACTGATTATTTGAGTTATGTGAGTTGTTTATATATATATATATATATATATACCAAAATTACAGAAAACAGACAGCTAACATTTAAAACCAGACTAAAACATTCACTAAGACATTTTCAAAAAAGGCCTAAAAGTATTGCGGCAAATGAAATCCCTCCTGCTCCTCTCTCTGACTGAAGCACTTAATTTGGCGATAGTGCAGTCAGTGCGTATCCCACTGGTTACAAACACACTGAACAACATACAAGACACTGTGTCTTTCAACAGCTTCAACAGAATGATTGCAAATAATTTTAGCTGACAGCAGCACAAATCAAAGAAAAGGACTGTTGTTTACCCAGATCATTCTGTGTACTCAGAAACTCACCTGCTTGTGTCACTTGCTTCACAAACATCTGTTTGTGAACATTACCTCAGTTTCATCATCTTCTGTTGCTGACAAATTCATTGTCTTGTGTTTGATTTGATCAGGATGGATTTAAGATCGGAGATCCATCAGTTCCTGAAACGCTGATTGATCCTGTTATTTCAGTCTCATCGGATCGTCTCGTCACTTCTTGCTGTGTGAATCTGAATCATGAGATCATCTGCGATTCTGCGAAATCTGTAAATTTTGATTTTTCTCTCAACACATTTATAACACGTAGAACTGATGATTAAGTTTTTACCTGTACAGATGCATCTGAAGTGTTAATCCTTCATGAA
Organism: Hypophthalmichthys molitrix; assembly: GCA_037950675.1. Taxonomy (NCBI): domain Eukaryota; kingdom Metazoa; phylum Chordata; class Actinopteri; order Cypriniformes; family Xenocyprididae; genus Hypophthalmichthys; species Hypophthalmichthys molitrix. The sequence continues at coordinate 5,626,958 of CM075494.1, forward strand.
CATTATAAGTGATGATTTAATGATTCTTTCTTTTATTTCAGACTCATTACAGTCATGTGACCATGTTCAGAGGTGAGAGAAACATTTCAACTGAACTGAATCTTTAAGTTAAATAAGCACCACTCAGTGTTTATATGGGAACCACCAGCTGGGTGTTAAAAGATGTCTGTGTGTGTCTAAAAAATGTTTTTCTACAATATATATATATATATAAAATCAGAATGTCTGATCAGTGGTAAGAAAATATTGTTGGTGAAAATAATTTAACTTTTGTTCAGTGATGAAATTAACAAATTCTACTTTGTGATGATGAAAACTATATCACCTGTTCATCTTTGTTTCTGGCTTCCTTTGTAACAAATTTTCTGTTCAATTTTTCTGAGTCAAACTGCCCAGCTAAAGAAACACTGATTGTCATAATGGTGACCAAACATTTTCAATAAAACATCAACATCGAAACCTCTGTTAATACTAAAAAAACTGCAAACAAATGACAAATAAAGTCAGTCTGGTTTATAATTAGAGAGATTTAATGTCTTTTCAGTTGTTTTCATCTAATGCCGAGTTCACACAGCACAATTTTCAAAGTCGTCAAATTCACTGTCCTTTTCACACTGCACGACTATCTGGCATAGCATTCAGTCGCTGCTGTGTGCACACTGCATGATATATCAGCGACAGGGGGTTTCACCTTGCATGACTTTACAGTAGGAAGAATCGCTGACACCTCTGTCTGATCCACAAACTACATTTCACAACTAAGCACGCGAGAAGTTTCAGTCAGAACACATTTAACACAGCAGGATTTTGAATCACACAATGTTGATTCTCTCAGATCGCGTCTTTGATAATGCACACTGCGTGATTATCACAAGCAGCGATTTGCCTCCAATTTTGGGCATTTGTTGGTGATTTTGCAAAATCTGTTGGTTAGTGAAAATCAGGCTAAAATCATGCAGTGTGAACTCCGCATAAGGCTGTGGCTGGAAGTCAGTTGTAGTTCTTGTGTTTCTCTTTCCCTCAGTGATTCTGCTTGTTATCATCAGGTGTCTTCAATAAAAAAGCATCACTCAGTTAATCACTTAATTATCTAATTAACTCTAACACCAAGCGGCGCTAAAGGGATAGTTCACCCAAAAATGAAAATGATCCCATGATTTTACTCACCCTCAAACCATCCTAGGTGTATATGACTATCTTCTTTCAGACGAGTACAATCGGAGTTATATTAATAAATATCCTGACGCGTCCAAGCTTTATAATGGCAGTGAACGGTTACCACCAGTTTGAAGCTCAATAAAGTGCATCCATCCATCCATCAATCATAAATCTACTCCACATGGCTCCAGGGGGTTAATAAAGGCCTTATGAAGCGAAGCGATGCAATTATGTAAGGAAAATATCCATATTTAACACTTTACAAAGTAAAATAACTAGCTTCTGGCCATTCGACTTACATCTAAAGCGTAACTTGTGCAACGTACTACACTAAGTACTACGTTATACGCTTGGAAACGTCAGGGTGTTTATTGTTATATCTCCGATTGTGTTCGCCTGAAAGAAGATCACATACACCATATAGTCATATACACCTAGGATAGGTTGAGGGTGAGTAAATCATGGAATAATTTTCATTTTTGGGTGAACTATCCCTTTAATTTAACACTGGGATTTTGATGACTGTGAATGTGTTTTTCAGTGAGGAATGAAACTGCAGTGACTCCAGGTGAGTTTCAGCTGATAAATGTGTGTCTGATTCAGATCTGATTCACACCCAATCCAGTTTGAATGTCATTTTGGCTCATATTTGTGATCATTGTGTGTTTTAAAGATGTTCTGGATGATGTGACTCCGTCTCTCCAGCACTCAGGTCAAACATCAAGAGCTTTAAACCTAAACCTTAATATTGATTCATCATTCTTTCACATCAGCTGATTTGATATTTCATCATTTATATAGATCTGTTCTGGTGGCTGTTTGCTCTCTTCATCGCCATCATTATCGTCTTCATCATCTTGATGTGTTTCATGCTGCGGAAAAGGATCTTCAGGTGAGAGAAACTTTAATTGTGCCAGAAAGTCATGAAAACTAAAACTAAAATATAATGTGAGTGTCAGTAATGAACACAATATGCTTGTTTATTGACACAAATTACCCTCATCTATAAATACACACTTTATACAGCACAATTTTATAATTTCACTTTGTTTTCGCTTTGAAAACATCTGGCCCAAACTATAAAATTTCTCTCAATACATGGAAATACTAAGATGAATATAATATTAAATTAATAAGTATCATTCTGTGTTCAGATGTTTTCCAAAGGCAGCACCATCTGTCCATCCATGCAATGATTCAGAAAACTGGTGAGTGAATTGCCTGAGACTGAATCACATTTAAGGGCTGATGATGTTTTAGTGTACAGATGAGGTTTTATGAATATTAATGTTTAAATGAATCTAATTCTCACAGGGATCCTGAATCTGGTGTCCAAATAAAGGTCAGATCTGATTCTCCTGATTCACTGATTCACTGAATCACTCTAAATCTAATGGGACTGTGAAGAAGGTCAGATCTGATTCTCCTGATTCACTGAATCAATCTGAATCTGATCAGTTAAATGGCTCTGTGTCCAGAGGATGATCAGGATCTGCTGGTTTGAATCAACATGATTCTCAGGTCATTGTGTTATTGACTCAGGGCTGAAGAGTCTCTGACATCTACATCTGTTACAGTATAAATCACAGACTCAAGGATATCAAGCATTTGCAACTTGCTTTTTTGCACTCAATAATGAAATTCTGATGCCAGTTTCTTCATAACTGGTGTTTAAAAATTTTTATTTTTTTAAACAACAATTTTTATAGCAAACATATTATACTAAAACTTTGCATGACATAAGGTTCTTATTTTCAAATAAGATATAAAATATTTTCTTTTTCTATGAAAAGCTATGCATTTTTACTTATTTTTTTACCTGCCAGTGATAATTCCGCTGGAAAACTGTGCTGTTACTGAACTGAATCAACATTGAATCAAACTGAGCTGATAATGACTCTTTTAGAGCGGCTTTACTGAATCTGTGTTTGTTTAGACCTAAAACAGAACTAGAGAGGTAAATGACTAGTTAATTCTCTGATCAGTTCAACTAATAAAAAAATGACATTTCATGTTCTGGTTCTGCCTATTTTAGTGTTTTAAAAACAATACTGTTGTTGAAATGTAAAAAACATGCAATGCTCTGTGCTTGCTATTTTATGTTGTTAATCATGCTAAATTTTCCAATAAAGTCATGATACAAATCTATCATTGGTCACTGAATCACATCTGTTATTATAAACCTTTATTTTCACATGACGCTGCACCAGTGAGGAACTGGTCAGGGCCCTCTATGCATGTGTGTGTGTGTGTGTGAGTGAGAGAGAGAGAGAGAGAGAGAGAGGCCCTTAAGCAAGTAGCCCTCAGTATCTGTACATGTGATATGTGCTGATCCATGAGGACGGGAACACCCAGGCAGGGAATTTCTTCAGTAATGACTCCAGCTGCTCCGAGTGCCGGTCTGAACCAGAGAAATAATGAGCTGAGACAGCCAGAGAGATCAAGCCCTCGTCAGGAGACGCTTCTGAGGACTTGGGTGGCTGAAGATGAGAAAAAACAAATGAACTCACACAATAAATGCTTTCGAGCTCAAGTTGAACATGTGGTACTTGAGCTCAAACCCACCTGGATCTCAAACCAGAAGCTCCAGGCCGGAGCGTCAAGACCATGAGAGTACGATATAAAATACCCTCCGCTGAGGTCGAACTGTGGCGTTCTGTCACCGAATGACCAGCCGCTCAGAGATGCGCCGGCTTGAGGATGCATGTACAGAGACATGAGACTTGGACCTGAGTGAGAACAACATTAGACTTCAAATACTTGGAGATTATTCATGATTAAGACAGAGAGCGTGTTTGTGACTCTGAACTAAATGAGTCAAACACAATGATTGGATTATCAAATGCTGCTGATGGTTTCATTTTATTCTGTAAAACCAAGATAAATATTTGGACAGACAGACAGATAGATAGATAGACAGACAGACTGTGACAGTCTCACTAAGTTTGCACTTTTTCCTTAGTAGAGTTTGTTGTCATAGTTCTCATTTGATTCGTCATTCAGTTCAGGTGTGTGTGATCAGTTATCCTTGTTTGCCTGTGTACTTAAGTTCATTTGTTTCCTTTCATTGCTGTCGGGTCTCGTCTATTGTACGGTTGTGTCGGATTGCTGTTCTCTGTGTGTAGATTTACCTGTGGATTTATTAATGACTGCCTGCTAACCTTCATCTTTGTGTTCGTTTACACAAGTCTAAGTGTGACACAGACAGAGAGCTAGATAGACAAACGTGCATATATATAGCGAATACATATGCATATGTACACACACACACATTATATATATATATATATATATGGGTGGTTCTACAACTACGAACACTTTTGACTTTCCCAATTTAAAAAAAAAACAAAACAAAAAAAAACTTAATTTCAATTTTAACCATCACAGTCTGTAATACATATAAAAATATGAATGTAAGATTTTAATCTGGAACATGTTTATTGTTTATGGTTTTCATCTCTTCTTCCTACACAATTTCCTTACCGCAACATTACAATAACGGTAATTTTATACACTTTTCTTTTTTAATTTCTATAAAAATGTAATACATTTACATAGTTACTTTCAAGATTGGCCCATTTTTGTAAATACAGATATTAAAAAATAATCTAAAATTTGGGGATTTTAGATATTTTGAACTTATATTATAACAACCAACTAATTTGAGGCCTTCAGTGTTTTGTTTTGTCCTCTGGTTTCTTTTGTTTATCTTCCACTGTCTTCTTTTCTGAGTTTATCTGCTCTTTTTTTAATGCTCTTTTCCCATAACTATTCATATCTGTCAGGGTCTTTTCTCATTATGTCTCTGCATTTCTGTCATCTTATTAGATGAATTTGGTATCATCTAAGGTTGCAAAAAGGGAATATTTATATCTAGATTACAGTATAAAACCTGAATTTGTCTCTACCGCAATGCAAGGTCTTTACCGCAACACCTAAAACTGCTGCGGTAAAGACGTGTTGCGGAAATGACATTTTTGCTAATATTGCTGATAACTGGCAGCTAGCAAGGTCTGATACATCAGTTTTGACTTTTAGCACCACATATACATGTATTCAACAGTGATATAAATTCATTTTTAAAATGTAGTTCAGAATACACATAATTACTAAGCTGAATGGTAAGGACATAAATACTTATGAAGAAAAGATTATCTTAGTTTTCTGGATCTTGTGAGTGACCTAATGGGTGTGGTCCAATCTATAAGCCATGTGCTCACATGCTAATTTATGTTTTCATAGAAACTAGATTTGTTTGGCTTTGAACAAATGTCATATTAAGAGTCTTTTTTTCAGTGTTGCGATAAGGACTCAAAAGTATGGGACAGGTGTATTATTTAGATGAAAAAAAATCATATAAATGATTAGTAAACAAAAAAAGAACTTTAAGATGGTGTAAAATAACATTTAGGAAAAATCCGTTTGAAGTAATGTCATATTATCAAAATTACGCATTACGCTCTAATTTTACACATATCAGCATTGAAACCACAGGTGTGGGACATGAGCAAAAATAGTGTTTGGACCTATAAATGCTTCATAATTTTTCATTAAATCATATTATTCATTCATTATTTTTTAAGTCAAGGTGCGTAATGACACTGTGTTTATATTTATGAAGCTTTAGATGACAAATTTTAACATAAACCTTAAATTTCACTACAGGGACTTAAGTGCCCGTAGTTGCAGAACCACCCATATATATACATATATATTATATATATATATATATATATATATATATATAAAGCTGTAATATGCACTTTTCATGATTAGGTATTCACAGAAGCTGTAATCGTATTCACACTTATCTTTCTGATTAATTGTTAAGCTCTATGAGAAAAACAAGGTAACAAATCTTTTTGGGCTTAAGCCCCCTTAGCCCAGCCCTAACACCACTCCTGTATATCCATCGCTTGATGGAAATAACATCACAACATTTATTTCATCAAAAGGTGCATCAATATTTGGTGAAGATCTTGTATTGACAATGCAAGAGGTGAGCACTCTGTAAAGTCTCCTCCAGCACATCCCAAAAACTTACACTGAGGTTAAGGTTACGACTCAGAGTTGCCAATTCACGTGTGAAAACAGTGAATAATTCTTCATGCTTTCTTTTTCTTTCTTTCTTTCACAATGTTAACTGTGATTAATCTTGACATTGTCATCCTGGAATATGGCTATTATACTTCATCTGGCATGGTTGTTTAATGAAAAGTTATACACACCATGTTTTAGGGTTAAAAGAACTATTGCCAAACATACAACATGCTAGAAACATAATAATCACTGTAATAATGATCCAATAACAGACTCTTAAGCATTTGCCTGTTAAAATCCAAACAGTGACTTATTTTTGTCAGGGCAGTGTGTATAGTTTTATAATTATTTATAAATAAATAAAATATATACATATATTTAAAGTAACTATAAAACTTTTTTCAACTAAAAGCAGTTTTATAATTAAAAAATTGGCTTTGAAGGATGAAGTTATCAACAGTCTTTATTAAATTTAACAAACATCCAGCAGACATCATTCCCATTAGTTTCATGATAAAGGCTGAAGTCTCACCTTTGACCTCAAAGGTCATTTTAACAGTTCCCCATTCTGTCTCCTGTCTGGATAAGAGCCGGAACTCCAGCGGAGCTTCAGGAGAGAATTCAGGAGCCGGAAGATACCAGCTCTTCCTGAAACAATGAAGAAAGACGTCACTCTGGCAGCTGAACCCATACATAAACTCCATCATGATATACTCATTTGACCAGGAACTTGACTGTCACAACGTGTCAGTCACACGCGACCGACACCGCGACGTGATAAAAGGTATCTTTTACAAATCTGTATTTTTGTCCTTCTGCCACAACGGCAACGTGCAATGATTCCATTTTAGAAACGTTTCTATTTTTTTTGGGAAGTCGTGGCTGGAGCAACAACAGAAAGTATGGCAAAAGTCACTCAGTATGTACTTAAAATAATGTTTAAATGGTGTAATATTTATGGATTTGATTGATTATGTACTTATCCATTTCATTGTGACTGCCGTACGCTTGCCAAGAAAGCCCACCCACATGCTCTTCTGATTGGCTGGGGTTTTTGATTGATTTGGTTGCGAGTGCAGTGCTTACAGAGAAAACTCCGCCCACACGCTCTTCTGATTGGCTGTTTTTTTTTTATTGATTTTGTGGCATCTCGTGGTCGCATTGCATCTAGTGTGGACAGACAAACTGCTTATCGCATCACGTGTAGTTAGGACACGGTGTAAGGAACCTTGAGGAGCCGCAGTATGGTATGTGGTCCTGACAATGCCTGCGGATGCTGTCGTTGATCTGTGGGATATGAGGAGTGATGTGCTGCATGTCGGTGTAATCCAGACTGGTGATACATAAGCCCGAATCGGAGCTCTGCAGCGATCCGTTCAGCGCATGGAACCAGCGTGTGGTGTGCTGGAAACAGATGAAGGATGAACTCACAACTAATACAGTCATCAATTCAGCTGAGGATTATTTCATCGATTCATTGGATTTAGACACATTTTACTGAAGAATTCATCTATAGTGCATTAATAAAAAAAGATTAGCTTCATATTTGTGGCTCTTAAAGCATCTGCTTGACTATAACAGCATTACGGATCCCCTAAAGGGACCTTTACAAAAATAAAAAATATACAGAGTTTCGCGTGCGCTCGTGTTACAATTTCCGGTTTGTGTATACTATGCATCACTGCCTATGAAGAAAGCTACAGTATGGATGTGCATGAATTAATAAAGCTGTATTTGCTCAAAATTTGGCTTTCTTAGACCAGTTCATCTAGGATGAATGCAGCTAATTATTCATTATAATTTTTTTTAAACATGTGCCTCCCTTAAAGTCCTTTATGCCAATGGCTCTGCTCGCAATGAGCGCTGTTAGAACTGAATGAAAAAAATAAGCAATTCTCTGCCACCTGTAAGGATGCGTTAAATCTGACAAAGTGGTTTAATAAAGGGGCGTTTGATCTTGTGAAATGCGACATTTTTTTAGTAGGCCTACATTTTAGTTCCAGTATTTTTATATGGGACAATATAAATAACCTACTGCCCAAACGAAATCCAAATTTTTTCATTTTTACTGTACCAATGTTTTTAATGAACCATTAAACGTGGCATTATGACAATGCACACTGAGTCCATTTCCCAGCGCGATTTCTCAATTGCCACAAAGTCCTTGAAATATGATGCACTGCCCTAACGAAAGCCACATTTTGAGCACTTTTTACTTTTTACTGTATCAGCCTTTTTTTAACTTGGCAGAAAGAACAATGCACACAGCCATCAGCCCATTCATGTCGCGGTTTGCAAATGTCCCTTTAGGGGCTCCGTACAGCATTTACAGTTGTGCTCAGAATTATTGGCACCCTTAGTAAATATGAACAAAGAAGCTTGTAAAAATAAATCTGCATTGTTAACCCTTTTGATCTTTTACTAAAAAAAAAAAAAAAAAAAAAAAAATCTAACCTTTCATTGAAGTAAAAGAATTGAAAATGTAGGGAAAACCTCTTAATGAAATAAATGTTTTTCTCCAAAACATGTTGGCCACAATTATTGGCACCCTTTTATTTAATACTTTTTGCAACCTCCTTTTGCCAAGATAACAGATCTGAGTCTTCACCTATAATGCCTGATGAGTTTGGAGAACACCTGACAAGAGATCAGAGATCATTCCTTCATACAGAATCTCTCCAGATCCTTCAGATTCCCAGCTCCATGTTGGTGCTTCTTCTCTTCAGTTCACTCCACTCATTTTCTTTAGGGTTCAGGTCAGGGGACTGGGACGGCCATGGCAGAAGCTTCATTTTGTGCTCAGTGACACATTCTTGTGTTTGTTTTGATGTTTGTTTTGGATCATTGTCCTGATGGAAGATCCAACCATGGCCCATTATTGGATTTCTAGCAGAAGCGGTCAGGTTTTTATTTTTTATCTGTTAGTATTTGATAGAATCCATGATGGACCTCCAGCAGAAAAATAGGCCCACAACATTAAAGATCCAGCAGTATATTTAACCGTGGGCATGGGGTACTATTTTTTGCTAAAAATATGAATGGGAATATACTTCAGAGATATTTTACTCATAATAAATTCTAGGGATGCCAATAACTTTTCACTAACATGTTTTGGAAAAAAAAAACAGATTTATTTTTACAGTCATTTTTGATCATATTTACCAAGGGTGCCAATAATTCTGTGCACAACTGTATTATTTTGACATTTGAGCTATTTTTATATTTTCTGTTTCATTTTAATTTCAGTTAAAGTTTGTCATTTTATTGTGTTTGTCATTTTGTTTTGTATTTTCTATATAGTTTTTATGTTAGTTAACATGAACTAACAATGATAAATACTTCTACAGCATTTATTAATCATAATGTTAACCTCAACATTTACTATTACATTATTAAGATCAAAAGTAGTATCTGTAAACTATTAATTAATAACACCTTATTGTAAAGCATTATGATTTTTATAAATTCACAAGGATTCACAAAATGTTTGGTCTTAAATTATGGATCAATGCCCAGTTTATTTGGACCAGCTTGCTCCTCTAAATCTCAACCTGTAAGTATGATTAATAATTGATGTTCATATTTTCTAGCGATTGTTCAAAATTCATAGTTTTGTATGTGATGTTGTGTAACGTACACCCTAGTCTGTATGTTTCCTGCAAACCGGCTAACTCACGTTTCTGTAGTTCTGCTATTCAGATGTGGGTCCAATATTGTCTAAAAATGTGTCAATTAATGCAGCTTGTCTGTCTTATTACTTGGAGTAATGATCAAGGATAACTTTTGTTTACAGTGTGTAATGCATTATCAGCTATTCACGTTTGTTCTATCGTGGGAGTTTACAACATAGCTGTGGGCTCGGTTCGCTTACATGACTGTAAAACAAACTGTTTTTTTTCCTCTGCGTTTTTATTATTACAGTAGAGTGGAGCTTTATCTGTATTGTAATAGGATGTTAAGATGCTAGTCCGCGCTAACTAGTTGAAGTATTCTCTCTGTAAACAAACACTCATTGTAATGTCAAACAATGATATAGCCATTTTTTACTTAGTTTGTGTACACATCTGGCCTAGTTGTTTATCTTATGTTTTTCAGCTTCATTTGGCATTCAGTTCCCACAGGTGCACCTACATAAAGTATAACAGTGACGCTGCTATCACATCTTATAATTAACGCAAACTAATGTGACACTTACCATAGAGAAACGTCCTACTCCAGTCGTGATTGTGAATCAGTTTCTGGTTGATCGACTACTTCAGACGTTTCATCATCGGACTCGGGCTCGAATTGATACGGTAAAATCGATGCTATCTTTTCTGTCCATACATTGTATACAATGTTTTGCAAATTGATAGCTGTCATTCAGTTATGGCAATAAGCGTTTCGTTTCCGGGACGCGGTACGCGCAGTAGACCAATCACAAATGATTGGTTCATGTGACCAATCAGAGCAGTGTAGGCTCACGGAAAGGAGGGGTTTAGAGAGACTGATTCTTTGAACTGCTTCTAACAAATCGTTTACAAATTATTGAGAACTGAGGTGAAATTAAATGTATATTATGAGAAAACAAAAGTGTTTTTTGACCATGCATGCATGTAAACCTGTTGTAGGAGACTCCAAAAACAATATTTTAGGAACCTTAAAAAAGGCATAATAGGGGCACTTTAATAGGGGCACCCCTATCAAAGTAAGTATTTTAAAGTATTTCAAGTAAGGACAAAATTTTATGGTTTGAGTTTCAGGTAACTCAAAAAACCCTGCTGTAAACACAGATCAGTGACGGCAATACCTGGACAAAGACGCGTTTGGGTCGCGGGCTGGACGGGTCGGCAGAATACGGGAAGAACAGACCACAGCAGACCAGAACACACATCAGCGTGAACACTGACCCCAGACCTGCCAAGATCTGCTTTGTACTGCGGGACAGATAGATGAAATGTATCTGGAGAGAGACAGAGAGAGTTTATTTATTTATGAATTTGAATTAGAAGTGTTTGAATTTAAATGTTTGAATTTGAATTTACTGTATGACTCACAAAATAGGTAGAAAGAATCATGGTTGCCAGGGTAACAATTAATGCCAGGATGACATCGGGTGGGGTTTGGATTCCACTGCGGCCCTGGATGGGTGTAAAGACCTCAAAAACCACCCAAATGAGGAACATGATGTGGACGTACGGCACGGCAAGACCCGTCAGGTACAGGATGGAGTACCGCAGAGACGCTCCTGCACACACACACACACAGCACGAATGACCATCAGCACAAACCATGTGTCACTAGATCATGAATGACCTCATTTAAACATCAGAGCCCTGATTTCTGCCCTTTGACCTCATCTTGAGCTAAACTACTGCTGACCAGACACCTGAAACACCCTAAAAGGATGGCAAAATAAAATCCGGGTCACGGCACCAATGTCACACCTCCTGTTTGAACCGCCTGCTCTAAGCAGGACTTAACGGGTCCGCCGGCATGGGAGTCGGGCGCTCTAACGAGGAGGCTAAAGAGTTCAGGGGAGTGAGGATAACATGCACAACTCTTGCCAGCTTATGTCCATTACATATATATTTGCATACAGACATATATTACAAAAAAAAAAATATATATATACAGAATTAAGTAGTTGGCTTTTATATGGACACTGTACTGGAGCCAAAGCAAATTACTGGAATATTACCTTAAAAAAATATTTACTTTATTTTATGATGACAGCATATCATTTTTTCTACACATTATTAATCTATAGACCTGAAAAAAGAGAAAAAAAATCACTTACTTCAAATGTATTTACTTAAACTAGCACATACATATCATAAAATATAATTAATATCTTAAGCCATCATGATAGCTGTAAAAAAAAAAAAAAACCTGTCTCAAATAAATACAACAAATAAGCTTCATCTCAGAGGAATAATGAAAACACACAATGTTTTACTGTACTGTACTCATAACAGTCCACTAGTGGAGACGGGAGGAGTGTTTGTGAATCAGGTGTGTGTGGAGTGACCTCTGACCTCTGGCTCTGAAGTGCTTTCTGAGCAGCAGTTTGCTGATGAGTGGGAACACCACCATCATCATGGGCACATATGCTGAACAAAAGCCGCACAGCGTGAGGATGAGCAGCACAAAACACCAAAACAGCAGACTGACGTCGAAGAAGAGCTCAGCCAGATATACATGACTCGCACTCTGGACACAGACACACAGAGAGAGAGAGAGAGAGAGAGAGTTCAGCTGATTTGCTTCCCTTATAAACATACTGTGACATCGCATAGCAATATCAGGATCATTACTTTAATAACCATACTTACTATATGGCCACTGTCGCCTCTGGCTTGCTTAGGGATGCTTAGAGCCAGATTTACTAACAGCTTGTGCCAGCTGCTGCATAGATAAATTAACTAAATTAATAACTATTTATCTTTACAGCAGAAATGAATAAATACTGAACTTACTTAAGCTGGAGCGTAAGGTTTTTAAACTCAGGAAAAGTTTATTTTTAAAGTGTATCAAAGAAGTGCTGTATTTATTTACTTTGTGAATGAATCTGGACTTTGGAAGATGTTTTGTGAGAATATGTAGAATTATAAAACAAGTAGAGCTGCTCAAATGTGAAGGAGGAATCCAGTGTTTCTCATATAAAACACAAAAAGATTCATGTTCTGTTTATATATATATATATATATATATATATAAATTGGATATAAAGTCAAACCAAAATATATTTAGACACCTTGAACATTTCATTCATTATTGCAGTTTATTCACTATAGTTTAAAAAAATGGTAATAAAATATGACAAGATATAAGTTAAACTGTGTCAGAAAAAAATAATCTTAATTATGTCAGATAACACTCAAGCAAATGGTCAGATCAAAGTGTCTGAATAATTTTTAGGTCCACTTTATGAAGAACTTTTGGGTATAATATGTCACAGTTTATTTTATTTTGCTATCCTCACTTACATAAATAAACTAGTGTCCGAATAATGTCTGAATAATTTTTGGTTTGACTGTGTGTGTATATATATATATATATATATATATATATACATATACATATATTTATAAAGGAATGGTTTAATATAGGGCAGATTAAATATTGCCAAATGTAGACAATTATATATAAATATATATATATATATATATATATATATATATATATATATATATATATATGTATATATATATATATATATATATATATATATATATAAAGGAATGGTTTAATATAGGGCAGATTAAATATTGCCAAATGTAGACAATTACACTTCATAAGGTTTGTCTATATTCTAAATTAATATGAATGAATATGACAATATATTAAATGTTTTTTAATCAACAATTTTTAATTTCTGCTGTCTTTTAGAGTCTGTTTTTTTTTTTTTAAGAAATTAATACTTTTATTTAGCGAGGACGTCTTAAATAGTTCATAAATAGACATTTATAATGACATTTACTAACAGTTTTCAACACAGATAATAATCATAAATGTTTCTTGAGCAGCAAATCAGCATATTAGAATGATTTCTGAAGGATCATGTGAAATGTGACTGGAGGAATGATGCTGAAAATTCAGCTTTGATCACAACAATAAATTACAGTTTATAATATATTCATATAGAAAACAGTTATTTTACATTGTGATAATATTTCACTATTTTTACTGTATTTCCGATCAAATAAATGAGCAGAAGAGACTTTCAAAAACATGAAAAAATCCTACTGACCCCAAACGTTTGAATGAATTTGAATGATAAAACCTGTGATGTGAAATCCATCAAAAATTAATAGAATGAAGAAATGAACTGCTGATTTTGTGTGACCTGGATATATTCTAATAACTAATCTGGAATTTAAAGTTTAACTATACAAACACACAATATTTAATACTGCAAATACTGCAAATCCATGACAGCGAACCAACACACTTTCTTCACATTACTATGCATGCAGTTTTGATGAGCTCATATTAACTAAGAGGCTAAATGGAATATTTGTACTTTTACAAATGCTACTGATTAGGCATAAAACAATTATTTGATGAAATAAAGCTATTGCTTTTGCATTACATAGCGTGTTTAGATTTACATCAGTTCAGTTCACCAGGAACCAGAGTCGTTGAAGTGTGACATCAGATCTGTGACTTTAGTCAGCTGAAATCATAGAAGAGTGTTTCTGCCATCATGAACTCATGTGTCAGTAATGTGTGTTTTATCCCATCACTCACCCTGTAGTACAGGTCCTTGGCCAGCGTGTGGATCAGCACAATCGTGCCGGCGGCGGCGGAGCCGTACAGGCAGACGGCGGCGTAGAAGTGAGAGTACCAGAACATGGAGCGACCCATCCGAGTGACGATCAGAGGCACAATAAGAGCCATCAGCAGAGTCACGAACCAGCTAAAGATGACCACACACACCGCAAGTCTCAGATCACGCTTGTACCGGACGCCTGCAAAGACCAGCTGACATGTCAAAACATGCGTGTGTCACAGAGACCGGCCATCAATGCTTTCTAAAATCAAACACATCAATATGAAGCTGATGACATCAGTTATTCATATTTTATACTCTTCTTTACTCACATTACAAAGTGATGATGCCTGTGTGTACTTGTAGCATTCGACACACAACTGAACAGATTCATGATATTAAACAGCATATCAGTTATCAGCGATAGCATGATTTATTAAAAATTAAAAATAAATAAATACTACTGAATTGGTGCTGAATTGGCATTAAAATAAATAAACGGATAAATAAATTTTTTATTTATATAATGCTGCTGACTTTGCGTTAAAATGAACAAACAAATAAATAAACAAGTTATATGTTTTGTTTAAATAATTCTACTGGCATTAAAATAAGTGGATAAATAAAATTAATATTAATTAATAAAATTATATTTTATTTAATGCTACTGACTGCATTTAAATAAATAAATAAACAAATTAATGAATACATAAACAAATAAATAATATTTTTATTTAAATAACAGTACTGATTTATTTAAATAATGCTACTGACTTGGCTTTAAAATAAATAAATAAATGGATAAACAATTTTTAAAAAATAATGCTACTGACATTAAAATATATATTGCTATTAAAATAAACAAGTAAATAAATAAATTATACAAATTATAATAATCATAATAACACAGACACTTCAATAATAATAGACAATACTTTAAAATACTTTAAAATATTTTCCCAAAATATTATGCAACAAAATATTATATAATATTTAATAAGTATAATGAATTTGATCAATATTATAAACACATAGCAATTATAAGCCTTCTGATATTTGATAGAAAATCAAAAATGTTCCCAGGAAAGTGCCCATTAATGAAATATCTGATTAAAACCATTCAGTGATAACATGAAAATATGAAAACGCAACTAGTGACAGGCCAATATCTGGTCATGTGACCAGCACGTACCCACATTGCTGGTTAACATGCACTTCTTACACAGGTAGATCACCGTGGCGACGGCCACTGTGTAGTTGATGATGGTGCCGACGCGAGCGGTATACGCCACCATCGTCAATCCCAGCAGGTCGAAGAACACCATGTTACCATGGCGATACTGCGAGGAATCCGCCAGTTCATCTGACATCACCAGGTGCTTGAGTACAGACAGGATGTTGTCGCCTTGTAACAGAGATAAACAGGAAGTCCATCATTCTCAAAACAAAACACACACAGGTGATTTAAAGTTTAAATCTTTACAATCTGTTAAATATGAGTCGACACAGCTGAACGACCTTTGACACACATTAAACTCGTGTATTAGAGCAGCGGTGACATCTGATCCACAGAGAATTAATATAATGTATAATAAAACACAGCACTGGATCTACATTCTGATTGGACAAGGTTTAAAAGAAGTTATGCAAACAAACATGTTAAACACATTAGCAAGATTTTGCTTGCTTATTGGTCATAATCTGCCTATGGCTAGGCTAATGCATTGTCCTTTTTTGCTTTATTATTTTTATTAATAAATGTAATTACTTACTGAACATCCGCATCTTTCATCACATATTGCTGCAGTTTTATAAAAGTAATACAACAGTCAAAGATAAACATTATGGTACAGAAAAAGAGACACACACACAAAGAAATAAATCTCATCATATTATGAAAGCTGACAAAGAAGCTCTTAAGCAGTAACATGTAAAGAACACAGATGGGTCAGTTTACTAACAGACATGAACAACTTCTGCACAAGTTAAGGGCCAGATTTACCAACACCCTCCGTCAGCAGAGTATGGGAGGAGAGTATTCAAATGGGTCATGTGAGGTGATTTACTAAGGTTTGTGCTGGTCAAATTTGTGTCATTATTTACCAGCCCAAAAAAAGCACATCTTAAAGCAGATGCTAATTTGCGCTGCTCTTGGTAGATTGCGTTGATCATTATGAAAATGAATCGGCTGCATCTGTGTTCTCTATTTTGCGTGTCGTCATTAGATCGGCAGAACTTTCCACTCCCACTGGTGCTTTTATGGGATTACGCTTTCACACTAATTTACTGTTTAGTAAATCTGGCCCTAATTTCTATTCATAAAGACCCATAAAAACAATGTCCATCTTGGATTCAATCTGTCTGACTGCTGATTTGGTCAAAGATCTGTGTGTGAGACGTCTTATCTGAGCAATGACACACACAGCGAGTGACAAGTGTGTGTGTGTGTGTGTGTGTCTTGTGTCTCACCTGCTCTCTGGATGGAGTTGGTGGGGATTCGCTCCGGAGTGTCATATTTAGTATGATAGATGAAACCGTTCTCTATGAACGCAAGATCAATTCCTGCAGAATGAGATGGAAGATTTGCAAAAAGTCTTTAACATGATATGAATAGTAAACACTCCTGATTACCATTAACTTTTCTTTTTTATATATTAACAATACATCACTTAATGAAATATGATTTAAACTGTGTTAATACTGTTTTGTTGTTCGGTAAAGTTCTGGCGACCACAGCTGCCATGTTTTTTTATACCATACATTTCACAGATTTTTTTTTTACAGTGTGTATCACATACCAGGAATATTCCCAAAGTCCCTGTAGATGCGGAAGTCCGTGTTTGAGGGAATGAGTCCGCTCTGGAAAATCTCCTGACCGACCACTGAGGCGAACGGGTGGACGGCGGCTCGGGCGTACGCCTGGACTAGCCACGGGTTCTCTGGACCTGAGATACACACACAAACACATCTGCGGCTCATTCTTCATCGTTTACTCACACTCACCTTCACACGCTTGACAAGAATGATCACACTGTTTTTTTCCATATCATGGCAGTGAAAGTGAACAGACACACCTGGGTTTAGATCAGCGATTCTCAACCTTTCTGATTCCAAGGCTCCATGTAGGATAATATATTTCCTCTGGTTCATCTGCTTTAATGACAATGTTTTCAAAACATTTTTTTTTTTTTTCAATTTATAGAAACTTGGAGTTTCCTTAGATAAAAATTAGTAACTCAAATAGTTATAATAAGAAAATATAGCTGCGAGCAGCAATTATCGGGGCCAAGCACAACAGAGGCAAAATGAGAAGCAAAACAAACATGGAGCATCAAAACCAACTGTAAAATGATCAATTTTAGACATTTTTACAGAATGTTAGGCAAAATGGTTAAAAAAAAAAAAAACATAAATACAATCAATTTTTGTTTGATTTAATTGCTTGTCACTTTGACCAAAAGGTGGCGCTGTCACCAAATTGATGTTTTATCATCAGCGTGACAAGAATAACATACAGAGTTTGATGTCACATAAAATGACTCACACCTGACTTTCCATTTTTTTTTGCCACAACTATCAAAATTTTGACATTTGACAATTTGCATATAGTCAACCTGCTATATTCTCGGTTTCCCTACGGTGGTTTCGTTATATTATATATTACTATTATTAGATATTCTCAAAAGTTTTTTAAAAGCAAAATCACAATATTGGACAAACCATAGGGTGAAATGAAGCATGTTTGGTATTGTTGGACTCCGCAAGCATTCAGGAATCTAAGGACATAGAACAATACAGCATTTTACTACAATATTTAAAATGTGTGTGTGACGACCTCTGCTGTTGGTCTTGGGTATTGCTGCTTGGTACCTGTTCCCACAAATTAGCAGTCTATTGGATCCACCTGTGACCAGTGCTTCAGGTGCTCCTTTAAAAAGAGATTCCCAGTTGAGCCAAGGAGGAACTTTGGCCTTGGACTTTGTTTGGTTTTGGACTTTGTTTTGTTTGATTTGTTTTCTGCATTTATGCTTCAACATCGTATTACACTTTCAACCATGCACTCTGCCTTACACACTGACGTTACTGATGGACATAGAAACACTGTGATTTCCTTTAATTGTTTTCATTCTATTATTTAATGTTACCTTAATTTAGTAGTAAATAAATCCCTTGTCTTTGTTGCTTCCCTTGAGCCAGGGGTCGTAACAGGGTGACGCCCAAAATGGCCAATATGGGAAAATAAGATATCATTCGACTCTTCATGTCGCCCCAAATCTAATGAGACCACTTTTATGGTTTTTGGGCAAACCTTTCAGAATTATATGCACTCCTGAACAGTAGGTGGTGCTGTGGCGGAATGCTGCATGTAGGCTCAGGTCATGCTTGTGACGACATGGACCAAGACTTGTCTCAATACACTAAAGCATTGCGGAGACATAGCCTTGTATCCGATTTGCCTTGCTCTTCATCAAAATGCGTTTTTTTGAGAACGGTTAAGTTTATTAAAAAGCTTTTAATAACTTTTGCCAGCACTGTCTTAAAATGATATGATCCAATTTTGGTGAAAATTAGACAAAACTTCCAGGATGAGTTCAAAAAATTAAAAATGGCAGAAATATTTTCATGATCCAGTTTACCTGTCTGAAACACCAGCTCTTTCCCTCCCACTCCTGCCGCCTCCAGGTTCACAAACGCTCGCACCTGCTTAGCCCAGGGATGCTGGGTAATGAAGCCATGACTCGCCTGAGAGAGAGAGTGAGTGTGTGTGTGTTTGTGTGGCAAACACACAGTGAGACCATGAATGATGATGTAAGCGATTCAGATCAAACCATCTGAACACATTTCACTGAGATAATCACATGCTCGCTGAGGTCAAAGGTCAGCTGTGCCGTGACCTCTCACCTGCAGGTTGTTCTCCTCGGCTCCGTTGAACAGGAAGATGACGCCGTGTTTGAGAGGCGTGGAGAGATTCGCCAGAGAATGTAAAACCTCCAACATCACTGAGCAGCTGACAGCGTCATCACTGGCTCCTAAAACACACACACACACGTTATTGATCACACAGTACCTGCAGTTACTACTGACACACTACAGTAAAGCATGCACACAAATCTAGAGACATGATTCAAAGAAAAGATACTATAAAAAAAATACTATAGATACAAATACATACATCCATTTAAATGCAAGATGCTGATAATGCTGATGCGAAAATAAAATGTAATCCTGTCAATCAAACGCAGTCCTAAAACTAAATCCCAAATCATAACTTACTGGGATCTGACATCAATCCAAACACAACAGAACAGCAATACTGTAACTAAATCAGGTACTGTCTCAGACCCCCACTGCCTATTAAAACACTCATACATATGCATCTTTTGCATGCAGACATCATCTGACCAGATCACTGAGACTCTCTCTCTCACACACACACACACACACACGCACACACTCTCTCTCTCTCTCTCACACACACACACACACACCAGACCTGCAAACTCACAAGAGGTGAAAAAGGTGACATGTTTACGAACTAAATTGTTGTAGTAGGGTCTGGAGACATGCTCCCCTAGGAGAAATTTTTATGATTTTAATATGTAAACAAAGCATTCTGGTGCACTCTGACAATAAAATAATGGGAAAAGACAAAAAAAAAAAAAAATTAATGACACTAGCTTTGATACAAATTTCACAATTGGATTTGATTTTGATTCATAAGCTTACGATTTCGATTTCGAATAACTTCGATTCAATACTTAAAAATGGAAAATTTCCTCAAAGAAAAAATATCTCTCAAATTATGCTGTATACAATATTTAATCCCAGTTGGTACATAATTATAATATTAAAGCTTAAAATTAATTAATAACGTTATACTAATACATTTTTAATGACATGAACTCGTTTTGATGACATTAAAAAACGTTTCTACTCGTTTTTTTTTTAAATATGAACATTTAAATGGTGGCATTAGAGTAACATTAGAATAAATATGAAATATAGTGCATATATTTAGCAAACCGCTGCTCTCAGTTCATTTTTCTAGCTGACTAACAAGTTTTTGGACATTGAAGGCTTTTCTGAGGTAACAGTTAAATGTGATGTTTACTGAGCCGTTTTATTGACATATTTCGCGGTTGAAACACTGATTGAGCGATTATTCGGCAAGCTGTACTGTATCTTTCAACATCCGTTTGGTGTTCATTCAATGTTTATTATTATGTAACTAGTAAAGTGGAAAAGAAGATCAGTTTCGTGAACCAAACTGCTTGAACTGAGGCGCACGCAAAGAGCGCCAAAGCAGTTCGCGGGCGCGGCAGCTTAAAGACGTCTATTGTGAAAACTGAAATGAGACTTAACTGAGATCTCTGAAAGAGGAATTAAGAAAGAAGCACCAACTCATTAAAGCTTATAAACTCAACAATGTCTCCAGAGCTATATGAAAGGACAGCAGGTTCACTTGCGAAACGTTGATTAAACGTTGTAGAAACGTACCCGGGCTGTTGGCCACCGAATCAAAATGGCAGTTTGCGAGCATGAAGTGCTGCGCGCTCGTCTTCGGCTCTAGTTTGACGGCGATGTTGGTCACACGGTCATAGTAGCTGATGAAGCCGTTGATGCTGAATGAGCCTGTGGGCCGCTGGACGTCCACCGTGATGGAGTGAGGTCCGGTTTCGCTCTCAGACCGGATCTGCTCGATCTGATCCAGCAGGTAGTTGACCGTGGTGATCTCGTTCTCTGGGCTTCCAATGGTCCTCGGCCCGACGCTGGTGATCCGCTCCAAATGCTTCCTGATACAACATGACACAACTTTACAT
The DNA here is from genome assembly GCA_037950675.1 of Hypophthalmichthys molitrix. Taxonomy (NCBI): domain Eukaryota; kingdom Metazoa; phylum Chordata; class Actinopteri; order Cypriniformes; family Xenocyprididae; genus Hypophthalmichthys; species Hypophthalmichthys molitrix. Next base: position 5,648,231 of record CM075494.1, read on the forward strand.
ATGTGAGCACAAATGTACTGCTATGGCTTTTGTACTGTTTTTATTCTATTGTTATTTATTTATATAGATGATGAAGTTACGTTAGGTTTTTTTCCTATCCGAAAAGCCAAATTTTCATTGTATCTGTGTATATTGACAATAAAAACTATTCTATTCTATGTGGATGTATGAAACATTCACAATAAGATAAACAGCATTCATTTAGAAACGCACATTTTCATTTAATGCCAACTTTAAGCATCAGCAGTAGAGATATTTCCAGAAGGATATGTAAAAACAATACTGAAAATATAATTTTATTGTCACCTTAATTTAATGTTTATTAATAGTTAATATTTTTTAGTATTATTTTCCATTTTATTAAATTAATGCTTAAAACAAGAATGAATGTTTAAATTTGTCACAGCTTATATCTTTATCCTTCATGTGACCTTTAATAATATTACAATTATATTTGATAATATTGAATAATATTACAATTTTTATTGTTAATCATATGAGTCTATTTAAAGTTTTTTCAGGGTCTTTCACAATCATGAACAATCATGATATAATATAAAAACACTGTAATTTTTTTTTCATTGCAATTTCATTGCATTATGGTGATTTACCATGGTATTACCATAGTATTCTTGAAGTGACATTTAAATACTATGGTATGGTAATCATGCAATAAAACAGTAAACATCAAAGTGCCATAGTAATCCCACCTGACAGCATGATTTTACTATGGCAAAGCGTACCTGGCCCGGAGGGCGTTGAAGTGTCCTGTGCTGCTGCTGCTGATGAGCTGCTGGACTGAGATCAGAACCAGAATCCACACCAGACACATGAACCCAAGCAGCAGAATGACAACAGTACTCTCACCCAGCAGCCCAGCGCTCACTTCAGGCTTCTGATTGTGACTCCGGAGCCCCTTCTCGTTGCAACTGTCTGGGTGCTTCTGCTGGTTGTGTTGGGCTCTGTTTCTGATTGTAGAGTCTCTCTCACTGATCGGTATAGTGACTGGATTGCTCATTACGTTCTAAGATCTGCTGTCTGTTCAGAAACTAATGTATCAAAAATCCTACTTGAAAGCTTTTTTCTCATTCTCCAATAATCACTGATTCTTTATTGCTTTTGTTGAGACACGAGTGTCACTAGAAAGGAGAAATGAGAGTCTCTTCCTGGTAAGTGTTGCAGGAGGGTGGAGTTTCTGAAAAAAAAAGGAAACAGGAAGTGTGTTATAACTTCTACAAACATTGACTGATTTGGATGAAACTTCAGTTGTGTGTTCATTGTAGGAGGCTGATCACATGGATGTGACTATTGTGAGTCACAGTTATAGCGCCACCAACTGGCAACAGGAAGTGTGTCACTTTCAAAATGCTTTGAAATCGCTTTCTTATTTTTACCCAATTCGCTTCAAACTTCGCCAGAATAATGTCAAGACATGGCAGATGTAGACCTGTGAAAGGATTCTTGATTTCTTAAATACTGTTACTGTGGCAACCCGTCAAACTTTTATAATATTCTTGGGTGTTTTTGATGCTCTTAGCATGCTACAAATTGCACAAAACTCGACACACACATCAAAGTTGTCAGCCATTAGACATGGCTGGGGAAGAGGGGCTCTATAGCGCCACCTTTTGACAAAAGTTGGGGGGTTATTCTTACCTACAGTCACCAAACTCTGTACATGCACCGATCAGGCATAACATTATGAGCACCTTCCTAATATTGTGTTGGTCCCCCTTTTACTGCCAAAACGGCTCTGATCCGTCGAGGTATGGACTCCACTAGATCAGTGGTTCCCAAAGTGGGGGTCACGACCCCCCGGGAGGTCATGAGACAGTGAGGGAGGGGTCGCGAGATGACTTACAGAAATCAAAAAAAAAATTTTTTTAAACGACTAGAATAGCATATTTTATCAATAATTGTAACAAAATATTAAAAATAGTAGTTAAAAAAACATGCAAATAAAAAAGCCATTAACATTCGATTTTCCTTCCACTCGAGTGTGACTCTTGAGGTGATTACAACAGATTAACGACATATTAGCAACAGCATCAGTTGCAGCAGGTCAATTTACAGCACCATGTTAAACATTCAGACATGTGCACATAGGTAATTCTTTAGGCTTTAAGCTTTGGATATTATTTTTGTCGAAATGAAACGCTGGTTAATATCGACCAAAAAAGACAACGCAGGGAGGCCAGCGGAGGAGAGCGGAGAAGCACCACCGTCATGCCTTTGCAGTACATACTGTATGCAGCACGCGCTATTGTGTTCCTAGTATTGGTAGGTTTAGGATTACGTGTGGGGGAGAGGTTAGGATTAGGAGTGGGGTTAGGATCAGGCAATCAGATAGCTACTTCAACGAGGGGGGTAATAATTTGGCAGGGAGTCAAAATTCTGCACTGCACCGCATCCGTGTGCAGTGTGAATGCTCTAATCCATTAATATGGGCACAGAAAAAAAAAGCGCACAGCAAACAGAGTATGTGTGAAGCAGGCGTTAGTGCGTGTGCGCCATAGTGCACAATGTTTATATACTTTAACCACCTCTGAGGATAGTGGGGGTCGCGAGTCACTGGCATTGTTATTTTGGGGGTTGTGGGCTGAAAATTTTGGGAACCCCTGCACTAGACCCCTGAAGGTGTGCTGTGGTATCTGCACCAAGATGTTAGCAGCAGATTCTTTAATTCCTGTAAGTTGTGAGGTGGGGCCTCCATGGATCTGACTTGTTTGTTCAGCACATCCCACAGATGCTCGATTGGATTGAGATCTGGGGAATTTGGAGGCCAAGTCAACACTTCAAACTCATTGTTTGACACTTTGTTTCTTATCAGAAGTAACAAAGCAGAAAGTTTATTTTGATTAATATTGTTTCCATGAAAGGGTGTACATGGTCTGCAGCAATGCTTGGGTAGGTGGTACGTGTCAAAGTAACATCCACATGGATGGCAGGACCCAAGGTTTCCCAGCAGAACATTGCCCAAAACATCACACTGTCTTCTCCGGCTTGCCTTCTTCCCATAGTGCATCCTGGTGCCATGTGATCCCCAGGTAAGAGACGCACACACATCTGGCCATCCACGTGATGTAAAAGAAAACGTGATTCATCAGACCAGGCCACCTTCTTCCATTGCTCCGTGGTCCAGTTCTGATGCTCATGTGCCCACTGTTGGTGCTTTCGGCGGTGGACAGGGGTCAGCATGGGCACCCTGACTGGTCTGCAGCTATGCAGCTCCATACACAACAAACTGTGATGCACTGTGTATTCTGACACCTTTCTATCAGAACCAGCATTAACGTCCTGAGCAATTTGAGCAACAATAGCTCATCTGTTGGATCGGACCACACGGATCAGCCTTCGCTCCCCACGTGCATCAGTGAGTCTTGGCCACCCATGACCCTGTCGCCGGTTCACCACTGTTCCTTCCTTGGACCTCTTTTGATAGATACTGACCACTGCAGACCGGGAACACCCCACAAGAGCTGCAGTTTTGGAGATGCTCTGACCCAGTCGTCTAGCCATCACAATTTGGCCCTTGTCAAACTTGCTCAAATCCTTACGCTTGTCCATTTTTCCTGCTTCTAACACATCAACTTTGAGGACAAAATGTTTACTTGCTGCCTAATATTTCCACCCACAAACAGGTGCCGTGATGAAGAGATAATCAGTGTTTTTCACTCCACCTGTAAGTGGTCATAATGTTATGCCTGATCAGTGTATATTGTTCTCATTGATCCGGACAACTTTCTAATTTACAATCATCAGCTCCGACCAACAGGAAGTCAGATATTTTGGTCTGAATGTGGATTTTTTGAATAGTCTGAGTTTTTAAGTACTCCTTGTAGGAGATTCATACAATCACCACTAAACTTGGTCAACATGAAACAAAGACACTGAAGATGCTAAATTTTGAACGATTATAGGATATAATATCCTATAATCCCATAATTATAGGATTATAGGATATCTCTAAAAGTGTTGCCATGTCGAGTGATTCCATATCTACTACATCTACCATGTTTTCACTATCATGTGACCTACCAGCATCAGCTGCATCACTTCACCTTCATTCTCATTTGGCCTCATGGGATAGCAAAGTGTCCATCATGTGTCTGGAAGAAGTAAGTCATCTGGGTACTGTTTTTTTTAAAGGTAGAGAATATAGTAGAGAAGTATTGGATTTCTGATGCAGCGATTGTCACCAGGGCTGTACCCACCATTGAGGTCCTCGAGGTCTGGACCTCAGTATTTTTTCCGTGGTGTATATAATAAAGGTTGTAAAATAATTTCCCTACCAAACTTTATTTTGTGACCTTGGTAATTATGAAACCCTCCATACAGCCCTGGTTCTCACGGATTCACCAGGTTCCGCACACTTGAACCCAAGCAGCAGTTGCAGTTCCTGCAAATGATGGACTCACGCGTGATTTTCAGAAGTGTCACAAGTGCACTTGTTCAAGATGGACACTCAAGATGGCGGTGCACCCTGATGGCTGCAGGGCAGGTTTTTGTTTGTCAGAAACTAAAAACAGATATATTTGATTTTAAAACCAAAAAATGTACTGCTGACCGGACACAGAACTATATTGTTGCTGCTTATATTGTTATCATTACGCTGCTGTTGGCTGACAAACATATATCAATGGTATATGTTGTAAACTGTTGTTACTACTTTTGATTCATGCAGCCAGCTCACTTTTTTCTCTGTGATATTAAATGCGATCGATCTATCAAGAGAAGAAAGCCATCTCAACTCTCCTGGAGAACAATCAGCTATCAGTCACTCTCTTGTTGGTGAGCACTTATCGTTTTATACCACTTGTTCTGTTCTTTATTAGAGTGTTTTGTTTCGAGGGTTTCTGTTTAATAAATCTGATACTGCTGCAAATAGATCCATCTTCTCAATTTATTGCAACCTACACATGACAATAATAAAGTATATTCACATAATCTATATATAAAAAAAAAACAAAATGACATGTTAGAGTAGTAAAACCAAGATATTGTTATTTGGGGAGGAACCCCATTTTTGAGTCGATCTGATTCACACACTGCTGGTCCTGAAGATGAACTTTGACAACTTTGGATGATGCTTCTTTGTCGTGTCAATGTTGATCATTGATCAAACTCTGATGTGCTTCTCTCCAGTGTGAATCCTTCCATGTGTTTCTGACAGATTGAATCTTCATTCGCAGTGTGAACACTTGAACATTTTTTTTACATTGTGAATTTTCTGGTGCTCTTTCAGTTCATCATCGGCAGTAAAGGACTTCCTGCTCTTAAACACATAGCGCCATGTCTTGATTTACATTTGAATCTTTTTTTACAATAAGGAGAGGTAACCACTTCTCTTTCTCCTTTCTTGTTCACATACTTCAAGTCTAAAAGAAACATTAAATCATGAGAGAATTCAAATGAGAGACAAACATGAAAAGTGAATCCCAAAGTCAAGATCACTAAAATGGCTGTTGAACAATTCCATCAAATCTTGTCGATTATGATCTATTTTAATGTGATGAAGATGATATGTATTAGAAATAACTAGCTTGGTCATGAAAGAATGAAAATCTTGTGAGCATCAGCATGTTCTTCAGCATGATGAATGAATGAAGAATAAACACCAACCTCTTTGTTCTTCAGTATCTTCAGTGTGTTTCATTCTGCAGGTTCTGGATCACTCATGTTCTCACTGTCCTCTCCTTCCAGACGCTTTCTGGTATTTCTGCCAAAAAATTAATAATTAAATCTGCAAGCAGTATTTGCATCTACAGTCAATAATAAAGTTTTACTGGTTTATCACTTTCAACCAATAGCTGGTATGGTCAGAGTGAGGTGACAATAACAATCGCAAAGTTTGGTGTCAATATGTCAAAGCATTGCAGAGATACAGACTCAACAGTCAATTTGGCATCAAGCCTCTAATTTGTTGCTGTGGTAAATGAATACGGTTTCGTCCATCAACACGAAATCCATAACTTTTTGCCAGGATGATCTGAAGATGATATGATTCAGTTTTGGTGAAAATTGGACCAACGGTCTAGAAGTAGTTAGAAAAAATATGATTTTAAAGAAAATCAAAATGGCGGACAGGAAGTTTGGCTGACTATGGCAAAATTAGCATCAATGTTCTCAGCATGACCCAGGGAATCTATTAAGACCAGTACACTACAATACACCACATTTATATAAAGCATTTAAAGCATTTTTAAAAATTTCATTATAACATTTGACCACAAGGAGGCGCTGTCTCAAAACCTATTGTGTACCTTCAGAGCTTAGTGACGTTGGCACATTCTGAGTTTCATAATGGTACATCAATGCATTCATATAATATAGCATTTTATATCAGAATACTGTATTGTAGTCAATAGAAATTTCATGTTTTTTTTTTCAATTATTGCGCCACCAAGAGTAACAATCCCACCACTTTTTGTATGTGTCCTCAGGGTGAGCCCATACATTTGAGTGTAAAATTTGGTGAAAATATCTCATTTCATTTTGGAGTGATAGACATTTATATGTATGAGAACATAAAAATCCTATCAAAATTTTGACATTTGGGCATTAACATTTAGTTAACCAACTTTCCTACAGTGGTTTTATCGGACTAACGGTTTCAAAGATATTTGCAAAAGTTTTTTTTAAGTGCTAAATCACATTGCACAAACCATAAGGCGAAACCTAGCATGTTTAGTATTGTTGGACTCGGTAAGGATTCAGGAGTGAAAATGAGTCAACCACACCCAAAGTTATAAGCATTTGAATCTTTGACTAGGTGGCGCTGGCTTGAAATTTCTCAGGCTCCTTTGGGGCATCATGCTGATGACCCATACAGAGTTTCATAATGATACACTAATGTGTTCATAAAATACAGCATTTTAGCACAAAATTCAAAATGCCTGATATAGGAATTATAGGAAATCTGACAAGACCACTTTAATGATTTCTGGACAAACCGTTCAGAAGTTATAGCCATTTTTTATTTTTATTTTTTATTTTGCTTGCGATGACATGTACCAAGTTTGGTATGAATATGATAAAGCTTTGCGGAGATACTGCCTTGAGTCCAATTTGGGGTGCTCTACATTAAATTTGTTTGTATGTTATTTGAGAATTGTTAAGATTATCAGAAAGCTTTTAATAACTTTTTGCCAGCATGGACTGAAGATGATCTGATTTGATTTTCATTTTCTAGCCATTATGGTTTATTTATTAGCACAAACGTAAGTGTAACTTTGGACAGTTGGTGGTGCTAGAGAGATTGAGTTAGAGACTCCAAATTTGCTATGGATACATTTCAGACTACCCTCTATCAGTGTGCCAAATTTTACCATATGGTGCTATGATTTTGACAAAGTGACTTTGTTTCTCATCACATAAAGAGGAACTACTTACCGTGATCTCAGACTGCGGTTATGTTGTTTCTCCACTGCATGGATCTTCATGTGTATCTTCAGGTGACTTTTAATAGTGAAACTCTTTCCACACTGATCACACGTGTGCAGCTTCTCTCTGCTGTGGATCATCTCATGTGCTTTCAGATTTGATGAACAACTGAATCTCTTGTCACAGTGTGAACACTTGAAAGGTTTTTCTCCAGTGTGAATTCTCTGGTGCCGTTTTAAATGTTCAGCTGAAACGAAAGTCTTCCCACACTCAAAGCACATGAACTCTCTCACACCAGTATGTATTTTCTGGTGTGTATGCAAATTTTGCAGTAGTGAAAAACTCTTTCCACACACAGAACATGAATGTGGCTTCTCCTTCGTATGAACTGTCAAGTGTGTCTTCAGGGCTGATGACCCAATAAATGTTTTTCCACACTGATCACATGTGAACGGCTTCTCTCCGGTGTGAACTCTCATGTGAATCTTAAGGTTTGATGATTGTGTGAAGCTCTTCCCACATTGATCACACGTGAAGGGCTTCTCTCCAGTGTGGATCCTCATATGAAGCTCAAGATTTTTTTTGTTTGTGAATCTCTTCCCACACTGATCACACACGAACGGCTTATCTCCAGTGTGGATTCTGATGTGATCTTTAAGATGTGATGATTTTGCGAAACTCTTTCCACAGTGATCACATGCGTGTGGTTTTTCTCCTGTGTGAATCCTCATGTGAAGTTCAAGACTTGTTTTTTGTGTGTAACTCTTCCCGCACTGATCACATGTGAATGGCTTCTCTATAGTATGAACTTTCATGTGAAGGTGAAGACTTTTTTTGTTTGCGAATCTCTTTTCACACTGATCACACATGAATGGCTTCTCTCCGGTGTGAATCATAATGTGTTCTTTAAGGCTAGTTTTGAGTGCAAAACTCTTCCCACACTGATCACATGTGAACGGCTTCTCTCCCGTGTGGATCCACATGTGTTCTTTAAGACGTGACGATCGTGTGAAACTCTTCCAACATTGATCGCATGCGTAAGGCTTCTTTCCTGTGTGGATCATCATGTGTCCCCTAAGATGTGGTTTCTGTGTGAATCTCTTCCCGCACTGATCACATGAGAACAGCTTCTCTCCAGTGTGAACTCTCATGTGAATCTGGAGACTTGGCTTTTGTGGGAAACTCTTCCCACACTGATCGCATGAGTACGGCTTCTCTCCTGTGTGGATCCTCATGTGTACTTTAAGGCATGACGATCGCATGAAGCTCTTCCCGCACTGATCACATGAGAACGGTCTTTCTCCAGTGTGGATCCTCATGTGCCTCTCAAGACTGTGTTTGTATGTGAAACTCTCCCCACACTGAGTGCAAGTGAAAGATTTCTTGGCTTTTCTTTTCTTTGATAATATCTTTTTAGTCTTTGAGTGACTCAAAGGTTTTTCTCCAGGTTTGTCATGATGTTCCTCCTCCACTTCACTCAGTTCTTCACTCTCCTCGCTCTCTTCCATCAGGTCTGAAATGAAAGAAAAATAATTCATTTCATTTTCAGTGCATCAAAATGTAAAGAGAGAAACATGAAGTGAAAGGGCATACAGTAAAAGTGAGCCCTAAAATATTGTGATCATTTAGGTTAACTTTTATAAATTATTTATGTATGTCCCAGAAAATCTCCATGAATAAGGTACAATATTAATATTTGATCAACAATACGTATCTAGCATAATATAAACACTAAAAAGATAGATAGATTTTCAGTAAAATATCTATCTATCTATCTATCAAACTTAACCTTAAAACCTAAACTACTTTGTTTTTTTTTTATCTAGTTAGTATTTGTTATGCTAAATTTATGTTTTTTTTAAAAAGATGCACAGAGTGTGACATCATATCACGATCATTGCAGTGTCTGTAGAAATTTAACATGCTGAAAGTCTAGAGTAACCACAGCTTTAACTGGTTTTAAATTAACCATTTATATCAGCATCATCAGTGTTCTACATGTTTCGCTCAACCCTGTTACTTCTAACATTATTTTACTCCTTTCCAAAAATAGAGAATTTCTTAAAATTGTGACATCCAGGAAGAAGGACAAGAAAATAATCTCAATCCATTGTCTCAGTTTTTACACAAACTGTACAGTGTTGATCACATTCATCAACGCTCTTACCAAAGTTACTGTAAGAAGAATAATCTATATAACTATGAACAACGTCTATAAAAAAAAACTTTATCAGTAAATCTGAATCTAAATGTGCAGAAGTGTTTGAATCTTTCTAACATGAATGTTGTTCAGCATCATGAATGAATGAAGAATAAACACCAACCTCTTTGTTCTTCAGTATCTTCAGTGTGTTTCATTCTGCAGGGCTCTGGATCACTCATGTTCTCACTGTCCTCTTTAATAAACTCAGTCTTTGCAGATTTCAGCTCTTCCTGATGCTCTGATGCTTGTCCGATGGGAATGTTCTAGCATTTATTAGGGAATTGCAGTGGGAGGAGCTTCACTGATGATGTGATTGTAGTGGGAGGAGCTTTACTGAGATGAATTCCAGTGTGGGAGGGCCTGATCTGCTCAAATCAAATATATGATCAATTATGACAGATTGTCTTTTTTTATCATACAACTTTAACCCTGATTCTTCAGGTAGGGTCAAATCTAGCATAAATCATAAAGTTCTCACCCGCCGCAGACTGAAGCTCTTCAGGAATGATGGAGAAGACTCTCTTGTGCTTCTTCTTTTTGGGGGCTCAGTTTGTAGTAAAGTCTCACTGAATGCAATTGTAACAATAAAAATAATCTACTTATTTTATTGGTTACAATACAAAGCAGTTAACATAAAAATGTAAAATAATCTAGCTTTATCCAGCAATATTGTAGATCCCTTGATCATTTATCCTTAATGCAGTTCAGCATCTGATGAAGCCTTTTAATCCTCAGACTTTTATATTTCTTTTCTGGAAATTCCAACTTCATATTAATAATCAATTGATCAATGTCTTGTATGATCCTGTTGTAGGAGTATCAGTCTCTGTAACTCATGATTAATTCACCGGATGTCCTTCCTCTGTTGTTTTTGCTGTTGTCTAGCGTTCTTCTAGCGTTCTTCCTCTCAACTCTGCTTGAGGTTGCAACATGCTCTCTTCACCCCTGTGTCCCTTCTTGTTAACATTTCTGTTTAAACAGTTCAAACTCAAGAACTACAATTTTTAGCATATATCCTGACTGTTATATCCCTACTGTTTCAAACAGCAAACACTCAGAATAAAGTGAGATGATCTGAATGTCTTGTTGAATGAGTGTTGATAGTCTGAGGATCATCAATATTAACAGAGAAACTGCTGAAAACACTTTATTTTGTATGTCTTGGAGGTTAAAGCAGTTAAAGGATAACAAGCATAATTTAGTTATTTATCTGATTCCAATATAAATAATCTGTCTTTCTTGGAACTAATAGGAGAATGTATGATTTAACCAGAATAAAAAAAATATATAATCACTTTAGCTTTAAGCATTATCAGTAATAAGAGGAAAGATTCTCAAAGCTTTAAAGCAACAAAGAAAAGTTTTTTATTACTTCACATTTAAATATACAGACAGTTAAATGGAACAACATACTGTATAGAAAAACTTACCAAAACCAATTTACAGTAAATCAAAAGACCATAAACCTGAAGGCAAATGGCTGGTGATCAAGAGAGAGAGAAATACATTAACATATTCTCCTCAATGATGTTTCAGCAGTATCTATCTAGACTGTACATTAGGATACTTTAATGTCTCTTTTAAGTTCAGAACAATTATGTTCAGTTTATAAGCAGTCAGATGAGACCAAACATGTTAGAAGACACTAGTAGATCAATAGTGTGTCCTGTGAAGAAAATGGCAGAGATTAGAGGTGTAAGAGACACAACAGTCCTCAATCAGCATAATGACGATTCCCTCACATCTGATTCAGAGCATTAGCATACTGTGATGATGATGAAGGCCATTTATTTAATTCACATGAATACTTTTAAAGTGATAACTGCTGTACCAGGACAGTAAATAGGCCAGTTCTACCCATATTTCACATCAATAGTTCCTGTTTTCACCTCATTTATTATGCTGATGTCTTCAGATTTGCTGTAAATTGACACTTAACGCTTATTTCATTGGTGTAAAATGTCTGTGGGTGTTTGTTGGCTACAAATTAAGTTTATTTCTGTGTTTATGCTTTCAGTTGTTTTTTAGACCATTATTAAAGGATTAGTTCACTTTCAAATACAATTTTCCTGATATTTTACTCACGCCCATGTCATCCAAGATGTTCATGTCTTTCTTTCGTCAGTCGAAAAGAAATTAAGGTTTTTGATTAAAACATTCCAGGATTATTTTACTTATAATGGACTTCAATGGCCTCCAAACAGTTGAAGGTCAAAATTATATTTTCAGTGCAGCTTCAAAGGGCTTTAAACGATACCAGACGAGGAATAAGGGTCTTATCAAGCGAAATGATCGGCCATTTTCGGAAAAAAAATACAACTGTATATGCTTTATAAACACAAATAAAGCATATTCTTAATTTCTGTTCGACTGAAGAAAGAAAGACATGGGGGTGAGTAAATTATCAGAAGAATTTTATTTGAAAGTGGACTAATCCTTTAATATTTATTTTTGAATTTACATTACATTATTTTTTGTTCTTTTCTGTATTTGTAGATATCTGCCTATATTTTAGTGAAGAAGCAGGTTAATGTTCAGGTTTGTAATCAAAGAAGTTGTGAATTAGCATCGGACAGAAAAACAGACATAAATGCTTATATTTGAAGTGATATTTAGTATAAAAACAAATTTAGTAACTGATATATCTTTGATTTGAAGCTCCTCCCACATCACTCACGTCATCAGTGAAGCTCCTCCCACAGCTATCGCATCATCAGTGAAGCTCCTCCCACAGTAGTTCCCCAATAAATGCTGGAATATTCCCATCAGATGAGCATCAGAGCATCAGGAAGAGCTGAAATCTACAAAGACTGAGTTTATTAAAGAGGACAGTGAGAACATGAGTGATCCAGAACCCTGCAGAATGAAACACACTGAAGATACTGAAGAACAAAGAGGTTGGTGTTTATTCTTCATTCATTCATGATGCTGAACAACATTCATGTTAGAAAGATTCAAACACTTCTGCACATTTAGATAAACAGTTAAACTATGAAACGGAATGATCTTTTTTTCTTTTTTAACAAATGGTGAGTAAAGTGAACTTTAAAACATTAAATAATACTAAATATTATTTTTATTTTTCATTTATTTTATATCTGGTTCACAATTTGCAACAATGTTACGATTATTTTTTATTAACATCATTCTAATTTTTTCAGAAATAAACCTATAAACACCAAACTATGTCAAGTAAATAAACTTTCCAGAATAACTGTCAGGGTTATAAGCATAAATTAAGCAAAATCTGATTCCTAATTCTTGATAAAGTTGTTTTTTTTTTTCACATAAATCATATTAGTTTTTCATATTTAGAGATTATTTTTCTTACAGTAACTTTGGTAACAGGGTTGATGAATGTGATCAACGCTGTACAGTTTGTGTAAAAACTGAGACAATGGATTGAGATTATTTTTTTCTCCTCCCATCATGCTTTAGAAAGAGCCCAGATGATGTCACTTCCTGGGTGTCACAGTTTTAAGATATTCTCTATTTGTTTGTTTTGTTTCAATCATGTCAAGAAATAACAGGGTTGAGTGAAACATGTAGGACACAGGCAATGCCAATAAAAATAGTTAAAGCTTATGTCACATTCTGCAGCATAATTTTTGTTACAAGCATTTATAACAAATAATAATCACTCCAAAATGTAAAAATATACAATCTACTCCACTTTATGGCAACAATTTGTGCTCTTTTGTTTGAGGTTGTGTTTTAATGGTGTCACACGCGTATGAATGGAAGTCAGTTGTAGGAAAAATCTAGTTTAATAAGTTCTTTAGTAAAATAAATTAAATATCTAATAGTTGGTGTCAACATATGGAAGTATTGTATATTTTAATGTTAAAATCACGTTAGATAATTTTGTCATTGATCAAATATTTAATAGTTCTCACAACAGAATCATGAGATTTTTGTGTAATGTTTTAAAAATAATTATTGAAGATCAATGCACCTCATTTATGAAAAGTTTCAGGGACAAAAAGTCATCAAAGTGCTAGTAATATTTTATAGCAGTCGTTTACTTTTTAACATCAGGGTTCATCTTTATGTCCTTTCACTTCATATTTCTGTCTTTGCATTATTTTGATGTGCTGAAAATGAAATTACACTTTTTTTTCTTTCATTTCAGACCTGATGGAAGTGAAGGAGGAGAGTGAAGAACTGAGTGAAGTGGAGGAGAAACATCATGACAAACCTGGAGAAAAACCTTTGAGTCGCTCAAAGACTAAAAAGATATTTTTAAAGAAAAGAAGAGCCAAGAAATCTACAACCTGCACTCAGTGTGGAAAGAGTTTCACGTACAAATGTCATCTTGATGTTCACATGAGAGTTCATACAGGAGAAAGACCGTTCACATGTGATCAATGTGGGAAGAGTTTCAGTCAATCATCATGTCTTACTGTTCACACGAGGATTCACACTGGAGAGAAGCGACACGCATGTGATCAGTGTGGAAAGAGTTTCATACAAAGAGCAAACCTCAAAGTTCACATGAAAATCCACACTGGAGAGAAGTCATTCAAGTGTGATCAATGTGGAAAGAGTTTCACACACAAAAAACAACTTAATGTTCACATGAGGATCCACACTAGAGAGAAGATGCACACATGTGATCAATGTGGGAAAACATTTATTGGGTCATCTGACCTGAAGAGACACCTGACAGTTCATACGAAGGAGAAGCCACATTCATGTTCTGTGTGTGGAAAGAGTTTTTCACAGGTGCGAAATTTACAGAGACATCAGAAAATACACACTGCTGTGAGAGAGTTCATGTGCTTTGAATGTGAGAAGACTTTTTCTACAGGTAGCGATTTAAAACAGCACGAGAGGATTCACACTGGAGAAAAACCTTACAAGTGTTCACACTGTGACAAGAGATTCAGTCAGTCAGCAAATCTGAAAACACATGAGAGGATCCACACTGGAGAGAAGCCGCACACGTGTGATCAGTGTGGAACAAGTTTCACTATTAAAAGTAACCTGAAGCGACACATGAAGATCCATACAGTGGAGAAACCACATCACCACAGTCTGAAATAACGATAAGTTCATCTTTATGTGCTGAGAAACAAAATCTCTTCTGTGAAAGACAGTCACAGTTAAATCACTCCATCTCCACCTTTTTCTGGTGAGCACACTGGTGTAGGGCTGCTATTAACAATTATTTTGATAATCAACTAAATCTACTAGAAAAACTGAACAATATTATACGTTAAAAATATTATTTAAAAAAATAATTTTTAAACAATATTATTTCACATCCTACCCAATGCTTTTCTCTAATAAATGTGTAATATAAAACATATGAAATATAAAGTAAACATCAACAAATAATTGCTTGTTCAAAAAAATCTACCTTTAAAATTTTCATACACTGAAAAAAAAAAACATTGAGTAAAATTTACTAAATTTTTCTTTTGCAAGTTTTTGTATGCATATTTTTTAAGTAAATTTCAAATATGGAATTAAGTAACTCTACTTAACTAAGTTAAGTAAAATTAACAAAGACAATAAATCATTTTAACTTGGCCGGTAAAAGGTTGAATAACTTGAAGTTTCTTTTGCAGTACATTTTACTCAAACAATATTAACTGAATTAAACTACACTTTTAAAGTGTATGCTTTACTTAGAAACATCCAATTAAATAATACAATAAATATTGTGTAGACTCCATATCTACATATTAGAAGTAACACAGCACCTGAACACAGAGACCTCAGTACTTGGTACACAATACACAATGACTTTAACATTCGATGGGTCGTATTTGAGTGTGAATGTGCCATTTTGAGTAGAAAATGAACAGAGGTGTAAAGAGTACCTAAAAACCATACTTGAGTAAAAGTACTGATACCTTACATCGAAAATGACCACTACAAGTTACAAGTAACCAATTCCGATACGACTTGAGTAAAAGTCTTAAAGTATCTGATTTTAACAGTACTTAAGTATTTTACTCATGCTGAATGTAGGCTCAGAGATGCACTAGTCCTGAGAGACTGCCAGTGAAAAAAAGTTTATTTTCTAAAATCAAAATAAAACTGAACACCTCAATATTGCAATAAATCAAGGTCGACACAACAACCTTTTAAATGTCTACAAACTCTCAAGTCTCAATTGAGCTCAAGTGCACAGAAAGGCCATAAGTAAACCAATATCCTTCAAATCGGTCTTGTCAATATAGCGGATTAATAAAATAATATTAAGTAAAATGAATTAGTCAAAGTCTACTGCATGTGCTGGTTTGAGCCTCATCCCCAGCTGCAGTCACTTCCTCATCTAATAAATCAAACACCTGCGATCAGCAACTACCTGCTAATGCACTCATATTCACGTAAAGTATCCTTGTTGACAAGTTTTGGGTGAGTAAAGGCAAAACGCACAAGATATAGTACCTTCAATACCCTTAGATGGCGATATCACTTCTTTAAATCAGAAACAAACTGATGCAGAAAAAGTTAGCTGCCATGAAAAATGTAAACTGTAATTGCATTACTCATCACAATTGTAGTGGAGTAAAAAGTACATTTACTTGCTCAAAAATGTAGTCAAGCAGAGTAAAAGTTGCCAATATCTTTGATACTCAGTACAACTACAAAGTAGCCAAAAAGATACTTAAGTACAGTAACTAATTACATTAACACCTCTGAAAATGAACTCCAAATGTCACAAAATTTCAAGTTAGTAAACATACCCACAAAAGCAATGATAAAACAGTGTAAATACAGTGAAAAATCAACCTCATTAATTATTCAACGCCCATGCATGATGGGAACACCAGTATCAGAAAAGTTGAGGTGTGTGTGTGTGTGTGTCGTGATGCTTCTTTTCTCAACCCAAAAGCTTTTCTAGTTGTTTTGATTGATACCTTGTTGATTGATTTCTCTTCAGTGTTATTGTGTTATCACTCTTGTGGTAACTGGCGCCTACAAGAAATCCTTTTTTTTTTTTTTTTTTTGTTTAGCAAGTTGTTATTTTGTTTATACCTACTTCTGTTATTGTTCTTTACATACTGAGTTTACATTGTTAATTCTTTGGGAAGGGATTGGTAGAGAGGTGGGCGCCATTTTCTTTATATCTTGCTTTCTCATGTTTAAGCTAGCTAGGGAGTTAGTTTATTTTTATTGTATCTTTGTTTTCTTTTCTTTTGTAGCTTAGTTAGTTTCTCCCTAATATGTAGAGGGTTTATGTTTGTTATTTTGGCTTTGCCCCCTCTTGAATCCTTGAAATTCTCCCACATTTGTAAAATAAAAAAAACTTGTTTTTGATATTGAGTTGACTTTGGTCTTTGTTAAAGCACTGGGGTTGGGAATTGAACCATGGTTTGTAACTTTGGCCATGTTTAGCATGAGAATCCAACTCTCTAACAGTGTAAATAAGTCAGAATACATGAAATAGCATTACACCGCCCCTTTAAAAAAATGTGGTATTTTTTCATATATTTTACCTTTATTCTACACCTCTGTCTCCATTGTCATTTGAAC
Source organism: Hypophthalmichthys molitrix (assembly GCA_037950675.1). Taxonomy (NCBI): domain Eukaryota; kingdom Metazoa; phylum Chordata; class Actinopteri; order Cypriniformes; family Xenocyprididae; genus Hypophthalmichthys; species Hypophthalmichthys molitrix. Next base: position 5,665,308 of record CM075494.1, read on the forward strand.
GGCAGGTTGACTTCCTGGTTCTATGAAGCCCCTCCTTCTGAAATACGCAATGGGCTCCGATTGGTTAGCTGAAGCACTTAGTGCATGTTGTCCAGAAACGCCACGGCCTTTACCATTACGGGCAATAGTAGCATGGGATTCGGTGGAAATGTAAATAATGGCGTCAATATTGCTGTATCAATTTGAACCCGAATCAGACCCAGACAGCTGTAATGAAGAGGGTCAAGCAGAACCTCTGCAAGCACGGCTTTTAAAGGACGTTTATGAATGGTAAGTATTTTTGTTTGTATTTGTGTCAAAGTGGTTAGATATGCTGTCACTTGTAAATGTTACAGCTGTTTATTTTAGCTTTCGATATACAGTTTTATCCTGATTAAAGCTTTACTGTAGCTGAATACATGACTGAGTAGTAGCATTTTTGTAAAGGTATTGTTTAATTTATAGCATGAACAACACCAACAAACACCGACACAAGTTTGCTGGTATGATTACCTAGAAGTTTGTTGGTGTTTGTTGGCGTTTGTTGGAGAAGTATGCAATAGAGTTTAGCTAACTGGCTAGCAAAACCGCACTGGTCTTTGGTTACATCATTGATGCAACCAAAAAATAGCAACAGAGCTATACATTTAAAAGACATGTACAAACAATAAAACATACTTACAGGTTGGAGCCCATAAACAGCATTTTTTGCTTTTAAAGTGGGAACTGCTTCATCTTTCAGTAAAAGCCTTTGTGCAAATCCAGCATTGAACTCGTGTGATTCTGGAAGCATTTTAAAATAGTAAAATTTACTTTTTTATTTGTGTACATTCAAATTTACTACAAAATGTCATTCCTTCAATGAAGAAAACATCAGAATGCGCTAGCGAGTAGCCAATCTTCTTTAACATCTTTTGTGGCAAACGCCACAAACAAGAGCCAAAACACAGAAAATACTTGACATGCCTACTTTTAAAAGTCTACATTTAAGATAAAGGGGTTTGAGTAATTAATAATCAGTATCTAACCTGATTTAAAAACATGTATTAAATGTTATCCTCATTATATTTCATCTGCAACAGCATTTTGAACTTTTATAACAATACATTTGGTCATTAACTTTTAAATGCATCATTATGCAAAGATGAGAAGAGTTCTCCACATAAAAGACACATGACTGGCAGAACTACATTTCTCTCTGAAAAGGTATGAAATTAAATTTAATTGAATGTGAAGGTTTCTAACTGTGACAAGATGATAGACAGGGCAGTTTAACCAGTTGCAGGTTCCCTGTAACTAAGCTACAGAGTGTCTGTTAAAGACACAATTATGACGAAGTATAGTATGTCCCAAAGCTTGCATACTCTTCTGCAACACAATCAAAAGTATGCACTTTTTCTTTGCAATAACAGTACATACTTTTAGGCCATAGTATGATTAGGCAAATAGGGATGTAGCAGAGGACTATTACAGGTGCTGGTCATATAATTAGAATATCATCAAAAAGTTGATTTATTTCACTAATTCCATTCAAAATGTTTAACTTGTATATTATATTCATTATATACCTGCACTCACTTCCTTGTCTTCTCCCCATCAGCACTCATCATCTGCACCTGGACCTGATCATCCACACACCCTTTATAATGGACTCACTCCCTGCACTCCTTGTCTGTTCTATTGTTGTGTAATGTGTGTAGTGGTTGTCTCTCTCCTTCATTTGAATAAAATACCCTGTTTTGTGGATATCTGTATTCGCCTCATCTCTACAGCAACCTACACCGTAACACCCGCCATCTAGTGGTGAATTTTTTTTTTTTGGCCCAATGCCAAACTTAATTGCCGACCCCTGGTTTAGGGATTTCGAAAACTCTTTACATATATATATATATATATATATATATATATATATATATATATATCTTGAAGGTTTTAGCCCATGCTATGATCTTACTACAATGTACTTTTGCAGTGGATGCCTTTTCATATACCTCTATGCTTTTTGAAAGATTGTTGACATCATCTTGTCCATTTAAAAACACTGTTATATAATCAGCATAAGCAGATAGCACAATTCTATTACCTTTAGAATTATTTGGTATTAAAAACCCTTTAACATCTATTCTCATTCTTCTTAATAATGGTTCAATGGCAATAGTATATAATTGACCAGGAAGTGGGCACCCCTGTCTAATTCCTCATTTTACAGGAATTGAGGCACTCAACCTTCTTCCCACCTTCACTAATACAGAAACATCACAATATAACAGTTTTATCCAAGAAATAAACTTGTCACCAAAAGCAATAGCATCTCTTTAAAGAAACAAATTATCCATAATAGATAGTTTGGGTACACAGTAAGTCTGATTATCATGATAATTGTGTCCAGATAGCGTTTCAACCTGTTAGTTAAACATTTAGTCACAATTTTATAATCCATACATAAAAGAAAAAACGGGTCTCCAATTCTTCAAAAAACCTAAATCCCCTTTTTGAGGTAACAGGGATAATACTGCCCGTCTACAGCTGCTTGGAAGACAACCATTTTCAAAAGACTCTTCTGTTACTTCATAAACATTCTGCCCCAAAATGTTCCAGAAATGACAATAGAAATCTGTGGTTATTCCATCAATGCCATGCGAATGTCCCAATGAGAGTTGTTTAACTGCATCTGTGAGTTTTTTAAAGTAATGTCACAATCCAAAGTTTCTTTCTGTTTAGTTGGCAACTTAAGAAGATCCCGAGGAACCGAATTCACAATTAACCGCTATTTAAAATGTCACGGTTAATTAATCGTAATCTTTATACTATCATTATACTAGTGGTGTACCAGCTTAAAGTGTCATGCTTATCTACACACTAGATTAACTATGGCAGAGGGACCAAACAGTGAAGCTTTATTGAGAACCCCATCACCATATTTAACCATTTTGTAATTCTATGAGCTCTCTTAAAGTAATGTCACAATCCAAAGTTTCTTTCTGTTTAGTTTGCAACTTAGGAAGATCCTGAAGTAGGTTTGTGGCATTCTCTTCATCACACTGTCCAGCATTAAAAAGTCCAGAGTAAAAATCAACTGCAAGTTTCCACATTTCATTTGGATTGTCCGTAATTGTCCGACCAGGATGTCTTAAAGGGATAGTTCACCCAAAAATGAAAATTCTATCATCATTTACTCACCCTTAAGTTGTTCAAAATCTGTATAATTTTCTTTGCTCCGTTGAAGGTGTTATATTGAGTTTTGTGGCACCGTTGACTTCCATAGTATTTTTTTTTTTTTCCTACAATGGAAGTCAATGGTGCCCCAAAGTGGCCTGGTTACAAACTTTCTTCAAAATATCTCAGTTTGTGTTAAACAGAACAAAGAAATTTATACAGATTTGGAACAACTTGAGGGTGAGTAAATGATAATAGAATTTTCATTTTTGGGTGAACTATCCCTTTAAATAAAGCATATGTTGCACCACATTGCGTTCCAATTTAAAGAAATAAGTGCTAGGAGCATCCATGTCCTTAATCGAACAAAACCGTACCCGTACAATTTTAACTTGCTCTTGCAAAAGATGTTTCAATTCTATCTTCTTCTTACTTAATTCACCACTTTTATTAACCCCTTCTTCATTGTCCATCAACATCTTTTCCATTTCTCCTATTTCACACAGCAAATTTTACACTGTATTTTTAACTTTAAGAGAAATTTGAGCATCATAACTTTGACAGAAAATTTTAATATGCACCTTTCCAACCTCCCCCAATATTTCAACATGAAAATCGCAGTAGATAAAATGAAAAACATGTAAAATTTAATTTGTTTTGTAACAATAATTTTGTTCCTAATCAAATATGAGTTTGTCATAATAAATCAGACAAGAAAGATCCCCCTCCATTGAACCGATTGCTAACGCCCAACCAATGCGTCGCACTTTCACCAACACAACGCGAGTGGTGCTCTGCTGTTTGAATGGGAGAGCACGGGTAGCACCAAAAATGAAGAGAACCACTGCCCGGCAGACTTTATTAAACTGCTGGTCAAAGAGGGATGTTAAAAAGAATAAAACAAACTGAGAAGGAGGTATGAGAATATTGTGTAATAGCTAAGTACACTCCACATATATTTTAGCTAGCTAATCCAGTTGCCAAAACAGCCATCTGTTTTGCTAATTCATTTTTCAATAGTGTCTGTAATTATCAATGACAAAATTATTCATGTCTGTGTTTGTTTTCTTCCTAAATTAATCTGACTTTTGAACGAATTGGCTGAATGAGCGATTTAATTGGCTCACTCATTAAAACAGCGAATTGCTGCCGCCTGCTGGCAGTTTCAATTTTTAACATAATTTCTTTCTTTTTAGAATCGTTAGATTTTGATGAATGATTATACATCAATTTCATAAAGTAATGAGGTGTAGATAGATAGATAGATAGATTTTTTTTATTTATTTATAGTTACCATATGGTGGTCAGAAAAACCACTAGGAATGATGGTGTCTATCTACACTATTCAATGTGTCGACGTAACTGAAACAGGCAATATATATCGAACAGTCCCGCCCCTTTTTTAAAATAGCCAATAGCGTTTGTTTATGTTACAGCTCTGTTAGACTTTGTAAAACCTCCATTTCCTTCTAATCATATTCATACTGAAAATATATCTATAACATATTCATACTTATAATATATTCATACTGAAAGCTAAAAAACTTTCATTTTGATTTCAGGGGGACTTTAAAGAATTAGTTCACTTTCAAATAAAATTTTCTTGATAATTTACTCACCCCCATGTCATCCAAGATGTCCATGTCCTTCTTTCTTCAGTCGAAAAGAAATTAAGGTTTTTGATAAAAAAACATTCCAGGATTATTCTCCTTATAATGGACTTCAGTGGCCTCCAAACGGTTGAAGGTCAAAATGACAGTTTCAGTGCAGCTTCAAAGGGCTTTAAACGATACCAGACGAGGAATAAGGGTCTTATCTAGCGAAACGATCGGTCATTTTCGGGAAAAAAAAAAAGTAAATGTATATGCTTTATATAAACAAATGTTCGCCTTCTAAGTGCTTCCGCAAAAATCACATTTTTCGATTCTTCAAAAAGCTTACGCTGTATGTCCTACGCCTTCCCTATTCAACTTACGGAACGAACGCAGCGGCAGTTCCATTTTTTTTCCGTAAGTTGAATAGGGAAGGCGTAGGACATACAGCGTAAGCTTTTTGAAGAATACAAAAATGCGGTTTTGGCGAAAAATAATATTGTCATAATATTTCTGGTCATATAGTGCCCAGACCTGTTTTTAAAAATTATTATGAAAAATGCTGAAAATTAAAATCAAAGAAAGAGTATAAAAAAATTACAATGAAAATTTAGTTAATGAAGATTAATAAAATACAGATAAAATAACGTGCACATGCTACATATAAAAAAGTCTAGGTAAAATGATCAAAATTAGATTTAAAATAGAATAATAATTGTTATTATTAGTTGTTTTTGAGTAGCCTAAGCTTTGGGCTGGAAATTTTTCTACAACTCTGCTGACGTTGATGTAGCCTCGCGGCGATGACGTCATCACTAGCGCGCGCGCTCATTTAGCATCGAGTCTTCTGAAGAGAGGTGAGTAGTTCACAGTATTTTGCACATTTAAACTATTGTAAAATGCTCTTCACGCAGTTTGTGTGTTTAATGACTAATCACGACGAGCATGTGAGGAAATCAAAAGTTCATTCAGCGATTTTGTGTGTTCGTGTGAATGTTTGTTTCGATGTTTCCAGTGATAATGTTGCTGTTACTGAATGTCTCGTGATATGTGAATTGATGCAAATCTCTGTGTTGATGCTGCGATTTTACTAACTTTATTTCTCAGATTTGGTAGATCAAATTTGTTGTAGTTACTTTACATGGATAAATTTCAGAACAGATAGCTACGTACTTAATAGCTACTGAGCCGATATAATGAATCATGCGGGACATTTAAAATCGATACACAAAATTATAGACATTGGAAACATTAAAATTTTTCTTTTGGGTTACTAAGTCTGTTTAAAGAAGATTTTATCACTGTCAGTTTCATAAAACTACATCATGTTAATTATTTCTTTACTTCATTGCTCTGGTGTATTTACCAAAGTGGATTTAGATGTTGTGTGCTCTAGTATAGCTATTTATCTGTAGATATGAATGACGATGGCTGTCATCAAATTTCTGTTTATTCTTTAATTTCTTCATTCAAACTGTTGTTTATAGTTTACAGTATATTCTTTTCAATATTTATAGAAAGATATCTTAATCGTTAAGGGGGCAGAATGAAAGAATATGGATAGAAATGTTAACAATCAGACAAAACAGAAATGCTTAGAAATGTGTGAATTTCCACATATGTGAGTCAAATAAATCCGTGTCACTAATGAGCATTTTAAATTGAAGTGCTCCTTGTGTTGATGCTGTTATTTTTAATATAGTAATATAATGATTTACAAAGAGGCAACACTTTATATTTGTAAGTTGAGCCTGGGGTAATATCGATACCCGTATTGGGGAGTAAAAAAAAAACCGTCTGAGATATCGGCCAATATTATTTCTTAATGTGTAAATTATAGTACAGTACCAGTCAAAAGTATGGACACACTTTCCCATTCATGTCCAAACATTTGACTTGTACCTTATAGAATATAGTACATAAACAGAATATAATACATTTCACATTTTTGATCACTCAAATATGGTGATGAAACACTTATAATGGCATTTAGGGCCCTAGTATGAAATATGTTTGTTTTTTGTCCTTCAAATTCCATGTTAATGGTTTAATTAAATTGTAATAATGCTAATTAATTGAATTTATATAAACAACCATATTAATAATTTAAAAAAAATCATTTCTATTAAATGAATTAATATTCACAGACACGTCACAATTAGTTTGAAGTGTACTGAATAACTTCGTAATATATTATTTTTTTATTTCATCCATGTTGATTATGAAATGTGAACAGCATGAGTAAGATAGACTATCATAAGATATATGTCAGGAGACCTGGAGAGGGTCAGACATGATTTTGACCACTTCATTAAGTTTTGTTTTGTAGAAAGACTTTCTTTAAAGTGAATTTCGTTTTGTAAAAATTGTATCTTAATTTTAATCAATGTTTCATCAACCAATTGCCTGGTTTTAATAATTAAGAAGCAAACCAAGTAAATGTGGCATGACTTGAACATAGAGTGCTGAATTCTAGAGCTGCTATAAACTAGAAGGCTATGGGATCTTCAAAGATGTCTGCTTTACTCATATAAATGCCTAAATTTGTAAATTAGTTAAAAAGTAAATGATTTATTGTTGATTTCAGCAAATCTGCTGCATATGCACACAAGTTCATGTTTAGTGAAGCTCCTCCCACAACAATTACATCATCATTGAAGCTCTAATTCAGCAATAAATTCTGGAATATTCCCATCAGACGAACATCAAAGCATCAGGAAGAGCTGAAATCTGCAAAGACTGAGTTTATTAAAGAGGACAGTGAGAACATGAGTGATCCAGAACCCTGCAGAATGAAACACACTGAAGATACTGAAGAACAAAGAGGTTGGTGTTTATTAGTAAACATTGCCAAGCATATTATCTAATATTTCTAGGTATGTGAATATACAGGAATAAACATATGAAGTGGATCAAAATAGAAGGTTTTAGGACAACTTTGATGAAAGGTTTTGATCCACTTTAAATGTTGACAACTGTATTATCTAGTAATCTGTTAACCATTATATAATGCTTGTTAATGATTTATTAATGAAAGTTATTATAAAGTGTTACCTAATTATTTTAGCAAAAAACAGTAAACCCTAACTGTATCAAGTAAATTAATTTTCCAGAATGGCGGACAGGGTTAGCATAACTTAAGCAAAAGTAACTACTTATAGTTACTGATAAGGTGGATTTTTCATAAATAATAGAAGTTATTCATAATAATTGAGATTATTCTTCTTATAATAACTTTGGTAACAGGGTTGATGAATGTGATCAACACTGTACAGTTTGTGTAAAAACTGAGACAATGGATTGAGATTATTTTCTTGTCCTCCCATCATGCTTTAGAAAGAGCCCAGATGATGTCACTTCCTGTGTGTCACAATTTTTAAGAAATGCTCTCTTTTTGAAAGGAGGAAAATCATTTCATAAGTAACAGGGTTGAGAGAAACATGTAGGACACTGAAAATGCTAGTAAAAATTTAAACCCGCAGTTACTCTACTTTTAGCATGTGACGTTTCTACAGACACAGTAAACTTAAACTGAAATGCAGGGAAATTTGCTTGAGCTTGTGTTTCTAATGTCCCACATTCACATGTGTATGGAAGAAAAAAGTCATGTGACCGGCCCTTACTTATTAAAAAGTCTTTAGTACAATAAATTAAACAGCAATCTAAAAGGTGTTAATATATGGCAGGATTGTATATTTTGATGCTAATGGCCCAGGTTCACAGACAGGGCTTAGCCTAAGCCAGGATTAAACCTTATTTCAATTAGGATATCTAAGTAGCATTTATGAACGTACGCCAGAAAAAAACATTACTGGTGTGCATCTTGAGAAAAAAACAGTGGCACTGATTTATTTTGAGGTATGTCAGTACAAGTTACTTTCAGTTAAAATGGCTCAAACATGCATTTTAGTCTTGGACTAGCTTAAGCCTTGTCTGTGAAACCAGGGGATAATCACATTAGATAATTGTGTCATTGATCAAATATAATTCATAGTTTTCACTACAGAAAAATGCATCAAAAAGATCATAATATTTTATAGCAGTTGTATATTAGGCTACATCACATGTCATTTCACTTAATATTTCTCTGTTTGAATTATGTTGATTTACTGAAAATATGTATTTTTTTTCTTTCATTTCAGACCTGATGGAAGAGAGTGAAGAACTGAGTGAAGTGGAGGATAATCATCATGACAAACCTGAAGAAAAACCTTTGAGTCGCTCAAGAACATTTTTAAAGAAAAGAAGAGCCATGAAATCTTTCACCTGCTTTCAGTGTGGAATGAGTTTCATAAAGAATTGTAATCTTGAGCTTCACATGAGGATCCACACTGGAGAGAAGCCATTCTCTTGTGATCAATGTGGGAAGAGATTCACATACAAACAAAGTCTTGTGGATCACATGAGGATCCACACCGGAGAGAGACCGTTCACATGTGATCAATGCGGCAGAACTTTTCATAAGGCATCAAACCTGAAGTCACACCTGCCAGTTCATACGAAGGAGAAGCCACATTCATGTTCTGTGTGTGGAAAGAGTTTTTCACTGCTGCAAAATTTACACAGACATGAGAAAATGCATACTGGTGTGAGAGAGTTCATGTGCTTTGAATGTGGGAAGACTTTTTCTTTAGCAAGCCATTTAAAGCACCACCAGACAGTTCACACTGGAGAAAAACCTTACAAGTGTTCACACTGTGACAAGAGATTCAGTCTGTCATCAAATCTGAAAAAACATGAGAGGATCCACTGTAGAGAGAAGAAGTGTGGAACCAGTTTAACGCAATCGGCAAACCTTGAGAACCACTTAAGAGAAAAGCCATTCGCATGTGATCAGTGTGGAAAGAGTTTTCCATACAAACATAGTCTTGAGGTTCACATGAGGATCCACACCGGAGAGAAGCCATTCAAGTGTGATCATTGTGAAAAGAAATTTTCAAAAAAACAATATCTTAATGTTCACGTGAGGATCCACACTGGAGAGAAGTCGTTCAAGTGTGATCAATGTGGAAAAACATTTCTTGGGTCATCAGGCCTGAAGATACACCTGACAGTTCATACGAAGGAGAAGCCACATTCATGTTCTGTGTGTGGAAAGAGTTTTTCACTGCTGGGAAATTTACGCAGACATCAGAAAATTCATATTGGTGTGAGAGAGTACATGTGCTTTGAGTGTGAGAAGACTTTTATTTCAGCAAACTGTTTAAAACTGCACCAGAGAATTCACACTGGAGAAAAACCTTACAAGTGTTCACACTGTGACAAGAGATTCACTGTGTCATCACATCTGAAAACACATGAGAAGATCCACGCTGGAGAGAAGCCGCACACGTGTGATCAGTGTGGAAAGAGTTTCACTATTAAAAATTACCTGAAGCGACACTTGAAGATCCATGCAGTGGAGAAACCACATCACCACAGTCTGAAATCACAGTAAGTTGTTCATCTTTAGCATCAACAAAGTTTTCTGTGTGAGTCAGTCAGATCTCTCCTCTCCACCTATAGCTGATGGTGGTGTGAAGAGACCCCTGATGTGATTGTGAAGCACTTTGTGTGTACAGTATATAAATGCCTCATTCATTCATTTACTCATAGTTTCTTTACAGCCACAGTGAGTGACAAAACATTTTGTTGGTTGATCTGATATCTGTTCATGTCTGTATGCCTGTTGTTTTTATGCAGAACTACCAGAAAGCATCTGGAAGGAGAGAACAGAGAGATCCAGTGATCCAGAACCTGCAGATGAAGCATCACAATACTGAAGAACAAAGTCAATGAGTGATTTGACAAACAAACATCATCCAAAGTTCATCTTCAGGAGTTTGTGTTAATGTAACTAATGCTTTTGTATCACTCAGTTCTCTTTTATAAAGGGAGCTAGTATTTTTTTTAAATGAACTCAGTGTTCTTGTGCTCTCTTATTCAGAGAGCTGAAGAAGGGGCATAGGAAGACAATCTGATTTTTTTTTTTATCTTGTTCTTCATTGTTTTTCATTAGAACATCTGGTTTCTCTTACACTTCTACTCTTCCATGCAAATGCAAGATATACTTTCATGTATCTTTGAAACTGGACACTTTGCTTCTCTTCTATTAATGCATAATAAATCATATTTCACCCACACATGACTGTCATTGAATGAGAATGCTGTCCGTCTACATTATTATTTCACCCTTGATATCCAGTACCATATATACATTTCAGAGTTTGTTCTAGTCAGTTTGATGTTCATTCACACCATAACGCCGGTTTCACACTGCAAGCGTGAGCGGCGCGTGAGCAGCGCGTGAGCGTAACTACATCGTCACTGCAGCTGCAGAGACGCGCGAGTATTTACACTGGAAGCGTTTGTACGGCGTCACAGCAGCGGCTCGATGCTACATATAAAGTGAGCATTTCTTTACAAAGACAGCTATAAATTTGTTTTTATAAGTTGGTCATTTATAAACTTGATAGTCTTGAAAGTTTGTTAACATGGGGAGGTGTGCAACATTCGCATATAAACGTAAATAAATAAAAATAAATAAATGAAAGCATCGTGTCATCTATCGCTGCACATGAATGAGGTAAGCTTTGTGTTTTACATCATCTGCCGCGTGCACATGTTTACAAGACAGCAAACTCGGGTTTGATTTGGGAATGCTGCAGCCTATATATCTCTCTGTGTAATAACTAAAATAATGTTAATATATCATATTTTCTGGCTAGTTTACGTTAGTTTTTTTATAATACACCATACTTCAACCCAAACTGAATAATTAAAAACAAGTTTAAATGGGTAAATCTTCTATAAATATTTTTGATTCTTAATTTTCTTTTCTGTCATACTCAAATTCTTGTTAAAACACATTAGACATGCTTATTATGTGCATTTAGAACACGCTTTGTGTGAAATTATATTTATTTTGTCCATCAAAAGTGTGCTTTCACTTTAATTGAGCGTCAGCAGCGCAGCAAAAATAGACTCGGCGCCGAAACCCCCGCTTCACTGCTGCTCACGCGACGCTCCTGCTTGACGCTTACGCGCTGCTCCTGCTGCCTGTGTGAATGCATCCGCTGGTTAATATGCACAGTTAAAGTTAAAGACATATTTCAAGCATAAAAATGTAATACCTAAATAGGAACATAGTAGTATAATTAAAGTGCAAAAATGATATATAAATTGTAAACTATAAGTGTGATGTTACCTTAAAGAAAACTTTATCGCAGTATAAACTAGTAAATAAATAGTTTACTGAGAGTATACTTCAAAGTGTATTTTAATAAAATTAATGTACTACAAGTATTAACATAGTAAACTACTAATATATATATATATAAGTTCACTTGTAGTACAGATTCAGTACAATTGAGAAACATGGTTGTGAACTATTGGTGCACTTAAAATTTACTACTGTAACACTTGAAACATATGCCTTTTACTATATTGGGCCAATTTAGTCCCAAGCAGGACATTTAAAAGTTTACTAGTACATTGATATTATACTTATTATATACTTAAAAATATACGTGAACATAATTAAAGTAGTATACTTCATAAAATGAACTTTTTGTAAGGCTACTGTCTCCATCTCACCACAGCTTTACACAACCAGCAGAAAGAGAGCAGCTGAAATAATAAAGATAAGTGCAGTGTACTCTGTGTTTTTTGTGTGTGATTATGTTGATGTTTTGTTGTTGTGGACAGTATTTGGCACATCTTTGAGCATCTACTGTTGACGGCCTATTATGTCACTATTCACACCTTCCCTTTTTAATCATTATCTTTCAATAGAGCAGTTTTACAGTCTTTTAGCATATATCCTGACTCAAATCAGTATCTAACAGCAAACACTCAAAATAAAGTGAGATGATCTGCTGATGATCTGAATGTCTTGTTGAATGAGTGTTGATAGTCTGAGGATGATCAATATTAACAGAGAAACTGCTGAAAACACTCTTTATTTCATGTCAATAGTTCCTGTTTTCACCTCATTTATTATGTTGATGTCTTCAGATCTGCTGTAAATTGACACTTAAAGCTCATTTCATTGCTGTCAGCAGGCTGGGGGTGTTTGTTGGTTACAGATATGTATATTTATTTCTTATCACATCATCATTGAAGCCCCTCCCACTGCAGCCACATAATCAGTGAAGCTCCTCCCACAGCAGTTCTCCAATAAATGCTGGAATATTCCCATCAGACGAGCATCAGAGCATCAGGAAGAGCTGGAATCTGCAAAGACTGAGTTTATTAAAGAGGACAGTGAGAACATGAGTGATCCAGAACCCTGCAGAATGAAACACACTGAAGATACTGAAGAACAAAGAGGTTGGTGCTTATTCTTCATTCATTCATGATGCTGAACAACATTCATGTTAGAAAGATTCAAGCACTTCTGCACATTTAGATAAACAGTTAAACTATGAAACGGAATGATCTGTTTTTCTTTTTAAACAAATAGTCAGTAAAGGGAGGTTTGAGAAACTTTAAATATTAAACATATACATATTGTTTGAACTGTTTTATTTTACTGTTTAATTTATATTTGGTTCACAATTTGCAACGTAACCATTATTTTTAAATATATTTACATCATTGATATTTTTTTTCAGGAATAAACAATGAACGCCAAACTGTGTCAAGTAAATACACTTTCCAGAATGGCTGACAGGGTTGTAAGCATAAATTAAGCAAAATCTGATTTATAGTTCCTGATAAAGTTGTATTTCTCTTATAGAAGTTATTCATAGTTTATATAGATTATTCCTCTTAGAGTAACTTTGGTTGATGAATGCGGTCAACGCTGTACAAACTAAATACATTGGATTGAGATTATTTTCTTGTGTTCCCATCATGCTGTAGAAAGAGACCAGATCATGACACTTCCTGGATGTCACAGTTAAAAAGGCATCAAAGTGATAGTAATATTTTATAGCAGTTGTCTAGGGTGTAGAATTTGAGGGTGAACCAGACACAAATGAATCTAGCAGATGATTCATTCAAACAGAATATCCCACTGAATTCTGAATCAACACTCAGGACTCTAATTCAGTTGAGCCTAGCTGAGGAAGGAGATGTCAACCTCAACCAGTTTGTAAAAGACGGATTGGTTTAAAGAGAGGGCAAAGCTCAAGCCCCACCATAATAAATCCCCAAGACAGAGAGACAAAACTGGCCTTCTCTTCTTCTCCAAACATTTGAATGAATTCTCTTGACTCCAGAGTTGAAAACCACAGGAAAAACCACAGAGACTGCTCTTATTAAAATCCATCAAATTATTCTCAAAATGATGACTAAACAGACTACCAAACATTGTTCAACTGCATAATTCTGTACCATGTCTTCAAGCTAATATGTAAGACATCTGGGGCGCGTTTCCCGAAAGCGTTGTTAGTCAACGATGGTCATAAGTTCCATTGAACTCTATTGGTAATGACGGAACTTGCGACCATAGTTCACTTTGGGAAACGCACCCCTGCTTAGATCACACATAATTCATGAAATTGTTGTAACTGTCGAATGGTTTAATGGGAGCATGGAGTGTTTGGTATCAGTGTGAATGTCCTCCTACCGCTTTAATTATTCTTTGAATTAAATTCATTGTATTCTTATTAATAGAAATCATGTCTAAACTTTACTCCTTGGTAGAGCAGGGAGATAAGAGACCATCAGATAACGTGATTTATGGTGAGAGGAGGAGAAATGTATACATAAAATGTATACAAAAGACAATACCTAAGTGGTCAGTACTCCCTTCAGAGGCTGAACAGAAATTCAAGTTTAAAATCTCAGAATACGAACAAAGCAAACAGCTTCATTCAAGCTACCCAACTCTTGTCTCAATCACTTTCATTTCTTTTAGTTTTCTTTTCCATTGAGAGTCTTGTGTCCTAAGTTAAGTTTTGCTGCAAAGTTTAATCAACGACTCTACAGTCTTTGCCCGCCTCAAAACTTCAAACCTCAGCCATGAATGAGACTCTTCCGCCAACACACCAGAATGTGATTGGCTTCCCACAACATCAATCCAGACCCGAAAAGACCTGCAGCAAATCAAAAGAACCTGGGAAACACCCTTCTACAAGCTAAAGACGACGACAAGGGAATCCCTATTCAAAGACACAAATGTTGAACACAAGTACCTCCAGGTTCTGGCTGAACTGGTGCATTGATAAAAAGTTTAATAACCTGCCTAAGAAGTGATAGAAGGGTTAAATTAATAATTGATCTGGTCTTATGAAGTGCATAAGTGTATTTCTAGAAACTTGAGATTTCATCATTTCACTCTCTTAAAACTCACTCTTTCCTCACTTCCTTCTTTCTGCAACTAGTGTGAATGTATGTGCGTTAGTTTGTGTTAGAATAATCAATTTATATCATTGTCTCATAACTTTAAAGAGAAGTGTCTCGTGTGCTTACGAATTTAATGTGTTAATGCTGGACGATTCAGTTGCTCAGTCATAAAATAAGTGACTTTAAAATTCCCTATAAATTAACTAATAATTCCCTTTGAGCTAAATTGAACTGTGTACCCTGACAAGGGTTCATTTTTATGTCCTTTCACTTCATATTTCTTTTTATTATTATTATTATTTTGATGTACTGAAAATGAAATTACACTTTTTTTCTTTCATTTCAGACCTGATGGAAGTGAAGGAGGAGAGTGAAGAACTGAGTGAAGTGGAGGAGAAACATCATGACAAACCTGGAGAAAAACATTTGAGTCGCTCAAAGACTAAAAAGATATTTTTAAAGAAAAGAAGAGCCAAGAAATCTACAACCTGCACTCAGTGTGGGAAGAGTTTCACAACCAAACAAAGTCTTGATGTTCACATGAGAGTTCATACTGGAGAAAGACCGTTCACATGTGATCAGTGTGGAAAGAGCTTCAATCAATCATCAAACCTTAAAGATCACATGAGGATCCACACTGGAGAGAAGCCGTTCACATGTGATCAATGTGGGAAAACATTTATTGAGTCATCACACCTGAAGAAACACCTGACAGTTCATACGAAGGAGAAGCCACATTCATGTTCTGTGTGTGGAAAGAGTTTTTCATGGCTGCAAAATTTACAGAGACATCAGAAAATACACACTGGTGTGAGAGAGTTCATGTGCTTTGAGTGTGAGAAGACTTTTACTACAGCTGAGCATTTAAAACGTCACCAGAGAATTCACACTGGAGAACAACCTTACAAGTGTTCACACTGTGACAAGAGATTCAATCAGTTAACAAGTTTGAAAGCACATGAGAGGATCCACACCGGAGAAAAACCTTACAAGTGTTCACACTGTGACAAGAGATTCAGTGTGTCATCAAATCTGAGAGCACATGAGAAGATCCACACTGGAGAGAAGCAGCACACGTGTGATCATTGTGGAAAGAGTTTCACTATTAAAAATGACCTGAAGCGACACATGAAGATCCATGAAGTGGAGAAACCACATCACCGCAGTCTGAAATCACAGTACGTTGTTCAACTTTATTGGCAACAAAGTCTTTTCTGTGTGTGTGAGTCAGTCAGATCTCTCCTCTCCACCTATAGCTGATGGTGGTGTGAAGAGACCCCTGATGTGATTGTGAAGCACTTTGTGTGTACAGTATATAAATGCCTCATTCATTAATAGTTTCTTTACAGCCACAGTGAGTGACAGGACAGGTTGATCTCATATCTTGTCTGTTGGAAGGTAACTTATTTGTTTTTGTCAGAACTACCAGAAAGCATCTGGAAGGAGAAGACAGAGAGATCCAGTGATCCAGAACCTGCAGATGAATCATCACGATACTGAAGAACAAAGAGGTTGGTGTTTATTCTTCATTCCTCATTCATTCATCATGATACTGAAGAACATGCTAATGATCACCAGATTTACATTGTTTCAGGTCCAGGATTAAAATATGACAAATTAACCCTTTAAACCTGAAGCTAAAAAAGCCGGTTTTCACATATTGTTTTTTTTTTTTATAAATTCTCACTCAATGTGCTATCTTCAAGTGTGAGGTGTAATGTTTTTTTTTTTTTTTCAGAAAACAAATGGCTTTAAATAAATTAGTTATTGACCATTAATATGTATGGTGAGTTTGTAAATAGACAAAAAAAAAAAAAGGGAATAAATCTTCTGATTTTTATTTAGAAAAAAAAAGAGAAAAAATGATGATCGAAAGATTTTAACACTTTAAACTTGAAAATTCAATTATATTACATATACAGGTGCTGGTCATATAATTAGAATATCATCAAAAAGTTGATTTATTTCACTAATTCCATTCAAAAAGTGAAACTTGTATATTATATTCATTCATTACACACAGACTGATATATTTCAAATGTTTATTTCTTTTAATTTTGATGATTATAACTGACAACTAAGGAAAATCCCAAATTCAGTATCTCAGAAAATTAGAACTGGCCAACTGAAAAGTATGAACATGAAAAGTATGAGCATGTACAGCACTCAATACTTAGTAGGGGCTCCTTTTGCCTGAATTACTGCAGCAATGCGGCGTGGCATGGAGTCGATCAGTCTGTGGCACTGCTCAGGTGTTATAAGAGCCCAGGTTGCTCTGATAGTGCCCTTCAGCTCTTCTGCATTGTTGGGTCTGACATATCGCATCTTCCTCTTCACAATACAACACAAAATTTTCTATGGGGTTAAGGTCAGGCGAGTTTGCTGGCCAATTAAGAACAGGGATACCATGGTCCTTAAACCAGGTACTGGTAGCTTTGGCACTGTGTGCAGGTGCCAAGTCCTGTTGGAATATGAAATCTGCATCTCCATAAAGTTGGTCAGCAGCAGGAGGCATGAAGTGCTCTAAAACTTCCTGGTATACGGCTGCGTTGACCTTAGACCTCAGAAAACACAGTGAACCAACACCAGCAGATGACATGGCACCCCAAACCATCACTGACTGTGGAAACTTTACACTGGACCTCAAGCAACGTGGATTGTGTGCCTCTCCTCTCTTCCTCCAGACTCTGGGACCCTGATTTCCAAAGGAAATGCAAAATTTACTTTCATCAGAGAACATAACTTTGGACCACTCAGCAGCAGTCCAGTCCTTTTTGTCTTTAGCCCCGGCTTCTGACGCTGTCTGTTGTTCAAGAGTGGCTTGACACAAGGAATGCGACAGCTGAAACCCATGTCTTGCATACGTCTGTGCGTAGTGGTTCTTGAAGCACTGACTCCAGCTGCAGTCCACTCTTTGTGAATCTCCCCCACATTTTTGAATGGGTTTTGTTTCACAATCCTCTCCCTATCCCTATTGCTTGTACACTTTTTTCTACCACATCTTTTCCTTCCCTTCGCCTCTCTATTAATGTGCTTGGACACAGAGTTCTGTGAACAGCCGGCCTCTTTTGCAATGACCTTTTGTGTCTTGCCCTCCTTGTGCAAGGTGTCAATGGTCGTCTTTTGGAAAACTGTCAAGTCAGCAGTCTTCCCCATGATTGTGTAGCCTACAGAACTAGACTGAGAGACCATTTAAAGGCCTTTGCAGGTGTTTTGAGTTAATTAGCTGATTAGAGTGTGGCACCAGGTGTCTTCAATATTGAACCTTTTCACAATATTCTAATTTTCTGAGATACTGAATTTGGGATTTTCCTTAGTTGTCAGTTATAATCATCAAAATTAAAAGAAATAAACATTTGAAATATATTAGTCTGTGTGTAATGAATGAATATAATATACAAGTTTCACTTTTTGAATGGAATTAGTGAAATAAATCAACTTTTTGATGATATTCTAATTATATGACCAGCACCTGTATACAAGTCTTTTTGTGACACTGGGTTGCACAGTTTTCATTCAGGAGACATTTCTTTTTCATACACGCATACATATACTACATATGCCCGCATATTTGTAGGCATACATTTACCGCATAATACAGAATCAGATACACACACCAAATGTGAAAGAGTCTCGCCTCCTCCCAAGTTTGATCAAAAATCATTCTGTGTACTTCTTCGCCATGTTTGTGTTCTTTTCTTCTATTATTTATGCAATCCAAAACTCCCTAAACTGCCACGCTCCATATCTCTCTGCTCAAATCCTCCTTTCACCTATTTTCCCCGAAAGAAAGGCAAATCACCGTAATAATCCATAAATTACTGAAAAACCCACGTTGTCTAATAGGGATGATAAAAAAATATCAATTTCTCGATTTTAATCGATTCTCATTTTTACGAACCGATATCGATTCTTAAATCCCAAGAATCGATTAGTCTAGTCTGTTTTCAGTTGATGAATGAGCAGAATATGTAGCACCTCCAATCCAATAAATCACAATAATCTTTGTGCTTTGTTACTTTTGATATAAGGCAAAGTTTTAGATTTCAAATCACGTTCATCTTATTATGAAATAAATAAAAATAAATACCGTTTTGGCGCTGTTTAATGTGACATGACAGATCGCTTTAGCGCCTCAGTTAAAGAGAAGCGGCAGCACGAGCACATGAACTTATCCTGTCCGCTTAAATACCAGTTACAGTGCGAAATAAACATGAATAAACATCTAAAGGTGTGTTATAATATACAGTACAACTTACCAAAATCTGTATCATGTCACATTAAATCACTCAATCAGTGTTTCAACTGCGGAAAGACGTCAATAAAACAGCTTGTAATCAATGTCAGGTAATGTCACATTTACCTCAGAAAAACATATTCAGTGACCATAAACTCGAAAAATCTAGAGAGGAGTATTCTGATAAATAATGCACCGTTACATATTCACTATGATTTTTTACTGTTCTTCAGTATTTAATGCATGTTTGAATAAATCAGTAATGACAGCCACAATTTAACTGTTTATATTTCAAACAAAGTTGAAATATGAATATGTAATCCTAAACTTTATTTGTTATAAAAAAAAAACATTGAGTGAAATTTAAGTGTGTGTATATAAAAAGTAACATTTTAACCTTCAATATTATAGTAATGTTGTACCAACTGACTCCAATGTGTAGTTTACAGCATTTGTTGAGAGATTTTTTTTCCTCTAGAAAATTTGCCATATATTGTATCTGATATACATCCAAAATAATCAATATCGAATCGAATCGAAAAATAATCATATCGCAAGCATCTGAATAGAAATTGAATCGAATCCTGAAAATTGTGTCAATACCCAGCCCTGTTGTCTACTGTCTGCAGCCATTTGAATTATTACAATAGTGCAAATGGTTGAAGAGTTACGGGAACATGAAGACAGCTTGGTTGTCCAGTTTAAAAAGGGTTAAAGCACATAAAAACCCAAGTGAATTGAATATTTTTTCTAGAACTTTTCTATGTTGCTTTTAGACCTGATGGACGTGAACAAGAAAGGAACAACAGAAGCCAAAAGTCACCTGCCCTCAGTGTAAAAAACGATCCATATGTAAATCAATGCTGAAGATTCACACTGGGTGAAGCGGATCAGGCTTTCGCTCTGAAATCATATCTACCTTTTCATCCTGAAGAAACACCATTTAACTGTGATCAGTGAGGTGAACATTGAGCATCAGTCCTGAAGAAACACCTGAAGATTCACACAAAGGAGAAGATTCATTCGTAATATTACAGCAGAAAAGACATGGCGGTGTGTGTTTAAGAGCAGGTAGTCCTTTACTACAGATGATGAACTGAAAGAGCAGCAGAAACACTGGGAAAAAAACAAAACTAAGACAAGAGATTAAATCAAACGTGACACGATAAAGCATCTCTTCCATAGAAATCTGTCCTGATCAGCTGCAGTGAGAGACACGACAAAGAAACATCATCCAAAGCTCATCTTCAGGAGTTTGTTAATGTTCCTAATGGATTTGTATCACTTTCATATCATACCGAACATATCAAGTTCTCTTTTATGAAGGAAAGTAGTAGTTTGTTTTAAATGAACTCAGTGTTGTTGTGCTCTCATAGTTTAGGAGCTGAGGAGGAGGCTATAGAAAGACATGAATCTGATATTCATTTTAACTCATTCTTCAGTGTTTTTCATTAGAACATCTAGTTTATCTTCCACTTCTACTCTTCCATGCAAATGCAAGATATACTTTCATATAGCCTTGAAACTGGACACTTTGCTTCTCTTCTATTAATGCATAATAAATCATATTTCACCACACACATGACTGTCATTGAATGAGATTGCTGTCTGTCTACATTATTAACAGTTTCACTCTTGATATCCAGTATCATATATACATTTCACAGTTTGTTCTAGTCAGTTTGATGTTCATTCACACCATGAGGCTTCATGAAGTCAGAACAATTACCCTCATTCAAGTGTAAATATAAAGGATCCATGAAGCTAGAATAAAGCAGGACATTTACAAGCAGGACATTTACAAGTTTACTACTAGTACATTGATATTACACTTACTACATACTTAAAAATATACTTGATATTATTGTCTTTTTTGACACTCTATACTTTACACCTATAAAAGTACATTCAGAAAAAAATGCCAAATCCTCTAAACCATTTAGTCAAAAATCTAAAAAGCCCTTTCAATTGTTTGCAATTCAAAAATAAATGTTCCACAGTCTCTTCTTATGTACAATTCCCTCCCCACGTACTGCTGGATTGAGGTGAGGCACATATCTGTTTGTTGCTATTGCCCTGGGAATAAGTCTGCGATGCAAATCTGCAGTTTGCTTTTCTAGTGGAAACACTTATACAGGGACCTCTACTGATTTCTCATCAGGTTTCTCATCAGGTTTTATATGATGGTCTTCCAACATACTGCTGCCATAAGCAAAACAAATTAACAGTTTTTGAGGGATATCATCAGTCTGTACATTCAGATCTTTTCTTTGTATAACTATAACTAATAGTATGTAATTGACCAGAAAGTGGGCACCCCTGTCTAATTCCTCTTTTTCCAAGAATTGAGGCATTCAACCTTCACAAATACAGAAACATCACAATATAACAGTTTTATCCAAGAAATAAACTTGTCACCTAAAGTTTGACGCAGCCCTATCAGGTACATTATATCCTCCACAGACTTCCATCCATCTAGGTTGCATCTAGTCCTTTAGCTTTGTGCAGTTTCTTCTCAACATATTCTCCTTTACACACTTAGAAGGCATCAATGTACCATGAACCACTGGATTATGAAAGAGTGTTTAGGGATTTCGAAAACTCTTTTTTTATATCTTGAAGGTTTTAGCCCATGCTATGATTTATAAAAAAAATAATCTTTGTCAGGTCCATCTCTTTAATTTGTATCCAGAAAAGATGTACATTGTTATTCAATCCCTCTACTTTTCGCAAGATTGCACCTGCTGTACGAGTCCATGTTCATTCATTTCTACACAGAATTTTCTGTGCTTAAATCTGTAAGCTTGCATTCTGCTCTTGATATCTATCAAGCCTTGTCCTCCTTCACAAGGAGGCAAATAAAGTTGTGCAGCATGAATCCAGTGTTTACAATTCCAAATGAAATCTACAAGTTTCTTATGTATAGAAATGATCAGTTCTTCGCATCGCCATTGAGACAATCGGGCTACCACCTTCTCCAGTAGTGCCCTCCCAATTTTTCACCTAGGGCTTTAAAACCTTCTCTGCCCCACTTTTAATCCTCCCGGTGACTCTGGAAGCCTTTGATTTATCCATTGACCTACTGCATATCTTTCACTCTTACTACAATGTACTTTTGCAGTGGATGCCTTTTCATATACCTCTATGCTTTTTTAAAGATTGTTGACATCTTGTCATTTAAAAACACTGTTATATCATCAGAATAAGCAGATATCATGATTCTATTATCATTAGAATAATTTAGTATTAAAAATTCTTTAACATCTATTATCATTCTTCTTAATAATGGTTCAATGGCAATAGCATATAATTGACCAGAAAGTGGGCACCCCTGTCTAATTCCTCGTTTTACTGGAATTGAGGCACTCAACCTTCCTCCCACCTTCACTTGTACAGAAACATCACAATATAACAGTTTTATCCAGGAAATAAACTTGTCACCAAAAGCAATTACATCTCTTTAAAGAAACAAATTATCCATAATAGATCATTATAGATAATAATTTTGGGTACACAGTTAGTATGATTATCATAAAAAAATTAAGTTTAGATAGCATTTTAACCTCTTCGTCAAACATTTAATCACAATTTTATAATCCGTACATAAAAGAGAAATAGGTCTCCAATTCTTCAAAAAACCTTAATCTTATTTTTTAGGTAACAGGGACAATACTGCCCCTCTACAGCTGCTTGGAAGACAACCATTTTCAAAAGACACTTTTGTTACTTCATAAAAATACTGCCCCAAAATGTTCCAGAAATGACAACCATTATTGTCATTGTGATATATAATGATAATCATTATTAACCATTTTGTAATTCTATGAGCTCTCTTAAAGTTATGTCATAATCCAAAGTTTATTTCTGTTTAGTTTGAAACTTAGGAAGATCCTGAAGTAGGTTTGTGGCATTCTCTTCATCACACTGTCTAGCATTAAAAAGTCCAGAGTAGAAATCAACTGCAAGTTTCCACATTTCATTTGGATTGTCCCACCTGGATGTCTTAAATAAAGCATAGGATTATGTTGCACCACATTGCACTCCAATTTAAAGAAATAAGTGCTAGCAGCATCCATCGAACAAAACCATACCCTTATTAAAGCAATTTTAACTTGCTCATGCAAAGTAACAAGCCACTTCCGCTTTTCCAGTCATGAATATGAAGTAACACAGCTCGGTTTTTCATATTAGATAAATTTCAGAGTGTTGAAAATGAAGTTATAACGTTAAATGGCATACAATTTATACAATTTCATAAAATTTTTATAACACTGGCCTAGTGGTTTTTGGATATTTTACAGCAAGAATATTACATATTTCACCTTTAATTTATTTTGTAACAATAATTTTGTTCCTAATCAAATATGTGTTTGTCATAATAAATCAGACAAAAAATATCCCCCTCCATTGAGCCGATTGCTAACGCCCAACCAATGTGTCGCACGTTCACCAACACAATGTGAGTGGAGCTCTACTGTTTGAATGGGAGAACACGGGTAGCACCAAAAATGAAGAAAACCACTGCCCGGCAAACTTTATTAAACTGCTGGTAAAAGAGGGATGTTAAAAAGAATAAAACATGTACTAAGAAGGAGGTATGAGAAGATTGTGTAATAGCCAAGTACACTCCACATATATTTTACCTAGCTAATCCATTGCAATTTAGCCATGACTATCAAATTCATACAAAAATTATGTCAGCATGCCATCTTGTTGAGTATCCTAGCAAACATAGTCGGTTATGTCTTAAGTGAACGTATAATAGTTGAGAAAGACATTGCATGTGTAACAGTATATGTATAGGATCGTGTATGTCTTATAGGGAAAAAAAACTATTCCTGCTGCCTGTGTTTTTAATGTTAAATCAAACAAGAAATGACAGAAATCACTCACTGCTCTTAAATGAATAGCTTTTGTAACTAAATAATGATTAATATTTAATTTATACAGTGAATAATATGTAGTGTTATTTTATATTTGATTACTTTATCCATTTTCTGTACCTGAAAACTACTGTTAGATACCTGAAAAATCAGTTGAAATCACAGTTTATTTTATTTGAATATTTGCTCTATTGTATTTATTTGTGATGTTGCTTGTAGTTTGATTATTTGTTCTTATTTTCTTTATTTTTATTTGACAGTAGTCCTATTTTCCCTGAACATAGCACATACCGAACCGTACCGAAACCGTGACCCTAAAACCGTGATACGAACCGACCCGTGAGCATTTTGAACCGTTGGACCCCTACTATTCACACCTTCCCTTTCAGTCATTATCTTCCAATAGAGCAGTTTTATAGTCTTTTAGCATATATCCTGACTCAAATCAGTTTCGATCAGCAAACACTCAGAATAAAGTGAGATGATCTGCTGATGATCTGAATGTCTTGTTGAATGAGTGTTGATAGTCTGAGGATGATCAATATTAACAGAGAAACTGCTGAAAACACTCTTTATTTCATGTCAATAGTTCCTGTTTTCACCTCATTTATTATGCTGATGTCTTCAGATCTGCTGTAAATTGACACTTAAAACTCATTTAATTGCTGTCAGCAGACTGAGGGTGTTTGTTGATTACAGATATGTACATTTATTTCTGTATTTATGCTTTCAACTCTTTTTCTGATCATTATTTATATTTATATATTATATTTTAAAACAAACTCAGTTAATGATATTATTTTCTATTTTGGCAGGTCAGCTTCTCCCACACTAAAATTCATCATCAATGAAGCTCCTCCCACTGCACACATCATCAGTGAAGCTCCTCCCTCATTACTCACATCACAAGTGAAGCTCCTCCCACATCAGTTCTCCAATAAATACTGGAATATTCCCATCAGACAAGCATCAGAGCATCAGGAAGAGCTGAAATCTACAAAGATTGAGTTTAATAAAGAGGGCAGTGAGAACATGAGTGATCCAGAACCCTGCAGAATGAAACACACTGAAGATACTGAAGAACAAAGAGGTTGGTGTTTATTCTTCATTCATTCATGATGCTGAACAACATTCATGTTAGAAAGATTCAAGCACTTCTGCACATTTAGATAAACAGTTAAACTATGAAACAGAATGATCTGTTTTTCTTTTTAAACAAATGGTGCGTAAAGGGAGGTTTGAGAAACGTTAAATATTGAATAATACTAAATATTGTTTGAAATTAGTTTACTGTTTAATTTATATCTGGTTCACAATTTGCAACGTAACCATTGTTTTTTAATATAGTTACATTAATATTTTTTTTTCAGGAATAAACAGTAACCGCCAAACTGTGTCAAGTAGATACACTTTCCAGAATGGCTGACAGGGTTGTAAGCATAAATGAAGCAAAATCTGATTTATAGTTCCTGATAAAGTTGTATTTCTCTTATAGAAGTTATATATAGAAGTTATATAGATGAGTAACTTTGGTAACAGTGTTGATGAATGCGGTTAACACTGTACAAACTAAATACATTGGATTGAGATTATTTTCTTGTGCTCCCATCATGCTGTAGAAAGAGACCAGATCATGTCACTTCCTGGATGTCACAGTTAAAAAGACATCAAAGTGATAGTAATATTTTATAGCAGTTGTCTAGGGTGTAGAATTTGAGGGTGAACCAGACACAACTGAATCTAGCAGATGATTCATTCAAACAGAATATCCCATCGAATTCTGAATCAACACTCAGGACTCTAATTCAGTTGAGCCTAGCTGAGGAAGGAGATGTCAACCTCAAGCAGTTTGTAAAAGACGGATTGGTTTAAAGAGAGGGCACAGCTCAAGCCCCACCATAATAAATCCCCAAGACAGAGAGACAAAACTGGCCTTCTCTTCTTCTCCAAACCTTTGAATGAATTCTCTTGACGCCAGAGTTGAAAACCACAGGAAAAACCACAGAGACTGCTCTTATTAAATTCATCAAATTATTCTCAAAATGATGACTAAACAGACTTACCAAACATTGTTCAACTGCATAATTCTGTACCATGTCTTCAAGCTAATATGTAACACATCTGGGACGTGTTTCCCGAAAGCGTCGTTAGTCAATGATGGTCATAAGTTCCATTGAACTCTATTGGTAACGACGGAACTTGCGACCATAGTTCACTTTGGGAAACGCACCCCTGCTTAGATCACACATAATTCATGAAATTGTTGTAACTGTCGAATGGTTTATTGGGAGCATGGAGTGTTTGGTATCAGTGTGAATGTCCTCTTACCGCTTTAATTATTCTTTGAATTAAATTCATTGTATTCTTGTTAATAGAAATCGTGTCTAAACTGTACTCTTTGGTAGAGCAGGGAGATAAGAGACCATCAGATAACGTGATTTATGGTGAGAGGATGAGAAATGTATACATCATACAAAAGACAATACTTAATTGGCCAGTACTCCCTTCAGAGGCTGGACAGAAATTAAAGTTTAAAATCTCAGAATACGAACAAAGCTTCAGACGAGTAGACAAGACAATGACGAAGATAAAGGCAGATCAAGATCAGCTTCATTCAAGCCATCCAACTCTCATCTCACTCACTTTCATTTGTTTTAGTTTTCTTTTCCATTGAGAGTCTTGTGTCCTAAGTTAAGTTTTGCTGCAAAGTTTTATCAATGACTCTACAGTCTTTGCGCGCCTCAAAACTTCAAACCTCAGCCATGAAAGAGACTCTTCCGCCAACACACCAGAATGTGATTAGCTTCCCACAACATCAATCCAGACCCATAAAGACCTGCAGCAAATCAAAAGAACCTGGGAAACACCCTTCTACAAGCTAAAGACGACAACAAGGGAATCCCTATTCAAAGACACAAATGTTGAACACAAGTACCTCCAGATTATAGCTGAACTGGTGCTTTGATAAAAAGTATAATAATCTGCCTAAGAAGTGATAGAAGGGTTAAATTAATAATTGATCTGGTCTTATGAAGTGCATAAGTGTATTTCTAGAAACTTGAGATTTCATAATTTCACTCTCTTAAAACTCATTCTTTCCTCACTTCTTTCTTTCTGCAACTAGTGTGAATATGTGTGTGTGTGTTAGTTTGTGTTAGATTTTAGTTTGTGTTAGAATAATCAATTTATATCATTGTCTCATTCATAACTTTAAACAGAAGTGTCTTGTGTGCTTACGGATTTAATGTGTTAAACTGCCGATCTCTGTTACCTTGATAATAAATAGTGTTTTCACTAGAGTTTGGACATTCATATATGCTACAGAGCTGATAGTTATGGCCTGTTCAAATGAATGCTGGACGATTCAGTTGCTCAGTCATAAAATAAGTGACTTTAAAATTCCCTATAAATTAACTAATAATTCCCTAAAATGAACTTTCACTTCATATTTCTTTTTATTATTATAATTCTTTTCATATTTTTATTTTATTATTATGAAAATGAAATGACACTTTTTTCTTTCATTTCAGACCTGATGGAAGTGAAGGAGGAGAGTGAAGAACTGAGTGAAGTGGAGGAGAAAAATCATGTCAAACCTGGAGAAAAACCTTTGAGTTGCTCAAAGACTAAAAAGACAATTTTAAAGGTAGGAAGAACCAAGAAATCAACCTGCACTCAGTGTGGAAAGAGTTTCACAACCAAATGTCATCTTGAGATTCACATGAGAGTTCATACTGGAGAAAGACCGTTCACATGTGATCAGTGTGGGAAGAGTTACACAACCAAACAAAGTGTTGATGTTCACATGAGAGTTCATACTGGAGAAAGACCGTTCACATGTGATCAGTGTGGAAAGAGCTTCAATCAATCATCAAACCTTAAAGATCACATGAGGATTCACACCGGAGAGAAGCCGTTCACATGTGATCAATGTGGGAAAACATTTCTTGGGTCAATAAACCTAAAGAGACACCTTAGAGTTCATACGAAGGAAAAGCCACATTCATGTTCTGTGTGTGGAAAGAGTTTTTCATGGCTGCAAAATTTACAGAGACATCAGAAAATACATACTGGTGTGAGAGAGTACATGTGCTTCGAGTGTGAGAAGACTTTTAATACAGCTGACCATTTAAAACGTCACGAGAGAATTCACACAGGAGAACAACCTTACAAGTGTTCATACTGTGACAAGAGATTCAATCAGTTAACAAGTTTGAAAACACATGAGAGGATCCACACTGGAGAAAAACCTTACAAGTGTTCACACTGTGACAAGAGATTCAGTCTGTCATCATATCTGAAAAGACACGAGAGGATCCACAGCAGAGAGAAGCAGTACACGTGTGATCAGTGTGGAAAGAGTTTCACTACTAAAAGTCACCTGAAGATACACATGAAGATCCATACAGTGCCTCATTCATTCATTTACTCATAGTTTCTTTACAGCCACAGTGAGTGACAAGACATTTTGTTGGTTGATCTGATAACAGGCATACAGACATGAACAGATGTTTTTATGCAGAACTACCAGAAAGCATCTGGAAGGAGAGAACAGAGAGATCCAGTGATCCAGAACCTGCAGATGAAGCATCACAATACTGAAGAACAAAGAGGGTGTGTCAATGAATGATTTGACAAAGAAACATCATCCAAAGTTCATCTTCAGGAGTTTTTGTTAATGTACCTAATGCTTTTGTATCACTCAGTTTTCTTTTATAAAGGGAACTAGTATTTCTTTTTTAAAAAAAACTCAGTGTTCTTGTGCTCTCATATTCAGGGAGCTGAAGAAGAGGCATAGGAAAACAATCTGATATTTTTAATCTCATTCTTCATTGTTTTTCATTAAAACATCTAGTTTCTCTTCCACTTTTACTCTTCCATGCAAATGCAAGATATACTTTCATGTATCTTTGAAACTGGACACTTTGCTTCTTTTCTACTAATGCATAATAAATCATATTTCACCACATACATGACTGACATTGAATGAGATTGCTCTACATTATTATTTCACCATTGATATCCAGTATATACATGTCAATGAGTTTGTTCTAGTCTAGTTTGATGATGGTGGGAGTGACATTATGAAATAAATGTTTTTCTCCAAAACACATTGGCCACAATTATTGGCACCCTTTTATTCAAAACTTTATGCAACCTCCTTTTGCCACGATAACAGCTCTGAGTCTTCTTCTATAATGCCTGATGAGTTTGGAGAACACCTGACAAGAGATCAGAGATCATTCCTTCATGCAGAATCTCTATAGATCCTTCAGATTCCCAGCTCCATGTTGGTGCTTCTTCTCTTCAGTTCACTCCACTCATTTTCTTCAGGGTTCAGGTCAGGGGACTGGGACGGCCATGGCAGAAGCTTCATTTTGTGTTCAGTGACACATTTTTGAGTTGGCTTTGATGTTTGTTTTGGATCATTGTCCTGATGGAAGATCCAATTACAGCCCATTATTTGATTTCTAGCAGAAGCGGTCAGGTTTTGATTTTTTATCTGTTGGTATTTGATAGAATCCATGATTGCATGTATCTGAACAAGATGTCCAGGACCTCCAGCAGAAAAATAAGGCCACAACATTAAAGATCTAGCAGTATATTTAACTGTGGGCATGGGGTACTTTTTATCCCTGTGTGCACCAAATCCATCTGGTGGGTTTGCTGCCAAAAAAGCTCTTTTTTTAGTTTCATCTGACCATAGAAGCCGGTCCCATTTGAAGTTCCAGTCTTGTCTGACAACTGAATATGCTGGAGGTTGTTTCTGGATGAGAGAAGAGGATTTTTCTTGAAACCCTCCTGAATAACTTGTGGGGATGTAGGTGCTGTTTGATATTTTTTTTAGGCATTCTGAGACTCAAGACTCAACTAATCTCTGCAATTCTCCAGCTGTGATCCTTGGAGAGTCTTTGTCCACTCAAACTCTCCTCCTCATCACACATTAGGATGATTTAGACACACGTCCTCTTCCAGGCAGATTTGTAACATCTTTAGTTGATTGGAACTTCTCAATTATTGCCCTGATAGTGGAAATGGGGATTTTCAATGCTTTAGCTATTTTCTTACAGCCACTTTCTATTTTGTGAAGCTCAACAATCTTTTGCTGCACATCAGAACTATATTGTTTGGTTTTACTCATTGTGATGAATGATTACGGGAATTTGGCCTTTGTGTTTCCTCATGTTTATAATCCTGTGGAACAGGAAGTCATGGCTGGACAATTTCATGCTCATGATCACCCTGGTGTGCTAAAAAAAAATGTATATATGAATGGGAATATACTATTTTACTCATAAAAAATTCTAGGGGTGCCAATAATTGTGGCCAACATGTTTTGGAGAAAAACATTTATTTCATAATGTGATTTTCCCCCCACTTTCAATTCTTTTCCTTCAATGAAAGGTTAGATTTTTGCTAATTTTATGAATTAAAGATCAAAAGGCTAAACAATGCAGATTTATTTTTATAGTCATCTTTAATCATATTTACTAAGGGTGCCAATAATTCTGACCACCACTGTATAAGTTGACTTGTACAGATTTAGTACAATTGAGAAACATGGTTGTGAACTAGTTGTGCACTTAAAATTTACTACTGTAACACTTAGTACACTTAAACATACGCTTTTTATATACTAAATCGGGCCAATTTAGTCCCAAGCAGGACATTTACAAGTTTACTACTAGTACATTGATATTACACTTACTACATACTTAAAAATATACTTGATATTATTGTCTTTTTTGACACTCTGTACTTTACATCTATAAAAGTCCATTCAGAAAAAAATGCCAAATCCTCTAAACTATTCAGTCAAAAATCTAAAAAGCCCTTCCAATTGTTTGCAATTCAAAAATAAATGTTCCACAGTCTCTTCTTGAGTACAATCCCCTCCCCACGTACTGCTGGATTGAGATGAGGCACATATCTGTTTGTTGCTGTTGCCCTGGGAATAAGTCTGCGATGCAAATCTGCAGTTTGCTTTTCTAGTGGAAACACTTATACAGGGACCTCTACTGATTTCTCGTGAGGTTTCAGAAACCTTTATATGATGGTCTTCCAACATACTGCTGTCATAAGCAAAACAAATTAACAATTTTTGAGGGATATCATCAGTCTGTACATCCAGATCTTTCTTTGTCTTTTCTTTGTTTAACTTGTATAACTCTGCTTTCCTGTAGCTCAGTGGTTAGAGCATGGCACTAGCAATGCCAAGGTCATGGGTTCGATCCCAGGGATTGCACATACTCAGATACAAATGTATAGTATAATGAAATGTAAGTCGCTTTGGATAAAAGCATCTGCTAAATGCATAAATGTAAATGTAAACTTCTCTATAAAATCCTGGTAAAAAGGAGCGTATTTCTTCTAAAAAAACGTATGGCAAGACGAAGAGATCACAGCCCCGTCAAGTACATTTGGAATTTCCTACCATTATATCTACCATTTTAGAATCATTTGGTATTAAAAATTCTTCAATATCTATTCTCATTCTTCTTAATAATGGTTCAAAGGCAATAGTATATAACTGACCAGAAAGTGGGCACCCCTGTCTAATTCCTCTTTTTCCAAGAATTGAGGCACTCAACCTTCACAAATACAGAAACATCACAATATAAAAGTTTTATCCAAGAAATAAAAGTGTCACCTAAAGTTTGACGCAGCCCTATCAAGTACATTATATCCTCCACATCCATCCATCTAGGTTGACCAAGCCCTTTAGCTTTGTGCAGTTTCTTCTCAATATATTCTCCTCTACACACCTAGAAGACATCAATGTACCATGAACCACTGGATTATGAAAGAGGTTTTAGCCCATGCTATGATTTATAAAAAAAAAATAATCTTTGTCAGGTCCATCTCTTTAATTTGTATCCAGAAAAGATGTACATTGTTATTCAATCCCTCTACTTTTCGCAAGATTGCACCTCCTGTACGAGTCCATGTTAGTTCATTTCTACGCAGAATTTTCTGTGCTGAAATCTGAAAGCTTGCATTCTGCTCTTAATATCTATCAAACCTTGTCCTCCTTCATAAGGAGGCAAATAAAGTTGTGCAGCATGAATCCAGTGTTTACCATTCCAGATGAAATCTACTAGTTTCTTATGTATAGAAATTATAATTTCTTTGCATTGCCATTGAGACAATCGGGCTACCACCTTCTCCAGCAGTCCCTCCCAATTTTTCATTCAGGGCTTTAAAACCTTCTCTGCCCCACTTTTAATCCTCCCGGTGACTCTGGAAGCCTTTGATTTATCCATTGACCTACTGCATATCCTTCACTCTTACTACAATGTACTTTTGCAGTGGATGCCTTTTCATATACCTCTATGCTTTTTTAAAGATTGTTGACATCTTGTCATTTTAAAACACTGTTATATCATCAGAATAAGCAGATATCATGATTCTATTATCATTAGAATAATTTAGTATTAACAATTCTTTAACATCTATTATCATTCTTCTTAATAATGGTTCAATGGCAATAGCATATAATTGACCAGAAAGTGGGCACCCCTGTCTAAAAGGCACTCAACCTTCCTCCCACCTTCACTTGTACAGAAACATCACAATATAACAGTTTTATCCAAGAAATAAACTTGTCACCAAAAGCAATTACATCTCTTTAAAGAAACAAATTATCCATAATAGACAGTTTGGGTACACAGTATGATTATCATAAAAAATTGTGTCCAGATAGCATTTCAACCTGTTCGTCAAACATTTAGTCACAATTTTATAGAGAAATGGGTCTCCAATTCTTCAAAAAACCTAAATCCCCTTTTTTAGGTAACAGGGATAATACAGCCCATCTATAGCTACTTGGAAGACAACCATTTTCAAAAGACTCTTTTGTTACTTCATAAAAATACTGCCCCAAAATGTTCCAGAAATGACAATGGAAATCTGTGGTTATTCCATCAATGCCAGGCGAGTGTCCTAATGAGAGTTGTTTAACTGCATCTGTGAACTTTTTTAAAGTAATGTCACAATCCAAAGTTTCTTTCTGTTTAGTTTGCAACTTAGGAAGAACCTGAGGAACCGATTTCACAATTAACCGCGGTTTACAATGTCACAGTTAATTAACCGCCATGGTTAATTAACTGTGTTAATTAACACTGAGTGTTTCTGTTGCATGGAACTGTTGCAACTTGCACAAAATGAAAACAAAGTCATACTAGTGGTGTACCAGCTTAAAGTGTCATGCTTATCTACACACTAGATTAACTATGGCAGAGGGACCAAACAGTGAAGCTTTATTAAGAACCCCACCACCATATTTAACCATTTTGTAATTCTATGAGCTCTCTTAAAGTAATGTCACAATCCAAAGTTTATTTCTGTTTAGTTTGAAACTTAGGAAGATCCTGAAGTAGGTTTGTGGCATTCTCTTCATCACACTGTCTAGCATTAAAAAGTCCAGAGTAAAAATCAACTGCAAGTTTCCACATTTCATTTGGATTGTCCGTAATTGTCCGACCAGGATGTCTTAAATAAAGCATAGGATTATGTTGCACCACATTGCGCTCCAATTTAAAGAAATAAGTGCTAGGAGCATCCATGGAACAAAACCATACCCTTATTAAAGCAATTTTAACTTGCTTGTGCAAAGTAACAAGTAACCGCTTTTCCGGTCATGAGTATGAGGTAACACAGCTCGGTTTGTAATATTAGATACATTTTAGAGTGTTGAAAATGAAGTTATAACGTTACTCTGTAGCGTCTGTGGTGGATCAAAAATCATCAATACAACTATAAATTAAAGAAAGCTTTTAACGCTTGACCTCCTTCAGATAACCCATAGACCATGGCTCTGGCAGGTCTGGATGAAATTACCCTGGTGGCATCTTTGTTACCTTCAGTGAGGAGAAGCAGGAGGCTTTCTCCCCAGCTCTGGGGACTTAAAAGAGTCACCCATGCTCCCCCCCACATGGCACTAAGGACCCAAGACGCTGTGAAAACTCAATACACATCACACACACACATACAGAGACTCAAACACACATTTGGAAACTGTATCTACATTTAGCCTCAAAATATGACTATACCAAAGTGTACCCGTTGCTGTATTCAAGTGAACGTGCATGTATCCCTAGTATATAAGATTAGTTATGATTGTAGCGGTGTTAGTTTTATTCTAAGCAGTATATTCAAGTATAAACTGTATCCCTCACTTTTATGTGTTTGATGTCCGAAAAGTTTGGTCTCATTGTAAAGCTCTCTTTATGCCCTAATAATGCATTTTACAGTGATTTACATCACTGTAAAATGCATTGTTCTATTTTTAATGGTACTTTGAAGAAAATGTACTCAGACCTGACACTTCATAAACCATGCAAATGAGGCCATAAATGGAGACAAAGAAAAAGTTTGCCCGCCAAAGTTGCACCCGCACCATTGGCTGACGCACCCGAGGAGGCGTTTGACTTGTTTGTCCTTAAAAGACATTCACACGCGTCTCTCGACTGTCTCTCGATTGTCTTTCGATTGCCCGTCGCCACCTCACGCACGTCTCTCCCGGACGTCTCGGCGACCGCGCTTCCATCACGCGCTCCTCTGCATCTTCGGGACGACCATCCGTTTGGCACAAGTTCGCTTCTGTCAAGCCTCCGTCATCCTCCATCACCTCGGAGACGGACTCTCTCTTCTTTATTTTCCGGTTATCTTACTCTTAAGTTAAAACCTTGTTTGAAAACCCCGCCGAGAACCCAGCCTCGGAAAAGGACCAATCGCTCCAGCCGCACGCATTGAAACTCCTCCAGAAAGACACGCAACCGCCGCACCTAAACCTATGCAAGTATAGAACTATTCTTTTCGAAGCGTTTTAAGCTCCATGCATAAGCTGAGTTTCCTTGCTGGCTCTCAAAGGTTTAACTGTTTGTAATTTGCCACTTTCTTTGATCACCTCTGTTTTCCTGCCTTTACTTTCGCTTTTGTATATATGTGTATTTCTTTGTGTATATCTAGTCATATAACGTTAGCCCATGTAGTTGTAGTTTCGTATATTAAATACATTATATTCATGCTTGATTGCCTTTGTTGCTCATTCAGTGAACCAGGTCCCTTCTACGTTTGATTCTGCAAAACTGCTTTACGTTTTGATGCTATAATAGGAAGTTATTCTCGTGGCCAGAGACCAACTTCCTTTTATAAGTAGTTTATGAGAAAACTGATGGTTTGCTGGACAAACTAGGATAGTCTTTCTCAAATCACTATTGAACTAGACCTAATCATATATGTAATTAATTATAATCCGTTGTAATTAATTCACAATATATGTGCATAATTCCCTCTTTGGTCGATCTATATTATAATTAATCATAACGCGTTATGACTTAATTATATATATATTTCACCCATAATTTGAGCTAAGTGATTAAATACATGTAAATTCGCTACACTCTGTGCGTTCGCTCAGCGGCTGCTGTGAGACACTTGTTTGAGACACACTGCTGTAAGCTAGATCGATTTTAGAATATCATATTAAATATTAGATGTCTTGTGTTGATAAATGGCATGCAATTAATTTTTAAAATGTATGATGCAGAAAATGCTGTATTATTGTTACTAAAAATAAAGCTGCTTCTGATTATGCTATGTTAGCTACTTGACAAAATAGTGTTTTTCTCTGAGGCATGGTAAAGCATGGTACTCACAAAAAAAAGTAAAAAAGTAAATTTGATTTAAACAATAAGACTACACGTGTTGAGCTATATAACAACAATTAGTTTTCTGTCTATATAAATGTATCAAAACAGTTGTTCCCTTGTCCATTAAAATGTGTATTATATTAAAGCGTCTTTGGTATTTCCATGGTTTCTACAAAATAAAACCGGAAACCGAGGGTATGACGCAATTGACAGGCGACTCCTCACACGTCCCGGTGCCTTGGTTAAAATTGCAATTTTCTCACGATTTACAAATAGTTGGAAACATTTGGGATATTGAAAGTCCTCAAGTGAACAAAATATATAACACTGGCCTAGTGGTTTTTGGATATTTTACTGCAAAAATATTACATATTGCACCTTTAATTTATTTTGTAACTTTGTTCCTAATCAAATATGAGTTTGTCATAATAAATCAGACATAAAATATCCCCCTCCATTGAACCGACTGCTAACGCCCAACCAATGCGTCGCACTTTCACCAACAAAATGTGAGTGGTACTGTACTGTTTGAATGGGAGAGCACGGGTAGCACCAAAAATGAAGAGAACCACTGCCCGGCAGACTTTATTAAACTGCTGGTCAAAGAGGGATGTTAAAAAAAAAAAAAAAACATGTACTGAGAAGGAGGTATGAGAATATTGTGTAATAGCTAAGTACACTCCACATATATTTTAGCTAGCTAATCCATTGCAATTTAGCCATAACTATCACTATAACAAGTTACCAAATCAGCCATCTGTTTTGCTAGTTCATTTTTCAATAGTGTCTGTAATTATCAATGACTTTTGAACAAATTGGCTGAATGAGCGATTTAATTGGCTCACTCATAAAAACAGCGAATCGCTGCCACCTGCTGGCAGTTTCAGTTTTTAACATAATTTCTTTCTTTTTAGAATCGTTAGAATTTGATGAATGATTATACATAAATTTCATAAAGGTGTAGATAGATAGATAAAAAATCTATCTATTTATCTATAGTTACCATATGGTGGTCAGAGAAACAATTAAGAATGATAGCAGCATTCATCACTCTAGTATTAAAAGTTTACTTATATAAAACCTGTCTAATCTAGAGAAAGGAAATGAAAATTGATCCTTTTTTTTAATGTTTAGTGTCCTTGAAACGGATATCCGGCAACCTAAGGATGGAGGAGAGACGGTGTGGGGGCGTTTGATGTCACCACAAACTATTACGTGAGTTTCTCTAACAGCAGAAATTTCAAGGCTTTCACACAGCAGAAATAAACGCCACAACAGCCAGTCAAAGCATGTCACTATAAGTCAGCATGTTTTACGTGTCTATGTGTAAATGAACAGCATAGATTCATCTGCACAAACTAAACACACATGACGCTTACAGTGTCTAAATTTGTATATATGAGGACATGAACACATGAATTTTATCTCGAGATTTTCACCATTTCATCTGTAAGATCTGTCGTGCATCATCTTATTTGACCAAAAATTCAAATGCAGTGTTTTGTTGTAAATTGTTATATTTTCATTTAAGATTGACTAGTTGATAATTAGTTGTTAAAGTTTTATTAATTAATTTCATTTAACACTATTGTTGATGATAAATTTGTATTAAATCATAAAACACAGGGAAAATAAATAGATTTAATGGGGCCCTAAATTAAGAGGTGGTTTAATGCAGTTTAATGGTGAACAATATTAATATCTATATCATATGATATGGAAAAATAATATTGTCATAATATTTCTGGTCATATAGTGCCCAGACCTAATTTTAAAAAATATTATGAAAAATGCTGAAAATTAAAATCAAAGAAAGAGTATAAAAAAATTACAATGAAAATTTAGTTAATGAAGATTAATAAAATACAGATAAAATAACGTGCACATGCTACCTATAAAAAAGTCTAGCTAAAATTATCAAAATAAGATTTAAAATAGAATAATAATAAAAAAATAGTTTACTAAGGCGAATTATGGGAATAACAGCTGCCCGCTAATATTCGATGGGACAGAGGGAAATTGGGTGGGCGGTTTTTGAGTAGCCTAAGCTTTGGGCTGGAAATTTTTCTGCAACCCTGCTGACGTTGATGTAGCCTCGCGGCGATGACGTCATCACTAGCGCGCGCGCTCATTCAGCGTCGAGTCTTCTGAAGAGAGGTGAGCAGTTCACAGTATTTTGCACATTTAAACTATTGTAAAATGCTCTTCACGCAGTTTGTTTGCAACAGTACAGCGCAGTTTGTGTGTTTAATGACTAATCACGACGAGCATGTGAGGAAATCAAAAGTTCATTAAGACCTCAGCGATTTTGTGCTTTTGTGTGTTAGTGTGAATGTTTGTTTCATTGTTTCCAGTGATAATGTTGCTGTTACTGAATGTCTCGTGATATGTGAGGGGAATTGATGCAAACCTATCTCTGTGTTGATGCTGCGATTTTACTAACTTTATTTCTCAGATTTGGTAGATAAAATTTGTTGTAGTTACTTTACATGGATACATTTCAGAACATATAGTTACTTACTTAATAGCCTACTGAGCCGATATAATGAGCCATGCGGGACATTTAAAATCGATACACAAAATTATAGACACTGGAAAAATATATATATATTTTTTCTTTTGGCTTACTAAGCCTGTTTAAATAAGTTTTTTTTTTTTATCATTGTCAGTTTCATAAAACTACATCATGTTAATTATTTCTTTATTTCATTGCTCTGAAAGTAGTTATTAGAAAACCAAATTTAGATATTGTGTGCTCTAGTATAGTTATTTATCTGTAGATATGAATGAAGATGGCTGTCATCAAATTCAATAGACAGTTGGGATTCACTGATAATCCGCTTTTGGTGAATGGGGCTGAACAGACTATCTCCCGCCTCTGCCTTCATCCTCCCGTCCCATCGACAACCGATGATATGGGACCGGACTCGAGTCTCTCCCATCCCGGCCTTCATCCTCCCGTCTCACGGCGCCATCTGTCGACTCGACAACAGTCAGCAGCACGTTCCCACCAATGAGTGTAAATTGCCGTGTGTGCTTATGCTATAATTAGTAGGTAGTCCACAGTAACTCTACTAAAATTTGCAACCCTCTAACGTGATTCTTTTATTTACAGGTGCTGGTCATATAATTAGAATATCATCAAAAAGTTGATTTATTTCACTAATTCCATTCAAAAAGTGAAACTTGTATATTATATTCATTCATTACACACAGACTGATATATTTCAAATGTTTATTTCTTTTAATTTTGATGATTATAACTGACAACTAAGGAAAATCCCAAATTCAATATCTCAGAAAATTAGAATATTACTTAAGACCAATACAAAGAAAGGATTTTTAGAAATCTTGGCCAACTGAAAAGTATGAACATGAAAAGTATGAGCATGTACAGCACTCAATGCTTAATTGGGGCTCCTTTTGCCTGAATTACTGCAGCAATGCGGCGTGGCATGGAGTCGATCAGTCTGTGGCACTGCTCAGGTGTTATAAGAGCCCAGGTTGCTCTGATAGTGGCCTTCAGCTCTTCTGCATTGTTGGGTCTGGCATATCGCATCTTCCTCTTCACAATACCCCATAGATTTTCTATGGGGTTAAGGTCAGGCGAGTTTGCTGGCCAATTAAGAACAGGGATACCATGGTCCTTAAACCAGGTACTGATAGCTTTGGCACTGTGTGCAGGTGCCAAGTCCTGTTGGAAAATGAAATCTGCATCTCCATAAAGTTGGTCAGCAGCAGGAGGCATGAAGTGCTCTAAAACTTCCTGGTATACGGCTGCGTTGACCTTGGACCTCAGAAAACACAGTGGACCAACACCAGCAGATGACATGGCACCCCAAACCATCACTGACTGTGGAAACTTTACACTGGACCTCAAGCAACGTGGATTGTGTGCCTCTCCTCTCTTCCTCCAGACTCTGGGACCCTGATTTCCAAAGGAAATGCAAAATTTGTTTCACAATCCTCTCCAGGGTGCGGTTATCCCTATTGCTTGTACACTTTTTTCTACCACATCTTTTCCTTCCCTTCGCCTCTCTATTAATGTGCTTGGACACAGAGCTCTGTGAACAGCCAGCCTCTTTTGCAATGACCTTTTGTGTCTTGTCCTCCTTGTGCAAGGTGTCAATGGTCATCTTTTGGACAACTGTCAAGTCAGCAGTCTTCCCCATGATTGTGTAGCCTACAGAACTAGACTGAGAGACCATTTAAAGGCCTTTGCAGGTGTTTTGAGTTAATTAGCTGATTAGAGTGTGGCACCAGGTGTCTTCAATATTGAACCTTTTCACAATATTCTAATTTTCTGAGATACTGAATTTGGGATTTTCCTTTGTTGTCAGTTATAATCATCAAAATTAAAATAAATAAACATTTGAAATATATCAGTCTGTGTGTAATGAATGAATATAATATACAAGTTTCACTTTTTGAATGGAATTAGTGAAATAAATCAACTTTTTGATGATATTCTAATTATATGACCAGCACCTGTATATGCATGAGTATATTGTTGGACTCATTAGACAAGTCAGTTGAGACTGCAGCTCTAGCGACTGGGTGTGGTTTCAGCGCCGACAGTGGACACGCCCCTAGCGTTTGAGAGCAGAGAATACTGCTAATTTTTTCGAGATTTTGATAACTTATTTCATTTACTTGGCGATTTTTTTTTTTTTTTTTTTTTTTTATCATTCAAATTTGGCTGGGTGGTTAATAACATTTTTCTGCGGTGTGACAAACTCAGAACACATACTTTAAAGTGACTTTACAGGGACTTTAATAATTAAGAAGCAAACCAAGTAAATGTGGCGTGACTTGAACTCAGAGTGCTGAATTCTAGAGCTGCTATAAACTAGAAGGCTATGGGATCTTCAAAGATGTCTGCTTTACTCATATAAATGCCTAAATTTGTAATTTAGTTAAAAAGTAAATGGTTTATTGTTGATTTCAGCAAATCTGCTGCATATGCACATAAGTTCATGTTCAGTGAAGCTCCTCCCACAACAATTACATCATCATTGAAGCTCTAATTCAGCAATAAATTCTGGAATATTCCTGTCAGACGAACATCAGAGCATCAGGAAGAGCTGAAATCTGCAAAGACTGAGTTTATTAAAGAGGACAGTGAGAACATGAGTGATCCAGAACCCTGCAGAATGAAACACACTGAAGATACTGAAGAACAAAGAGGTTGGTGTTTATTAGTAAACATTGACAAGCATATTATCTAATATTTCTAGGTATGTGAATATACAGTAGTCAACATATGAAGTGGATCAAAATAGAAGGTGTAAGGACAACTTTGATGAAAGGTTTTGATCCACTTCAAATGTTGACTACTGGGATTATTTTCTTCTCCTCCCATCATGCTGTAGAAAGAGCCAAGATGATGTCACTTCCTGGGTGTCACAATTTTAAGAAATGCTCTTTTGAAAGGAGGAAAATGAAAATGCTAGTAAAAATTGCGGTTAAACGGTTACTCTACTTTTAGCATGTGACATTTTTACGGACACAACTAAACTTAAACTGAAATGCTGGGAAATTTGTCAGTACAAGTTGCTTTCAGTTAAAACGGCTCAAACATGCATTTTAGTCTTGGACTAGTTTAAGCCTTGTCTGTGAAACCGGGGGATAATCACATTAGATAATTGTGTCATTGTTCAAATATAATTCATAGTTCTCACTACAGAAACATGCATCAAAATGATCATAATATTTTATAGCAGTTGTATATTAGGCTACATCACTTATGTCATTTCACTTAATATTTCTCTGTTTGAATTATATATATATATATATATATATATGTAATTTTTTTTATTTTTTTTTTATTTCAGACCTGATGGAAGTGAAGGAGGAGAGTGAAGAACTGAGTGAAGTGGAGGAGGAACATTATGTCAAACCTCGCTCAAAGACTAAAAAGACATTTTTAAAGAAAAGAGCCAAGAAATCTATAACCTGCACTCAGTGTGGAAAGAGTTTTATAAAGAATTGTAATCTTGAACTTCACATGAGGATCCACACTGGAGAGAGACCGTTCACATGTGATCAATGTGGGAAGAGCTTCATGCAATCATCAGTCCTTAAGCTTCACATGAGGATCCACACCGGAGAGAGACCGTTCACATGTGATCAATGCGGCAGAACTTTTCATAAGACATCAAACCTAAAGAGACACCTTAGAGTTCATACGAAGGAGAAGCCACATTCATGTTCTGTGTGTGGAAAGAGTTTTTCACTGCTGGGAAATTTACACAGACATGAGAAAATACATGCTGGTGTGAGAGAGTTCATGTGCTTTGAGTGTGAGAAGACTTTTATTTCAGCTGACCATTTAAAACAACACCAGACAGTTCACACTGGAGAACAACCTTACAAGTGTTCACACTGTGACAAGAGATTCAGTTTTTCATCAAGTCTGAAAAGACATCAGAGGATCCACAGTAGAGAGAAGAAGTGTGGAACCAGTTTAACACAATCAGCAAACCTTGAGAACCACTTAAGAGAAAAGCCATTCGCATGTGATCAGTGTGGAAAGAGTTTTCCATACAAACATAGTCTTGAGGTTCACATGAGGATCCACAGCAGAGAGAAGCCGCACACATGTGATCAGTGTGGAAAGAGTTTCTCTTTTAAAAGTCACCTGAAGATACACATGAAGATCCATGCAGTGGAGAAACCTGAAAAAATACGCTCAATGTTACAGTCACTGCCCTTGCCGTCCAGAATAAAAGAGAACATCCCAATCGAGTGAAGTGATTTGTGGAAACTTCTAATTATTGTGATACAACATTTGCCTTGCATTTCAGCATGAAAAGACAAACATTTCAGGTGAAGGATAATCCACTTCTTACCTCCGAGACTGTGTTGATCTATATTATTTTTATTGTGAGTATTAGGCTTATGATTATTGCTGATCACTATTGTTGTGCTATGATATTGTAATGTTTACCATTATATAATCAGAGGAGTATAGAAAAGTTTATTAAAGTGTCACTTCACAATACAATAGCAAAATATATAAGTATAATATTTTTGTTACATTAATACCCATTGTGCGAGCTGTCTCTTTAATACCTTGTGGTTTATATACATCTTGCCACTGATTGTGCTGACATTTCTGACACACCCATCAAACGACAAAACATATCTCGAACCCGTTGCACACCGTTTACAGGAAACATGTCGTTCAACCCGGAAAACTTAGCAAAACGTTGCGCACCGGTTTGAGCTTGAACGTGCCCCAGCCCTCTGTAGTTAGATCCACCTCGGGCCAGCCGTTCAACAGCGCCGTCTGGATGCCTGGACCCCTTAGCTCCGCCTCTTGCCTCTGACACAGTCGCTCCACCTCGGCTCATCGTCCAGACTCCTCTGCCATGCCCCCCCCCCCCCCCAGCTCCGCCTGGGACCATCGGCCATATGGCTGCACCTTGGTCGGACGTCACCACGCCTTCGCCACGGACTTGCGAGCCGTCTGCTGCGTGCCGTCTCTCCACCCCATGGCTCCGTCTGGCTCCGCCCTCCCTCCGGCTCCGCCTCGGTCCTCAGTCGCTCCGGTTCCACCTCAGACCTCTGGCACCCCAGCTCCTTCTCAAGGGATCATCGCCACGCCTCCCTCGCGGCCTCCGAAGCCTGCGGTGTCATGCCTGGTCATCGGCCATCCATCTGCGCTCTGGGCTCCTCCTCCACCAGCTCTGTCTCCATCAGTCATCCCCATGGTTTCGTCGAGGAGTTTAATACCATGGCTCCTCCCTCCCTCGGCTGAACTCTGGAATTTCCACCAGCTCATCCTGCTCCTGGTCTCCCCCTGGCTCCTCCCACCCTCCACACCCCCTTGGACTGTGTTTTCTGTTCCCTGGACTCTTTACTTTTGGGTTTTGGGCATTACCTCGCCCTCCTCCAGAATCCCTTCCCTCCCTCCTTCCTTCCTCATTTGGACTCTTAC
The DNA here is from genome assembly GCA_037950675.1 of Hypophthalmichthys molitrix. Taxonomy (NCBI): domain Eukaryota; kingdom Metazoa; phylum Chordata; class Actinopteri; order Cypriniformes; family Xenocyprididae; genus Hypophthalmichthys; species Hypophthalmichthys molitrix. Next base: position 5,709,023 of record CM075494.1, read on the forward strand.
GGCGCAATGACGCGCCTATCCGGGAGGGGCCGAACTGTAACGTCTCGTCTTTTGTGACCTAGTTTTCCCCATTCAGTTAATTAGTCATGCCCATCATCTGTGTCCTGTTAATCACCTTGTTAAGATCCTTTCTTTGCTTCATGTATTTAAACCCTGTGTTCACCCTCATTCCTCGTCTGTTCTCGTCTATGATGTGTTAGTACTTTTGTGTGTTATCATTAAATCCTGTCTTCATTTGATGATCTTCGTTTGCCTGGTGTTTGATATTACACGTGACACATATTCAGGGAGCTGAAGAAGAAGAGGAATAGAAAGACAATCTGAAGTTCTTCATTGTTTTTCATTAGAACATCTAGTTTCTCTTCCACTTCTACTCTTCCATTCAAATGAAGTCAGAACTGAAAGTATACTAATACAAGTATTAACATAGTAAAGTACTAATACACATATAAGATCACTTGTAGTAGAGATTCAGTACAATTGAGAAACATGGTTGTGAACTAGTTGTGCACTTAAAGTTTACTACTGTAACACTTATTACACTTAAACATATGCTTTTTGTATACTAAATCAGGCCAATTTAGTCCCAAGTAGGACATTTACAAGTTTACTACTAGTACATTGATATCACACTTACTACATACTTAAAAATATACTTGATCATAATTTAAGTCTACTTCATTAAATGAACTTTTTCGTAAGGCTACTGTCTCCATCTCACCACAGCTTTACACAACCAGCAGAAAGAGAGCAGCTGAAATAATAAAGATAAGTGCAGTGTACTCTGTGTTTTTTGTGTGTGATTATGTTGATGTTTTGTTGTTGTGGACAGTATTTTGCACATCTTTGAGCATCTACTGTTGACGGTCTATTATATTACTATTCACGCCTTTTCTTTCAATCATTATCTTTCAGAAGAGCAGTTTTATAGTCTTTTAGTATATATCCTGACTCAAAACAGTTTCTAACAGCAAACACTCAAAATAAAGTGAGATTATCTGTGAATGATCCTGAATGTCTTGTTGAATGAGTGTTGATAGTCTGAGGATCATCAATATTAACAGAGCTGCTCAAAACACTCTTTATTTCATGTCAATAGTTCCTGTTTTCACCTTATTTATTATGCTGATGTCTTCAGATCTGCTGTAAATTGACACTTGAAGCTCATTTCATTGGTGTTAACAGACTGAGGGGTGTTTGTTGGTTACAAATATCTACATTTATTTCTGTCTTTATGCTTTCAACTCTTTTTCTGACCATTATTTATATTTATATATTATATTTTAAAACAAACTCAGTTAATGATTTATTTTCCATTTTGGCAGATCAGCTTCTCCCACACTGAAATTCATCATCATCAATGAAGCTCCTCCCACTGCAATTCTCCAATAAATGCTGGAATATTCCCGTCAGACAAGCATCAGAGCATCAGGAAGAGCTGAAATCTGCAAAGACTGAGTTTATTAAAGAGGACAGTGAGAACATGAGTGATCCAGAACCCTGCAGAATGAAACACACTGAAGAACAAAGAGGTTGGTGTTTATTCTTCATTCATTCATGATGCTGAACAACATTCATGTTAGAAAGATGCAAACACTTCATTACAGTTAGATAAACAGTTAAAATATGAAACGGAATGATCTGTTTTTCTTTTTAAACACTCCACTTTTTTTGAAAATAGGCTCATTTTCCAACTCCCCTAGAGTTAAACAGTTGACTTTTACAGTTTTCAAATCCATTCAGCCAATCTCCGGGTCTGGCAGTACCACTTTTAGCATAGCTTAGCATAATTCATTGAATCGGATTAGACCATTAGCATCTAATTTAAAAATGACCAAAGAGTTTTGATATTTTTCCTATTTGCTAATGGTCTAATCCGATTCAATGAATTATGCTAAGCTATGCTAAAAGTGGTACCGCCAGACCCGGAGATTGCTTGAATGGATTCGAAAATGGTAAAACTCAACTGTTTAAACTTTAGGGGAGTTTGAAAATGAGCCTATTTTCAAATAAAGTGGAGTGTTCCTTTAAACAAATGGTGAGTAAAGGGAGGTTTGAGCAACTTTAAATATTAAATAATACTGTATTGTTTGAACTGTTTTATTTTACTGTTTACTGTTTAATTTATATCATGTCACTTCCTGGATGTCACAGTTAAAAAGGTAATATTATTAAAAAATAATATTATTATAGCAGTTGTCTAGGGTGTAGAATTTGAGGGTGAACCAGACACAAATGAATCTTGCAGATGATTCATTCAAACAGAATATCCCACTGAATTCTGAATCAACACTCAGGACTCTAATTCAGTTGAGCCTAGCTGAGGAAGGAGATGTCAACCTCAAGCAGTTTGTAAAAGACGGATTGGTTTGAAGAGGGCACAGCTCGAGCCCCACCATAATAAATCCCCAAGACAGAGAGACAAAACTGGCCTTCTCTTCTTCTCCAAACCTTTGAATGAATTCTCTTGACCACAGGATAAACCACAGAGACTGCTCTTATTAAATTCATCAAATTATTCTCAAAATGATGACTAAACAGACTTATTAAACATTGTTCAACTGCATAATTCTGTACCATGTCTTCAAGCTAATATGTAACACATCTGGGGCGCGTCGTTAGTCAACGATGGTCGTAAGTTCCATTGAACTCTATTGGTAACGACGGAACTTGCGACCATAGTTCACTTTGGGAAACGCACCCCTGCTTAGATCACACATAATTCATGAAATTGTTGTAACTGTCGAATGGTTTAATGGGAGCATGGAGTGTTTGGTATCAGTGTGAATGTCCTCTTACCGCTTTAATTATTCTTTGAATTAAATTCATTGTATTCTTGTTAATATAAATCATGTCTAAACTGTACTCTTTGGTAGAGCAGGGAGATAAGAGACCATCAGATAACGTGATTTATGGTGAGAGGATGAGAAATGTATACATCATACAAAAGACAATACTTAATTGGTCAGTACTCCCTTCAGAGGCTGAACAGAAATTCAAGTTTAAAATCTCAGAATACGAACAAAGCTTCAGACGAGTAGACAAGACAATGACAAGAAGATAAAGGCAGATCAAGATCAGCTTCATTCAAGCCATCCAACTCTCATCTCACTCACTTTCATTTGTTTTAGTTTTCTTTTCCATTGAGAGTCTTGTGTTCTAAGTTAAGTTTTGCTGCAAAGTTTAATCAACGACTCTACAGTCTTTGCCCGCCTCAAAACTTCAAACCTCAGCCACGAATGAGACTCTTCCGCCAGCACACCAGAATGTGATTGGCTTCCCACAAGATCAATCCAGACACGAAACTTACCTTGATAATAAACGTTACCTTGATAATAAATGGTGTTTTCACTAGAGTTTGGATATTTATACACCCTACAGAGCTGATAGTTATGGCCTGTTCAAATGAATGCTGGACGATTCAGTTGCTCAGTCATAAAATAAGTGACTTTAAAATTCCCTATAAATTAACTAATAATTCCCTTTGAGCTAAATTGAACTGTGTACCCTTGCAATGGTTCTTTTTTATGTCCTTTCACTTCATATTACTTATTATTATAATTATTATTATTTTGATGTACTGAAAATGAAATTACACTTTTTTCTTTGATTTCAGACCTGATGGAAGTGAAGGAGGAGAGTGAAGAACTGAGTGAAGTGGAGGAGAAACATCATGACAAACCTGGAGAAAAACCTTTGAGTCGCTCAAAGACTAAAAAGACATTTTTAAAGAAAAGAAGAGCCAAGAAATCTACAACCTGCACTCAGTGTGGAAAGAGTTTCACAAAAAAACATAATCTTGAGATTCACATGAGAGTTCATACTGGAGAGAGACCGTTCACATGTGATCAATGTGGGAAGAGTTTCACAACCAAACAAAGTGTTGATGTTCACATGAGAGTTCATACTGGTGAGAAGCCGTTCACATGTGATCAGTGTGGAAAGAGCTTCAATCAATCATCAAACCTTAAAGATCACATGAGGATCCACACCGGAGAGAAGCCGTTCACATGTGATCAATGTGGCAAAACATTTATTGGGTCAATAAACCTAAAGAGACACCTTAGAGTTCATACGAAGGAGAAGCCACATTCATGTTCTGTGTGTGGAAAGAGATTTTCATGGCTGCAAAGTTTACATACACATCAGAAAATGCACACTGGTGTGAGAGAGTACATGTGCTTTGAGTGTGAGAAGACTTTTATTTCAGCAAACCGATTAAAACTGCACCAGAGAATTCACACTGGAGAAAAACCTTACAAGTGTTCACACTGTGACAAGAGATTCAGTCTGTCATCAAGTCTGAAAAGACACGAGAGGATCCACAGCAGAGAGAAGCCGCACACGTGTGATCAGTGCAGAAAGAGTTTCTCTTTTAAAAGTCACCTGAAGATACACATGAAGATCCATGCAGTGGAGAAACCACATGACCACAGTCTGAAATCACTGTAAGTTCATCTTTATCATCAACAAAGTCTTTTCTGTGTGTGTGAGTCAGTCAGATCTCTCCTCTCCACCTATAGCTGATGGTGGTGTGAAGAGACCCCTGATGTGATTGTGAAGCACTTTGTGTGTTCAGTATATAAATTCCTCATTCATTAACAGTTTCTTTACAGCCACAGTGAGTGACAGGACAGGTTGATCTCATATCTTGTCTGTTGGAAGGTAACTTATTTGTTTTTGTCAGAACTACCAGAAAGCATCTGGAAGGAGAGGACAGAGAGATCCAGTGATCCAGAACCTGCAGATGAATCATCACGATACTGAAGAACAAAGAGGTTGGAGTTTATTCTTCATTCCTCATTCATTCATCATGATACTGAAGAACATGCTGATGATCACCAGATTTACATTGTTTCAGGTCCAGAATTAAAATATTAACCCTTTAAACCTAAAGCTAAAAAAGCCGGTTTTCACATATTATGTTTTTATATATATATATATAAATTCTCACACAATGTGCTATCTTCAAGCGCAAGGTGTATTTTTATTTATTTATTTATTTTTTCAGAAAACAAATGGCTTTGAATAAATTAGTTATTGACCATTAATATGTATGATGAGTTTGTAAATAAACAAAGAAAAAGAAAAAAAAAAGGAAATACATTTTTCTGATTTTTGTTTAGAAAAGAGAAAAAATGATGATTGAAAGAATTTAACACTTCAAACTTGAAAATTCAACTATATGACATATATACAAGTGTTTTTGTGACACTGGGTTGCACAGTTTTCATTCAGGAGACATTTCTTTTTCATACACGCATACATATACTACATATGCCCGCATATGCACAGACACATAATACAGAATCAGATACACACACCAAATGTGAAAGAGTCTCGCCTCCTCCCAAGTTTGATCAAAGATCATTCTGTGTACTTCATTGTGACGTTCATTGTGACAGATCGCTTTAGCGCCTCAGGCTGCGTTTACACTTGGCATTAATATGCGATCACCGTGATCCGATCAAGCAGATCAGGACACAGCGCATTTATATTTGTTCACATTAAGCGGCCTCTGTATCTGGATAACTGATCGGATTTCTGTTTCCCCACACAATATTAGGCGCGTTTGAAAGGCATACACTTCAAGCCTCATATAAAAAACGTTCACTTTAGTCTCTATCAATGCAGTGCTCACAACACAGAATTTTTGTGATTTATTCCACAGAAGTACAATCGATCACGAATAGAGAGCTTAATCTACCAATTTAAGTTTCCCAACATTAATCTTGTATGATGAAAAAAAATATTTCGATGGATTTCTTGACTGAAAGGAGCACGCAAGCATTTGTATTGTTTGTGTAATATGTAACGGCAGAATCCAAACACTTTGTATTAAAGAAATAAAAGAATGCACATCACAATAATTAGAACTAAACAAGGGTAGGCTAACTGGGTTGATCACGTTAAACAAGTCACATCATCAAAGTTATTAAGTTAAGCGTGCAATATTGGAAATGAACTGAAACAATCTAAACGAGGCGATCGCGTATGTTTTTATAATGTTGCACAATTAAAATGAAAAAATGACATACAAGGTTTCATGTAAGTCTAAATAAACTGTTTTAAAGGACGTTTATTGTAAAGTTTTAATTAATTATTTGATACAATGCACTTATTGTGTACATACAGGTGCTGGTCATATAATTAGAATATCATCAAAAAGTTGATTTATTTCACTAATTCCATTCAAAAAGTGAAACTTGTATATTATATTCATTCATTACACACAGACTGATATATTTCAAATGTTTATTTCTTTTAATTTTGAAGATTATAACTGACAACTAAGGAAAATCCCAAATTCAGTATCTCAGAAAATTAGAATATTGTGAAAAGGTTCAATATTGAAGACACCTGGTGCCACACTCTAATCAGCTAATTAACTCAAAACACCTGCAAAGCCCTTTAAATGGTCTCTCAGTCTAGTTCTGTAGGCTACACAATCATGGGGAAGACTGCTGACTTGACAGTTGTCCAAAAGATGACCATTGACACCTTGCACAAGGAGGGCAAGACACAAAAGGTCATTGCAAAAGAGGCTGGCTGTTCACAGAGCTCTGTGTCCAAGCACATTAATAGAGAGGCGAAGGGAAGGAAAAGATGTGGTAGAAAAAAGTGTACAAGCAATAGGGATAACCGCACCCTGGAGAGGATTGTGAAACAAAACTCATTTAAAAATGTGGGGGAGATTCACAAAGAGTGGACTGCAGCTGGAGTCAGTGCTTCAAGAACCACTACGCACAGACGTATGCAAGACATGGGTTTTAGCTGTCGCATTCCTTGTGTCAAGCCACTCTTGAACAACAGACAGCGTCAGAAGCGTCTTGCCTGGGCTAAAGACAAAAAGGACTGGACTGCTGCTGAGTGGTCCAAAGTTATGTTCTCTGATGAAAGTAAATTTTGCATTTCCTTTGGAAATCAGGGTCCCAGAGTCTGGAGGAAGAGAGGAGAGGCACACAATCCACGTTGCTTGAGGTCCAGTGTAAAGTTTCCACAGTCAGTGATGGTTTGGGGTGCCATGTCATCTGCTGGTGTTGGTCCACTGTGTTTTCTGAGATCCAAGGTCAACGCAGCCGTATACCAGGAAGTTTTAGAGCACTTCATGCTTCCTGCTGCTGACCAACTTTATGGAGATGCAGATTTCATTTTCCAACAGGACTTGGCACCTGCACACAGTGCCAAAGCTACCAGTACCTGGTTTAAGGACCATGGTATCCCTGTTCTTAATTGACCAGCAAACTCACCTGACCTTAACCCCATAGAAAATCTATGGGGTATTGTGAAGAGGAAGATGCGATATGCCAGACCCAACAATGCAGAAGAGCTGAAGGCCACTATCAGAGCAACCTGGGCTCTTATAACACCTGAGCAGTGCCACAGACTGATCGACTCCATGCCACGCCGCATTGCTGCAGTAATTCAGGCAAAAGGAGCCCCAACTAAGTATTGAGTGCTGTACATGCTCATACTTTTCATGTTCATACTTTTCAGTTGGCCAAGATTTCTAAAAATCCTTTCTTTGTATTGGTCTTAAGTAATATTCTAATTTTCTGAGATACTGAATTTGGGATTTTCCTTAGTTGTCAGTTATAATCATCAAAATTAAAAGAAATAAACATTTGAAATATATCAGTCTGTGTGTAATGAATGAATATAATATACAATTTTCACTCTTTGAATGGAATTAGTGAAATAAATCAACTTTTTGATGATATTCTAATTATATGACCAGCACCTGTACATGTTTTTACATTGTACTTATATTTTAAAAACACCTGCATGTAATTACATCTGTAATTAATTTCTGTAATTACATTTATAATTACACTGTTGACCCGTCCCTTACACCTTGACCCACCCTTAAACTTACCAGTACCACCAAAGCTTTCCCTAACTTTACCCGTATCCCACCTCAATAGCAGCAAAAGTGTTTTGCAATTCAATATGAACCCAGTTACTACATTGTACTTATTTTTTGATGTAAGTACATAGTAGTTAAGGCCACTTAATATAAAGTAGGACCGTTTAATTTCTTGTCAAATCTGCGTCTGTCCATTATCTTCTGACAGCCACGCAGAGAGACTGGACGGGGATATAAATGACGTCGCCCTCTGAATGTAGGTATGATGGCTGGATCGTGTTTACATTACACTGAGATCCGATCACAATGTGTCCTTGACTACTTCCGAACCAGGACACCTTGATCTTGTACGCCAAAATCAAGCCATGTATACTTCATGCCCCATGCCAATAAATGCTGGTTGAATTTAATCCACTCAGAGAGTTGTCATGATTGAAATACATGCAGCATTACATATTTACTATAATTTTTTTACTGTTCTTCAATATTTAATGCATGTTTGAATGAATCAGTAATGACAGCCACGATTTAAATGTTTTGAAAAAAAAAAAACAAATTGCAGTTGAAATATGATTATGTAATCCTAAACTTTATTTGTCATAAAAAAACACCATTGAGTGTAATTTAAGTGTTTGTACATAAATAAGTTACATTTTAACCTTCAATATTATAGTAATGTAGTACCAACTGACTCCAATGTGTAGTTTACAGCATTCGTTGAGAGATTTTTTTTCCTCTAGAAAATTTGCCATATATTGTATCTGATATACATCCAAAATAATCAATATTGAGTCGAAAAATAATCAAATCGCAAGCATGTGAATAGAAATCGAATCGAATCCTGAAAATTGTGTCAATACCCAGCCCTGTTGTCTACTCTCTTCCATGCAAATGCAAGATATACTTTCATATAGCCTTGAAACTGGACACTTTGTTTCTCTTCTATTAATGCATAATAAATCATATTTCACCACACATGACTATCATTGAATGAGATGCTGTCTGTCTACATTATTAACAGTTTCACCCTTGATATCCAGTATCATATATACATTTCACAGTTTGTTCTAGTCAGTTTGATGTTCATTCTCACCATGAGGCTTCATGAAGTCAGAACAATTACCCTCATTCAAGTGTTGATAAAAAAGATCCATGAAGCTAGAATAAAATGTTTTTAAATTTAAAGTACAGTTAAAGACATATTTCAAGCATAAAACTGTAATACCTAAATAGGAACATTGTACCTTAATGTGCAAAAATTATACATAAGAAAACTTTACTGCAGTATAAAACTACTACACTGATAGTTTGCTGAGAGTATGCTTCAAAGTGTACTTTAATAAACAAAACAAATGTACTACAAGTATTAACATAGTAAACTACTAGTTCACTTATAGTAGAGATTCAGTACAATTGAGAAACATGGTTGTGAACTAGTTGTGCACTTAAAATTTACTACTGTAACACTTAGTACTTAAACGTATACTTTTTATATACTAAATTGGGCAAATTTAGTCCCAAGTAGGACATTTACAAGTTTACTACTAGTACATTGATATTACACTTACTACATACTTAAAAATATACTTGATCATAATTTAAGTCTACTTCATTAAATTAACTTTTTCGTAAGGCTACTGTCTCCATCTCACCACAGCTTTACACAACCAGCAGAAAGAGAGCAGCTGAAATAATAAAGGTAAGTGCAGTGTACTCTTTGTGGTTTTTGTGTGTGTGATTATGTTGATGTTTTGTTGTTGTGGACAGTATTTGGCACATCTTTGAGCATCTACTGTTGACGGCCTATTATGTCACTATTCACACCTTCCCTTTTTAATCATTATCTTTCAGAAGAGCAGTTTTGTAGTTTTTTAGCATATATCCTGACTCAAAACAGTTTCTAACAGCAAACACTCAGAATAAAGTGAGATGATCTGCTGATGATCTGAATGTCTTGTTGAATGAGTGTTGATAGTCTGAGGATCATCAATATTAACAGAGAAACTGCTGAAAACACTCTTTATTTCATGTCAATAGTTCCTGTTTTCACCTCATTTATTATGCTGATGTCTTCAGATCTGCTGTAAATTGACACTTAAAACTCATTTCATTGCTGTCAGCAGGCTGGGGGTGTTTGTTGGTTACAGATATGTATATTTATTTCTGTCTTTATGCTTTCAACTCTTTTTCTCACCATTATTTATATTTATATATTATATTTTAAAACAAACTCAGTTAATGATTTATTTTCCATTTTGGCAGATCAGCTTCTCCCACACTGAAATTCATAATCATCAATGAAGCTCCTCCCTCATCACTCACATCATCAGTGAAGCTCCTCCCACAGCAATCACATTATCAGTGAAGCTCCTCCCACATCAGTTCTCCAATAAATGCTGGAATATTCCCGTCAGACGAGCATCAGAGCATCAGGAAGAGCTGAAATCTACAAAGACTGAGTTTATTAAAGAGGACAGTGAGAACATGAGTGATCCAGAACCCTGCAGAATGAAACACACTGAAGATACTGAAGAACAAAGAGGTTGGTGTTTATTCTTCATTCATTCATGATGCTGAACAACATTCATGTTAGAAAGATTCAAGCACTTCTGCACATTTAGATAATAGTTAAACTATGAAACGGAATGATCTGTTTTTCTTTTTAAACAAATGGTGAGTAAAGGGAGGTTTGAGAAACTTTAAATATTAAATAATACTAAATATTGTTTGAACCGTTTTATTTTACTGTTTAATTTATATCTGGTTCACAATTTGCAACATAACCATTGTTTTTTATTATAGTTACATCATTGATATTTTTTTGGGAATAAACAGTGAATGCTAAACTGTGTCAAGTAAATACACTTTCCAGAATGGCTGACAGGGTTGTAAGCATAAATTAAGCAAAATCTGATTTATAGTTCCTGATAAAGTTGTATTGCTCTTATAGAAGTTATATAGATGAGTAACTTTGGTAACAGTGTTGATGAATGCGGTCAACGCTGTACAAACTAAATACAATGGATTGAGATTATTTTCTTGTGCTCCCATCATGCTGTAGAAAGAGACCAGATCATGACACTTCCTGGATGTCACAGTTAAAAAGGCATCAAAGTGATAGTAATATTTTATAGCAGTTGTCTAGGGTGTAGAATTTGAAGGTGAACCAGACACAAATGAATCTAGCAGATGATTCATTCAAACAGAATATCCCATCGAATTCTGAATCAACACTCAGGACTCTAATTCAGTTGAGCCTAGCTGAGGAAGGAGATGTCAACCTCAAGCAGTTTGTAAAAGACGGATTGGTTTGAAGAGGGCACAGCTCAAGCCCCACCATAATAAATCCCCAAGACAGAGAGACAAAACATTCTTCTCCAAACCTTTGAATGAATTCTCTTGACCACAGAGTTGAAAACCACAGAGACTGCTCTTATTAAATTCATCAAATTATTCTCAAAATGATGACTAAACAGACTTATCAAACATTGTTCAACTGCATAATTCTGTACCATGTCTTCAAGCTAATATGTAACACATCTGGGGCGCGTCGTTAGTCAACGATGGTCGTAAGTTCCATTGAACTCTATTGGTAACGACGGAACTTGCGACCATAGTTCACTTTGGGAAACGCACCCCTGCTTAGATCACACATAATTCATGAAATTGTTGTAACTGTCGAATGGTTTAATGGGAGCATGGAGTGTTTGGTATCAGTGTGAATGTTCTCTTACCGCTTTAATTATTCTTTGAATTAAATTCATTGTATTCTTATTAATAGAAATCATGTCTAAACTGTACTCTTTGGTAGAGCAGGGAGATAAGAGACCATCAGATAATGTGATTTATGGTGAGAGGAGGAGAAATGTATACATCATACAAAAGACAATGCTTAATTGGTCAGTACTCCCTTCAGAGGCTGGACAGAAATTCAAGTTTAAAATCTCAGAATACGAACAAAGCAAACAGCTTCATTCAAGCCACCCAACTCTTGTCTCAATCACTTTCATTTCTTTTAGTTTTCTTTTCCATTGAGAGTCTTGTGTCCTAAGTTAAGTTTTGCTGCAAAGTTTAATCAATGACTCTACAGTCTTTGCCTGCCTCAAAACTTTAAACCTCAGCCATGAAAGAGACTCCACTCCTCCGCCAACAGACCAGAATGTGCATCATACATCATACAAAAGACAATGCTTAAGTGGTCAGTACTCCCTTCAGAGGCTGGACAGAAATTCAAGTTTATAATCTCAGAATACGAACAAAGCTTCAGACGAGTAGACAAGACAATGACAAGAAGATAAAGGCAGATCAAGATCAGCTTCATTCAAGCCATCCAACTCTCATCTCACTCACTTTCATTTGTTTTAGTTTTCTTTTCCATTGAGAGTCTTGTGTTCTAAGTTTTTGCGCGCAAAGTTTAATCAACGACTCTACAGTCTTTGCGCGCCTCAAAACTTCAAACCTCAGCCATGAATGAGACTCCACTCCTCCGCCAACAGACCAGAATGTGATTGGCTTCCCACAACATCAATCCAGACCCATAAAGACCTGCAGCAAATCAAAAGAACCTGGGAAACACCCTTCTACAAGCTAAAGACGACGACAAGGGAATCCCTATTCAAAGACACAAATGTTGAACACAAGTACCTCCAGGTTCTAGCTGAACTGGTGCTTTGATAAAAAGTTTAATAACCTGCCTAAGAAGTGATAGAAGGGTTAAATTAATAATTGATCTGGTCTTATGAAGTGCATAAGTATATTTCTAGAAACTTGAGATTTCATAATTTCCCTCTTTTAAAACTCACTCTTTCCTCACTTCTTTCTTTCTGCAACTAGTTTTAGATTTTAGTTTGTGTTAGAATAATCAATTTATATCATTGTCTCATTCATAACTTTAAAGAGAAGTGTCTTGTGTGCTTACGGATTTAATGTGTTAAACTGCCGATCTCTGTTACCTTGATAATAAATAGTGTTTTCACTAGAGTTTGGACATTCATATACGCTACAGAGCTGATAGTTATGGCCTGTTCAAATGAATGCTGGACGATTCAGTTGCTCAGTCATAAAATAAGTGACTTTAAAATTCCCTATAAATCAACTAATAATTCCCTTTGAGCTAAATTGAACTGTGTACCCTGACAAGGGTTCATTTTTATGTCCTTTCACTTCATATTTCTTTTTATTATTATTATTTTGATGTACTGAAAATGAAATTACACTTTTTTCTTTGATTTCAGACCTGATGGAAGTGAAGGAGGAGAGTGAAGAACTGAGTGAAGTGGAGGAGAAACATCATGACAAACCTGGAGAAAAACCTTTGAGTCGCTCGAAGACTAAAAAGACAATTTTAAAAAAAAGAAGAGCCAAGAAATCTACAACCTGCACTCAGTGTGGGAAGAGCTTCACTAACAAACATAGTCTTGAACGTCACATGAGAGTTCATACTGGAGAGAAGCCGTTCACATGTGATCAGTGTGGAAAGAGCTTCAATCAATCATCAAACCTTAATGCTCACATGATGATCCACACTGGAGAGAAGCCGTTCACATGTGATCAATGTGGGAAAACATTTTATGGGTCAATAAACCTGAAGAGACACCTGCCAGTTCATATGAAGGAGAAGCCACATTCATGTTCTGTGTGTGGAAAGAGATTTTCATGGCTGCAAAATTTACAGAGACATCAGAAATTACACACTGGTGTGAGAGAGTACATGTGCTTTGAGTGTGAGAAGACTTTTATTTCAGCAAACTGTTTAAAACAGCACCAAAGAATTCATACTGGAGAACAACCTTATAAGTGTTCATACTGTGATAAGAGATTCACTGTGTCATCACATCTGAAAGCACATGAGAGGATCCACACTGGAGAGAAACCTTACAAGTGTTCACACTGTGACAAGAGATTCAATCAGTTAATAGATCTGAAAAGACATGAGAGGATCCACACTGGAGAGAAACCGTACAAGTGTTCACACTGTGACAAGAGATTCAATCAGTCAGAAAATCAGAAAACACATGAGAGGATCCACACTGAAGAAAAACCTTACAAGTGTTCACACTGTGACAAGAGATTCAGTCTGTCATCAAATCTGAAAAGACACGAGAGGATCCACACTGGAGAGAAACCGCACACATGTGATCAGTGTGGAAAGAGTTTCACTATTAAAAGTCACCTGAAGATACACATGAATACACATGAAAACCACATCACCGCAGTCTGAAATCAATTTCAAAGTTCATCTTTAGTGGCAACAAAGTCTTTTCTGTGTGTGCGAGTCAGTCAGATCTCTCCTCTCCACCTATAGCTGATGGTGTGAAGAGACCCCTGATGTGATTGTGAAGCGTTTTTTTTATATATATATATAAATTCTCACACAATGTGCTATCTTCAAGTGCAAGGTGTATTGTTTTTTTTTTTTTTTTTTTTTTCAGAAAACAAATGGCTTTCAATAAATAAGTTATTGACCATTAATATGGTGAGTTTGTAAATAGACAAGAAAAAAAAAGGCAATAAATTCTGATTTTTATTTAGAAAAAAAAAAGAAAAAATGAGGCATACATTTGTAGGCATACATTTACCGCACAGACACATAATACAGAATCAGATACACACACCAAATGTGAAAGAGTCTCGCCTCCTCCCAAGTTTGATCAAAAATCATTCTGTGTACTTCTTCACCATGTTTGTGTTCGTTTCTTCTATTATTTATGCAATCCAAAACTCCCTAAACTGCCACGCTCCATATCTCTCCGCTCAAATCCTCCTTTCACCCACTTTCCCCAAAAGAAAGGCAAATTGCCCTAATAACCCATAAATTACTGAAAAGCCTACCTAATAGGACTGGGTAAAAAATATCAATTTCTCGATTTTAATCGATTCTCATTTTTACTAAGCAATATCAATTATTAAATGCCAAGAATCGATTAGTCTGTTTTCAGTTGATGAATGAGCAGAATATGTAGTGCCTCCCATCCAATAAATCACAATAATCTTTGTGCTTTGTTACTTTTGATATAACGCAAAGTTTCAGATTTCAAATCACGTTCATCTTATTATGAAATAAAAAAAAAAAAATGCTTTTATAATGTTGCACAATTAAAATGAAAAAATGACATACAAGGTTTCATGTAAGTCTAAATAAACTGTTTTAAAGGACGTTTATTGTAAAGTTTAAATTAATTATTTGATACAATGCACTTATTGTGTACATACATGTTTTTACATTGTACTTATATTTTAAAAACACCTGCATGTAATTACATCTGTAATTAATTTCTGTAATTACATTTATAATTACACTGTTGACCCGTCCCTTACACCTTGACCCACCCTTAAACTTACCAGTACCACCAAAGCTTTCCCTAACTTTACCCGTATCCCACCTCAATGGCAGCAAAAGTGTTTTGCAATTCAATATGAACCCAGTTACTACATTGTACTTATTTTTTGATGTAAGTACATAGTACTTAAAACCACTTAATATAAAGTGGGACCGTTTAATTTCTTATCAAAACTGCGTCTGTCCATTATCTTCTGACAGCCACGCAGAGAGACTGGACGGGGATATAAATGACGTCGCCCTCTGAATGTAGGAACGATGGCTGGATCGTGTTTACATTACACTGAGATCCGATCACAATGTGTCCTTGACTACTTCCGAACCAGGACACCTTGATCGGATAACATTCCGATCACAAACGCCACTTGTCTTTTCAATGCGTATGTGGACAACATCCAGATACAGGTCGCATGTTAATGCCAAGTGTAAACGCAGCCTCAGTTAAACAGAAGCGGCAGCACGGAGCACATGTGAACTTATCCTATCCGCTTAAATACCAGTTACAGCGCAAAATAAACATGAATAAACATCTAAGGGTATGTTAAAAGATAGAGTACAACTTAGATGTCAATAAAACAGCTTGTAAACAATGTGACGTAATGTCACATTTACCTCAGAAAAACATATTCAGTGACCATAAACTCGAAAAATGAACTCTAGAGAGAAGCATTCTGATAAATACAAAGTTCAGTCATGAAACTCTAACCGAGCGCTGATTGGTTCTTTCTATGCCGTGGCACAAGCCAATCAGAAGTAATTCCAAATCCACGCAACTATATATATCGTACCCTAGCCTCTACATAGTAAACTACTAGTTCACTTGTAGTACAGATTCAGTACAATTGAGAAACATGGTTGTGAACTAGTTGTGCACTTAAAATGTACTACTGTAACACTTAGTACACTTAAACGTATACTTTTTATATACTAAATTGGGCAAATTTAGTCCCAAGTAGGACATTTACAAGTTTACTACTGGTACATTGATATTACACTTACTACATACTTAAAAATATACTTGATCATAATTTAAGTCTACTTCATTAAATTAACTTTTTCGTAAGGCTACTGTCTCCATCTCACCACAGCTTTACACAACCAGCAGAAAGAGAGCAGCTGAAATAATAAAGATAAGTGCAGTGTACTCTGTGTTTTTTGTGTGTGATTATGTTGATGTTTTGTTGTTGTGGACAGTATTTGGCACATCTTTGAGCATCTACTGTTGACGGCCTATTATGTCACCACTCGCGCCTTTCAAACATCTTTCAGTAGAGCAGTTTAATATTTTAGCACATCCTAATTAAACTAATGTGTTTCTTACAGCAAACACTCAGAATAAAGTGAGATTATCTGTGAATTATCCTGAATGTCTTGTTGAATGAGTGTTGACAGTCTGAGGATCATCAATATTAACAGAGCTGCTGAAAACACTCTTTATTTCATGTCAATAGTTCCTGTTTTCACCTTATTTATTATGCTGATGTCTTCAGATCTGCTGTAAATTGACACTTAAAGCTAATTTCTTTGGTGTCAGCAGACTGAGGTTGGTTACTATATGTGTATTTGTTTTTGTGTTTGTGCTTTCACCATTTATTTATAAATTATTTATAAAAAAACAAACGATAAGTAAATGATATATGTTTTAATTTTGGCAGATCAGCTTCTTCCACACTGAAATTCATCATCAGTGAAGCTCCCCTCACAACAATGACATCATCAGTGAAGCTCCTCCCACAACAATCACATCATCAGTGAAGCTCCTCCCACAGCAGTTCTCCAATAAATGCTGGAATATTCCCATCAGACGAGCATCAGAGCATCAGGAAGAGCTGAAATCTGCAAAGACTGAGTTTATTAAAGAGGACAGTGAGAACATGAGTGATCCAGAACCCTGCAGAATGAAACACACTGAAGATACTGAAGAACAAAGAGGTTGGTGTTTATTCTTCATTCATTCATGATGCTGAACAACATTCATGTTAGAAAGATTCATGCACTTCTGCATATTTACATTCATATTTACTGCTAAAGTTTTTTTAAAAATGTAAGTTATTCATAGTTATATAGATTATTCTATCTTAATAACTTTGGTAACAGGGCTGATGAATGTGATCAACACTGTACAGTTTGTGTAAAAATTGAGACTTAAGACTTTAGCCCAGTAAGGGGGGAACGATTACAGGTTTCACAATAAATCACAATAAAATGTCCTGATGGTTAGTAATCGTTTAAAATTTCATTATTATTAAAACCGTGTTTGATCACGATTTTTAAAAACTCGCGGTAAATCCCGTCCAGGCAGCGTCAGTTGGACGCAGCAGGCAACATTGTTTTTTGTATGCGAAGAAATGGCGGAAGGCTGTGACAGCGCTCGGGTCGGGAGATTCATCCCCCAAAATTCATCTCTGTCACGGCTGCAGCTTCTCAGTGACGTTCGATAATCTACATCTGTGTTATTGTTAAGCCCCATTAAAGGGATAAAAAAAAAACCCATTGTAAAGCACCATAACGTTTCTGTGCACTATATTTCAGAACTTCTGAAGCCATTCGATAATGTGAGGTGAATAGTTAAGTTAATGGAAACACATCTTTCCTCAATCATCCTCCATTCAGTATTCAAACAGTGCGTCGCCAGTAACAAGATGAAACTCCCTCAAAGATCAGTGTTCCCATTATTATATTTTATTTGTAGGTAAAATGGTCTGTGGTTTTGCATAAAAAGACTTTGTCTTGCTGAGTAATAAATGACATTATTTTAGTTTTTTGGTGAACTAACCCTTTAACTTGATAAGAACTTGCACGTCAAACATTCTGGTCCCCCTGTGTTTGAATGGAAGTCAATAGAATGAAACGTAGTGTGACTACCCCTTGATAATTACAAAGTTTTTATTAAAATTAATTATATCAGTCTAAAATTTGGTGTCAAAATTATGGCAATACCGCATAATTATTGTTAAATAATTACACTAGTTAAGTGTCATTGATCAAATATATTTATTGATATCTACAGAAACATAGGATTTGTCTCTTTAAAAATAATAACTGGTAGATCATTGCAATGTTTCAATTAAATTATAAAAATGCATAAAATATTAATGCAAAGTGTCATTTAACCTCATATTTCTCTCTTTGAATTATCTTTATGCACTGTTACAATGCAATTAAACAGTTTTTCTTTGATTTCAGACCTGATGGATGAGAGTGAAGAACTGAGTGAAGTGGAGGAGGAACATCATGACAAACCTGGAGAAAAACCTTTGAGTCGCTCAAAGACTAAAAAGACATTTTTAAAGCAAAGAAGAGCAAAGAAATCTACAACGTGCACTCAGTGTGGAAAGAGATTCACAACAAAGCGAGGTCTTGAGCGTCACATGAGAGTTCATACTGGAGAGAAGCCGCATGTATGTAATCAGTGTGGGAAGAGTTTCAGTCAATCAGCACAACTTAGGAGACACATGAGGATACACACTGGAGAGAAGCCGTTCACATGTGATCAGTGTGACAAAACATTCAAAACATCAACAGTCCTGAAGGCACACCTGACAGTTCATACGAAGGAGAAGCCACATTCATGTTCTTTGTGTGGACAGAGTTTTTCACGGCTGACATATTTACATAAACACGAGAAAATACATACTGGTGTAAAAGATCATATGTGCTTTGAGTGTGGGAAGACTTTTACTACAGCGATCTGTTTAAAATTGCACCAGAGAATTCACACTGGAGAAAAACCTTACATGTGTTCACACTGTGACAAGAGATTCAGTCACTTCACAAGTTGGAAAACACATGAGAGGATCCACACTGGAGAAAAACCTTACAAGTGTTCACACTGTGACAAGAGATTCAGTCGGTCAGAACATCTGAAAACACATGAGATGATCCACACTGGAGAAAAACCTTACATGTGTTTACTTTGTGACAAGAGATTCAATCAGTCATCACATCTGAAAACACATGAGAGGATCCACAGCAGAGAGAAGCAGCACACGTGTGATCAGTGTGGAAAGAGTTTCTCTTTTAAAAGCCACCTGAAGATACACATGAAGATCCATGCAGTGGAGAAACCACATGACCGCAGTCTGAAATTACGTTAAGTAGTTCATTTTCATGTGTTGAGTAACAGTTAGTTTCCTAACAGCCATGATGATCAAAAAGGAAATTTTCTGACTGCTTAGTATCTGCTTGGAAAGTTTCTCAATATTGTGAGATGTTAATAATGACTTATGAGAAAGTCATTTGTGGCTTTCATACCACATGTTCTTATCAAACAATGTCCTCAAGCTTTTTCAACCAAATTTAAAAATATGCAAATTCTGCCATCTAGTGTTTACAGTATGTATGACCTTTTTTTTTTCAACCAGAGGTGACAAATTTTCTAATTTTTTCAGACATACTTCTTTAATTGAAAAAAAAAATTAAATAAAGTGTTTATTTCTAACATTTGTATTGTTTTATATAGAAATTAATGTTTTGTGTATTGTTTAGAAGATATGAGACTCTTACAGTTTTGACATTATTTAATCTCTTGCCATGGCAACACATTTCGAGATGTCCCTTATCCATTCTCAATTTGACATCTTTAATGTCTAAGCACCATGTTAAAAAGTTTGGACTGAATCGTATAAACCCTCTAAGTAGTAGTTCAAAATTCATAGCCTGATTTTTCAAAAAATCCACATTCAAACCAAAATAGCAGACTTCCTGTTGGTCAGAGCTAATGACTGTAAATTAGAAAGTTGTCCGGCTTGATGAGAACAATATATGTACAGAGTTTGGTGACTGTAGGTAAAACTAACCCCGCCCAGCCCAGCCCAGCCTAATTTTATGTTACAGCCTTATCCCAAAAGGGATTAAATTCATTATTTTTCCTCAAAATTCTACAAACAATACCCCATAATGACAATGTGAAAGAAATCTTTGCAAATTTATTAAAAGTAAAAAACAAAAATAATCACATGTACTTAAGTGTTCACAGCCTTTGCTCAGTACTTTGTTGAAGCACCTTTGACACCACTTTCAGCCTCAAGTCTTTCAAGCTTGCTTATTGGGACCTTCAATGCTGCAGAAATGTTTTTGGACCCTTCCACTTCATGACTTGGTTTGTGCTCTAACATACACTGTTAACAGATGAGCAAATTATAAAGCTTGGTTTGCTTAATATTAGATCCCTCTTACAAAATCACTCTTTGTAAATGATATGATTACAGACTATAACCTAGATGTACTGTGTTTGACAGAAACCTGGCTATAACCAGACGATTCCATTACTTTGAAATGAGTCCACCCCTCGAGGTTACTGTGATAAACACAAGCCTCACTGAAAGGCAAAGGGAGAGGTGTTGATGTAATTTATAGCAATATCTTCAGTATTACTCAGCGGTCTAGTTTCAAATATAATTCTTTTGAAGTGATAGTGCTTTATGTAATGTTATTTGGTGTACGTGATGAATCCCATTTGACATTTGTGCTGGCTACTGTATACAGGCCACCAGGGCACCATACAGACTTTATCAAAGAATTTGCTATAATTTTCTATCAGAGTTAGTACTGGCTGCGGATAAAGTCCTTATTGATGATTTTAATATCCATATAGATAATAAAAAAGATTTTAGATTTTTTTGGGATTG
The DNA here is from genome assembly GCA_037950675.1 of Hypophthalmichthys molitrix. Classification (NCBI taxonomy): domain Eukaryota; kingdom Metazoa; phylum Chordata; class Actinopteri; order Cypriniformes; family Xenocyprididae; genus Hypophthalmichthys; species Hypophthalmichthys molitrix. The sequence goes on from CM075494.1 coordinate 5,729,859, forward strand.
GAATTTAGAAAAATTCTAAACTCTACTGGAGTTTGGCAACATGTGTCAGGACCCATTCATTATCGTAATCACACTTTAGAATTAATATTGTCACATGGAATCAATATTAATGCTGATCATTATCAGATAATTATCTAGTCTTGTGTATACTACATTTAGCCAAGGCTGCAAAGCTGACTCCCGGCTACAAATATAGTAGAACTATCACTTCTACCACTAAAGATTGCTTTATAAATAATCTTACTGATCAGTTTCATCTCCTCAGATTAGCTTAGAAGAACTCGATGTTGCAGCAGAAACTAGTGACTCTGCCTTTTCCAGCACATTAGACTCAGTTGCTCCTTTGTGCTTAAAACGATTAAAGAAATTATGAAACTGCAAACTATTCTTCAATTAATTGCACTTCTGACTCCTGGTCTTTCATTCAACATATCTGTTCAAGGGTCATAAACTGTTCATCCCCAACAGAACAAATTAAGAGGAGTGACAGCAAAGTCAATATTGTCAAGGTTGTTTTATTGTTGTTTATGTTGTAAATTACATTAACAATAGAAATATATGTCAGTTTGTTAAGTGTAAGCCATTAGTTTGTCACACTGATCTTAAGGGAAGAATCCATACAGTGTGTTTTAACAGTAATTTGATCGTTCTGTTGTACTTTCAGGAGAGTCTCCAGCTGAAGATCCAAATTCATCAGGTTCCTGAGAGGAAAGATCAGATCAGGCTGATGCTGCAGGAAAAACAGGAACAGGATGAGAAAAGGGCCACTGGAAACCCCATCATCGGCAGAAATGTTTGTTGCTCAGCTCATACAGATGAACTACTCACCGTGATCTTAGACTGTAGTGATGTGGTTTCTCCACTTCATGGATCTTCATGTGTCGCTTCAGGTGACTTTTACTAGAGAAACTCTTCCCACACTGATCACACGTGTGTGGCTTATCTTTACTGTGGATCCTCTCGTGTGTTTTCAGAGTTGCTGACCGACTGAATCTCTTGTCACAGTAAGGTTTTTCTTCAATGTGGATCCCCTCATGTGTTTTCAGATGTTCTAACCGACTGAATCTCTTTTCACAGTATGAACACTTGTAAGGTTTTTCTCCAGTGTGGAACTTCATGTGTCGCTTCAGGTGACTTTTAATAGAGAAACTCTTTCCGCACTGATCACACGTGTGCGGCTTCTCTCCAGCGTGGATCATCTCATGTGTTTTCAGAGTTGCTGACCAACTGAATCTCTTGTCACAGTAATGTTTTTCTTCAGTGTGGATCCCCTCATGTGGTTTCAGATTTGCTAACTGACTGAATCTCTTGTCACAGTATGAACACTTGTAAGGTTTTTCTCCACTGTGGATCCTCTCATGTGTTTTCAGATGTGTTGACAGACTGAATCTCTTGTCACAGTGTGAACACTTGTAAGGTTTTTCTCCAGTGTGAATTCTCTGGTGCTGTTTCAAACTGATTTCATTAATAAAAGTCTTCTCACAGTCAAAGCACATGAACTCTCTCACACCAGTATGAATTTTCTGATGTGTATGTAAATATAACCACAGTGAAAAACTCTTTCCACACACAGAACATGAATGTGGCTTCTCCTTCCTATGAACTGTCAAGTGTTTTTTTAGGTCTGATGTCTGAAGAAATCTTTTGTTGCATTCATTACATATGAACGGTCTCTCTCCGGTGTGAACTCTAATGTGAATCTTAAGACTTTCTTTGTATGTGAAACTCTTTCCACACTGATCACATGTGAATGGCTTCTCTCCAGTATGAACTCTTATATGAACATCAAGACTTTGTTTGGTTGTGAAACTCTTCCCACATTGATCACAAGTGAAAGGCTTCTCTCCTGTATGAACTTTCATGTGAACATCAAGACTTTGTTTGGTTGTGAAACTCTTTCCACACTGAGTGCAGGTTGATTTCTTGGCTCTTCTTTTCTTTAAAAATTTCTTTTTAGTCTTTGAGCGACTTTGAGCGAAAGGTTTTTCTCCATGTTTGATATGATGTTCTTCCTCCACTTCACTCAGTTCTTCACTTTCCTCACTCTCTTCCATCAGGTCTGAAATCAAAGAATAAACTTTATTTTCAGAACATTAAAAAACAAAGAATTTAAAGTGAAAATACATAAAAGTAAACTCTCAGGTAACAAAGCATAAAACTGCTAAAATATAATAATCACTTTAATGCCTTTTTATAGATTAATTATACGTCCCTAAAACTTTCCATGAATGAGGTACATTGATCTTCCAGTTATTATATTTAAAACATTACAGACAAATCTCATGTTTCTGTAGTGAGAACTATTAAATATATTACCGTCATATTTTGACATCAACTTTTAGATTGATATTTATTGTACTAAATCTGTTGGTAACAATGTCTATGAAGACCATCTGTATAATGAATTAATTTATAAACATATTTATAAAGACTCATTAGGACCTATACTGCATTATAAGAACAGTTATAGTTACATTTATATTGTTTTTATTGTTACTTATAAGTCATGCATTTGCTTTTTCAATTTCTGTGCTCATAATTTATTATACAGTGATTTATAAGTATTAATTAGTCAGTCATGAATGTACTTATAAAGACGCAACCTGCATTGCTATAATGTTATTATATTATAGTTACAATGACATTTTAGTAATTCAGATATAAATAGCCATGTTGTGTTCTTTTAAATACTTATTGTGAGTAATAATAGTTACTAATCTCTACAAATGCATCAATGATGGCTTTAAGTAAAGTGAAAACAGGATGCAATTTTCCTAAAAACAAATGTTTAGAAATCATGAAGATGTACTTATTATATATATTATATATTTTAAGTTGATTACTTGTAAATGCAACAAATGAACAACCATTTCTGTAATAAAATAATTAAAGAAACACAGAAATCTTTAATATAAACAGTTGAAAAAAATATTTTTTAATGTTACATACTAGCAAAACACTGCAACAATATTTATTAAAGTATAATTTCAAACTGCTATAAGCAATATGGCTGAGGAGATACAGATTTTAACTAATCAAAATTACCATTCATGACCTCTAATGCAAACATTAGCCATTAAAGGCATAATGAACAACTAACTGCTACAGCAAACAAGTGTCTCTTGAACTATTTTAGATACATTCATATATCAGTGTATAATGGATTATGAGCATAAGCATTGAAAAAGCAAATGCATGGCTTATACATAGTTATAAAAATAATATAAATGTAACTATAACTGTTCTTATAATGCACTATAGGATTATAATGCATCTTTAAATATATCTATAAAATAGCAATACTTTCTTGCAAATAAGTATAAATGAGACCATAATTCATCATAAGCATGGAAAAGTGTTAGCAAACTTGTAATTATTAAGGGCTGGTCAATTTTTTCTTTCACAGACATTCATATGCATATAAATGTGGAACACTGGAAACAAACTCAAGCAATTTTTTGCAGTAAAGTGGAGTATACTGTATATTTTTACATTTTGGAATGATTATTATTTGTTACATGTTTGAAAAAAAAAAACAAAAGAAAGAAAGAAAGAAAAAGTCTGATCCTTGCAGAAATTTCTGTTGCTTTAACTATTTTTAAATGAACAATTTTTATTAACATTACTCCTCAACCCTGTTACATCTGACTTTTGAATTTTCCTCCTTTTAAAACAGAGAATTTCTTAAAATTATGACAGAGGAAGTGACATCATTTGGGCTCTTTCTACAGCATGATGGGAGGACAAGAAAATAATCTCAATCCATTGTCTCAGTTTTTACACAAACTGTACAGTGTTGATCACATTCATCAACCCTGTTACCAAAGTTACTGTAAGAAGAATAATCTCAATAATTATGAACAACTTATTAAATTTATGAAAAATACAATTTTTCTCCAGTAACTATAATTCAGATTTTGCTTAATTTATGCTTACAACCCTGTTAGCCATTCTGAAACTTCATGTACTTGATACAGTTTGATGTTTTCTGTTTATGCCTAAAAAAATACTGATGTAAACTATTTTTGAAACATGTCTACAATGTTGGTAACATTGTTGAAAATTGTTAAGCAGATATAAAATAAATGTAAAATAAAACCTGATGTTGACAATTACTATGAACATTTCTCAAAACTTGCTTAGCTGTTTATCTAAATGTGCAGAAGTGCTTGAATCTTTCTAACATGAATGTTGTTCAGCATCATGAATGAATGAAGAATAAACACCAACCTCTTTGTTCTTCAGTATCTTCAGTGTGTTTCATTCTGCAGGGTTCTGGATCACTCATGTTCTCACTGTCCTCTTTAATAAACTCAGTCTTTGCAGATTTCAGCTCTTCCTGATGCTCTGATGCTCTGATGCTCATCTGATGGGAATATTCCAGCATTTATTGGAGAACTGCTGTGGGAGGAGCTTCACTGATGATGTGATTGCTGTGGGAGGAGCTTCACTGATGATGTGATTGCTGTGGGAGGAGCTTCACTGATGATGTGATTTCTGTGGGAGGAGCTTCACTGATGATGTGATTTCTGTGGGAGGAGCTTCACTGAGGATGAATTCCAGTGTGGGTGGAGCTGATCTGCCAAAATCAAAAATATATCAGTTACTGGGTTTGTTTTTATAATAAATGTCACATCTAGGCATTTATGTGTATCTGCCTGTCATAAAGTAACTGATGCTAATAAATTCACACATTATTTTTATTGCTAACCTGCAGGACATTATCCTTCTTTTTCATTAACTCTTTCCCCATCAGCGTTTTTGATCATTTTCATTGAATTTTCATGGCCCTCAGGATATGTTGATGCATTAATATCTAAACATGCAATACATCAACATAAAGAACAGATCCTCTGCTTTCAAAAATATCTTTATTCTAGTTTCAAGCATTCATTTTTATTAACACTTGAATGTAGGTAGCTTAAGTTTCATAAAAAAGAATTTTTTTTTTTTTTTTTTGCTTTTTTCTCAAAGACTGCATCTGGATCAGATTAAGCATGATGATCAAAGCATATATGTAGTATATAACTTCCATCAACACCCCCAAAGCTTGCAGAAACTTATACCACTTCCTGGATCAACATTTCACTTGGAAATATTAGGTAGTTTTTAATTATAAGCAGTTTTATGTTGATGATCATATTAATTTTCATATGCATCTGCTTAGAGATTGCTCGTTTCTGTGTCTTCCACATCTGTTTGTTTTTAATTGGGAGATTCTGCACTCATTCAGGAGATGTATAATTGAGCCCCCTTGCGTATAACAGTGAAAACACGTACGTTTGAAACCAACAAACACCCACAGTCATTTTACACCAATGAAATGAGCTTTAAGCAATTTACAGCAGATCTGAAAACATCTGCATAATAAATGAGGTGAAAACAGGAACTATTGACATGAAATATGGGTAGAACTGGCATATTTACTGCCCTATTACAGCAGTTATCACTTTAAAAGTATTCATGTGAATTAAATAAATGGCCTTCATCATCATCACAGTATGCTAATGCTCTGAATCAGATGCGAGGGAATCGTCATTATGCTGATTGAGGACTGTTGTGTCTCTTACACCTCTAATCTCTGCCATTTTCCTTACAGGACACACATGCTTCTTCCACTCTTGACCTTCTAGTGTCTTACAACATGTTTGGTCTCATCTGACAACTTATAAACTGAACAGAATTGAGCTGAAGTTAATTTATGTTTCCGAAGATGAACGAAGGTCTTATGGGTGTGGAACGACACAAGTGTTGGTAATTAAAGGGTTAGTTCACCTAAAAATTCATTCATTTTTGGAACACAAATTAAGATATTTTGATTAAATCAAAATGACTCCTCCATTGACAGCAATTTAACTATCACTGTCAAGGTCCAGAAAGGTACTAAAGACATCATTAAATTAGTCCATGGCTGTTTCCTTTTTTAATTTTATGATGTCATTACGTTGGCTGTCTTGATGTATCAGTACTCGTGTTTTGAGTATTGATACATTTGCTGTTTAAAATGAACACAAAAACAGACAACTTAACACACATTTTAGTAAAATCCACTAATTCATTTGAAGAACCAAATTATGCCACTAGCTAGATGTAGATGACTGACAGAAATAAAGTCACACTGGTTAGTAATTCTGTTTAAGAAGATGTATGTATGATTGTGTTTTCACATACCCCTTTGCTTAGTCTGTGTATTGTATTCATATTCTTTGCATAACCATTTTCTAGTTTTAATTGAGCGAGTTGAGGTCTGGAAACATGTTACTCAGAACTGTCACTGTTGCTATGATGATTTTCAGTAAGATTAAAATAGTTCATCTTTTGTTTTGCTTTTTATTTCAGACATATTCCAGAGGTTTAACATTTCACATTCGTGTTGTTTTAGTTATCGGATCGTGTGACTTCAAGAAAACACAAATGAGCCTAAAATGAAAATGAAACTATATTCACTTGATCACAGCGCTTCTCGCTCATTGACTATAAGCTGATAACCGCTTATACACGTAATTGTGTGTTTGGGTTCCCTCTCGTTCCTCCTAGAGAAATGCGCAAGGAATACAGCGTCATCGAGTCCTGATAGAGGAGTAAAATGAGTCTCTGAATCCATAAACCCCAGTAGATGGCACTAATGCTCTATGTGAGAGTACAAGCTGCCAATAAAGAAGAAGAAGAGCGGTGAGTGGAGCAGTTCTCGGTTTTTCGCATATTTTCACACGCATCAAACACACAATTTACAGGCTTATTCTGTATTGCTACTTGTGCGTCTTTTCTGGCGTCTTCCTACTGAAATAAACATGTAGTGCAGCAGCAGCGAGCATGTGAGGAAAATATGTGGAATTCATTCAGACCTGAGCGATTTTGTGTGCTTGTTTCTATGTTTGGAGTGAGAACTGTTACTCAATGTCAAGTCAAAAGTTAACGTTTGAGATCTGTGAGGGGAATTGATGGGAATCGATCTCAAGTGTTGCTGCTGCTGCCATTTTATTTCATCTTTAGCAAATAAAATCCGTTACTTCCTTCACATTGTTAAAATACACTGACAAAATTCTTCACTTTGAGATTATAATGAGATTTTTATCATCATTGTCAGATCATCATTGTTTTCACCTCATTTATTATGCTGATGTCTTCAGATCTGCTGTAAATTGACACTTAAAGCTCATTTCTTTCGTGTCATTTCTTTCGAGTGTTTGTTTCTGTGTTCATGCTTTCAACTGTTTTTTTTTTTCTGACCAGGGTTTATATTTGGAAGGCATTTCATTACGATGTAAAAACAAATTCAGGAACTGATATCATTTTTTATTTTAGCACATCAGTATGGGATCAGATTCCCGCCAATAGTATTGCGGTCACGGATCAAAAAATAATAAGCGTGAATCAAAAATTTAAAAACACATTTAAAAATGTATAACACAAACTTAAAAAAATAATGCAAAATGATCGGAATGGCAAAGAACGTGGTCAAGGATCAAAATATAATAAGCGTAAATTGAAAAATTAAAAGCACGTTAAAAAAAAATAACAAGCCTGAATCAAAACTTTAAACACATTAAAAATGATATTGCACAAATCTTAAACTTGTGTTTATGCGTTCTTAAAAGTTGTTTTCCTTGCTTTTATTACTCTTTTCTTTCTTCTCTCTTACATTTTCTGCTCATATTTTACTCTTTTGTGCCCTTGTGCTGTTTTTCTCTTTGCTCTTCTTTCTACGTTTTGCTCTTGCGTTTCCAAATGTTGCAGTTCGAGTTTCATGTAAATTAGGCCGGGCTTAAGCATCACCATTGGTCCACTAGTTCTAGATTGACAGCTCCTCCTCTAGCCAATCAGTCGAAGAGAGGGAGATGACATCACTTTAATGCGACTCATGGCTACTGATGCTCACACACATACAGGAGAATATAACAGTTTAATCTGAAACTTTACAAGGACTTTCAAGCTGTAAAGTTATCTGAACTATGGACAAATAATTCCTCTTTTTGAGATACTGTTTTTATTGTGCAGTCTACTTATGATTGTTAATCTTTATGTTCATAATATATGGTATTTGGTGTTAAAATATTACTTGGCTCAAGATGCTACTATGCTAAGGCTACTGTAGCTAATACACTTCTTAATTGTTGTTAAACGATCATAGGTAAATTAATTCTAAGACTGAATGTATCATCTCTGCATTGACTACGATAGTGTTACAGAGAAGATAGTTACAGAAACCAGGTGGATTTGATATGCAGTGATTTATTCACACATTTATTGTGTTTATTTACATAACTACATAGCATCAGAGGATCAGGAAGAGCTGAAACCTGCAGTTTATTAAAGAGGACAGTGAGAACATGAGTGATCCAGAACCCTGCAGAATGAAACACACTGAAGATACTGAAGAACAAAGAGGTTGGTGTTTATTCTTCATTCATTCATGATGCTGAACAACATTCATTGTTAGAAAGATTTAAGCAGCAACACTATGAAATTGGTACAACTGTTTTTGTTTGTTTTCAACAAATTGTTAGTAAAGCAAGGTTTTAGAAACTTAAGCAAACCAGATGTATAGTTACTAAATAATAAATCTCATAAATAAAAGAAGTTCCCTTGTGAATGGGAACTCGTGCTGCATCCTCTAGTGGACACTATGAGGAACTCCTGCAGCATGACCGGTGTCTGAAGCATGTGATTCACACTCAACAATGTATTTGGCTGGCCTTCAGGCTCTAACTGCATGAATTGTATATGTACATTTCTGAAATAACATAATTTGGACACAGTCACCTCTGATAATAGATTGCTCCAAATTGTAATGTTGACATGCATTTTCTGAAAAGCTGCCTTGAAAGAATATGTATTGTGAAAGGCGCAATACAAATAAATGTGAATTGAATTGAATAGTGGACCATTTGTGGACATTTGGCATACTCTTTTCAACATACTATGCTTTGAGACACAGTTATTTAAATCTCACATACTATTTTGGATGGATATTATGGACATTGGGATGGAGGGCGTGGCTCTGTGTAGACAGTCTTATCAAGTTTTTTGGCTCTTTGTGGGCCACTATGATAAGCTCGATCTGTAAGGTTGAGTTTGGCTTGGTCTCTTCTCATCCTGAGAGTCGTTTTGCTAAGGCTTCCGCTCATCCGAGCTCCGTCTAGACCGGTGATTTCCAACCCTGTTCCTGGAGGCACACCAACACTACACATTTTCCAACTCTTCCTAATCAAATACACCTGAATCAACTCATCAAGCTCATCAGTAGAGACTCCAAGATTGAAAATAAAGGGGTCAGATGAGGGAGACATCCAAAATGTGGACTGTTGGTGTGCCTCCAGGAACAGGGTTGGGGAACACTGGTCTAGACAGTGATATCAAGTGTATCTGCCCTCTTTGGGCCGCTGTGATAAGCTGTCTTTAAAGGATTAGTTCACTTCAAAATAAAAATTACCCCAAGCTTTACTCGCCCTCAAGCCATCCTAGGTGTATATGTCTTTCTTCTTTCTTTTTCATTTTAGACCTGATGGAAGACCATGAGGAGAGTAAAGAACTGATTGAAATAGAGGATAAACTTCATATAAAACCTGGAGAAAAACCTTTGAGTCGCTTAAAGACTAGAAACACATTTTTAAAGAAAAGAAGAGCCAAGAAATATTTCACTTGCACTCATTGTGGAAAGAGATTTGTATATAAACAAAGTTTTGAGAATCACATGAGAGTTCATATCGAAGATAACCCATATGTATGCCATCAGTGTGGGAAGAGTTTCATGCGGTCATCTTACCTTACGAAACACATGAGAATGCACACTGGAGAGAAGCCGTTCACATGTGATCAGTGTGGGAAGAGGTTTCCATACAAAGAAAGTCTTAAAGTTCACATGGCAGTTCACACTGGAGAGAAGCTGTTCGCTTGTAATTGGTGTGAAAAGAGATTCTCAAACAAACAACATCTAGAGATCCACATGAGAGTTCATACTGGAGAGAAGCCGTTCACATGCACTCAGTGTGGGAAGAGATTCTCATACAAAGAAAATCTTAAAGTTCACATGAGGATCCACACTGGAGAAAGACCGTTCATATGTGATCAATGCGGGAAGAGCTTCACACAATTAGCACACCTTAAAGAGCACAAGAATATCCACACTGGAGAGAAGCCATTCACATGTGATCAATGTGGCAAAACGTTTCTTTGGGCATCAGCCTTGAGGACACACCTGACAGTTCATACAAAGGAGAAGCCGTATTCATGTTCTGTATGTGGGAAGAGTTTTTCATGGCGGCCATATTTACATGTACATGAGAAAATTCATACTAGTGTAAGAGATCATGTGTGCTTCGAATGTGGGAAGACTTTTATTTCAGTGAGCGTTTTAAAACTGCACCAGAGAATTCACACTGGAGAGAAACCTTACAAGTGTTCACACTGTGACAAGAGATTCAGTCAACCATCTAATCTGAAAAAACATCAGAAGATCCACAGCAGAGAGAAGCCGCACACGTGTGATCAATGCGGAAAGAGTTTTGCTATTAATGTTCAACTGAAGGTACACATGAGGATCCACACTGGAGAGAAACCTTACAAGTGTTCATACTGTGACAAGAGCTTCAGTCAGTCAGCAAATCTGAAAAAACACGAGAGGATCCACACTGGAGAAAAACCTTACAAGTGTTCACACTGTGACAAGAGATTCAGTCAATCAGAACAACTGAAAACACACGAGATGACCCACAGCACAGAGAAGCCGCACACGTGTGTTCAGTGTGGAACGAGTTTTGCTGTTAAACGCTACCTGGAGCTACACATGAGGATCCACACTGGAGAGAAACCCTACAAGTGTTCATACTGTGACAAGAGATTCAGTCAGCCATCAACTCTGAAGAAACATGAGAGGACACACAGCAGAGAGAAGCCGCACACGTGTGTTCAGTGTGGAACAAGTTTTGCTTTTAAAAGTCACCTGAAGATACACAAGAGGATCCATGCAGTGGAGAAACTGCATCACCACAGTGTGAGATGACCGCAAGTAGGTCATCTTTATGTGTTGAGCAACAAAGCAGTTTCCTTCAGGACATTTTTATGTTTAAGTGGTATCAGCTTGGGAAGTTTCTTCTTCTTATTATTATTATTAGAAAGTATCTCATTATGATGTGCAAGTCTTTACAATGAGGAAGTTGTTTTCATTATTTGGGTTCCCTTCTCCAACTCAGGTGGAGCTTGACCTACTGAAATGTGCTGGAATGAAACTCTCTGTTGACTGGCCTTCAGAGCAGGCAGGCCAGGGAATGGAGAGAGATTTCTAGGAAGGCAAGAGACTGCAGTCACATGCTCCACCCATTAAACATCTTATTCCAGTGGTCCCCCCGAAATTCCTACCCTCAGCAGATTGAGCCACAACCCAAGTCAGCTCAGCTGAGGGGATAACACAGTGGCTGCAGCTAGACGCCAGCCAGAAAACCTTCAGGGAGGGAAGAAACGGCAGGTACTAATTCGACCTAATTTGTCTTTATGTTCAAAATAAAAGAGCAACAGAATTCATGAAGTATCTGTTGTTTCCTCTCTCAAAGAGAGAGTCATTTTCTCCCCCTCCAAACAAGAGAGGAATTGTTCACAAGAAGATTTATCTCATGATCAGTTCCTTTGTGAAGTTGACACCAGTTCCCCCAATGCCCCAAGTGCAGAGAGCACAGGAAACAAAAACTAAACGTTCTATATCAGAGCTGCAGTCCCCAGCTCTGCTTCTAGATGGCGCCGCCATGTCACAAGTGAGCGAGAGCAGCAGCGAGTTAGCACACATGCACATTAGTTTTATCCATAATAATCAGCAGAAGGGGAATCATCTCAGAATTTATTGGAAGAAATACTTATATTTTATTGCTACTCTGTAATTGGCCAAAATGGGAAGTTCAACTTTTCCAAGAACTTCTACTCTTCCCTGTAGGACCCGGAATGGATCTCTGACATGCTTTTAGTACGTTCTGAATTTCTGCATTTTGAATTTTAGAAAATTGAATTTGGTGTTTTGAATTTGTTCTTTATGTTGAAAACTCTATTTAAGAATAATCTAAGAATTCAACAAATTAAAGCTGCAAGCAGGATTGAAAGGGCCCTCGCACCACCACCTGGAGGCCTTAGGAAAATAGTGAACAGTGGGAGACATGCACTTGAGCATGGAGAAATATGGCAGTCATTTTGATGTGCCACACTTCCTGCTGCTAGCAGTTGGCGCTATAAATATGTATGCCTGACTTACAACAACTTTCTGTTTCATGGCGAAACATCAAATTTTGTCAGGCCGCCACGGACACGCCCTTCAGCAAAAACTCAAGATCTTCGCAATTTAACGTCGCAAAAGACTTTAGATTAGGCTGACCAAATATGACGTTGATCTGATAAAATCTCTAGGAGGAGTTTAAGCACAACATCTGGAAATGGCAAAAACTGCAAAAATATCTTACTTCCTGTTGTGTTTTCAGATTTTGCTCCCGTGGACCAGGCTGTTACTTGTGTACCGAATTTCGTACCTGTATGTAAAACTTTGAAATTTTGTAGGTGGCAGTATTAAGCCATTTTGCCACACCTAATTCTGAAACCCATATCAATTTTCCCCACTTCTGATGCGTATGCAAAGTTTCATGAGTTTCTGAGCATAATTAGGACCTCAAAAATGCAATTCATTTGAGAGTAGAAGAATAATTGACCGAGCAATTACAATAGAGTCAACATCATCCAAAGTCGTCAAAGTTCATCTTCAGGAGTTTGTGTTAATTTTCTTAATGAATTTGTATCACTCAGTTCTCTTTTTTATGAAGGAAAGTAATAGTTTTACTGAAGTAGAGGCCATAATACTTTTAAGAGAGACGTGAATCTGAATCAGTAATTTTTATCTCGTTCTTCATTGTTTCACATCTAGTTTCTCTTCCACTTCTACTCTTCCATGCAAATGCAAGATATACTTTCATGTATCTTTGAAACTGGACATGTTTCTTCTGTTCTTCTCTTGAGATTTGGCTCTTAAGTCAGTAAGAGAGATCTGTCTCATTTGCTTTCATGTTTACTTATTTCTTGTATTTGCTACATGTAATGATTGATTAAACACAGTAAACTACTTATTTTATCAACATGTTGTTGTCCAGTTTTATTTCCTGCTGATTCTGCTTCAACCAGGAATAATTTCACAATTTTAGTTCTGAAAGGTATTAGCTTTTGGAGCTTAATCCCCTGATTTCACAGACAAGGCTTAAGCTAGTCCTAGACTAAATTGCAGGTTTGAGCTGTTTTAACTGAAAGTAACTTAAAATATGTTAGAGCCATTGTTTTGTCTCAAGATGCACACCAGTAATGTTATTTTGTGTATGTTTATAAAAACTACTTAAATATCCTAATTGAACTAAAGCTTAAGTCTGTGAAACTGGGCCTGCATTTTTTTTTTATTTCGTTTTTTTAAAATCCCTAATAAATCATATTTCACCACGCACATGACTGACATTGAATGATATTGTTGTCTGTCTACATTATTAACAGTTTCACCCTTGATATCCAGTATCATATACAGTTGTCAGAAAAAGTATGTGAACCACTTGCAGAATCTGTGAAAATGTGAATAATTTTAACAAAATAAGAGACCATTCAAAATGCATGTTATTTTTTTATTTAGTACTGTGCTGAATAAGATATTTTATATAAAATATGATTATATTTAGTCCATAAGACAAAACAAAAAATAGCTGAATTTATTAAACTGACCCAGTTCAAAAGTATGTGAAGCATTAAGAGTTGACGGGGTGAAAACTTTTGAATGTCTGAATTGTACGTAAGTTTTCTTCTGGGAAACATGTAAGGATCTTCTGTTGCTTCCGAAGGGCAGTAATAAATGAAAAACAACAAAAGTTTTTTTGTATGATCCCTTTTATTTTATTAAAATTATTCACAGATTCTGCAAGTGGTTCACATACTTTTTCTTGCCACTGTGTTTCAAAGTGTTTGTTTTAGTCAGTTTGATGTTCATTCACACCATGAAGAGCAATGAACTTTAAACAACATGTTTTTTCTTTTCTTTTTTTAATAAACTGAAATGATCTAGTCTCAGTCTCACCACAGCTTTACACAACAACCATCAGAAAGAGAGCTGCTGGGACAGATAAGCGGTGTGTAATTCTTGTTATTTTTGTGTGATTATGTTAATGTTTTTGTGGTTGTGAACAGTATTTGGCGCATCTTTTTTATTATTGTTTTAAATAATTACAATTACATTCAGGGGGGTATTGAATAAACAACCAATCAATCAATCAAGAAAAAATACATAAATAAAATAAACCAGTGATCAATTTAAAAGAGAATTAAAAGTTAAATAAAATGAACATGTTTACAAATGTACATTTATGAATGCTAAATTTAGCTAAAAGAAGCAGCAGATTAATTAAATAATATTCCTTATGATAACATTTGTTACAGGAGAAAAAAAAAAACATTTTTAAAGTACAATTCAAAGCTGGGCATGATGTGACCCTTATAAAAGAACAGAAATCTGACCAAAAACAAACTAAATGAGGACAACTCCAAAATAAATGGTATAATGTTTCAGCATGTAAACCACAAAATGTACAAAATATTTCAATATCAAAATTAAATCTGTTTACCTTTTGGCGCGTCTTTGATTATCTACCGTTGGCGGCCGATGACGTCAACGCTCGCTCGCGCCTTCCTCATATTCAGTTTCAGCGTCGAGTCTTCTGAGGCGAGTCGAGCAGTTCACGGTATTTCTCATATTTACACAACCACCAAACACACTTTATACAGTTTGTTCAAGCGACAGGCTCATTTCTGTATTGTTTTCATCGAGCACAGCCCTACTTGTGCGCCTTTCTGTCGTCTTCCTATTGAAACAAACAGCAGCAGCAGCATGTGAGGAAAATATGTTTAATTCTTTCAGACCTTGAGCGATTGTGTGTGTGCGCGTGCGTGTGTGTGATTGTTTCGATGTTTGGAGAACTGTTATTGAATGTCAAGAAAAAAAAAGTTCAAAGTTTGAGATCTGTGAGGGGAATTGTTGGGAATCGTTGCTTTCCAGATGAAGCGCAATTTAACAGACATCTTGCAGACGTATCTGGGTATAATGATCCATGTGAGACTTTTTAAATCTATACATAATTGTTAATATTGATAGATGTGAATAGCGTATTACACTTAGAACATTAGCCTATATATCGCTGTGGTGCTCTTTATTTTTAACGGTTTTGTGATTTTTTTTTTTTCGAAGTTTATTAAGTGTTTTATATTATTTTTATTTTGTCCATGTGATATTGTTAAAAATAACTGTATTATCTTTCAATAGAACAGTTTTATATGCTTTAATCCTGAAAATAATCCTCATTATTATGCTCAATTATCCTATAATTATCCTCAAATAATCAGTTTCTAACAGTTAATCAGAATAAAGTGAGATGATCTGAATGTCTTGTTGAATGAGTGCTGATAGTCTGAGGATCATCATTATTAACAGAGCTTCTGAAAACACTTTATTTCATGTCAATAGTTCCTGTTTTCACCTCATTTATTATGCTGATGTCTTCAGATCTGCTGTAAATTGACACTTAAAGCTCATTTCATTGGTGTCAACAGACTGAGAGTACTATTTGTATATTTATTTATGTGTTTATGCTTTTAGCTGTTTTTCTTACCATTATTTATATTTGTAAGGATTTTCATTATTTAAATTCTGTTATCAATTATCAAAACAGCTCTTTCTTTTTGGCAAATCAGCTCCTTCCATATCAATCACATCATCAATGAAGCTCCTCCCACAGCAATCACATCATCAATGAAGCTCCTCCCACTGCAAACACATCATCAGTGAAGCTCCTCCCACATCAGTTCATCAATAAATGCTGGAATATTCCCATCAGATGGGCATCAGAGCATCAGGAAGAGCTGAAATCTGCAAAGACTGAGTTTATTAAAGAGGACAGTGAGAACATGAGTGATCCAGAACCCTGCAGAATGAAACACACTGAAGATACTGAAGAACAAAGAGGTTGGTGTTTATTCTTCATTCATTCATGATGCTGAACAACATTCATGTTAGAAAGATTCAAGCACTTCTGCACATTTAGTTAGTCTTAAGAGCTGTGAAATAAAATAGTTAAATTGTGATACGGGTACAGAATTTTATTATTTTGATTTTCAACAAATGGTCAGTAAAGGGAGGTTTGAGAAACTTAACATAATGATTTTCAACATCAGGACATATTATTTTAGCTGTTTTATTTTACATTTATATCTGGTTCACAGTTTTTGCAGTCATGTTACCAAAGTGTTGGACATTTCTCAATGTAGTTTACAATTTATTTATTTTGGGGGATGAAAACAAATGGTTAATAAAGACCTTTATTGTGGCATCTCCCACACCAGAAAAAAAAACAGGCTTTGTTTTCTTTATTCCTCTGTTCTGTTGATGTGGAAGTGAAACCATCATACCAGTTGCACCGGAAGTATTTATATATGATATTTTTAATATGAGGTTGAGTCAGCTGTTGTCCTGTGCTCTTTCTCGCAGATCTCTTCTTCAGATTAGTGAATTTTATTGTTTTATTACAGGATAGGAATCTTGAATTCAGTTTTGGTACAATGCATCCTTACATTTTAGTGTCATATTCATTTATCCATGACAGGCCTGTACAGAACAAAACTCAGCAAAATATTGTTTAATTATTGTTATTAAAAAAATCCAAACAAATATAGAAATGCTTTTTTTTTTTTAAATATTGCACTATTGTATAAATGTTAATATAACATAATTGTCATTCATCAAATATATTTAATAATTCTTCAGATTTGTGCCTAAAATGTTTTGAAAATGATAATTGAAATATAAATGTCCCTCATTCATGCAAATAATTTATGAAAACACATCAGAATGATCGTAATATTTTATAGCAGTTGTCTACTTTCTGCTATTACATCAGGACTCACTTTCATATTTCTCTCTCCTTTTTTTTTTTTTGTTTGGGAGTAGGGGAAAGTGGGGTGAGTTGTGCCAGTTTTTACTCAATGTGACTTTAAAGTGAGGCCATGGCAGTAATGCCTTCAACTTAAGAATGTACATATATTTCAGGATGTGGTGCATCCCTGAGAACAATAACTTTGGATCTGAAATAAATTGTTTCAGAAATATAGCTTTTGGGAAAAAAAGTGGTCTCGTGGCACAACTCGCCCCTGATGCGGAGTAAGTTGTGCCTTTGGGGAGAATACGTTGGGGTAAATTGTGCCAGTCATTTCTGAAGTAAAACAGAAGATTTTAATGTTTTGAACTATGATGCTATATGAAAGCAAGACAAATTCAATTCAAAATTACTAATTTAAGGTTTATTCAGATATTGTCACCCTTTTAAACTGTTGGGATAAGTCATATTTTGTAGTTTTTGGGAAAACACAAAAACTTAAATACACAATATATGATATTTGTGAATCATTTCAGGACAAAAGGCTTTGGCAATAGATGCCTGTTGACATACATAGAATGCTGTCTGTCAATTATGTAACATATAAGAATACACCGTGTTCTAAATTATTATGCAAGTGACATGTCAGTAAGATTTCAGTAGAATAAACATTCAGATTTTAGTTTTTCTAAGAAAATGTTTGTTTGTTTATTTATCCATGTCTTTTTAGATAACTGGTATCAATCTCAGACAAAATAATTTGCCAGGTCTATGGAAATCCTACTTAGAGGTTGTTCCACATTATTAAGCAAGTCTCAGTTCTCATGCAATATGGGAGGAAGAAAGATTTTTCTGACGATGAAAATACCTGTTTGCTGCTCAACACTGGCTTTTTTTTTTTTTTTTATAGCTGCCCTTTTAAATACAATTAATTTTTTTGACAGGAACTTTCATTAATAAGCCTTTATCTGACCGAGTTCTGTTGTGCTCTAAATCACTCACAAATCGTATGATAATTTGATAATCTCCATTCAGTTTTCACACAATATTAGTTGTTTTCATTCCTTTTGCACAACATTGGACCATTTCATGCTTTTCATCTTCAGAAAGTGCGTTTTATAAGTGCGTGGCATGATGGGTTTTGGTCTAAAATCAAGAATGACACAGTTTAACTGCTAAAATGTAAGAGTACAATGTACAATTACAAATTAATAATATGTTGAAAATAATCATAAGTGGGGGTGGCACAACTTAACCTAAAAAAACTAGCATGATCCAGCAGTTAAGAGCTAACATCATGCTAACTGTATAGACTCATTGTGTAGCCTGCTAAAGCACTACAACATGTGAAATGTTTTCAAACTTGTCTATAATTGTTCAGACACTACAATCAAAAAACCTTGATCATAGAAATTTTACTTGGAAAGGAAAAAAAAAACTTTGTGCTTTCCTCTCATGCCATGTGTCTCTCTTCTTTGGAGAATGAGTAAAATGGATGGCTTTTCAAAATTATGTGGTCCCCTGACCAATTTCTTACCATTGGTTTTCCAGAAACAATGGGTGGAACTACTTCCCCCCTGGCACAAATCACTCCACTCTCCCCTACTGAAAATGAAATTATATTTTTTTTTTTCTTCCATTTTAGATATGATTAAAGAGGAGGAGGAGAGTGAAGTGGAGAAGAAACATCATGTCAAACCTGGAGAAAAAACTTTGAGTCGCTCAAAGACTAAAAAGACATTTTTAAAGAAAAGAAGAGCAAAGAAATCTACAACCTGCACTCAGTGTGGGAAGAGTTTCACATACAAATGTCATCTTGATGTTCACATGAGAGTTCATACTGGAGAGAGACCGTTCACATGTGATCAGTGTGGGAAGAGCTTCACACGAAAAACAATTCTTAATGAACACATGAATGTTCACACTGGAGAGAAGCCGTTCACATGTGATCAGTGTGGGAAGAGTTTCAGTCAATCATCAAACCTTAGAGATCACATGAGTATCCACACTGGAGGGAAGCTGTTCACGTGTGATCAATGTGGGAAGAGTTTCACATACAAAAAAAGTCTTAAGCATCACATGAAAGTCCACACTGGAGAGAGACCGTTCATGTGTGATCAGTGTGGGAAGAGATTTATTGGGTCATCAGAGCTGAAGGAACACCTGACAGTTCATACGAAGGAGAAGCCACATTCATGTTCTGTGTGTGGAAAGTGTTTCTCACTGCTGCAAAATTTAAAAGTACATCAGAAAATACATACTGGTGTGAGAGAGTACATGTGCTTTGAGTGTGAGAAGACTTTTATTTCAGCAAACTGTTTAAAACTGCACCAGAGAATTCACACTGGAGAAAAACCTTACAAGTGTTCACACTGTGACAAGAGATTCAATCAGTTAACAAATTTGAAAACACATGAGAGGATCCACACTGGAGAGAAACCTTACAAGTGTTCATACTGTGACAAGAAATTCATTTGTTCAACACATCTGAAAAGACATGAGAGGATCCACACTGGAGAATAACATTACAGGTGTTCACACTGTGACAAGAGATTCAGTTGTTCATCATCTCTGAAAAGACATGAGAAGATCCACAGTGGAGAAAAACTGTACAAGTGTTCACACTGTGACAAGAGATTCAATCAATCAGAACAACTGAAAACACATGAGATGTTTCACTATTAAAAGTCACCTGAAGATACACATGAAGATCCATACAGTGAAGAAACCACATCACTTCTATCTATTTGGGGAAAGGTTCATCCAGTTATATTCTTTATTCACACATATTTGTTTGACTTTTGGTGTGAAACGACCATCTGTCAACAAATTGTCTTGCATTTTTGCATAGTTTAGAGGCTCATAAGTAGATAAAGCAATGCTTGTCTTCAACATTTTTCTTTGAGCAAAAAGGATTCACATGAGAGTTCACACTGGGAAGAAGCAGTTAAGTAAAATCACATCTGCCTTCTCATTCTGAAGAAACACAATTTAACTGTGATCAGTGCAGTGAACAGATTCATTGAGCATCAGTCCTGAAGAAACACCTGAAGATTCACACAAAGGAGAAGATTCATTCGTAATATTACAACAGAGAAAAAACACGGCGCTGTATGTTGAAACCTTTGAAACACATGCTAGGATTCACACTGGAGAGAAACACATCAGAATTTGATCAATGATCTAGTCTACAGTCACGATCACTGTAGATCATCTTCAGATCCAACAGCAAACGTGACACGATAAAGCATCTCTTCCATAGAAATCTGTCCTAATCAGCTGAAGCGAGAGACACGACAAAGAAACATCATCTAAAGTCGTCAAAGTTCATCTTCAGGAGTTTGTGTTAATGTTCTTAATGGATTTGTATCACTGTAAGTTCTCTTTCATGAAGAAAAGCAGGAGTTTTTTAAATCAGCTATCATAGTTCAGGAGCTGAAGTGAAGGTCATAACACTTTTAAGAGAGACATGAATCTGATATTAATTTTTAACTCATTGTTTTTCATTAGAACTAGAATCTAGTTTCTCTTCCACTTCTACTCTTCCATGCAAATGCAAGAAACTTTGAAACCGGACACTTTGCTTCTCTTCTCCTCTTGAGATTTGGCTCTTAAGTCAGTAAAGAGAGAGGTCAGTCCCATTCACTTATACGTTTACTTATTTCTTGAATTTGCTTCATGTAATGATTGATTAAACTCACTATTCATGTTATCAACATCTTTTTGTTGTTGTCCATTTTTATTGCACCAGGAGTATTTTCATCGTTTTAGTTTCACCCTTGGTATACAGTACGGCTGGGTATTGATTAAGATGTCCCAAATCCCAAATTGTTCAATTTCGATTCACAAGGTCTCAATTTGATTCGATTCTTGATTTGATTTTCGATTCAAAGAATTCAATGAATTTTCACATGCCCCACCTCAAAAAAATTATGAAATATAGTTTACAATTTATATATTTATTTTTAAATAACACAAATCATCTTCATAACATTAAAATAGATCATAATCGTGCACAGCGGTTGTCGAGCAGATTTGATGGCATTAAAATGACTATTGAACTAATGTTGCTGCTTGAGCATAATCAGTATCTGTAAAGTTACAGCGCTGAAAGTCTAATGCAAACGGAGATATTGTCTTTTAAAGTTATGGCAGTTTAATGCCTACAAAAACGACCGGTTTGGACTACAACGAGCTTCTTCCCGGGCTGGTGACATCACAAACCCGGCAAAACACGCTACATCAGACGCGAGTGGTGCGTCAAAAGATAACAGAACCCATTATAATCTGTGATATTTTCTACACTGGATGCGGCGCAGAAGACAGCTTCCAGAATCTACACAAGTTCAATGCTGGATTTGCACAAAGGCTATTACAGAAAGATGAAGCAGTTCCCACTTTAAAAGCAGAAGCTGCTGTTTATCGGCCCCAAACTGTAAGTACGTTTTATTGTTTGTACTTGTCTTTTAAATGTATAGTTCTGTTGCTATTTTTTGGTTGCGTCAAGAACATAAAGGCCAAAGCATTTTTGCTTAGCTAGCCAGTTAGCTAATTTCTATCTTCTCCAACAAACGCCAAAAAACTTCTATGTTCATAGACAAACAGTTGCTCATGCTATAAATTAAACGATACCTTTACAAAAATGCTACTACTCAGTCATGTATTCGGCTACAGTAAAGCTTTAATCAGGATAAAACCGTATATTGTAAGCTAACAAACAGCAGTTAACGAATATCTAAACACTTTGACACAAATACAAAATGAAATACCATTCATAAACGTCCTTTTAAAAGCCGCGATTGCAGAGGTTCTGCTTGACCCTCTTCATCTGGGTCTGATTCGGCTCAATTTGATACAGCAATATAGACGCCATTATTTACATTTCCACGGAAGCACATGTAACAACTAATGGTAAGGGGAGTGGGTGGCGTTTCCGGACGCTTCAGCGAATCACAATACACTGGGCCAGCTAACCAATCTGAGCACATTGCGTATTTTGGAAGGAGTCAAACGAGCCGTTCGAATGACAATGGAAACAGAGATGTAGAATAAAGGTAAAATATATGAAAAATTAAGCGTTTTCAAAAAATCGAAACATTAAGACATGTTAAACTGCGCCCCAAAAAAAAAAAAAACACAATCAAGCCAAGAAAAAAACACTGAACCACCCCTTTAATAATGAAATTAAAAGAAATATCTAATCATCCGCCATAACGCGGTCGTTATTACATCTCATTTCATAAGTAAACCATTGTGTTACCAAGGCAACGACTGACGCTTTTATATTACATTCCAAAGAGCGGCCATTATCAGCCCCACAGTGGAAAATGAAACCGAAACCGAAACCGTACCAGCTGGTCCGGATCGGCACGGAATGGAACGGTTACGCAATGAGAACCACTCGGTCTGATGGTGGAAAAGCGGCTAATGATGTCATTGTCCAGCTCAGTTCAGTTCTCATCCAATAGTGTTAGTGCAGCTAAATCAATAATATTGTTGAAAAATATACTGAATATTGTTGAATATGTCGTTTCACAAAACTATTGTAGGCTTCACTTGGATATGTTCCTTTCGCTTTAAGTAACTGGAGTTCACTTCTAAATAATAATAATAATAATAATAATAATAATTGAAGGCTAGTAAATTGGCGAATCTGCGACTTGGCTCCGCGAGGGTGTCCCGTACGCGCGTGCGTTGGCGCGTCCGATGACGTCACCACTCGCGCCTTCCCTCATTCAGTCAGTCAGCGTCGTCTTCTGAGGTGAGTTGAGCAGTTGACGGTATTTTGCACATTTACACAACCATCAAACACTCTTTATACAGTTTGATTAAGCGACATTTTACAGGCTCGTTTCTGTATTGTTTTTATACAGCACAGCGCTACTTGTGCGTCCTCTCTGGTGTTTTTCTATTGAAATAAACATTTAGTGCAGCAGCAGCGAGCATGTGAGGAAAATATGTTGAATTCATTCAGACCTGAGCGATTTTGTGTGCTTGTTTGTGTGATTGTTTTAATATTTGGGTGAGAACTTTTCCTGAAAGTCAAAAGTTTGAGATCTGTGAGGGGAATCCTAGCTGTAGTATCACAATACTAAGCGGTGTTGCAATACCACGCGTTAACTTGTAATACATATATGCAAAATGAACCAAAACTTTCATAAGTACTTAAATGAAAAGACCAGATCTTCATCTGAATGCTTTATGAGAATGAATAACCGGCTATTGTTACCAAATTAAATCAGTTCAATGAAAACAAATTTTATCTCAGCACTGCATAGTAGCACAGACCCTCCTTTAAATTACATTTAGATGTGGTATTAATGCATTCACACTGCAAATATAATCACATAAACTTATAAGATTAATGTTTTTAAATATAACATTTTAATATAGAAAATAGAAATATGAAATGTTGGGGAAAAAATAGGAAATATAAAACCTACTTTTAGATGGGGAAACTAAAACCGCCAGTAGGTGGCAGCAAATCTTAAATATATCATCTAAGACGTGCATGTCTTTCTTCAGTTGAAAAGAAAGTAAGGTTTTTGAGGAAAACATTCCAGGATTTTTCTCCATATAGTGGGCTTCATTGGGTTGAAGGTCCAAATGTCAGTTTCAGTGCAGCTTCAAAGGGCTCTACATGATCCCAGGCGAGGAATTAAAAAAAAAAAAAACTTTTTAACCACAAATGCTCATCTTGCACTAGCTCTGTGTTGCACATTACACAATCACATGCCCTTTATGAAGGGCATTTGTCTTAGTCTGCTTCTTTGCTTTGTAAACTTTCCAACTAATCCTTTAATATTAATTTCTTGAAAAAGAACACATGGACATCAAAACGTGAAAGCTCAGAGTGAGGGTTTAAACATTTATTTTGAAATCGCAATGAACAGTTAGCATATTTAAAAATATTAAAGTGTTTCTTGTGTTGACATGAGTTCATACATTGCATTGCCAGATGAACGTTATAAGCAACCCAAACTCAGTATTTGCAGAGATGGATTTTGAGTTGCTCCACAAATGTAAACGATAACTGTTTGTGTGGAGTAGACGTGCCGATATTCGGTAATGCGATATATCGCGATAATGAATATGCACGATATTGTTATCATGGGCACTTCAAAATACCGTAAATAATAATTTATTACCAATTATTAAAATTTTTATAATGCATTTAAGAATATTTCTCCATCAACCGTGTAAAATGCACAACACCGCTGTATTCTGTGTCAAAGGGACACAGGCACTCATGTAAACAAGCCCAACATGCATAGGAAGCACATGGAGGAAAGAGTGAAGGAGACGCGCTGAATGAAAGTGCACATTTACTCTCTGACAGCAGAGGACGGCTGATGGAACAGCAGAATGCAGCGGTTACCCCGGAAACTCTGCAAACAAGCCAACCGTAAACCGTTTACCTTCAGTAAAACTTTGAGACGTACGGCTTCATTTGTTAATTCATTATTACCAAACTGACAATGAAAAGTACTTATATATAATTATTCTTAGTTAATGTTAATTTCTTAGTTACTGTTTAATAACAGTACTAAAATCAAAAGAACTTATTTAATAGACCTGAGAGAAAACTAACAATGATCAGTTGTATTTCTTAACTAACATTAACAAAAAATAATACTTTCTGTAACAAATGTAGCTATTGCTCAATCTTAGTTAGTGCATTAAATAATGAGACCTTATTGTAAAGTATGACCTGTTGTTCTTTATAGCCTAATTCTTTTGCACTTTAATATGTTTGAAAATTTTACTTAATATATTTTTTGTGTTGTATTATTGTATTTAAACATTCAGAGTTCTTTTTGTTATTACAAAAAGAGTTCTTAAACCTGTTATAGTATGACACTTTTTTTTGCAACTCATTTCAATATCGTGATAATACCGTATACCAGGCTTTCTCAACCCTGGTCCTCAAGGGCCACTGCCCTGCAGAATTTAGCTCCAACCCTAATCAAACACACCTGAATCAGCTAATTAAGCTGTTCATGATTACTAGAAAGTTACAGGCAGGTGAGTTTGATCAAGGTTGGAGCTAAACTCAGCAGGACAGTTAGTTTATTTCGCTGTTCTGTAGTTTATTAAAAGTTTATTATTTCTGAATGTGTCGCGTGTCCATTGCACTCCTTTGGGTCCGCAGCAACACACCCGCCACGTGTGAAGTCTGTTTTAATGAACGATTCTCGACATTATCAAAATGCAAACAGACAGATAGACACAGAGATTCCTACTGTAACGCGTTGTGCATGGAGCAAATAGGGATAGCTCACTTAGCTTGCGTTATTGATACCAGACAGACTTCACAGAGGCAATTGACATTTCACAACTGCCGCTTTATTCCTCATGAAACTAGTTTAACTGTCCGTCGCAAATGTTATGCTGTCCACGGCGTTAATTAATAAAGAAAATAACTTTAAATGAGCAACAGAAAAACAGAAATAACCCGCACATATGCAGTGCTCGAGTCGCACATACAATGCAGACAGTTCAACAGAAACTTCGAATATTCGGTGTTGATTACTACCGAAGCTTCAAAGCTTAAAAAATGGTATTCGGACCAGCCCTAATTTCTACCTATCTGCCTATATTTTAATGAAGAATCAGGACAATGTTCTGGTTAGCAATAAAATAAGTTGTGAATTAGCAGTAGTTACAATAGACAGACAGAAATTCTTAAATTCAGTAACTGTTATAATTTTTTCTTACTTTGGCAGATTAGCTCCTCCCACTTAAATGTATCATCAGTGAAGCTCCTCCCACAGAAGTCACATGGTTAGTGATGCTCCTACGACACCAGTTCTCCAATAAATGCTGGAATATTTTTTAAAGTGAGAACATGAGTGATCCAGAACCCTGCAGAATGAAACACACTGAAGATACTGAAGAACAAAGAGGTTGGTGTTTATTCTTCATTCATTCATGATGCTGAACAACATTCATGTTAGAAAGATTCAAGCACTTCTGCACATTTAGGCTGTAGCAGGAAAAATCTTAAAGTCCCCCTGTAATCAATAATTTTATCCCTTAAAACTAATCTTTGATTAACATTTTAATGTTTTTTCATTACTTTAAAAACTTAATTTTCATCACACAGGGTTTTTGAAACTATGAAATGGGAGCAAACATATTTTGGCTTTCAACAAATGGTCAGTAAAGGGAGACAATATGAGAATTTCATATTGATTGTCAACATCAGGTCAAACTAAATATTATTTTAGCTTTTATTTTATATTTGGTTCACATTTTTTTTGCGAGCATATGTTGAGTGAAACTTGTAGGACACAGATGACATAAATTAATTATAAACTATAGTTAAAGATGTTCTAGACTTTCAGCATGTGAAATTTCTACAGACACTGTAAACTTGACAGGAATGCGGCAAAATTCACTTGAGCTTGTGTTTCTAGTGTCCGACATTCACATGCGTATGAATTAAAGTCAGTGGAAGGAAAAGTCTAGTGTGACCGACCCTTAATTTTTACAAAGTTAAGCGGCTTTTTCCTATGCCCCATGATGCTTTATATGAATTATGGGTGTAACTTGAACACAATAATACGGTTTTTAAAAAACTGGGTACAGAGAGATGACATTATTCTACTCACCCTTCAACTATCGAACATTAAATAGACATTTAAAAGTGTAAAAGCATCAGCAAGGTACTTTCAACAGACCATGAATAAACCCCAAAATGTGATTCTTTCCACTGCAATAACGGACGGGTTACATTTCACTAATAATATATATTTGTATTATGTAACATTCATTGCCTTAATAAAAAATGTTCATTAACTTTAGCATTACATGATAATATTTCAAAGTGATTTCCGTCTTTTTGACAGATAATAGATTTATTTAAATGCTGCCATATAGGGATTAGAAGTGAAAAGGGGAGATTACTACATTTTAAAGCATCCGTGTAAAAACAAACCTGGAAAGAGATGTGAGGAATATAGGAGAAAAATGAAATTCTTTGTGCATTCCAGTGAATTATTCATGGTATATTTGTAAATTAAATAGGGAGAACAGACCACAAATGTGCAGTATATGTTGTCCTTTTTCATACTGTTACAGTGGAAGTCAAAGGGGAAAAAGAAATATTATAATATGGTGGAAAAGAATGGTTCAATACACATACCTATGTGTCAACATCACCAATTTTTTGCAAGTAAACAGATTAATTTATGTCTTAAGTGAAAGTACAGTTGAGAAAGATGAGGCTTGAGTATAATGGATAGGTGCAGTCATTCTTAAAGGGACAGCATCCAAATTTACCTGCTTTTATTATTAATGTTAATCAAAAAAGAGAGAAAATCTCTTCCTGCTCATTTCTGTTACTTTAAAAAGAATAAATGTGTATTTAATTTACATAGTAAAGACTATGCATTGTTTTTTTTATACATTTGGCTTCTTTATACATTTTATGTATTTCTAGCGCTTGAAGTTATTCAGGTAGGTCTATTTCGTCTGTCTTTGTTCTATTGTAGTTTTTCTTTGAATTTTACTATGTTGCTTTGCTGGCTATAAATGCAGTGAATCCATGATAAATCCTAAGCACTAAAACTCGCAGTTATAACTAAATGCACCGGGTGGCGCTGTGGAGCGTGTTTAACAAGTTTATTTCATTTGATCATCACATAATGTTGTTGCCTGCCTCACAAAGTTTGGAATTACTTGGATGAAAATGATGTTACAAAATGTAATTTCTTTTGATCAAATTAATGAAACCGAGTTATCATAATATCACCACCATATTGAGAAAGCACATGAAATCAAAACACCCGTCGAATGAGGAAAGACAGATGTCCATCACGGCATTCACGACAGGTAAGCGCAGCTGTACCCCAAGTGAGCCGAGAAGATAACTTATCTGATAGCAAAATGATTTTGAGACATATGCTTAATTTAAGTTTAATCGAGGGAGACATATTTACGAAAAAAAAAACAAAGTGCTGCTGTTAGAAACTTAACTTAGCATACCGTTATGTATTATCGTTATCTTTGTGTTTCTGCAACGTCTGCCAGCGCAGCTCGTTTTCTCACTCAAGCATGTGGATATTATTGTTTTTCTCAACATGAACATGAAACAATATAAACACGATAACCATATCCTGACTCGAGTGTATTATGTAGGCTACGTTTTGTACGATAACTGCCGCTGTCTGCTTTATTAGCGTTTTTCTCTTTCGCGCTGCTTGAGCTTAAATGCTTTTATGTATATTGTTTTGTTTGCACATATTGTTTAATGCTTTGAACTAAAAAAGCTTAAGATATAACGTAAGCTTGTTGTGTATATTGCTTAACCGTAAGCTTGTTCAGATATGGTTACAAAATCTTGATGAAATAAAAAAAATAATAACAACGTCCTTCTTGTTTAACGTCATTTTAATAAACGGATATTCGAATATTTGTTTTTTACGAGCCCAAATATTCGAATACAATATTTTGGGAAAATGCCCATCCCTAGTTGCTTCCTTTTGGGCACTGGCTCAAGGTGCCTCACTGACAGATATTTGTAGAGCTGCAGGCTGGGCGACAACTATCATGTTCTCTAGATTCTATAGCCTTCGTGTAGAGTCGGTATCCTTCTGTGTATTCGCCCCCAGTGGCCAGTAGCGCAAGGGACCTGTTCTAGTGTCGGTTTGCAACACCACTCCTGCCCGCTGGGCCAGATATGTGCGTCTGTTGCTCCAGTAGAGTTCCCCAGAAATGGCTAACCCTGTTGAGTTCCTCCGTTACCCCCCGGCAGTCAGACGTGGTGGAGCGTCTGACGCCAGGCCTACACTCGTATGCATTGTGGAACCTGTGTTAGGCTGGGTGTCCGTATGTAGTGATCCTTGCGGCAATTCCATATGCATATTCTTCCACGGAAAGGCTACCCAGTCTGGTGTTCTTTACCCCCAGAACTAGGCTGGAACCACCCCAGAGACATCCAGATGTTGTATTACCCTAATTGGCTAGTCCAAATGTGTAACCGCCACATTCCACCTCCATATGGGCCTCCGCAGGGTCCCCTTCCCTTAAAAGGCACGCTTTCCCAGTGTTATCCAATAGTCACACTGAGTATGTCCGTTTGAGTACCTCCGCTGTACGTCCGAGTCACTAGCTCAGCTCCTCAATGGAAAAGTGAATGAGAAGCGCCTGCTGCTCATCAAATATTCACACTGCAGCGCAGAGCATTTGTTGCAATTATCGCATATCGTTTTTCTTACACTCGAGGTAGATTTGTCTCCCAAAGCGATCCCAAATTCGTCGGTCAGTTCCAACGTATGTCTCCGTTCCCTCCTTATATATGGTTATATACATAACCGAGACGTTTTCACTTTAATGATGCACTGAAAATGAAATTATTTTTTTCTATCATTTTAGAGCTGATGGAAGTGAAGGAGGAGAGTGAGGAACTGAGTGAAGTGGAGGAGAAACATCATGTCAAACCTGAAGAAAAATATTTGATGCACTTGATGACTGAAAAGACATTTTTAAAGAAAAATAAATCTTTCACCTGCACTCAGTGTGGAAAGAGTTTCACAAACAATCGTAATCTTGAGATTCACATCAGAGTTCACACTGGAGAGAAGCCGTACCCATGTGATCAGTGTGGGAAGAGCTTCACACAAAAACCAAATCATGATCAACATGTGAAAATCCACACCGGAGAGAAGCCGCACACATGTGATCAATGCGGGAAGAGCTTCACACTGTCAGCAAGCCTTAAAGAACACATGAAGATCCACACAGGAGAGAAGCCGCACGCATGTGATCTGTGTGGAAAGAGCTTCAAAAAAAAACATCATCTTGAGGTTCACATTAGAATTCATACAGGAGAGAAGCCGTTCACGTGTGATCTGTGCGGGAAGAGCTTCACACAATCATCACAGCTTCAGAACCACATGAGAGTTCACACTGGAGAGAAGCCATTCACGTGTGATCAATGTGGGAAGAGTTTCACCCGATCGGAACACCTTAAAGGACACATGAGGATCCACACCGGAGAGAAGCCATTCACATGCAATCAATGCAGAAAAACATTTATTGTGGCGTCCTCCCTAAAGAAACACCTTAGAGTTCATACAAAGGAGAAGCCACATTCATGTTTTGTATGTGGAAAGAGTTTTTCAGTGCTTCACAATTTACGTACACATCAGAAAATTCATACTGAAGTAAGAGATCATGTGTGCTTTGAGTGTGGGAAGACTTTTTCTTATGTGAGTGTTTTAAAACTGCACCAGAGAATTCACACGGGAGAAAAACCTTACAAGTGTTCACACTGTGACAAGAGATTCATTCATTCGACAGATCTAAAAGCACATGAGAGGATTCACACGGGAGAGAAACCTTACAAGTGTTCATACTGCATCAAGAGATTCAGGCAGTCAACAGATCTGAAAAGACATGAGAGGATCCACACTGGAGAAAAACCTTACAAGTGTTCATTCTGTGACAAGAGATTCAATTATTCATCATATTTGAAAACACATGAGAGGTTCCACAGTGAAGAGAAGTCGCACACGTGTGATCAGTGCGGAACGAGTTTCACTATTAAAAGTCACCTGAAGCGACACATGAAGATCCATGCAGTGGAGAAACCACATCACCACAGTCTGAAATCACAGTAAGTAGTCACTGCCAAATCTCTCCTCTCCACCTATAGCTGATGGTGGTGTGAAGAGACCCCTGATGTGATTGTGAAGCACTTTGTGTGTACAGTATATAAATGCCTCATTCATTAATAGTTTCTTTACAGCCACAGTGAGTGACAGAATGGTTGATCTCATATCATGTCTGTTGGAAGGTAACTTATTTGTTTTTATGCAGAACTACCAGAAATCATCTGGAAGGAGAGGACAAAGAGATCCAGTGATCCAGAACCTGCAGATGAAACATCATGGTACTGAAGAACAAAGAGGTTGGTGTTTATTCTTCATTCCTCATTCATTCATGCTGAAGAACGTGCCGATTAGACATGTGCCGATATTCGGTAATGCTGTATATCACGATAATGAATATGCACAATATTGTTATCGTGGGCACTTCAAAATACCGTAAATAACAATTTATTACCAGTTATTAAAATTTTCATAATGCATTTTAGAATACTTTCCCCATCAACCGTATAAAATGCACAACACCACTGTATTCTGCGTCAAAGGGACATAAGCTCAGACGTAAACAAGCCCAACAAGAAGCACATGGTGGAAGGAGTAGTGCTGAATGAAAGTGCACGTTCACTCTCTGACAGCAGAGGGTGCTGATGGAACAGCAGAATGCAGCGGTTACCCTGGAAACTCCGCAAACAAGCCAACCGCGCTAGTGAAGTTTTTAAAAATTCTTCAAACAGCCATTTTTTTTTTTTGTAATCTCAATGTTGTTCATCACAGCACCAAAGACTTAATAGGCTATTTATTTTAAAACTTCAACATTTTTTATATTCAATCTTGACTACAACATGTCCTAATGATTAGAAATATTATATATTGATTATTTATTGTTCAGTAAAACTTTGAGACATATACGGCTTCATTAGTTAACATGTTAATTCATTATTACCAAACTGACAATGAAAAATGCTTATAAAGCATTTATTATTCTTAGTTAATGTTAATTTCTTAGTTACGGTTTAATAACATTACTAAAATCAAAAGAACTTATTTAATGGACCTGAGATAAAACTAACAATGATCAGTTGTATTTCTTAACTAACATTAACAAAAAAAATAATACTTTCTGTAACAAATGTAGCTATTGCTCAATCTTAGTTAATGCATTAAATAATGAGACGTTATTGTAAAGTATGACCTGTTGTTCTTTATAGCCTAATTCTTTTGCACTTATTTCAACATCGTGATAATACCGTATACCGTGACAAAAGCTTCAGCAATTAATCGCAACATGAAAATTTGATACCGTCACATGCCTAATGCCCGATGCTCACCAGATTTACATTGTTTCAGGTTGAGAAATAAAACATGACAAATTAAAGCACATAAAAACCCAAGTGAATTGAATATTTTTTTTCTAGAACCCTTTTAATGTTTCTTTTAGATCTAATGGGTGTGAACAAGTGAAAGCGTTCACATGTAATTCAATGCTGAAGATTCACATGAGATTCACACTGGGAAGAAGCGGATCAGGCTTTTGCTCTGAAATCACATCTGCCTTTTCATTCTGAAGAAAGACCATTTAACTGTGATCAGTGCGGTAAACAGTTTCATTGAGCATCAGTCCTGAACATCATAAGATTCACACAAAGGAGAAGATTCATTCATAATATTACACCAGAAAAGAGATGGCAGTGTGTGTTAAAGAGCAGGAAGTCCTTTACTACAGATGATTAACAATGTCTGTACAAAGGAGACGTCGGGCAGCTGGTCGAAGATCTCGCCTTTGAAGAAGACTGTTGATTTTATACTAGTATCACCACTTAAAAATTAAGATTACCCCAGAGTGAATTGCATTGCTAGCCCACCCCAGCACTTACACACAATAATAATGATCAATGCACTAGACAAATACAGCTGATGTGAATACATCTTCATTTACAGTCAATCAATGAATTAATGGATAAACAGAAACCAGCAGAACAAACTTGACCAAAATCACATCCTCAATGTCTTTTGGTCTTTTTCTAGATGCTCTGGCTGGCTCTGGACTCACTGAAGATGAAGAGACTAAAGCAACATCTGGGGCAGATGAGGCAATAAGGGCAGATGGAGTGATGGAGGGTCTCATCCATGGCTCTACACCATTTCCAGGATCTGCTGTGGCTCTCCATCCTCAGTGCTCACACCAATCTGAGGACATTTCACATCCTACAAAAATGCACAAACTTCAAATGCAGTCATTTTAACAGTGCAATGTCATTTGATTTCTGTATTAGAAGTAACAAAATGATAGTTACTTTATATTTTGTTTCAGGTTTTCCCTTTTTTTTCACAAATAACACCATCATCTTGCAGGTCCTGCTCCACCACAAAGCTCTGCAACAAATGTACAGACATCAAGAATCAGAAAAGTGCTGTAATATCTCTGTTTGAAATTACAATAAACTACATCTTAAGAAAACAGATTTTGTTTTACATTTTCATTCATGTATTCCAAACAGTGTTGACAACAGTGAATTCTACATAATAGCACACACACATCAATCACTCAGATGTCTATTTCATGTAATGTGCTCTCTTTAATACTTAGATTTTCCTGTCAGATGTTAAATAAACAATTTAGTAAGCATCTTTAAGATGTATATGGTTATGTAAATCCACTTTGGAGAATCAAACTCCTCACCTTTCAGTGAGAACTCACCTTTTATAGGTCACCAATGGGATTTTCATAGATCCAATGAGAAAGTGTTTTTTATGGCGAGGGGGGTGGGGTCTTACAAGGGTACTTGTGAATTTACAAGGGTAAAAAAAACAACTGGTTGTTTCAGTAAGTACTGTACAGTGTTTCCTTTACTCTTTACTTTAAATTTACTGTCTATAATGGGTAATACTTTGTGTTTGAGGTCTCAGATGTGTATTGCTGTCTAATCAGCCAATATTATTCTTGCTGCCTGTCCCGACCTCTGCCTGTTCATTGTTTATTCCCTGTCTGCCACCTGCCTCGACCCTTTGCCTGAGACCCGTGCAGCCTCTCAAGGGGAAAATGCATTTTGAGAGAGAGAAAAAGACATTGTACCACTGAATCACTTGCACTGTTGGTGAAATTATGTCTCAGAAAGCTTTGAAATTACTGATTTAAACTATGGGTTCAACCTACAACCTATAGTGCATAAATGTTCTGTACCATCAGTACTTATGGTACTATAAAAAAACAAGTATTTTCAAATGTTTATACCAACTTGGCACCGAAGTATCAGTTATCATGACATCCCTAGTTAAGAGTGAGAACTGTCACTGAATGTCAAGTCAAAAATCAAAGTTTGAGATCTGTGGGGTGATCTGATGGCAATCGATCTCAAATGTTGCTGCTGCCATTTTATTTCCACTCTTTTGACATCTTTGGATTGAAATTGTTGGTTAATTTACATTGTTAAAATATCCTGGAACAGATACTGCTACTTTAAAATTTAAATCAATATGTCAATGTTTTTATAGATGAAAACTGATTCAGAATTCAGAAAAACACAGTAAACATTAAAATATCACTTTATTTTTAAAGGTTTTAGGATCGTTTTAATCTAATTTCATTACTGCAAAAATGCACTTATTTGAAAATCAAACTTTCAATTCATATTTGCATATTATAGTGCTGTCGTTATATAGCAGTACTTAGTAAATTCAACTTTACAGTTGTTTTATTGTAGTTTATTAACATTTTACAGGGTCAGTGTTTAGAGAGGGAGACAAAGCACAAATGCAATATTCAGTTAGACAAGGTGAGAGTCTCTGTAATCTGACACATTTGGTTTGCAATGAAGAGAACAGAAACCCCATGAAAGAGACTTTGCTTAACCCCTACCCCCTGCGTCCTGACCCTGGGTATGTAAAAACATATGCTGACAGGCAGGTAGGACAAAGTATTATTTTGTTTGGACCAAACACAAAGATTGGATGAACATTTTATGGTCCTACACCTTCCACAGACGATATTTATAAAACAAAAATACATTTCCATTTAACATAGTTATTGTTATCAGAATATGAGTAGACTTTCAACCAGTACAACAAAAAATGTTTCTGTAGAGAATCTCCTATTAATATCTGAAAAGTGTTATGTTTGCTTTTTGGGCTTTCTGTTTTAAATTTCTCAAGAAAGCTTTTGATTACCTAATAAACCATATTTTACTCCACGCATGACTGAGATTGAATGAGACGCCTGCTACATTATTATACCTTATATTTTTGTTTGATGTGGCGTTTTATAGATTTTTATAGAAAATGTCGTTCAGAGTTTGGCGCTCTGATGACGTCATCACTAGCGCGCGCGCTCAGCGTCGAGTATTCTGAGGAGAGGTGAGCAGTTCACACGGTGTTTCGCAAATTTACACTATCGAAAAATACACTTTACACAGTTTGTTTATGCAACAACATAAGAGGTCGTTTCTGCCTTGTTTGAATCGAGTACAGCGCTGTTCGTGTGTTTGCTTACTTAAATAAACACTTAGTACAGCAGCAGCCAACAAGAGGAAAACATGTTAAGTTCATTAAGACTTGAGCGTTTTTGTGTGTTCGAGTGAATGATTGTTTTGATATTTGGAGTGATAATGTTGCTGTTACTGAATGTGATCTGTGAGGGGAAGGAATGCGAACAGATATAATATTGTTATTTCTCTGACGTTCATCTTTGGCAGATCAAATTTATTTACTTACTTAAACGTTACATGGATAAAATTCAGAACGTATTCTGATAATTACTTAATACTGATCCTATTTAATGAGCTATGTGGGACATTTAAAATCTACACATAAATATGAACAAAATTATAGATACTGGAAACATTTAAATTTTGCTCTCAATATAGTTATTAGACAACCAAACTATATTTAGATATTATGTGCTCTAGTGCAATTAATTACCTGTAGATATGAAGATTGGTGTCATCAAATTTCGGTTTGTTTGTTATTTGTACTGTTATTTATAGTTTACATTGTATTCTTTTGACAGATATCATCTTAAATGTAAATATAAGGGGTAGGGCTAGGTATCGATTCAGATTCAGCGTTTTACAAGATCTCAATTCGATTTGATTCTCGATTCAATTCTCAATTTTCGATTCAATGAATAATTTTAACTGGCTTCGCCACAAAGAAGTAATAAAAAAAATAAAGTAGTTATTGATTTTGACCCATGTCATTTTTATTGCAATAAATATAGTTATGATACCGAAGAAATTTCACAATTTTTTTTATTCCAATTTTGACACCACAGCTAAAACTACTAACTAATATAAATTGCAAACATTATTAAAGACAGGTAAACAGCAATTAAGGAAAAATAAATAAATAATCAAACTACAAGCAGTAGCACAAATAAAAACAGGCTGCAGTAATGCTCTTCAATACATTGCTTTTCAGGTAGGTCCAACAGTAGTTTTCAGGTACAGAAATTGAATAAAGTAATCAAATGTAAATGTTATTCAGTCAAGATCAGTGAGTGATTGTTTCCTTTTTTTTGTTGTTGTCATTACAAAAAAAACACAGACAGGTTTATTTTTGGCTGCTGTCTCCTTAAGACTAAAAGATCCAATGTACTCTTACACATTTGTTGTGTTTCTCTACTGTTTAACTGACTATGTTTATTATTTGAACGCTCTCTGAGATGCGCTGCTTGTGTGTGTGTGATTCACGAGGTTTATAATGCGTGCAAATGATAAGCTTTCGTGACAATGCAGCACTGGCCTGATCGGGACAGCCTGCGTCAGCCATGTTAAATATCGAATGAATGACAGGCGCTCGATTACAACATCCTACAAGATAAATGGATGACATATAATAAATAAGACTAGTAATAAGATTTTAACAATCAAATATTATGTTCAATGTTTGGAGATAAATACGGGGACAATTTTTTATTTGTGGCTTTTGAGAATCAATATCGAATCGACCACATAAAAAACAAAAAAACAAACAAAATTGCCCTTATAAGGGGGCAGAATGAAAAAAAAAAATGGATGAAATGTTAGCAATATAAAGATAGACAAAATAGAAATGTGTGAATTTCCACAGATGTGAGTGCAGTGTTACAGAATGAGTATTTTAAATTGAAGTGCTCTTTGTGTCGATGCTGTTATTTTTAATGTAGAAATATAATAATTTACAAAGAGGCAACAATTTATATTTGTAAGGCTATGGTATCTTCAGTGATAGATTTTTGAGGACATCTGCTTCACTTACATAAAAGCTTAAATTTGAAAATTAGTTAACAAAAAAAAACCTCAGTAACTGATTCTTTGTTGATTTCGGCAAATCTGCTTCTTCCACACAGACGTTCATGTTCAGTGAAGCTCCTCCCACAACAATACTGCCTTCAGTGATTTCACCCATAAATGCTGGAATATTCCCATCAGACGAGCATCAGGAAGAGCTGAAATCTGCAAAAGTTTATTAAAGAGGACAGTGAGAACATGAGTGATCCAGAACCCTGCAGAATGAAGCACACTGAAGATACTGAAGAACAAAGAGGTTGGTGTTTATTCTTCATTCATTCATGATGCTGGTTATAAAGCTTCAAGAAGATTTAGATTTTGGTTTGTTGTATTAGGACAAATCTTTAAAGCTGTAAAATAATAAAGCTGAAGCATCAAATAATAAAAGGGGCACTTTCTATGAACTGGACGGGTGGGAATCTTTGGAGTCTCACGATTTGATTCATAACGATTCTTAGGCCAAGATTCAGCCATGATTCAATTAAAAATCGATTTTCGCTTTGATATTTTCTTAGATTTCATTTTAGATTTGATTCTTGGAATTTAATTTTTTTTTAACTCAAATTAAAATGAAACTGAAAAAGGAAATGAAATGAAATTTAGTTTAAAGGATTAGTTGATGGAGATGTTCAGTGGTGTGTCTGTGTGGAGAGATTGAGGAACTGTGCTACTGGATCCTGACAGGTAATCTAAACTGGTTCACAACCTTTTGACCTTGAAGCCTCTGTCCTTATATAAACAATCCTGTGCCCCCAGTTGATTGGTTAAATACAACTCATAGGTGAAATTAAACTTAAATTCAAGTTTTGTTGAATCATTATTTTTCAATCTCATGTTATTGTTTTACTTCATCAAACAAATTATTTAAATATTTTATATTGAACTATTTTATTCATAATAAATTGCATTCCCTGCCTTTTAACTTTGTAAGATATTGGCAATACTAGTTATATTGTTGTAATGTGTTCCCCTGGTGCAGTTTAAAGCAGCCATGTCTGTTTATGTTGCGTTTTTATGGGGCTTGTTTTGCTTTTTTGTGTTGTCTGCAACCCTTCATTTGAGGGGCAGAGTTCAGAAGAGACATCTTACATTTGTATTCAGTTACACACTGTTATCCCTTTACAGTTACCATTCTCATTAAATTCTTGAATTACATGTTGACTTTTAAACCTAAATTTAATGTCCAACAACAGATACTTCAGCAAAACAAATGCATCCCGTCTGTTTACCGCAGACCGTCAGAACGAGCCTTCATGCAAAATGGAAATACTCATGTACTTTTGTAACACTTACAGATAAGGATATGACCGTAAAATTAAAGTTTTGTTCTGAGGAAACATCACACGTTAAATAGCCTATGCATCTGTCAAAGCGCCTGACAGGGCAAGCCATGTTAAACTTATGTTAATGCATTACCTTGAAGTTTAAAATAAAGAATTCTCATGTTTTGGGCAGCTTGGATCACGCACCTTTCCTCCATTATTTTTAAATGCATTATTCTGTGCTGTAATTTGAAGTGACTTGCAGATGTTTTCCATGCACAATGGGCAGACGTGACTAATACATATCGACATTCGTTGTCAATGATTTTCATTATCGATTTTATTGATTAGTGTTGCACCCCTACTTTATATAGCCGCACTGCTCTTTAAGATAACGGCATTGGTCGACCGCTAGTTTAATGACTATTTTCACAACTGATTGTTTAATGCAATACTATGTTTTAATTTTTGCAAATGGATAAGTGAAGAGTAGTCAGGAACTCACTTTACCTTCAAGTCCAAATGAGGTGTGTAGACAAAAAAATCCAAATAGTGAATCGTTTCAAGAGAGCCCAAACACTCTACCAAAGAAGAAAAAAAATCAAATGCCAGATAAAAACAAATCTTTACTGAAAATAAAACAGTGAACGTTTGTGAACTTTGTTAAAGGATTAGATTACTTTCAAATTAAAATTTCCTGATAACTTACTCACCCCCATGTCATCCAAGATGTTCATGTCTTTCTTTCTTCAGTCAAAAAGAAATTAAGGTTTTTAAGGAAAACATTCCAGGATTTTTCTTTATATAGTGGACTTCAATGACCTCCAAATGGTTGAAGGTCAAAATTACAGTTTCATTGCAGCTTCAAAGCATTCTACGCGATCCCAGACGAGAAATAAGGGTCTTATCTAGAGAAACCATCACTCATTTTCTAAAAAAAAGTTTTAAAATTTTATACATTTTAACCATAAATGCTCATCTTGAACTAGCTATTTTCTTCTTCTTCTTCTCTATTTGAATTCCAGCAGTGTAGACACTGCTAAGTGTATTACTGCCCCCCTCAGGTCAAAGTTTGAACTAAATTGTCATATACAATATGCTAGTGCAAGTATATAACAATTAGTTCAAACTTTGACCCGTGGAGGGAAGTAATACACTTAGCAGTGTCCACACTGCTGGAATTCAAGTAGAGAAGAAGAAGAAAAGAGCTAGTTCAAGATGAGCTAGTTCAGATGAGGTTAAAACGTATATCATTTTTAATTTTTTTTTTTAAGAAAATGAGCGATGGTTTCTCTAGATAAGACCCTTATTCCTCGTCTGGGATCATGTAGAGCCCTTTGAAGCTGCAATGAAACTGTAATTTTGACCTTCAACAGTTTGGACTCCATTGAAGTCCACTATATGGAGAAAAATCCTGTAATGTTTTCATCAAAAACCTTAATTTCTTTTCGACTGAAGAGAGAAGGACATGGATATCTTGGATGACATGGGGGTGAGTAAATTATCAGGAAATTTTAATTTGAAAGTGAATTAATCCTTTAATGCTAAACTTACAATCGAGCCATTGTAAGTTTAGCATTGACAAAGGTCACATGTGACGGAAACATTTGCTCTTTTTTTAAGTAAAGTTTTGTTTTTATCTTGCATTCAATGTTTTTTTTTCTTCTTTAGTAGAGTGTGTGGACTCTCTTGAAGTGATTCACTGCAAATGGATAAGTCCATGGGCTTGTTCCAGTCTGAATATATCTCAAAATTGGGAAAATCGTGATTCAGATTATTTGTTTTAAGATCGTTTTTATGAAATATTTTGGGAAGTTCATCCACCTCTAATTTGAAGATCAATGTACCTCATTCATGGAAGGTTTTATGGACACATTTTTGAGTTACTGAAAATGAATCATTTTTACTTTTATTTCAGAGCTGATTGAAGGAAATGAGGAGAATGGAGGATTGAGTGAAGTTGAGGACAAAAAGCATGTCAAAACTAAAGAAAAACCTTTTAGTATTTCTCAAACCAAACAGAAAGATTTAAAGAAAAGAAGAGCCAATAAATCTTTCTCCTGCACTAAGTGTGGAAAGAGTTTCACAAGCAAACAATGTCTTGAGCGTCACACGAAAGTTCATACTGGAGAGAGGCCATTCACATGTGATCAGTGTGCGAAGAGTTTCTCAACCAAATATAATCTTGAGCTTCACATTAGAGTTCATACTGGAGAGAAGTTGTTGACCTGCATTCAGTGTGGAAAGAGTTTCTCAAACAAACAAAGTCTTGAGCGTCACATTAGAGGTCATACTGGAGAGAAGCCGTACACCTGCACTCAGTGTGGAAAGAGTTTCAAAAACAAATATGAGCTTGATGTTCACATGAGAGTTCATACTGGAGAGAAACCGTACACATGTGATCAGTGCGGGAAGAACTTTACACAATCAGGACACCTTAAAGAACACATGAACATCCACCCTGGAGAGAAACCTTACAAGTGTTCATACTGCGACAAGAGTTTCAATCAGTCAGGAATCCTGAAAAAACATGAGAGGATCCACACTGGAGAGAAACCTTATAAGTGTTCACACTGTGACAAGAGATTCAATCGGTCAGCAAATTTGAAAACACATGAGATAATCCACACTGAAGAGAAACCATACACATGTGATCAGTGCGGAAAGAGTTTCTCATTAAAAGTACACCTTAGGAGGCATATGAAGGTTCATACTGGAGAGAAACCGTACACTTGTGATCAGTGTGGAAAGAGTTTCAAACAATTAGCGTACTTTAAAGAACACATAAACATCCATACAGGAGGGAAGCCGTTCACATGTGATCAATGCGGAAAAACGTTTTGGTGGTCTTCAGTCCTGAAGATGCACCTGAAATTTCATACAAAAGAAAAGCCACATTCATGTAATTTATGTGGAAAGAATTTTTCACGTCTAGAACATTTAAAAATACACCAGAAAATTCATACTGGTGTGAGAGAGTACATGTGCTTTAATTGTGAGAAGACTTTTACTACAGGGAGTGATTTAAAAGTGCACCAGAGGATTCACACTGGAGAAAAACCTTACAAGTGTTCATACTGCGACAAGAGATTCAGTCTGTCAGGACACCTGAAAACACATAAGAGGATTCACACTGGAGAGAAACCTTACAAGTGTTCACACTGCAACAAGAGTTTCAGTCAGTCAGCAAATCTGAAAAGACACGAGAGGATCCACACTGGAAAAAAATTGTATCCCTGCACTGCATGTGGGAAGTGTTTCAAGCATTTAACTTCTCTACACAGACATAAAAAAAACAATCACAGTAAGTAGATCATTTTCAGATCCAGCACTTTCAGGTCACCAAATGCGACACAATAATGCATCAAGCAGTACAATATCATCTGGATAAATCTGTCTTAACCAGCGATTACATCCGACATGACAAAGAAACATTATCTAAAGTTTTCACAGTGAATAAAGTTGGTGGTACCTATCAAAGTAACATCCACATGGATGGCAGGACTCAAGGTTTCCCAGCAGAACATTGCCCAAAGCATCACACTGCCTCCACCGGCTTGTCTTCTTCCCATAGTGCATCCTGGTGCCATGTGTTCCCCAGGTAAGAGGTGCACACACACTACTTTGTGGTCCAGTTCTGATGCTCACATGCCCACTGTTGGCGTTTCGGTGGTGAACAGGTCAGCATGGGCACCCTGACTGGTCTGCGGCTATGCAGCCCCATATGCAACAAACTGCAATGACCCTGTCGCCGGTTCACCACTGTTCCTTCCTTGGACCACTTTACGGACCACTGCAGACCGGGAACACCCCACAATAGCTGCAGTTTTGGAGATGCTCTGACCCAGTCATCTAGCCATTACAATTTGGTCCTTGTTAAACTCGCTCAAATCCTTACGCTTGCCCATTTTTCCTGCTTCTAATACATCAAATTTGAGGACAAAATGTTCACTTGCTGCCTAATATTTCCACCCACTAACAGGTGCCGTGATGAACAGATAATCAGTGTTATTCACTTTACCTGTCAGTGCTCATGATGGTATGCCTGATCGGTGTATATTAAAAAATAAGTTAGTAAGGTAGTTGTTAAGTTTAGGTATTGGGTAGGATTAAGAATGTAGAATAAGGTCACGCAGAATAAGGCATTTAGTACTTATTAAGCACATATTATAAATAGCCAATATCCTAGTAATATGCATGCTAATAAGCAACTAGTTAAAAGACCCTAAAATAAAATGTTACCGTAATTTTTTCAACCATTTTTTTTTTTTTTTGCTATAGATCTTTACATTTCAGAATATAAAGCCATTCAGTTTTTTTCATAAAAAAGAGCCAACAAGAAGTACCAGATCGATAAGCAGTATTCTTTTTTTTTTTTTTTTTAATTTCTTTGAGTAATTGATTGTTATCTTTACTTTTTATATTCTGTGAACAACCTTCATTGTCTGCTGATTGGAAAAAGTAATTTTATAATTTCAGTTTTAATATCTGAAAATCATGAAGTATTATGTTTGCTTTTTGGACGTTGTTTTAAATTTCTCAATAAAGCTGAATTCTTATTCTTATTTCTCATGACTGAATTCTGCTCGTAACACACAGATTTATTGGATACGTCAATAATACTGTTCACTGTACCTACCAGCAGCACCATTGACAATACCACATTCTTCCATTTGACATCTCCTCTAAAAAGCGCTAAAATAAAAATCATTAAACAATAATCTCCTAAATGCCTTCAGTTCTAATCCTTGGTACAGACTACACGATTTTACCCCGATTTTGCCACGACTTGCTTGATGTAGGGTGTCTGGGGGATTTGTAAACGACAATGGGCATCGGGACACAAGATTCGATCATTTCATACTATACTGTATTCTAAAATGATTTGATTTTAACTTTTGCATGGATTTTATTGAAAAGAGCTTGGGCTCATGTAACCAAGTTTTAAGAATTGAATATATGATGAATATATGAATAAGTATTTCTTGCCTCATGGGTTTACATCTGTGAAACATTGAGGTGTACCATAGTAGTAGTTTCGTGCACGTGTGAATGTCATGGCAATGTACAACACAAAGTACCTCACGCGGGTAACACTTAACGTAACGTGTAAATGCCCGTAACTAACATAAATCAAGCAAGCTAATATGCATAGGCCAGGAAGTGTTGGTGAAATAACACATTAGCAGACCGGAGGGAATAATATGGAAAGTTTTCCAGAAAACTTTTTGCACAAAATAAATTTAAGCACTTTCAAGGACTTGTATCTATGTATGTTTATTTTCAAAAACTTTTCA
The DNA here is from genome assembly GCA_037950675.1 of Hypophthalmichthys molitrix. Classification (NCBI taxonomy): domain Eukaryota; kingdom Metazoa; phylum Chordata; class Actinopteri; order Cypriniformes; family Xenocyprididae; genus Hypophthalmichthys; species Hypophthalmichthys molitrix. The sequence goes on from CM075494.1 coordinate 5,773,216, forward strand.
GGGCCTTTTATTTTTTTTCGGATTCACAAACTTTCAAGGATTTCAAGGACCCGTGGGAACCCTGTGGTTGGAAAAAAAAAAAAAAAAATTGTTAACAGTCAGTAAAATTGTGATTGCTTAACTGGTTAAATTTAGGTATTTGAACAACACAGATACATAAATTTAAGTAGATTTTAATAAAGCAATTATAAAAACTGCCCCCTACAAGGTGTATATTTAAATGATACAAAATAATGTTTATAAAAATAGTTTTTATTTTTAGTTAATTTTAGTTCATTAACTTATTTATTCATTCTTTGAAAACCGTGCTTTAAACTTTAAAAACGTGAAACGTGGGTGGTAAACAGTTTTTACACACGTAACACTTCAACATACAACTTTAAAGTGATGAAGACTGTTAAAAACAAAACCACAGTAGCCTATTCAGGCATTGTAAAATGTTATCAGAAAAGGTAAAATAGGTTTTTGAAACCATGTAAAACCTTAACTGTCACTGCTCCACTAGCGGGACGCTTGACGCTCTGGGCTCTTTTTATTTATTGTATTTTTTCATGTCACATATTTTAGTAATTATCATAAATTAGTGTTAAATAATTTCTTATTTCTTGGGCTTCACTTTTTGACTTTCTTTGTGTCTTGGGCTTTTTCCATTGTGCACATCATGTACATACTTAAACAAAACAAGAAGTAGTAGTCATTGGACACACTGACACTCTCACACGCAACCAGAAGTTGAAGACATAAACACACACTTATACACATACATTTCTTACTTGTTATTATATTTCTTGAAATGCCATACATGGTTTGATTCTTAAGTCATATGATTGGATGCTCAAGGCATCCTGGAGATTGTTGTTTGACCTATGTCTATAAATATGACCCTTCTTCCTGAATAAATCTGAAAATGCTTTGTACCACACTTGCACTGTGTCTGCTTGGTCATTCTCCTGAGATCTCACGCTGCTGCTGCCACACATCACAGGGGTTGAGGCACCTGTTTCTAAACTGATGACTGAGACTACAAATATTCTACCTAAGATTGAGATTTTATGGTAACACTTTAGTATAGGGAACACATAAACTATTAACTACAACTTTTCCTTCAATTTAATTTACTGCTTATTAATAGTTAGTAAGGTAGTTGTTAAGTTTAGGTATTGGGTAGGATTAAGAATGTAGAATAAGGTCATTCAGAATAAGGGCTTAATAAGTGCTAATAAATAGCTAATATTCTAGTAATATGTATGCTAATAAGCAACTAGTTAAAAGACCCTAAAATAAAGTGTTACCGATTTTATTTTAACAATTAGGTATCATTTGAAAGCTTACAAGCTCAAAATTCATCCTCTGAAAACCATTTTGAAACTGGATGTTGCGTTAACATGAAAATGGTACTCTAAATTCTTTTAGCGATTCCTCCCCTAGTGGGTGGTGTCAGATTTCATATTACAAATATTATTTTAACTAATTTATATTTAAAACTTTTTCTAATCTTGACAAAACATGTCGTTGGAAAGGTCTGAGTCTCAAGGTACCATATTTGGTGATTGTTTTGTGATATAATTGATACTTGGATAAATACAGTGCATCTGGAAAGTATTCACAGCGCTTCACTTTTTCCACATTTTGTTATGTTACAGCCTTATTTCAAAAGGGATTAAATTCATTTTTCCCTCAAAATTCTACAAACAATACCCCAAAATGACAATGTGAAAGAATTTTGTTTGAAATCTTTGCAAATGTATAAAAAAAAAAAAAAATCACATGTGCATAAGTATTCACAGCCTTTGCTCAATACTTTGTTGAAGCACCAATTACAGCCTCAAGTCTTTTTAAGTATGATGCTACAAGCTTGGCACACCTATTTCTGGGCAGTTTCTCTCAAGCTCCATCAGGTTGGATGGGGAGCGTCACTGCACAGCTATTTTCAGATCTCTCCAGAGATGTTCAATCGGGTTCAAGTCTGGGCTCTGACTGGGCCACTCAAGGACATGCACAGAGTTGTCTCGCAGCCACTCATTTGTTATCTTGGCTGTGTGCTTGGGGTCATTGTCCTGTTGAAGATGAACCTTCGCCCCAGTCTGAGGTCCAGAGTGCTCTGGAGCAGTTTTGTCATCAAGGATGTCTCTGTACATTGCTGCATTCATCTTTCCCCCGATCCTGACTAGTCTCCCAGTTCTTGCCGCTGAAAAACATCCCCACAGCATGATGCTGCTACCACCATGCTTCACTGTAGGGATGGTATTGGCCAGGTGATGAGCGGTGCCTGGATTCCTCCAGACATGATGCTTGCTATTCAGGCCAAAGAGTTCAATCTTTGTTGATCTCATGGTCTGAGAGTCCCTCAGGTGAGTTTTGGGAAACTCCAGGCGGGCTGTCATGTGCCTTTTACTGAGGAGTGGCTACCGTCTGGCCACTCTACCACACAGGCCTGATTGGTGGAGTGCTGCAGAGATGGTTGTTCTTCTAGAAGGTTCTCCTCTCTCCACAGAGAAACACTGGAGCTCTATCAGAGTGACCATCGGGTTCTTGGTCACCTCCCTGACTAAGGCCCTCCGCTCTAGGAAGAGACCTGGTGGTTCCAAACTTCTTCCATTTACGGATGATGGAGGCCACTGTGCTTATTGGGACCCTCAATGCTGCAGAAATTTTTCTGTACCCTTCCCCAGATCTGTGCCTCGATACAATCCTGTCTCGGAGGTCTACAGACAATTCCTTGGACTTGATGGCTTGGTTTGTGCTCTGAAAGACACTGTTAAGTGTGGGACCTTATATAGACAGGTGTGTGCCTTTACAAATTATGTCTAATCAACTGAATTTACCACAGGTGGACTCCAGTCAAGTTGTAGAAACATCTCAAGGATGATCAGTGGAAACAAGATGTACCTGAGCTCAATTTTGAGTGTCATGGCAAAGTCTGTGAATACTTATGTACATGTAATTTTTTCATTTTTTATTTTTAATAAATTTGCAAAGATTAAAAAAAAAAATTATTTCACATTGGTCATTATAGGGTATTGTTTGTAGAATTTTAAGGGAAAAAAATGAATTTAATCCCTTTTAGAATAAGGCTGTGTAAGCGAATCAGCTCAAATGAAATTATAAATTAATTAATTAATATAATAGGGAATTTTAAAAGAGTCACTTAGTTTACGACTGAGCAAATGAATCATCCAGCGTTCATTTGCAGAAGCCGTAATAAGCTCTGTAGACGTATATGACCCTTTCGGGTCCGGATAGATGTTGGGTGAAAGCCAATCACTTTCTGGTGTGCTGACAAATGAATAGAGTCTCCCTCGTGGCTAAAGTTTAAAGATGAGGTGGCAAAAGACTGTAGGGTCCTTGATTAAAATTGCAGCAAAACTTAACTTAGAACGTGAGACTCTCAACGGAAAACAAAGAGAAGAAAGGAAAATTGATACGAGAATAAGTTGGATGGCTTTAATGATGCCTGTTGGATGCCTGTTCTTTGTCTCTGTCATCTTCTTTGTTCCATTTTCTGTCTTACGCTTATACTGAATATGTCATTATGATCTGACTATTAAAACTTAGGTGTTTGTCCCATCTCTTTGAGGAGTTCTGACCAATCAGGTATAGTCTTTGTTTTCGACCAGTGGTGAGTGCAGTTCAACTTACCTTGCTTATGTACACATTACACAGACTACAGTATCAGTGACTACTCCTCGATGCTCCATTACAGTTCAAGCCCTCATCGACCCGGGCTCCGCAGGGAAATTAATTTCAAAGGAACTTTTCAAGCATCTCTCAAGATCAAGAAACTTCCCTGTTCACAAACCCTAAACATCCATTCTATCCTGGGTAAGCAGCTAAGTCGAGGAATCATTACTCACTACACACCACCCATAACATTCAGTATTGGAACCCTGCATAGGGTTGAAATCTTACTTTTGATGCTGGAAGGCTCAACTATGGACATCATCCTGGGATGCCCCTGGCTACAAATTCATTCACCTACAGTTTCCTGGTCAACTAGAGAAATTACTAAGTGGAGTGAGTACTGCTTCAATTATTGACCAGAACTCAGCCTACAGAAATAAAGGTCAATCTCAATTCCACCACAGTTGAAAGTCCTAAAGTACAGTCTACTGTATATCAGGGTGTGTTTAGCAAGCAGCTGGTGATGAAAGTTCCACCTCATCAGCCATGGGACTGCACTATTGAGCTGGTACCTGGGGCCACATTACCCAAAGGTAAAATATATGCACTATTGATCCCGGAGACAAAGGCCAAGGATGAGTATATTGAGGAGGCTCTCAAACATGGATTCATCCAACCATCAACATCCCCTGCTGCTTCAAGCTTTTTTGTGGCAAAAAAGGATGGAGGTTTGCAGCTGTGCATTGACTACAGAGATCTCAATGATCAAACCATCAAGTATCGTTATCCTCTTCCCCTGGTCCTTCTCCAAGCTGGACCTGCACAGTGCTTACAACCTCATCCGAATACGGAAGGGTGATGAGTGGAAAACCGCCTTCATCACACCATCAGGGTACTATGAGTATCGGGTTATGTCGTATGGGCTTGCAAACTCACCTTCTGTGTTCCAAGGCTACATGAATGATGTGTTCCGGGACATGCTCCATAGATTCGTCATCACATACATTCATCATGATATCCTTATCTATTCCCGGAACCTGGCCGAACATCGCCAACATATTGCGCAGGTCCTTCCATGTCTCAGACATTACCATCTTTACTTGAAGCTGGAGAAATGCGAGTTTCATCACCCGTCCATTCACTTCCTGGGTTACATCACTGACGGAAGTGGAATTCAACTGGAGCAAGGGAAAGTCCAAGCAGTCAGAAACTGGCAACAACCCTCTACAAAGAACTTCAACATTTCCTAGGCTTTGCCAACTTCTACCGTAAATTCATTGCCAATTTCAGTCAGATTGCCGTGAACTCATTGCTGCATAATCAGCCCAAGTCTCCTGGAATTCAGCTGTCACAGAAGCATTTGAGCACCTGAAGGAAGCCTTTTGCACCGTTTCCATCCTAAAACATCCTAATCCAGGTCTACCTTCCATCATAGAAGTAGATGCATCCCCCAGTGGTGTGGGAGGGGTGCTATCTTAGCGGCAGGGGGAATCAGCCCAGCTCCATCCATGTGCCTTCTTTTCACGTAAACTGTCCCCGGCAGAGCAGAACTACAACATTGGCGACTGAGAGATCCTCGCTATTAAGCAAGCCCTGGACAAATGGAGTCATTGGTTGAAGGGAGCAAAACATCCATTTCTGTTAATCACAGATTGCACTCTGCCTGAACCCTCATCAATCCCAGTAGGCCCTGTTCTTCACACGCTTTAACTTCAAGGTTACTTACCTTCCAGGTGACAAGAATACCAAGGCCAAGGCCCTTTTCCGACTTCAGACCTGCCTCAACAACCTCCTGAAACAATTCTCCCTCCAGCCCTCTTTTTTTGCCCGATTCAGTGGGCCCTGGATGACCAGATAACAGCACTAGAGAGGAACCTGCATTGACACCAGTGTATGAGAACTGAACTGAGCTGGACGATGACATCACTGTTTTATCCAGTGCTGATATATAGATACATTTTCTAAATTAATAATTATTGATTTTTAAAATGGAATGAGTCATTACAGAATTTATTTTAAGCTGGACAATGACACAAATTTCTTTAAGAGCTGTGCAGCCAAAATTACTTACGGGGTACTGTCACATATTCAGCCAGCATGCTATCAGCACCAGGTCCTCCGGCTCCACCCACTCATTCACAATCACCAGAGTTAACCTACCACACCTGTCACATCATCATTAATAACACTTTAAAAGCACTCAGTATCTACCTGTTGTCCAGTCTAGTCAGTCTCTGCAAGAGAGTGCACCTTCCCAACTACCTACCTGTGTCTCCCTACCTACATCATTTTCCTTAAACCATTGATCTCTGCTTATCATCTTTGTGCTCCACGAACGATCCTGTAAAGGAAAAGACTCATCAGTTAAGTATGACTGACAATTTAACTGCTTATGCCCTTAACTTTCCTGCTTGTCGATCTGAAAGATCAAAACCACTCTGTGAATAAAATCCTGTTTAGTTTATCTAAGTGTTTAATAGTATTTAATAGTACATAGTAGTATCACATGGTCAGTAGCACAATATTCAAACGATTTATTAACAAAAATCACTTCAGATATAAACAAAGAATCAGTCCACTTCACAATGACATTAACAGCAACATCACCTGATGTTATTTTGCCTCAACTTTCTCTGACACAATAAAAGTGTTTTCTGAACACACTATTAAAGCAGCCAGAGAAAAACTAACAAAACAATCAAGAGTCAAGGGCCCAACTACAGGAAACACTGATCAGCACAATGGCGACTTCAAATTTTTGTTCCTTTTTCCTTGAGTTCCATCACTAATGCTCAATCATCATCTAATTATCTAATAAACTCCAACACTGCTTTAGTTTAACAGTCTGTGGTGTGGACACATGAACACAGAGCGTTATTAATGAAACACAGGGGATTTCGCTTTGTAATATCCAACCTTAAGCCATTTTTAGCCAAAAAGTTAGTAATCCTTAATATTTAAAGGACATTCAAAGAATGTTGTTTAAAGAATATGTTCTCTGTCAACATTATGAGAACATTTACGAAAATATTGTGATTTCATTAACACAGTTTTTAAAGTGTTTAATTATAACACTTGCATAACCTTTACATCAAATAAAGAAAAAAAGTAAACTATAGTTAACAATAACTATAGGACAAGATACAAAACTTTCCCACATTCAAAAAAAAAAAAAAAAAAAACAGCAAACACAACCTTATTCCTTTGAAGTTAGTTGTCATTCTAATGTTTGAAGGATGTTCCAAGAATGTTGTTCTAAACATTTAAAAAACCTTCTTAAACAATGTATAAAGAACATTTTGTGCTAACCTTTTGAGAACATTATTGAAGACCAGATAAAATTGAACACATGTTCTATTAATGTTACTGGAAAAAGATTTGTTCATAACTTTGAGAGAACCTTGCAGAATGTTAGTCAAAGTTACGACAACATTCCCTGTTAGCTGGGGGCGAATAGTTCCTTTAATATGTCCTCCCAGAAATTTTTAATATAATCTTTTAAGTCTGTCAGCATCATTCTATGTGATTTTGAGGCATGAGTTATAATAGTTTCCTTTAGTTCTTGAAGGTTGTCACAGTATTTTGGGTTTGGTGGCGCCATGGGTGGGCTGCCCTCCCAGAGCTGAGCAAAATATTTCACATCATACTGAACATCAAATCCAGTGACATCACTGAAACATTCTGCATCATAGTCCTCATCTTTAGCAGCAAGTTTTGTCATCTCATCAAGTTTCTCCTTCACTCGTCTCCTTCCCTCCATGTTTTTCTCTCTGGCTGTGACATCGGACAAGTTCTGATGCACAAACACACAGCTGGGATTCAGTCTGACCTTCTTCATCCTCAGGAAGGCCTGAAAAACAATCTGAAGAATCTCCTGCAGTTCAGTTGGGTTTTCTCCAAAGATATTGATCAATGTCAGGTTTCCAAGACCAACAGCAAATGTGGCCAGTTCATTGTCATGATGTCTTGTTGATCTTCCAGCCAGTTGTAGACCCTCAGTATCAACAACCAGAATACAGTCACAGTTCATCTGTGGTTTCATCTCTTCTGAAACTCTGACCAGCTGCATGAAAGCTCCTCTGGTGCACCTGCCAGCACTGATGTCAAACTGGAGTCCAAACATGGCATTCAGCATGGTGGATTTCCCAGAGCTCTGAACCCCTAAAACTGACAGCACGAAGACTTTCTGGTCTCCCAGTTTATGGATGAGTTCATCTAGAACAGCAGAGATCCAGATCAGAGGAACATGAGCAGCATCTCCATCCATCAGCTCCAGTGGAAATCCAGAGATCATCATCTCTGCTGCAATACTTGGGAGAGATGAGAAGTCGAACTGCAGTCCTTTCTTTTGCTTCTTCACAGATGAACATGATTCATAGATCTGACCAATCTCCCTCATGATGTGCTCCAAACCAAACGCTGCAGCTTGAAGATCTTCAGATATTTTGACATGTTTATTTTGTTTAGGGCGAAGTTGTCCATATTTATCAGGTTTCTCTTTCAATTTTACAGTTGATGCCCATTTTTCATTATACTTGAGTCCACCTGAAGTTTGTTCATCCAGGAGGATTGTGAGCCATTTGAGGAAAAACATCATCGCATGTTCAGTACCTGAGTCAATTTCTGTAATAAAGAACTTTACAATCTCACTGATGTCAGATTTATTCTGCTGTTCACGGATTTTATTCATTTCTGTTTTCTTTTTATTTGTTTCCTTTTCATTTTCTTGTTCTTCTCCTTGAAGTCGGTGTAGTTCTTTGTTCTTCTGACACCACTGATGCCACAGTTTCCCCTGACAGGGAAGAATTGATTCTTTATTTTTTATCAGATCTTTCTTCTTCAGTAAACTCATCATCTGCTGTGCTGCTTCTCTTCCTCTCCTGCAGTCATCATCATCTTCCTCATCTACTCTGATGTCTGAGTGTTTGGTCATATCTTCAAGTCTGAAAGTGGAAGATGGTTCTGAGAGACAATCATTTATCGCTCTTCTGAGTTCTTTAGATACATCTGACTGATTTCTGTCTTTCAAACCAATGTTGTATTTCCCTTTCTGCATCTCAGGTAGAGTTGAAACATCCTCAGTAAAAAGACAAATGAGTGGCTTTGAGTCCTTGTAGAGTTTTTCAACTTCTGTCATGCTTTTGTCATTCCTCTGAAGTTTTGGCAGAATAACAACATTGACTGAGGCCATTTCGGTGAGGATCTGCAGCTGTTTCTCATGGTATCCTGCATCACCATGAAGATTACAGAATGCAACACAATCAGTGAATGTATCCATGTTTTTCCCAGAGGGGCAGAACCAGGCAATCTCCACCACTCCATCCATCAGGACTCTGGTTCTGCTGCTGCCTGGGCAGTTCCTGTGGAAGAATGTGTTGTGTCTCTCATTGATCAAACTGTTCATCAGCTGAGACTTGGATGAAGACACAGAGCCAAACCTGAAGAAAAACACCATTGGAGTTTCTGCCTTGTAGATCGGCTGGGTTTGACTGGTGATTTGATTGTTGGTGATTCTCATCTTCCAGCTCTTGTTGATTTGTCTGAATGTCCAGAGAGGAAACTCAATCTGTTGAGTGAATGGATCAGGAACAAGCAGAGGCAGAGCGTACTGACACTGGGACAGTTTAATGACCATCAGCTGCTTCAGGAAACCATCAGCACAATGAAATAAGGCCATTTGAACATCCATTGGGTGGATTTGCTCAGATTGACTTGTTCCTGTGTTTGATAAAGATAAATCTTTAAAAATATCACTCTCGTCTTCAAATGAGTCATTGTTCTCTTTAGCATGAATGCATCTTGCTCTGTAGTTCATCATCAGTAGTTTTTGTATGAAAGTCTGAATCAGCTCTTCTTCAGCACAAGACTCATTAGACTGTAATGAATGTTTAGTTATCTGAAGAACATCTGCAGCTCTCAGTTTATTGTGGTGCCTGTCAAGATGAAGTCTTTGTAATAGATGCTGTATTCTTTCTGCTCTGACTTCTGCAGTTCCAGTGATTTCTCCCTGTTTAAAAGACAATAATACAGTAAATTAAAATACATAATTTAAAACATTTATTGTTATCATTATTAAAAGCAATAATGCATGTTTTTACATTTAAGTGTTTTCATTATAGATTTAAACAATTGATTGGTATTTGGTTTGATTAGTGTTTGGGGCATGACCTGAGAACTCCTGAATCCTGTCTTGACTCCTGTTTAAGCAATGCATGGTGGCTTATTGGGGCGCTGCTTAGCTGTTGGTTGGGTGGTTTACCAGTTTTGTTATTTTTGTTTCGCAACCATGCACTTGTCCTGACAACATTCCATAGTTATGCATCCAATCACTTGCATTTCATACTGACTGATATTCCTGATGACTGACATTTTGATTATGTTGTTTTGTTAATTTGGATGTAGACATGTGCTGGTATACGGTAACACTATATATCTTGATAATGAACATGCACAATATTGTTATCATGGGCACTTCAAAATACTGTGAATAATTATCTATTATGAATTATTCAGATTTTTAGAATGCATTTTAAGAATACTTTACCCATCAACCGTTTAAAATGCACAACACCACTGTATGTTGTGTCAAAAATCCATTTGCACACTCTGTAAACAAGCCCAACACGCTGGCAGAACGAGTGAAAGAGACGCGCTTAATGAAAATGGACATTCCCTCATCAGGGCAGATGGCCCTGATGGAACAGTAGAAATGCAGTGGTTACCCCGGTAACCCCTGTAAACAAAGCAGCTGCACTACTACAGTATTTAAATGTTTCAAACAGCCATTCAGATTTTTGTATTCGCTATGGTGTTCATCACAGCACCAAATACATAAAGACTTATAGACTTAAGGCTATTTGTTTTCAAACATTGTTGAACATTTTTATATTTTAATCTGGCATACAACAAGCCCTAAATATTGATTGTATATGTTCTGATTCTTTATTGTTCAGTCACACTTTACAATAAGCCTCCATTATTTAACATTAGTTAATTAATTAGTTAATGTAAACTGACAATGAAAATACTTATAAAGCATTTATTAATCTTTGTTAATTTCAACATTTATTAAAATATTATTAAAATCAAACTTGTTACTGTATTATTTAATGGACCTGAGCTAACATGAACTAACAGTTGTATTTTGTAACTAACTTAAAGTATAATAACTACTGTAACAGATGTAGCTACTGCACTGTTAAAGTTAATTAACGCATTCACTAATTCTTTTGAACTTTAATCTGTTTGAAACTTTTGTTTACTTTATACATTTTTTGTGTATTGATTTATTGTATTTACATGTTCGGTTCTTTTTGTTACAAGACAAAAGTTATTAAACCTGTTATAGTATGACATCACTTTTTTTGCAACTTGATACCATCACATATGCCTATTTTGATGTAATAAATTCATGACTGACGTTTTGATTGTTCTTGTGTTAATTTGGATATAATAAATTATTTTATTTGAGTTTACTCTGCTGTGTCAACTCCCCTTAACCGTTGAGCCAGGTGTGACAAACTGTCATGTCATCTGACTGTCCTTACATTTTAAAATCATTTAATCATCAATATTAATAATGAGAAAAGGCACTGACAAATCCATAAAAATAAATCAAAGCTTTTTCTTTTGTACTCAATCATAATAGATCTTCAGTTCAGTTCAGCATGACTGTCTGCATTGCAACAATTTTTAAGAATATTACTGACACCCTAACATATTAATAAGTGCTCTCCAGGTTTCTTTGAACACTCACCTGTAGTGAATGACCAGTTTCAGAGCAGAACTTGTTCTTCATCTTCTCTTTCTCTCGTTCATATTGCTGTCTCCACTCCACTCGTCTTCTCTTCAGTTCATCTTTATGCTGTTCTTCAAGGAGTTTCAGTTTCTCTTCAAAATACTTTTGTTGATCTTCTCTCACATTTCTTTCTTCTTTCAGTCTCTTCTCTAAATCCTCTAGTTGTCCTTGTCTCTCTATTTCCATTCTCTCTTTCACTCTGATTATTCCCTCCATTTCACTCTTCAGTCTATGAAACTGTTCTTCACAAATCTGTTTTTCTCTCTCCCACCTATTCTTATCCTCAGCTTCTCTTCTATTTCTCTCTTTGTCTTGATTCTGTCGTTCTTCCTCCATCATCATCTTCATTCTCTCTTTCTCTTCTTCTAGTTTGTCCATCAGTTCTTCTCTTTCTCTGACTCTGTCTGTCAGGATCTTCATCTGTTGTTCTTGTTTTTCTCTTTCCATCTGTCTGAACATCTTACATGAATAGAAACTACCTCCGTTTGCTTTCACCATAGCGTCTATCTTCTTCAGTAGATCAAACACCTGTGTACGGTCTCCAGTCTGATTATTATTATTATTATTGAACACATGGAATCTGTTTCCACATGCTTCAATCAGGTTCATCAAAGCAGATCCAGGTTTTCCCAAACACTCTTCAATAGTTTTGTCCTTCAGATCATCTCCTCTGGTGAAGAGCACCATGGTGTACATTAAAGATTTCTCACCAAACGTCTCTTGGATGATCTTCACTGATGTTGTTTCTTCTTTAGTGAAGCGTCCCAGTGATATCAGTAGGAGAATCACATGTGGTCCAGGCAGTATCATGGAGATGCAGTTGGTGATTTCTCTCTGGATCTCCTCATTAGTAAGTTCAGTATCAAACAGTCCTGGAGTGTCAATCACAGTAACGTGTCGGCCGTTGATTTCAGATGTTTCTCTCTGATTCTCTTTAGTAACTGATTCAAAAGACTGCTCCACTTTAAATGCATTTCTTCCTAAGATGGTATTTCCTGTTGCACTTTTCCCAACTCCAGTTTTTCCCAGCAGCACAATCCTCAGATCTTCACACTCTGTTGAACCTGTAAAAGAGGAAGTGCATCAGTTTTAAAGCCTAAAAAAAAGAGTAAATATTCTGAATATGTCGGTACATTCTGACAAGCAACAATTGTAAACGACTATTATAAATCGCAGTGCAGTGTGCACCCGGCTTTAGGCACATTTTGTATGTCTCTCTTGTCCGACACACCAATCTGAGGTCTTGGAATCTTTACTAATGAGCTTAGTCAAATCAGGTGTGTTTGATTCAGAATCAGAAAGAGCTTTATTGCCAAGTATGTTTACACACACAAGGAATGTTTCCTGGTGACAGGAGCTTCAAGTGCAGGAGAAAGTACAGACAGTGCAGACAGACATGGAAATTACACAGTAACACAGAAATTAAATATAACAATAATATAAGAAAACAAAAATGCAAATAATGCAATCAAATACAGTAGTTTTGCCTGGCTGTTCTGGTGCTTGGTGCTCTGTAGTGCCGGCCAGAGGGCAACAGTTCAAAGAGAGTGGGCTGAGTGTGTAGGGTCCAAAGCGATTTTCGTACGCCTTTTTCTCATTCTGGAGGTCTAAAGACCTTGTAGGGTAGGCAGGGAGGAACCAATAATCTTCTCAGCTGTCCTTACTGTACATTGTAGTCTCCTGATTGTCTGATTTGTCTGAACCAAACCAGACAGTTATAAGGCAGGAACACACCAAGCCAATGCCTAGTGGTGACGAAAGCAGACGATGTGGAATACACTGAGAAAAATTAGTCGCCCGACGAACAAAAACTGCCTCACGGCCGACCGTCAGCTTGGTGTGTTCCTGCCTTTAGATGAACACAGGAATGACTTGATGGCAAGTAGAACTGTTTCAGCACCTCCTGTGGCAGGCTGAACTTCCTTGAAGGAAGTACAACCTCTGCTGGGCCTTTTTCACTATGGAGTCTATGTGAGTCTATCCCACTTCTGGTCCTAAGAGATGGTGGTGCCCAGGAACCTGAATGACTCCACTGCTTCCACAGTGCTGTCCATGATGATGAGAGGGGGGAGTGCAGAGGGGTTTCTCCTGATGTCCACAATCATCTCCACTGTTTTGAGCATGTTCAACTTCAGGTTGTTGTGACTACAATGGACAGCCAGCAGTTCACCCTCCTGTCTGTAAGCAGACTCGTCAACATTTTGGATAAGTCTGATGACTGTTGTGTGATCTGCAAATTTCAGGAGCTTGACAGAGTGATCTTTTGCAGTGCAGTTGTTCAAATACAGGGAGAAAGGCAGTAAAGAGTGGACAAAACCCTGGGGGGCACCAGTGCTGTTAGAAAGCTGGTGATCCACTGACAGATTGGGGTAGGCATGGAGAGCTGGGTCAGTTTGGCTGTGAGAAGATCAGGCATGATGGTATTGAAGGCCGAACTGAAGTCCACAAATAAGATCCTTGTGTAAGTCCCAGGTCTAGGTCCAGATGTTGCAGTTATTTTGGGGACTGGGATGATAATGGAGCCTTTGAAGCAATAGCAACTTCACACTGCTCCAGTGATCTGTTGAAGATCTGCATGAAGATTGGGGCCAGTTGGTCAGCGCAAACTTTTAACACTTGTCTGCAAACACGCTGGTGCGTTTTGCTGGATTTTCTTCACATAGCAACAAAATTAACTTTTTTTTTTTTTTTTTTTTTAACATCAATTGAAACTACAGAATGCATTTTAAAATTTACACAGAATTTAACTGGGAGCCAATGCAAATTTTGTAAAACAGGAGAAATATGTTCAGAGATAGAAGTTTTGGTAACTCGAGCAGCGGCATTTTGTACCAACTGTAAATTGTGAAGAGATTTTGAAGGAAGCATTACAATAGTCGATACATGATGTTACTAGAGCATGCACAAGAGTAGCAGTACTCTTGAGTGAAAGGACAGGATGCAGACGATTGTAATTCCTAACATGAAAGAATGCAGAATGTGTAAAACTGTTAATATAAACTTCAAATCAAGGATGACACACAAACTTTTAGCCTGATTAGACAGAGGAACAGAGCAATTATCTATTATCACAGAGGAAGTATTTGACTTAGTTATTGTTTTTTTTTTTTTTTTTTTTTTTTTTTTTTAACTAATGAGAAGAATTTCTGTTTTCCTACTATTCAATTTGAGAAAATTACTTGAAAACCAAGTTTTTAATTCATCTAGGCACTCGACAAGAGCAGAAGGAGGAAACTTTGAGGAAGGTTTAAAAGACAGATAAAGTTGGGTGTCATCAGCATAAGAATGAAAATGGATGCCATATTTTCTAAAAATGGTGCCAATTGGTAAAAGATAGATAAGAAACAAAAGAGGTCCCAAGACAGAACCCTGTGGAACAGCACTGACAACATAAGTGGGTTTTGATTTAAACTAGAGATGCACCGATGTATCGGCCCACAATCGGTATCGGCCGATAAAAGCTATTATTATCACTATTGGCCATTGGCCGATTGTTTAAAAACTGCCGATGGTCAGGGCCGATTATATCCTGTCAATCAAAAGGGTGCAGAAAGACGTGTTCAGACTGCAACTCATACATACTGTGTGTGAAGAAAATCACTCTTGTGTTGAATTTCCTCTTCTCTTTAGCGGTTGGCAAACCAGCTTTTGTGTTGAATTTTAACTCATTAACATTTTAAAAATAGTGACGCTAAAGCACGCTCTTTTTGACCCTATGACTCACCCGTATTTCAAGACAGGGTTGCGTTTTTATTTTTATTTTTTTCTACATCAAATATTATTTGTAGCGCTCTCCCGTCCAATAATCGCAAAAGGCTTTGTGCTTTGTTACAACTGATAAGAATAAAAGTTTCAGTTTTCAAATTCTGTCCATTTTATCATAAATTCAAACAATAAACGGCGTTTTGACGCTCTTAAATGTGACGCGTCAGATCGCTGTAATGCCTCAGTTCAGGTGGCAGCTCGGAGCGCGAGTCTTTTCTTCCTCTTCAATACAAGTTATATCTCGAAAAACATGCATGAATATCAAAGGTATGTTGAAAGATATAGCCTAGTACAACTTACCAGAATGTATCACGTCTCATGTAATCACTTTATTTGTGCTTCAACCACGGAAAGAAGTCAATAAAACAGCTTGTGAACAATGTCACATCATGTCAAATTTACCTCAGGAACGTTTTCCAATGTTCACAGTTCCTTAGCTATATATATACACCTTACTTGATAGTAAGTTTTATACAAACATTTCAGTATTTATTTGAGTGTAATTATTATATCTGAAAATAAACAGCAGCTGAATATAATACCTCTGCTGTTAATTGTAACCTCTAATATTGTAGTGTACCAAATGAGAGGGTTCCCTGTATAGTTTGCAACAATATTTGGGGGAGATTTTTTTTCCTTAAGAAAAACCAAACTATCAGTATTGGCATCGGCATCGGCCGATATCATTCTGAATAATCGGCTATCGATATCGACAGAGAAATTTTGTATCGGTGCACCTCTAATTTAAACTGTTTTAAATTAGTTATACAAATTGAATGCGGTCTGTGAGATAGGAATGAAACCAGCTTAACGCCATGCCAGTAATTCCAATAGATTCCAATCTGCTTAAAAGTATGGAATGTGAAATGGTATCAAATTCTGCACTAAGATCGAGAAGTATAAGTATTGATAAAAGACCAGAATCAGCAGCTAGTAGCAGATCATTGGAAATCTTTACAAGTGCAGTCTCAACACTGTGATGGGAACGAAACCCTGATTGGAACTGCTCATATAAACTATTACAAGAAAGATGATCACGGAGCTGGAGAACAACAATTTTTACAAAGTATTTTTGAAAAGAATGGCAAATTCAAGATGGGATAAAAATTATCAAAATTCTTTAAATTCCCAAAAGAAAACAAAGAATAATATTACGAAACTTACATTTTAGGCACAGTAGTCTGTTTTTGTTTCTATAACAAAAATAGTTCCAAAAAAGCCACATCAGAACCGTTGCGCTTCTTCAAGCAACATGATTCATTCCTGATTTAACCTTTTTTGAATAGAATGATTTGAACGAATGGTTCAATGACCCAGTAAAATGTGAATTGCCGCCACCTACTGGTGGGTTTCCACTGTGCGTGACTCTGAAGACCCGCAAGTCTGTAAAAACAAGACTGTGGCTGTGTCCGAAATCGCCCCCTATACCCTTAAATAGGGCACTATTTGAGGGGACAGCCATTTGTAGTGGTGTCCGAAACCATAGTGGACGTTATTGTAACATCTGCATCCGCCATCCATTCCTCCAACCACCAGAGGGAGCCGTCTCCCGAATATTGAACACTGCCGGTTCTTCTCCCCTCTCTTCCTGTCTACACCAGTTATAAGCCATGTTGTTTGTGCATTATGTTGCGAAGTATTGCCAGTTTACCCTGTCTCTACCAAGCGTTTCCATTACTCCTGATTGTTTGCACGTGCATGTCTCTTAGCCTGTTTCTGACCTTGACTTTTGGACTACTGTTTTGGATTTGTTTGCTGTCTGGACTGCCGCTATTGTTATCGACCATTTGCTTGTTTTTTGACCACGATTCCTGCTCTACGTCTTACTTTGTTTGTGCTGTTGTGCTTAATAAATCTCCGCACATGGATTCAAACAATCAACCGAGTCAGTCATCGTTACAGTTATTGAGTACACTCATTCAATCCCACAATGCACCGCAATAACGAGTGTACAACTGATGAACGCTCAACGGCTAGAGAATACCCATAATGCACTGTTAGAGTCGCGTGTTTAACTTGAATGAATACATTTTCCAAAGCGCTGATCCAATGTGGCTACAGAGTGATATCCATACAGGTATAAATTCCTTTTTAATTGATTATTAAATTGTTTAATTACGGATAGAGTTCAACATTAATCTTTTCATTTTACTACTGGGGCTGCCAGTTTGCTAAAATGTTAAACAGCAAGCACAAACTATGCAAAAGCGGCAGCCCTTCCGGTGCACTCAATGTCTGAATTCACTCACTTGTTTTCATTCACTCCTTCAGTGGACTATATTAGTGGAGTAATGTAGGGAATAGTGAATGAGGGTATAGGGAGTGATTTCGGACAAAGCCTGTTTTTCATTTTTGTGGGCACTCCACCCCAGACTATTGCCACTCCATCACAAACTACATTTCCCATAACTTACTGCCTGGACTCATCATTCCTGATTACATCCACCTGTGTCTCATTAACCTTGTTATCTCACCCTATAAAAGCCTGGTAAATTCTGTCAATCATTGCTAATTAAGACTTGCACTTGTTATAACTGCATTTCTGAGCCGTTGTCCCATGTACTCCAGTGTCTTGTTTTTTGGAGTCTGTTTGTTCCCTGTATTTCTCTGTTTGCCTGTACTCTGGACTTTATCATTTTTTGGACTGTCTACTTTTTCCATTTGACCTATTGCCCATTTTTGCATCCTTAACCTTTGCGTCTAGGAGCAGTTCATAACAACAGGGCTGAGGTTTCCAAGGAACTGGCACTCCTGGTATATGTGTTTGTTAGTTATCAATTTGCATCATTTCATCATATTTTTAAAGAATATGTTTAATTTTTTTATTTACTATACTTATATTTAATATAATTATATTTTACTTATATTTTATTTATAATAGGCTACTAATATTTATCATATAATACTTATTTTTAACTCTTAAATCTTAAAAAAAAAAAAAAAAAAAAAAAAAAAATCCGACATACATTTAAATTGACACATGCCATGGTGTTTCTCTGTCGTCTCATTTATTACCCAAAGTATCTACACCAGGCACATTTTTGACACTATAGATGTGATGTGGTCACCTTCTGACCTGATTCAACCATCCATGTGATCATTTTTATCTGTCATAAACAGACAAAGCAGTACAACACGTGCTTCAGTGTGTTTAATATGGAGCAGGATTTGAATTTTGTAAATTTGAATTTTAGATGTGACACTTAAAAATAAGTAGTGTTTTGTATTTTAGATTTGTATTTTAAAATACCAATTTATATTTAGATGATAAATGTTCAGCCTCACTGCTCCAGAGAATTGTAGTAGTTTTGTGATTGGCCACAAAAACCATTTGTAAATGTCACATCTAGTTTTTTGTGTGTGTGTGTGTGTCTTTTTGTCATTTTTCTAGCGGCAAACTGATTTTCTGGTCATTACCTTGTGACAGTAAATTTGTCTCTAGTAAGTCGATCTTCTTCTTCATCTCTTCAAATTGCAGCAGTTTTTTCATCTGTGCCTCCAGAAATGTCTCTGTGGAGAAAAAGACTCCTCTGTTTTCTTCCACCATCTTCTCAATGTTCTCCATCAATGTGGACACTTGTGTCTTGGGACCAAAGAAATGATGTCGTCCTTCAAAACTCTCAATGACAGACTGTGTTTCTTCATTGAGTTCTGCTGTCTGATACTCTGAATTCTGCATTATGAGGATCATCATGTGTTTGTTGATTCTTGAGCTGAATATCCTCTGGATCTCCCCCATTTCTGCTTTATCTTCATTATTGAGTGGAGCATCAGGAATAACTAGGAGGAAAACATGAACTCCAGGATGACAGTGAGACACACAGCGGAGAGTCTGACGCATCACTTCCTCCTCTGAGAGCCGACTGAGAGCTGGAAGCTCCACCAGACTGATCAGACATCCATGAAGCTTCACGTCTCTTTCTGTCTGCTGCAGGATCAGCTCTGATATGGAGGACTTTAATGTCCCAGCACTCCCACACACAACCAGATTGAGCTTCACACCCTCTGAAACCGATAGAAGAAAATTAAAAAATGTTAATTTACCATTAGAAACATCAAATATTATCACACTTACGTCTTTCTGTGTCCTGTTGCTCCATTGTGAAATAGTGTGAAACTTCATCTTCAGCACAATCTAGGTGCCGTCCATCATTCTTTTGCACAGTGTCCTCAAACATCTGCAGAAGATCATCAGGAGAGCTGCTTCTCTGAAGACTTAAGTGTCTGTAGAAGCATTTCCGAATGATTTTATGTAGAATGTCATTCGTTTCAGTGGGCTCTTGTGTGGTGAGCACCACGGTGTGTTGATAAACCCGCTCAGAGAAAGATTTCAGTACCTTCTCCACACGCTCGTGATCTTCTGTTGAACACTGATCGTGTTTGAGGAGAAGAACGATCACATGAGGTCCTGGATCAGACAAATACACACATTCTCTCACTGTCTGTGTGATCTGATGATCTGAGATGTTTGTCTGG
Organism: Hypophthalmichthys molitrix; assembly: GCA_037950675.1. Classification (NCBI taxonomy): domain Eukaryota; kingdom Metazoa; phylum Chordata; class Actinopteri; order Cypriniformes; family Xenocyprididae; genus Hypophthalmichthys; species Hypophthalmichthys molitrix. Next base: position 5,792,876 of record CM075494.1, read on the forward strand.
AGCAGCTGAGGACTGTTGATGACCATCACGTGTCTGTCCTTCAATCTTCCTCCGACTCTCTCTACAACATCTGGAGGAGCTTCACTGTCAAACGCTGCTCGTCCCAACAGGAAGTTTCCCACTCCACTGTTTTCTGAAACGCTCTTTCCCAGCAGAACAATCCTCACTGCAGCATAAAAAAAACAACAGAAAACAACATGTTTTTAGACTTCTGGTATGGCATCTAATAACTTACAATGTCAACAAGGTTTTTACATCAAAAACATCCTAATTTAGAAGTAATAAGCTGCACCAAACTGTGTCTTGTTTAAAAATGAATCCACTGTAAAATTAAGTGAATTGAACAGTGACATGATCTGGAACTAAAATAAAGTTAAAAATAAAGTTCATCCACGGCACTACAATTTTTGTTGCTGCAATAATCCTGTGTGTGTGTCTCTCTCTCCTATTTACTCCTACATGATATGCGTGAATCGGTGGATGGAGCTAAAAATGCAACAATGTAGAAGAAGGAGTTGATTTTCTTCTGCAGAGGCAGTCTTTCATTTCAGCTGTTTTGGCAGTCATTTTTTTCTTTTTTCTACCTCTTCTTCTTCCTAACTTTATTTTTACGCAATGTATCGTTATTATCATATTGATAATCATTTCCTATTTTTGTGTGTGAAATATGTTTTTGGGGGGACTGAATGGACTTGAACCTATTATTGAATTGAAATGACCATTACTAAATATCTCCTGGCGATTTCTGTTCTTATCTACCTTGTATCTTCTTATCCTATTGTGTTTTATTATATGTCTTTTTCTTTTGGGACTATTGGGAAAGTAATCCCTTACATGAAGAGAACTGTATATAATACTCCTGGTGACCTGTCTGTTCAGTTTCCTTTCTGTCATTCACTCTGACATGTGTCGTAACAACAGTATGGGGTATCATCCCTGAGAGCCCCAATCACCTCTGAGTATATCAGAAAAGGCCAATGAAATGCAAATGAAGTTGGCGTGCAAAATTTGCATGTGAGGCCACGCCCGCACACATGGGTATTTAAGGCCAGCCGCGTGCAAAATGCACTTCAGTTCTGTTCTTTAGAGCCTGAGCTTTGCATCTCGTACGTGGAGCGAGTTTTCCCTTTCATCTCAAAACCACTGGATTCATGGCACATTCAGCAATCTCTCAGTGAGCATGGATAAGTGTGAGATGGTTCCCTGGGTACTTCAGTGGTCACAAAGTCACAAAGAGTAAATTTTCTCTAAAAGAGCTTGCACTGTGGTCAGCCTCCTTTTAAATGGATTGGATGATTAATTCCTAGGGTGTGCTGAAAAACAGTGCTCCATTCTGCTGCCTTTGTTCCTAGAAGTGCACAAGGAGCTCACAAAGATGTAGAAGGCACCGCTCTCAGCCCGGACATGCCTCACTGGCTCCTCTGTCCTCACTACCCTCAATGGTGGGGCGGTGCGGGGGTACATGGACATTCCTCAGGAGGAGCGAGCTGTTGCGGTACACCTGTTGTCTGCAACACCCATCCAAAGCATGTAAGTTTACCTCATCTCTCAGGGCTAGAGATTACAAATGCTGCTGGCCAGGCCACCTCCACCCTTAATGCTATGGCCATCCTGTAGGTCTACCAGGCCAAAGTGTTGAACTGGACGAGGGTAGTCCTGACCCAGAGCTGCTGCAGGAGCTGCGTTCGGCCACTGACTACACTCTTTGAGTGAAGAAGTTGACGGCGCAGGAGCGCCATCTGTGGCTAAACCTTGTAGAGATGAAGGACGCTGAGAAGGTTCGTTTTCTTGACGTCCCAGTCTCCCAAGGCAGTCTTCCTGCAAGCAGGTGGTGCCACCTACCCATCCGCAGGCTACTAAGAACCCTTGTAAGGCTTCAAAGCGGTCCTGAGATGGGCGACCTGGGGAGAGAGAGGTTGTGGATTTGCTTGCTTCTCCTTCAGGGAAAAGGAGTGAATTTTACAACCTCACAAAAAGAGCAGTTTCCTCTTTCCCTGGGTCAAGTTCCTTCTCTGTGCTTTGCCCTCGTTCTCACAACAGCAACACACTGAAAGTCTGCATCAGGACCTCGGTGGACCCGACTCCCTCACCTTCCCACGGCCTGATTCTCCAGGAACACACTCCGGTAAGTGTTTTACACAGCACCTCTGCCACTGTGGACCCTCAAACTAAGGTCAGTGCTCCTGTGCACCACACATCACAGTTTTTTTCAAATGCAGAGCCTACCAATGTGACGGACCTTTCTCCGTCTCGCTGCGGGCTCCTTTCAATGGGTACCTTGGATATCATTCCTTTAGTACCACTCGTGTAGCCTGCGGCTCATGGCTAGCGCTCCCCAATGTGTTACACTGGTTGGTCAGGACAATCCGGCTCGGTTATGCGATTCAGTTTGCCAGGCATCCGCCTGGGTACAGTGGTGTTCTCCTTACCTCAGTTCGATTAGAGAATGCGACTGTCCTGCGGCAGGAGATCACAAACCTTCTGCTGAAGGATGTGGTAGAACCTGCCCCCCCAGCCAAGATGAAGAAGGGTTTCTACAGCCCCTACTTCATTGTACCGAAGAAGGGTAGTGGTCTGAGCCAATTCTGGATTTGCATCTTTTGCCGTGGTCACGCTACTTGGATTGTTACATATGAGACCGCTACAGCATTGACTTCATACTCAAGTCCCGAGATGAGCATGATGCCGCGGCACACATCGAGTGGCTATCACAGCGATCTGTCACCTTAGGACATGTATTCAGATGTGTTGTTGTCACAACAGATGCATCCAAGACAGGCTGGGGTGCTGTATGCAGCAGGCATGCAGTTTTCCTGCATTGGCACATCAACTGCCTAGAGTTGCTGGCTGTGCTTTTGGCCCTGTGGAGGCTTTGGCCATTGATTCAGGGCAAGCATGTATTGGTCCAGACGGACAACACAGCGACCGTAGTGTACATAGTCAAGGTGGTCTATGCTACCGTCACATGTCGCAACTCACCCGCCATTTCCTCCTTTCTATAATCTCCAAATTGAAACAGTTTCATCTGGAGTTTTCGGTAAACTGTCACCAGTCACTGTGGATAGGTAGTCTCCCCTCTGGCAGAGCCCACTACAATGACCGTATGCATGGGTGTGGCCTCGCATGCAAATTTTGCACACCAAAATTTGTTACAACACATGTCTCCATTCCCTCCATCAGGGAATGAGGGTTACCATTCGTAACCAAGATGTTCTTTTGTATGTGTTCCACTAAAAGAAATATTACTCTTAGACTTAGTAGATTACTCTTAGACTTAGTATATTACTTATAAACTTACTCGCAGGAGGATGGTCTCTGCTCCATCTTTTCCTGTGAGCAGTATTCTTGGCAACAATCACTGTATGAAACAAAAGATTTACATTCAACAGAAAACATCAGTCAAAGGGAAAGTGTGAGATCAGATTACAAAACAGTCAGTTCAGTGTTTGTCAGTTTTGTTGCCTTCAGGAAATGAACAAATTTGAGCTTTCACTAAGTAATAAAGAAATAGTTTCACAAATTCACATGTTCATATAATCCTTGAGCATAATAATGATTGGACTTGCTGTCCAAGAGGTCTCAAGCTTATGACACATTGGTGAGGTAAGCAGATGGTTATAAATTCATGGATCAGATGAACTCCTGAACCTTAAATTAAACTTCATGTTGAAATTTCCTTATTATATATGATAATATAATATACTAAATACTTCAAGAAACTGAAATTCTATGGACAGAATTAAATAACAAAGTTCTAGAACAATCACTCGAAACACTGCTTTGCATTTGTCACCTGTGTTGTCTGTGCTGGACATATTATATACTGTTCTCTCCATCTCTTTCTTTAGTTTTTAGATGATCTGTGATTCCTGACAACTGTCTGTTCAACGTCCTGCAAGAGATTACACTGAGAATGTTAATTTCATCAGAATGTGTCGTATGGAGCTGCAAGCCGGCTCACAAGAATAATAGCATCAATAATCATAAAACAGACACGACAGGTTTAAATGTGTTTCTCTCTCTCTCTCTCTTTGCTGGCTGAATTAAAAAAAAAAAAAAAAAAAAAAAACAATGACTGATTTTTGAAGCTTTTTTCATACACTGTAAAAAATGGTGATTTACTGTTGACTGTACAGTTCTAATCTACTTTATAGAATGTTACTGTAAAGATACCCTGCAATAAATTAAAACTCGAGTTAACTGATGAGAACTAAATATAAATTAAAGTACTAATTTATACATCTTAGCACTGAACACAGATGTATTTCTGATTTGGTTTTATGACAAAGAATAATAGTGAAACTCACTGATGTTATTAAGTGTTGTATCTCACATTTACATTTAACATATAACAAACATAAAAAGAGCGTTTATAAGGAAATGTCATACCTGTATGCCGAGGATCATTATGGTTATGCTTCTTTTTTGACAAGCAGAAAGAAGTATGTGGGTGGAGTCAGTCACATTAAAAAGTAAAAAACCCTGTTTTTGTCTGTCTAGTCTGACAGGAAGCACAGGTAAAAGTTCAAAATGATAAAGACAACAGCAGATGACAATAAATACAGCAGATATAAATACGTACATCTATAAAGCAGCTCTGCAGAAAAACACTGATGTCGTTCTCAACAGCATCAGTCCAGCTGACAGGGAATGTTCTCGTAACTTTGGCTAATGTTCTGGCAAGGTTCTCTCATAGTTATGAACAAACATTCTTCCAGTAGTGTTAACAGAACATTTGTTTAATGTTATCTGATCTTCAAGAATGTTCTGTTAGCAGGTTAGCAGAAAAATATTATTTATACATTGTTTGTAGAATTTTTTTTAAAAAGTCCTCATAATGTTGGGAGAAAACATTCTTTGAATAACATTCCTGGAACATCCTTTAAACATTAGAACGATAACTAACTTTACATGACGTGTGTCATTTAAAGTTAAGGCTGTGTGTGCTGTTTTAAAAGAACATCCTTGGAATGTGGGAAACTTTTGTAGCCTGTCCCATAGTTATTTTTAACTTTTCTCTTACATTTATATAAAGGTTAGTGGTGTGTGTGTGTGTGGTGGTTACAAAAATAGATAGAAAATAATAAATAATTGTGACAAGACAAGAGAATGTATCTATCAAATGTATTTTACATTGTTTATTCATTTTTCAAACAATTGATGTTCCTTGCTCAGCCTTGATCTGATTTGATTGCTTTTCCCTTGGGAAGTGTTCACCTGCATGGGGAGGGAGCGCGCTGCTCAAACAATTCACAGACTCTGATGGTGACGCAGCAGCAGCTCTGTATCCTGTGTTTTATTAATACTTATATCTCCCCTCATCAGGTACGAAACACATTAATGCAATAAGAGTATGTTTTTGACATGTCAGCGTTATGAGGAATGTAAATGACTTTGTTTAAAGTCTTTAATAATTTACTTTTAACAGAAGTGCAAAAGTTTGTTTCAAGTTTTGTTTGTTTATCGCGTGTGCTAGTCATGCATTTCATGCTAATGATGGAGACCATGCGGTCTGACAAATATCATGATAACAGAGTTAATCCATGAATGTAATGTGTGTTTTTGATAAATAATGCAACAGTTATGAGTTATGAGTTGTAGTTGACTTCTTTAAAAGAAAACGTATTTTTCACGAAATAAGTTTAATAAATGTGTTTGTACTAAAAATGTATTTAAAAAAAAGCATTTTTGCTGAGATATGAACAAATTTTCAGGGTTTATTTAAGTGTTAAATACAGCAAAATGTTTATGCTGTCATGCAGAATGTTATGTATGTTATAAATGAATTTATTATATTATTTTATATTATATGATATTATAGTATATCTTTAATTGTGGACAGAAGTCAATAAGAAACTGTATATAAGTAATCCTTTTTTATACATTGTTACTTCTCTTGAAGTGATGCTGTCGCTCATTGACAAAAAAAAAATGTGTTTTATATATATAAACCCAATTCACAGACTCTGATGGTGAAGCATTATATCTTTTTATATTTTATTTATATATATATATATATATGTGTTATTAATATTTATATCTCCTCCTCAGGCAGTGCGGTGAGGGTACTACATGTGTGTGTATTTTCCTCAGCATAATTTAATATAAATATACTGGTTATCTATCACACAAATGGCTGCGCCAACAGGTTATGGGCCCAGGAGAGAAGCAGGTAACCGATGGAGATTGTATTTCGACGGAGATGAAAAGAACCATGAACTCAGAGACAGTTTCTAGGCCACCTGCATTTGCTAGGGCCTCCTGCAAGTGGTGATCAAGATGATGATGATGCTGATAAAAATGAGGAAGCATATGCTGAGTTGATTCAGTACCTGGATGACAAAAGTTTGTCTCTTGTAATGTGAGATGCAGCGGACGATGGTAGGAAAGCTCTACAGATTTTTGAGGAACTATTATGCTGGTAGAGGAAAACCGCAAATAATTAGCCTGTACACAGAGTTAACGTCACTGCAGAAACTGGTAAATAAGAGCGTCACAGATTATCCAAGCTGAAACCGCAATCACAGCACTCAGAAATGCTGAAGAGAGTCTGAATGATGGACAGTTAATTGCGATGATTTTGAAAGGTATATCACACAAAGTAATGTAAACCTAACACTTGTTGAGTTCAAAACCAGGTTGAGAAGTTTGAAAGTATGGAAAAGTTTCACAGGAGTGCGAGTGATAACTTGATGAGAGTGAGTGAAGAAATGAAGGGGGAGAGAACAACTCGCAGACTCAGACATTATGTGCTATAGCTGTGTTCAAAAGGGGCATAAAGCCTGTGCTTGCCCGAACTAACATTGCACTATTCGTTATAGCGAACCTGCTTGTTATTTCTCTCTAGTCAAATCGATTAATCTCATTCTCTATTTAAATGGTTCAAATTTTGAAGTTGAAGATGTTAAAGTTGAGAAGTATGTTCCTCATCCAATCCCATCAGAAACACACATGGCCTCACCAGGTCACCCCACGCCGGTTCCCTCCACATACCGCTCCAATGGATCTGTCCATTACTGCCCTCCAGCTGTTCCCCATGTCCGAAAATTGGGGTTCCAACAGTGCAGACCTGGGGACAAAAGTGGCGGACCCAGCAATATCATCTGTCAGGTCAACGCTGAAGTTCGCCTCACTTCCTACATCTAGACCAAGATGGTCGCCGCCACGCCTGAGCCCTTGTTCAAGATGGCAGCCGCCACACCTGAGCCCTCAGACAAGATGGCCGCCGCCACGCCTGAGCCCTCGGTCAAGATGGCCGCCACCACGCGCTGGCACTGGTCATTATGGCCACAGCACTTTTGTGTGTGTGTGGGCGACACACACTTCGACTCTCACCGACGAGCCCGCTTCAGCCGCCAAGCCCGCTCCAGAAATCCCTTCTATCCCACAAACCCATAGCTTCTCCCAAGAATTTTTTTTTGAGGGGACGGGGCTATACTTCCATTATCATGGTTGGGCTAAAGGCCAAGGCCACGGAGGACAATCCTGGTGAACTGCCTTCTCTGCCATGGCACCATGAACTTCCCGAAGAACATTCTCTAAATATTCAGTGTTGGTTCTGGGAACATAAAAAAAATGTCCAGTTTCCTTGACATTAGAGGAGCGTGTTTTAAAAGTTGTTTAAGTTGTTCTTAAACTTAATTTTGATTAACAATTCAACATTCTAGGAATGTTGATTTGTAACATTCTAAGAACATAAATATGTCCAGTTTACCTAATATTAATAGAATGTTATTTAAATGTTAGTATGATGTTCCTGAAACATTCTTTTAATAATTCAAACACCTGCTGTGAACAAGCACTGAAAGAAAGAGTAATAAGAACACATCAACTTTCTTCAGCCACAGCCTTAGACCCATGGTATTTCTCATATCCGGTCAATTAGAAAATCAATGGTTTGTTCAGGTGGTTAACTGACTCTTACTATGCATGCATGATTGTGTGTATGTTTAGACTGGCTATGTGTTTGTTTTAGTCTAATAAAATTGTTGATTCTGCAAAATAAAGTCTCTTTTAAAATGTTAAAAAAAATTACTGGTATCATATGAAGTTAAATCATTGGTTATAAGTGTTTATAATATAATGTTCATATTATGTTTTACGAACCCTCTAATACTACAGTGTAAAGATCCAAAAATGTTGTGAAAACCATATATTCTGAAGGATTAAAAAATATGCAAAAAATTGATGGCGGTTTGTTATCTAGTGTATGTGATAAATCCTGCTTGACAGCTATATGCTTGAGTAGTGCTGCACCCAGTGACTTAAAGTTATTTTTCTGTGGCCAAAAAAAAAAAAAAATCCTTTCTGAGAGTTGATAGATGATTAATAGCAAGTGTTTGCTGGACAAATAGGTTAATTACAATTATATTAATTCTGTTACAAGTTAAAGCTATTAACTGATCAAAATTTTTATCATTAATTATAACGTAATTAATTATTCATATTTTCTTTCGAGGTAAATTGCTAAATAAGCAAGTTTTTTGAGAATGTTGTCAAAAAATATTAAACACTGCATCATCCTACAAGTATTTTAAAATGTTATGGTATGTGTATAAGGAAGTCTGAATAAGAAATACAGAAGCTGCAATGGTATGTAAATAAGGAAGTTTGAATAAGGAACAAGTAACACAGCAAAACTCCCAGTGTTCAGTGTCTCATAGGTTACACTGTACAGAGTGGATGACGCTAAATACAGGAGTAAGCCAGGTGTAAAGCGTTTTGAACTTGTCCAATTTCAACCACTTCTAGAGGTAGTCGAAAACACATTCGACCGGATTGCTATCATAGTGGAAATGTGGTCAAATGTGTTCAAACAGCCACTAAAGACTGCCTACTCTCCACCTACTGACCTAATGTGTAAACACTATGGAAAGTGCTCTAGCCAGACGGAATTTAATCTTTGTCAGAGCAGAAATGATAGCTGATGCACTCTGTATGTTTTTCTGTCGTCTCTGGGCATGTTCATATGTAAATTGCACAAGCAGAAAAATCTGAAAAACCCTTACATTTACCTGTCCATAGACCCTCCCCATTAACTAAATCAGGAAGGAAGTGGTTAAAAGTGGACAAAAGAGATGGATTAAAATACCAGGTGTAAACGGGTATGTGTCTTCCTCGTCCACTTGTGATCCAATAGACCAAAATGCATCTTAATACCAGGTGGAAACAGGGCCACTGAAGCAGTGTTGCAGTTGATGAGATAATCAATTATTTAAGATTGAGTATTACTGATGAACACCTGCTGTTGACAAGCAGAATCACTGAAGGAAAAGCCCGGGACACACCAAGCTGACGATCGGCCATCAGGTTACATCGGTTGTTCTTAACCCTTTAGTTGGAGTATTGAGAATGAAGATTACTAATATTCCTTGTTTTCTATTTTGTCTTTCACTGTAAAGCAAAACATGTGGCAAAAGAGCCAGCTGACAGCATTGATTGTCCTCTATTTGTTCTTGAATCTTCTAGTGTGTGCATTCAGAGGATTATAATGCTAAAAATCAGCTGAAACTGTCATTATGTCTGTGGTTTCCCACAGTTTTAAAATCAGTTAAGATTTGAAAGTCGTCTAGTGTGTCTCAGGCCTAAATCTCTCAAGATCTCAGCAAAGGAGGTTTAAACAACTCCACAAACAGCATTGCTAACTTCACTTATTACTAACCAGGGGTGCATTTCCCAAAAACATTGGTTTTACATTTCAGAATATAAAGCCTTTCAGTTTTTTTTTTTTTTTTCATAAAAAAGAGGCAATAAGAAGTACCAAATCGATAAGCAGTATTCTAAGAATAGTGATACCATTAAAACCTTAACGATACCCATCCCTACTTATAAGTCGGTAGTAGAGAGAGATTCGTCTGATTAGTTTTCACGTTTACTTAATTTTAATTTTATTTTTCTTTGAATAATTTATTATATGTTACCTTTTAATTAATACATTATCTTTTTTATATTCTGTGAAAAACTTTTATTGTCTGATTGTATTTGCATCAAGAAAAAGTAATTTTATAATTTTTAGTTTTAACATCTGAAAACCATGAAGTATGTTTGCTTTTTGGGCTTTCTGTTTAAAATTTCTCAATAAAGCTGAATTCTTATTATTTCTCATGACTGAATTCTGCTCATAACCCAGGGATTACTCATTCGATACATCAATACCATTCACTGTACCTACCAGCAGCACCATTGATAATACCACACTCTTCTGTTTGACATCCCCTCTAGAAAGCGCTAAAATAAAAATCATTAATAATGTCCTAAATGCCTTCAATACTAATGCCCGGTACAGACTACATGAGTTTAGCCCAATTTTGCCATGATCTGTGTCATGGAGTTGTCAAAGTCACATGATTTCAGTAAAGAAGGCTTTGTTATTTTGTTACATCATAAGTGTTTCATTTATTTGCCCCCAGGCCATTCAAGATGTAATTCTTTTCTTAAGTATAACACCCCTGTAATGACTTTATATAGGCCAGTGGTTCCCAACCTTTTTTACGCCAAGGCCTCCCTCCTCTCCGAATCAATACTGCACGGCCCACCTCTTGAGAGAAGTAATAGTGATGAGAAAAACCATCTTAAGCAAGGTTCTTAGCTGTTGTTGATTGTGAGAGAATCAGGCTTTTATGGACAGAGGAGATGATGCTAATGACAAACAGCTGCAAACAATCATGGCTGATAGACCGGACAGAGAGTTATGGGTAATGGAGTCCAAAACAGTGACAACAGTCTAAGATGGAGTGCCCTCTGGTGGTGATCATGGGCACTCTCACAGTTGATCGTGACACATTCCTTCTAGATCTGTGTAACTCAAACCACACTGGAACCTTCTGTGTGTCTGTTTAGTTGAATGCAATAAAAGTCAGACTCTCCGAAATCACACATAAATCATATTTTCCCTGTTTTCAAAATATGAACAATTTTCACTTTTACAGCTTGTTTTGTGAAATATGTATTAAAACTATAGTTAAAAAAAAAAAAAAAAAATGGGGAAAAAAAGCTGGCTGGCCTTGTAAAAACTTTTTTCCAAATACACTTATATTACAGTTAAAGTGTATCTTTACGCAGAACTCACATTCTTCCCAATGCAGTTTACAAGAACATGATTAGACTTGATTGTTGGGATCTAGTGGCTATTGATGTGACAATATCTGTGGATTCACATCAGAAATCTGGTTTATGCTGGCTTATGATCATCAAGAGGTGAGTGTTTTTTTTGTTTTGTTTTGTTTTTTGGTGTGGGAGCCCCCTACCTCTCATCTCTTCTCATCTCTCACAGTTCACAGAAACAACCTGACCCAGTGTCTGTTCTTGCTTTCTTTATTTCCAAAGGTTTGCACTTCTCTAATATGACAAAAAGCAGAAACATGACTTTTGAATGTCAGTGTGGTTTTCACAGTGGGGGAATGTTTGCTGAAAAACTGCTTAAGCACCATAAAATCAAAATTAATCTGGGCTGCGGTTCCCAAAAGCATTGTAAGCCTAGATCACAGTAGCCAACGTAGATTATTTCTTGTCACATTTAATTTAAAAAAAAGAGAAATTAAGAAAGAACAAGAAATAAAAAGAAATTCAAATACACACTCTAAACACATTGTCAGCTTTGCGAAACCACTTTAATTCTCACATAATATTCTTTACTAAAATAATTCCATAGCTGTAGTGGTGTAACTACAGGTAGTTAAAGGTGTATCATCTTCTAACTGTTCTCTGCATAAGTGAACTCGTTTTAAATATGCATCTCTCATTGTTAAACCACATCCTGTAAGAAGCATGTTTCAGACTATACAAAGCTACGCGGTTTCTCAGCAGTGACATGCACAAACCTGAGGTGTTTGGGGGGCGGATGGACCAACAAGCGCACAAAAAAGAAATGCATATAGTAATATATAGTAGTATGCAGTAAATGTGTTTTGTTTTTTTGCCCCAGGCTGCAAGAGTGTATTGTGAGTGATGCTCAATGCTTTTTACTAACTTCTTTTACTTTTCGGTAAGTGCATCTACATACAGACAAGTACTCATGAGATGCAGCTTATTAAATCAAATCATTTAAACACATTTGTTACGATACAGAAGGGGACTGAGACACAGGAATGCAGGTAAATGAGTTTATTGAACAACCAGGGAGCTGTGGCAGAGTGCAGGTGAGTAATGGCAGGTTAGAGCAATGGCAGATATGGATACTGGACTGATACTTGTCTTTATCTTGCAGGAATCGTGGATGGGTGACAGACTGGAGCTTGACGCAGACACAGAGGAACTCACACGAGACAAGGAAACACCGAGGAGACTGGGAACACACTGGAGACGGGTAAGTATTCTTCTGGGGAGTCCTTGAGGTAAGCATACAGGTAAGACCTTGTGCAAACGAGACCGGACAGTGACTGTGTGAGTGCGTGTGCCTTTTGTGCTGTTGCTGATGAGGGTGTTGATGGGCTGCAGGTGTGAGTGATTAAAACTCTGGTGATGACGTGCGCTTTGTCTGTGTGACGGTGGAGCCTGGCGTGTCTGTGACAACATTCAGTTCAGAGTACAATTGTTGATTAGGAAATCACAATTTTAAAAGATATTTTACAACATCATTTTGCAGTTTTTAGCAACAAATCAATGTCCCTATAGCAACTTAACAGGAAAATGAGCTGGCAACACTGGATGCATAATTTCCCCAAAACATACCATAAAACTTAAAAACATTAAAAATTATCATTAAATAAATGTTTGTCGGATACGGGCCACAATGCCACTTGTCAGCCAAGAGCAAAGAAAATAAAAATAAAGTCAAACTGGTTAGTCATAAGTAAAGCTAGTAATGCTGTCTGTGGAGTTATTTAATCCTCATCTGCTGAGATCCTGAGAAACTTGTATTTTATTATTTTCAGTTGATTTCCATCTAAGGACATGGCTGTGAGTCAGTTGTAGTTCTTGTGTTTCTCTTTTTTTCTGTTCTTGCTGTTTCTCTTTTCTTCAGTGATTCTGCTTGTTAACAGCAGGTGTTCATCACTAATGCTCAATCATCACTCAGTTAATCATTTATAATCAATGCAACACAACAGTTTTTTTTTTTTTAATGAAGACATTTATTGACAGATATTATACATTTCGAAATACATTCAATTGAATTATAACTTGCCAAAGCTAACATTAGATTTATTTCTTACCACTGAACTGCACAATATAGCAGGGAAATCTTCAGCTCTGTCTATATTTTAATAAACATGAATGTAATAATACAGTAAAGACAACAAAATGCAAAAATCTATATTTAGGTAGCTACTGTGCTGCAAGGCCAAATCAGTAACTTACACATTTATGAACAACTTGTGTGCAAATCAGCTCTATGATAATTTAAACATATTTAAAAAGAACATATTTAAAACATTTTTTCAGTTGATTTCCATCTAAGGACATGGCTGTGAGTCAGTTGTAGTTCTTGTGTTTCTCTTTTTTTCTGTTCTTGCTGTTTCTCTTTTCTTCAGTGATTCTGCTTGTTAACAGCAGGTGTTCATCACTAATGCTCAATCATCACTCAGTTAATCACTTATAATGAATGCAACACAACAGTTTTTTTTTTTTAATGAAGACATTTATTGACAGATATTATACATTTCGAAATACATTCAATTGAATTATAACTTGCCAAAGCTAACATTAGATTTATTTCTTACCACTGAACTGCACAATATAGCAGGGAAATCTTCAGCTCTGTCTATATTTTAATAAACATGAATGTAATAATACAGTAAAGACAACAAAATGCAAAAATCTATATTTAGGTAGCTACTGTGCTGCAAGGCCAAATCAGTAACTTACATATTTATGAACAACTTGTGTGCAAATCAGCTCTGTGATAATTTAAACATATTTAAAAAGAACATATTTAAAACATTTTTTTTTTTTTTTTTTATTTGACCTAAAGTAATGTTATGTAATACAGTATACTATACAAATTCAATAAAACATGGGAACCAATACAAGCTACAATAGACATGGCATCATTTCTGTGATTGAGTGAGTTGATGATGGCATGAGTTATAATAAATGTCAGAAAAATGTACAGATGATGCACAAACAAAACATGATAGGGGAAACTGTAAGAAGAATAATAGGACTAATCAGAGGAGCTTTTGTGATGTATTTGCTCTCCTGTCCTGTCACACTCTTCTGGATTTGATGTCATAAATCAGTACAGTAACAGTAGCCACACCCACCAGGACAGAGATGACCAATCGGATCACATCTTCAGTAAAACTGTGGACACGGTCTAAGTAGAGAAGACAAACTTCTTAGTCTTATCTATTTACTCTTATTTTTTTTTTTTTACTCTAACTGATTTTTACACAGACTTTAAGACTTAGTACTCCAGTTAACCAAAACAAAAAAATGACACAAAAGCGTGTCAGGGTTGGGAATGGAGAATCAGTTCTTATTCAGTACCGGTTCCAAAAGAAAAGAAAAGAAAAAAACGAAATTAATCATTTGACTTTCTGTCAGTGACTTATGACTTTCGGTTTCGTTAACACGTCTCTATTTGCATCCTGAGCAGCTGATAATGAGCTAAAGTTTTTGCATTCCATACTCCTTTGCGGATAGACCCCGAAGATGAATGAAAGGGTTTGGAACAGCATGAGTTTGAGTAAAATATATTTTCATATTTAGGTGAACTAACACTAACCAAATCACTGTGCACGTTTTGTCTGGCACTGAGTCAGAGATGGACGCACTCAGTGCTTGTCATATATCACAACTATGCAGTTTTTTTCCCAACAACATAATGGTTATATTAGATTTCTTTTAAATAATATTTAGTTTGTAAAATGAGACACTGATAGACACTGATGTCTATGAAAGCGGCAATTAAAACTCTTCTAATTTGACAATGTGTTTTATTTACATCAGAAATGCATTGTGTAGGTAACTAAGTAGTTTAGTCTATTCTTCTCCTAGTTCACTAGCCACTTACTTTCATGTCTTTCGGTAGAAGTGGATGAATTTGCATGTTGTAAATCTGATAACTCTGATTCTCTGAACAGCAAACTATTACCTGGCGTCGTCGATCACCCATTATCATCTAACTAACATTATCATTATAAAAGTGTTTAAAACACAAAATACAATCACTAACAAATATTTGAGAATCATAATGTCAGATAGCATATTTCACAATATAGTTAAATAAGACAATTGTTCAAGCTCAAAATCCAAAAGGTTTATTTTCCTCAAAAAGACTCTATGTAACTTTGAATATTGAAGACAATGGAAAAAATTAAGACTCTTGATGAATCCAAAACCAAGAAGGTTTATATCTTAAAGCTGAAGGGAGCAAGTGTAGACACATTTTTGTTATGCAGTTCAAAGTAAATTCACTTAATTCTATTCAATATTACTTTTGTGCAATTCAGAGTAAAATATTGGGGTGTGGGGGGCCTGAGATCCTGACTTTGTTTGGGGCCCCCAAAATGGTAAACCTGCCCCTGCACCTGAGCACACAGCGCTCCCATTTTCCATCTTCATTAGTTTACAATTTGTATAAAAGTCTTAATATGTTATTAGACAGAACTGTTAAACAAAGATAGTAAACTGTATATAAAAAAGTATTATAGTGTTTGTTGTTTGGTTAATGCCCAATGTCGCTAGCTGAGCAGAAATACATAATCATGTTTCTTTTGGTCCCTTTAAAGTCTTGTTGGATTTCCTCCTTAGCATTAAGGTTGAGAAGTGCCTGGATGTCGGCATTGGTCCATTTATTGATGTTTTCCATGCTCACGGAGTAAAAACTGTGTTTACACAGCTTTTTAAAAATGGCAGGTGCCAGTGTTTCACTTGCGTTTGGCCAGTCAACATACACTTTACATCACTGGTAGTTCCTATTGTGCTAGATTAGACCCTATGTTACAGCCCTGCCCCTTTTCCCTTTGTCTCTCTTGTTGTGAGATTATAGGGCTCCTCCTTGATGGGCGGGACTCCTTTGCTGATTATGGGCCGCACCTGTGGCGCTCTGTTTAAGAGGCTGATGGATTTTGGCTCACTCTCTATCATTTTTGTTTTGTTTTGTGTCCTAGTTCTTGAGATTTTGGGTTTCCATTTTGTTTCCACAATTCCACAAACCCTGTTTCCAACAGTTGATTTGTTGTTGTATTGTCCTTTTTTTATTCTGTAATATTTTGACCCTAGACATGATTTGTTTAACTTTAAGTTGACGTATATTTTCTTTATTGAAACCCATTTTGTGAAGTGTCCTCTTTATGTTGTGACTTTGAGCCATGTTGTAACATAAATTGGACCCTCATCCGCAATCAAATTATAGTTTGAAGTTGGGGTTTTGTTGTTGTGCAAGATTTTTTTTTTTTAGATTGAGTGGAGTGTGGAAAAGGTTCACAGATATTGGATTGTTAGAGGACTCCGGTTGGGTAGAGCGGTCCAGCTGGGTTGCTAGTCAATCCTTCCAGTGGAGCACTGTTTGTTTCATGAAGTTACGAGCCAAAACATGACATAAACGAGAGCATGAAACCTTTCAACCCACGTAAATAATAATACTGCAAATAACTGCAATTGCAGGTTTCAAACAGAAATGGCGACAAAGAGGCAAAACTTACGTACTGCAGTTTTAAATAAACTTGTATTTCCTTCATTGAAACCCATTTTGTGAAGTGTCTTCTGTGATTGAGCCGGGTCGTAACACCCTACTCTGAAGTAGGAGCTAATTTAGTTCCCCAAAAGGTGTTTCTGTAACTAAAATCATTCCCAGTTCCTGCGATATGAACACATAGCAAAAACCAGCTACTTCTGCTAATAGTTATAGGAACTCTTGTGTCAAAGCCCCTAGAACTTTAATGTAATGCCGCATAGACTATTAGGTAGTACTTTGCTGTGCAGCTTGTATCAGATGACCATCAAGTCCACAAGACTGCAAGTCTATATCAAGTGCACTATTTGGAACAAGGCCAATGAATCTCAAATTTGCATGTTATTGGTTTGAATCGGTCACTACCTGAAAAGAAGCAGTCATTGCATTTGCATGATTTTGACATTTTGTATGGTTGAAGATAAAGAATGCTTCTCTAAGCCTCACCATAAAACGCTACTGGAATCTAAAGGCAGTAATAGAAGCATTGCAATCATCTGCATTTGCACAAAAAACATTACTGGTCTTACTGAGTTACATGTATCTGACTTGAGTTGTGTCTATTAACCAATAAATGATCTGAGAAGGAATAAATAATCGTTCACACTTACGAATACAAGAACTTTTTTGTGGCTGACAGAAATCAGAAATGTTGAGATGTTGAGCCTGGTCACTGATGGGATTGTTGATCACACAGCTGTAGGTGTTGTTATCCTGATATTCCACCTCCAGATGTAAAGAGATGGTGGTGTTGAGCTCTGGGATACTGATGGAGGAGAGCAAACTGTTTCCTTTATACCAGGAGAGAGTCACCTGTGTCACATTCATCACTGAACACAGCAACACACATTTGGAGCTTGATGATCTTTCAGATGATGGAGAGTAGCTGGTGATGATGGGAATGGACAGAGAAGCTGGAACATGAGAGAGAGAGAGAGAGTGATATTGTCTGTGATTGAATGTGTTCAGTGGGAGATTGTGAAGTCATTTAGTGGATTTTTCTGTCTCATCACACATCGAAATCAGCGCTGATACTGACAACACAGGGGCCTCATTCATATTTATAAAAACGGTCTTTGATTTGGAAGAATACTTTGCACTACATCAGAGTATTTGGAAATCTAGGTAATTCTTGTAGCTCGTCATTCTAAAGTAAAGGATTTGGATGTTGATTGGTGCTCTTTTATATGTTCATGACTAATTAATTAGGAGGCATTTACAGTATGTAGATCTGAAACCATTAGGCTCACACAATTTCAAGATCATTTTTGTAGATTTCACATCTGGAAGAGAGGTGAATGTGCTGTTTTTTTGCGTACCTTTGTTCTACGTTCAATCAAATTTAAGACGATTTCTGTGCAACAAATTCCTTTCAAAGAAGGGAAATTGTTAATAAAAAGAAATGAACAGCATCTGAAATGAAGGAGAGCGTGGGGGTGAGGTGAGCCTGTTTTCACTTCAGCTGTAATCTAGGAAAGGAGAAATGAGACAGAATGTAAAACTCAATGATGACTTTGCTAAAAAAAAAAAAAAGTGGTCTAGTTTGACTAAAAAAATAAAATAAAAAAAACATAATTTACCACATTATTTACTAAAATATTGATCTGAAGTTCAGTAGGGGGAGAACCACGACACAACGTGTTGTGTTGATTCAAGAGCAGTGGCCTGTTGCATGAAGCTAGTTGAACAAACTCTGAGTTTCAGAGTAGGTTTAGAGTTGACAAATCCAGATAAATCCAACCTGGTTTAGATCAGGATCAACTGTTGCACAACGCTCAGTATAAACTTTCTCTGTCAACTCAGGTTTAATCCAGAGTTTGCAAAGCGCGTGCACCTGAAAGTGTGACACGTGCGGAAAACAGCCAATCACACGGAACAAGGAGAACGTCAGTTTGATTCGCTTCTCGCGAGAGAGCCGCGCAATTCATGTCTCTTCCGAAGATTAAGAGATCGTTATGAAAAAATATGAAATTAAACGCATTTACAAAGCAGGAATAAACACTGATGCAGTGAAAGTTTGAGAAGGCAGCTGAAAGAAAGTATCTGACTATATCAATGCATGTGAATCAAACAAACAGACTGAATAATTAATATACTTTCACAAAGAGCTCAAAAGAATATATGTAAGCTTAATCTGTTTAAAAGCCTTATATATTATGCATGTATTATATTTATTTTAATTTTAAAGCAAAGTTTAATATTGTCAATTAGGATATAATAGGCCTAATTATATGAATATGTCATGAATTATTCATAATTTTAATTTATTTAATATAAATATAATGAATAATAGAAAAAGTTGAGCAATTTTGTCTCTAAAATGTTTTCACTATAAACTGATTTAATTTGGAGTGAGAGATACAGGGGGAGTGGCTTTATTGCATCAGATACATGTCATTTTACTCACAGCTGATTGGTCGAGTTTGGGTTTGTGATCTCTAACTTTGAATAAAACCTGCTCCGGAGCAGGTTAGCCGTGTAGCGTAAGTTACCATAGCAATAAACCCCGCTAAAAACCAATCCGCGTTCATGAGCCCGAAAAAACAGAGTTTGCTCAAACTAATCTTGAACTTACCTGGGTAGCAACTGAAACCGGCTTTGTGCAACAGGCCACAGAAGTTGTTCCGTTGACTTGGTTTGGATAATGTTTTGTAGATAAAGTGGTAATTGTGAAAAACAAACAAAGCATTTGTGTCACTTCAAAAAACTGAGGTGAAACCTCTGGATTCCTATGGATTACTTTAATGATGTCTTTACTGCCTTTCTGGACATTGAATGTGTAAGTTGCGTAGCTGCCTATGGAGGAACAGAAAGTTCTCAGATTTAATCAAAAGTATCTTAATTTGTGTTCTGAAGATGAATGAAGGTCTTACGTGAGTCCAGAACTCAGTCACTGATAAGCTTGCGCTGTTTGATTGACAGCTCCAACGATTGTAAAGGGAGCGTTATTTCAATTTGTAGGAGTAGCAAAAAGAACAGTCCAATTAGCTCAGGATTTTCATTAAATAATACATTTTTTTATTCATTACATACACCCTCTATAGTGGGAGGTTCATATTACCCCACCTTTAATAGATAAAGAAACTTTAAATATTATTGCAGGTATTGAGACAGAGACATACAGTGTGATGCTGCACTCACCATAGACAGTAACACTGAAAGTCTTGCTTGAGACCCTGTTTTCAGAGACGATTTCTATTTTATACGGTCCAGAGTGTTCTGTGCTGGTGTTTGTGATGGTCAGAGATGCAGTCTGATTGTCCAGATGCAGTCTGTCTCTGAATCTCCCATCAACACTGTCATGAAAAATCTCATGATGTGCTCTACTGATTTTAGCTAAGTGTGTGTCTTTAGGTCCATAAGTCCAGAGAATCAGATCATTGCTCTGTATTTCAGTAACATCCGTGTGTAGAGTGATCGAATCTCCCTCCATCACTTCTACTGACTTCATCTCAACAGCAGACACATCTTGAGAACATGCAGAAACACTTTGTTAGTAAGTTGTTTTTATACAATAATTTCATAGATATCATTGTATATTTATTAAGTTAGTCATTTTCAATGTTGTCATATTAAAAACTGAACTTACCAACGAGGTGCCACAAACAGAAAAAAACAAATGTGTGAGACATTTTCTTCAACAGTTCACAGATTACTAAAATAATAACACTCCACAAGTCTGAACATCCAACTCTGTGTCCTTAATCCAGTTCCACATCTCTCTGAGAAAACCTGTCTCTAAACAACTGGAGATGCAGTTCCTTGTTTGGCAGTGAAGTTGTGTGCAGTAGTCTGAGCACCTCAGCGTGGGTGTGTTAGTGTGTGTTTCATTCTCATAACCATCTTGTGTCAAGGCTTGTGAGAAATAGAAATAAACACCTGCACCACGTTCAAACCACAATTACTTTGTTTCTAAACTCTGCAGAGCACTTACTGTACTGTATATTCCTTACAGAGCTGCATATTTCAAAACTACACTAAACAAGCCTCTTTTTTTCATAGCGCTGCTGTACTTCTATGAATACAGATACAGACAGCTGCTGCAAAACAGTTCATAATGTAAATAAGTTGTGGGACAAAATAAGCAACTTTAATGTTATGATTTGATACTATATAATAAATATGAAATACTCAAGATACGGAACCCTCTGTTTGATATCTCATTTATAGCATTTATTGAATCATCACATTAACATTAGGAGTCATGCAAACACTTACTGTGCTGAATGAAAACTAATCTGTGATCAGGTTTACTTTCACCTTTCATTTGTCACTCTCTCTCTCTCTCTCTGAAACTCAGTAGTTCCTTATCAGCTCGTTTCTGCCCTCAGGAGGACAATGATGGAAACTACAAACAAGAACAAAACATTACTCTGTGTTTTCATCATAAACATGGAACAAGCTGCCAGATGCTAACAGAATGGAAAAGGTTCCAGTTATAAAGCTCAACACAGCGAATGTTTCAAGTGGTTTCCTCAAAGCACACCTGATGTAACTAATAAAGGGCTTCATTAGAACACATGAAATACCTGAGCTGGCTAGTGGTTTGTTGACTGTCACGTTTGACTGCATGTTAAAAATATGGCTAAGTCAATAGAATGGTCCAAAACACTAAGATAAGAGATCATCGCACTTCACAAACAAGGAACAGGATACAAAAAAAGATAGCGAAGGCAATGAATGTTCCTAGAGACACAATTGGAAGAAGCCCTGGAAGATTTTGCAGTGGCCGTCACAGTCACCCCATGTTCATTCATCTTAAAACACACGACAAGCAACCAATTTCAAAATCTTCAAATATTATAATGTATTTTAACTTTGGTTAAGTGTTACTGAAAATGTTTAAAATACAGTAGTCAACATTTGAAGTGGATCAAAAAAAGTTCATCAAAGTTGCCCTAAGAAGAAGGTTTTGATCCACTTCAAATGTTGACTACTATAGTTAGCAGGACAGCTATCTATGGCATGTCATGTAAATTGTCCATGTCCAAACCTGGTGCGTTTCTTATTCTCCTCATTTTATGGCATTGAGAGTAATCTGCACTTCCATCTGTATGCAAACAGCTGATGCTCAGCAATGGCCCAGTGTCTGCAAAGAGAACGTTTTAACAATGGCCCAGTGACTGCCATGCAAATGAGCAAATGATTTTTTATCAGACCTGTATCCTACTCTGATGCCAATCTTGCAAAAAAAAAAAAAAAAAGGAGATAAAACAGCGGTGCTCACAGATGTCTAGAGCTTCAATTTCATGAGGAGATGTGCTGCCAGAAAGAACAGCAATTTTGACAGTGTCCTTCAGTGTTCATGGACTATGGAAGCTTGAACAATACAATGGGAAACCGATCAAAACATGGCAAATGCAGTTAGAAAAAAGAGGAAATATGACAAAGATGTTTCTGCATTCATTTCACACAGACGCACACACCACAACAGGCAAAAATATGACGATAATAATCATGCACTTACATCTGTGTTGCACTTTTACTTCAAACAGAACAGTTTGAGAGTCACTCTCCCTCTCTTTGCTGTAGCTTCAACTTATATTCATGCCACTGTGGTATAGCCTAGTAATCACTTTAATATACAGATACAAGTTCATTATCTGATCTTTTAGATAATGAACTTGTCCAAACTTTACACCACACTTTCAGCCAATCAAAATTAACAGCAGACATGATGATTCATGAGTGGCATTTTTTTTAGTGAGATAAAAGATCAGATAATTAGGATCATGATTATTATTGTCATTCATTTTTTGACATATTTTCGCCTGTTGGTGTGTGCATGTGTGTGTGAAATGAATGCAGAAGCATCTTTGTCATATTTCCTCTTTTTTCTAACTGCATTTGCCATGTTTTGATCGGCTTCCCATTGTATCCTTCTCCTGTCTGTGAAATTCATTCATTCTTGCCATTTTATTTTGTCACTATTTAGTTTTTTTTTTTTTTTTTTAAATAAAGGTACTTATAAGCCATGCTCAGTATAAAATTCGATCACATTCTTTTGGGTTTTTGTTGGAGTGGTTTTGGGCTGGAAATCGTCGGATCAATCTGGCAACACTTAATGGGTGTGAACGAAACGCATAACTCTTCTACTACGAACGTTTTATGTTCCCATTCAGTCGGTCACGTTCGACGTACGTCTCCGTTCCCTCCTTCAGGGAACGAGGGTTACCTTTGCAACCGAGACGTTTTGCACTAAGGATTCCTCTTTCAGTTCGATAAAATAACCGTGAACAGTTAAACACAGTCGTTTTAAACTATTTGTTTTTAGTCGTTTTTAGAGCTCTGTTATCCTGTTTTATGTGGGGCTCAGGCTCGAGAGAGACGGGAGCAGATTCCTTCACTGCAATCTCATGCTTATTAAAGCAGATATGACGGAACTCTACAGCGAAACGAGGAACATTGTTTTACTCTCTGTCTTTTTGACAGTTTTAAATGGTAAGTAAGACATTTAACCCTTCAACACTTTTGGTTTCACTTATTCTTGCGCATGCGCTCTGAGAGGCTGCACATTCAAGACGCAAACCACAGACAGAATCCTAATCCAGAATAGAAATGTGTCCGAGGGTACTCGAATTGGTGCTTCCTCGTTCCCTCGCACCTCCGTCCTCCTCTGACTGTGACTTTTTTGATATAATATTGAAAGTAGAAAAATTAGAAAATGGCTCCTTTTTAGTTTTTTAATTAAAAAAAAAACAAAAAAAAAACAAGAATTCAACTCGATTTTTCGAGGGTTTTTATTGTTTTATTTTTACATTCACACTATTAATATTAATATAAACTCAGCAAAAACAAAGTTATGACTGCTGCATATTTACACATACGGATCTGCGCTTCACTGTATAGGCGAGTTTTCAGAGATCGCAACTTATTTGAACTGTGTGAACTAGGTGGCTTTTTATCTTTTTTGGGGGAACACAAAAAAGAAACAAAAATTGCACTCTCATTTAATGGCAGAGATGTTCACTTTTTTCAAGCAGATGCAAAGCTGTCATTAAATAATCTTACGCAACTCGTGCTGTAGGCTATAGCCCATTCCAAGTATAGCCTACTGCAGGGATTAGTGAAAAACAAACCAAAATGGCAAGTTATTTATGAAAATCTTGCGTTGCAGTTCTGTGTGCAACTGTGCTGCGGTTCGAGCCCCGCACAAGGCAGCCGCAGCGCATCCTTTTGAGATAGCAATTCATTTTAATAAGACAGAATAGCCTACCTACATTATAAACCTCAGAAGAGTATTGTGTTTTAATATGTCTGTAGTGCTCCGGATGACAGACAGTCAGAGTGACAGTTCTTGTGTTAATGTATAGGCCTGTATATACACCATGCATTGTTCTTTTATTTTTGTATGAGTGTTTGAAAATATTTAATTTACAACTGATTTAATCATTTATATCTTCATTTAATATTTTATAAAACTTACTGGGCGACCAATGATGTACCCGGTGTAATAATTCATAATTTCCTTGTTTCTGTGTTTGTTCCAGTTTGAATTTTTTTTTTTTTCAGAAATATAAAATAACCAGTACCACAGAATTATGACAAGCATCGAAGCATGTGATAGTCTTGCATGCGTAGGAAATTATTTTTGTTCATTTATTTTGACTTTTATAAGCTATAATTTCATTATTTTTAAATTAAACCTAACTTTGTTAAAACTGTAATTTTAAAACTATGATCAAAACATTGTTAATTTTGATTCCTGTGTAAATGCATTAATGCCAGTTCAAAATAGCATTTTCGTGGTTTCATGCCACTTCATATTTGCAGATTTTTCTGTTTGCAGGTGTGTCTGGTGACGTGGGTGAAACTAAGAAGCTGTCCATTTTGGAGGGAGATTCCATTACTTTACACACAAACCTTACTGAAATACACGAGGTTGATCTGATGATGTGGATGTATGGAGCTGAGAAGTCTATTATCGCTAAACTCAGTGGAAAAAATCAGATGATTTCATTTTATGATGTTGATGACGGAAGATTCGGAGACAGACTGCAGCTGGACAATCAGACCGGATCCCTGACCATCACTGACATCAGGACCAAACACTCTGGAGATTATCAGCTAAGGATCATCAGCAGCGAGACCTCATACAAGACATTTAGTGTGACCGTCCATGGTGAGTGGCTCAGGTCTAGATGTTTTATAGCCCTATTGTTTGTGTACAAAAGCATTAAAGGATTAGTTCACTTTCAAATTAAAATTTCCTGATAATTTACTCACCCCCATGTCATCCAAGATGTCCATGTCCTTCTCTCTTCAGTTGAAAAGAAATTAAGGTTTTTGATGAAAACATTCCAGGATTATTCTCCTTATAATGGACTTCAGTGGCCTCCAAACGGTTGAAGGTCAAAATTACAGTTTCAGTGCAGCTTCAAAGGGCTCTACACGATCCCAGACGAGGAATAAGGGTCTTATCTAGAGAAACCATTGCTCATTTTCTAAAAAAAATCTTTAAATTATATACGTTTTAACCATAAATGCTCATCTTGAACCAGCTCTCTTCTTCTTCTCTATTAGAAGTCTGGCAGTGTAGACACTGATAAGTGTATTACTGCCCTCCTCAGGTCAAAGTTTGAACTAATTGTTATATACAATATGCTTGTGCAAGTATATAACAATTTAGTTCAAACTTTGACCTGAGGAGGGCAGTAATACACTTAATACACAGTAATACACCGCACTTTCGTATTCTTCAAAAAGCTTACGCTGTATGTCCTACGCCTTCCCTATTCTGCTTATGGAAAAAACGGAACTGGTGCTGCGTTCATTCAGTAAGTAGAATAGGGAAGAACATAGTGAGCTTTTTGAAGAATACGAAAGTACGGTTTTGGCGGAACCACTTGGAAGGCGATCATTTGTTTGTTTTCTTCATTTCTTTTCTACTGAAGAAAGAAAGACATGAACATCTTGGATGACATGGGGGTGAGTAAATTATCAGGAAAATTTTATTTGAAAGTGAACTAATCCTTTAAATAATACCACCTTGGGTGAGGTTCCAAGCGCGCCGTTTCAATACCGAAATGTGATGTGTAATCACTGCATATCACTGATTGGTCAGAAAGAATAGCAGCATCCACAGAGACACTACCAGTGTCATTGGATTTGCAACATGAGACACCAAACCAGCTAGATTTAAATAGTCAGCAACAGCCACAATTTTTGATAATTGAGGGGGAAGAATATGTACCAGTAACAGCCGGTTACAAGGCATGCTATCTTTTCTGGGGGCTATGTTCATCCTCACCACTAGGGGTCACTAGTATCACTCTATGTTTTGTATAAAATGGGGAAGTAGCAAAAGAATCAGATGTAGTTTAATTTGCCTCATGCTGTCTGCTGCTCTTGCTTTTAAATCCTTGTTTGTTTGTTGCCCAAATGTAAGTGTTGCTTTATTTCATGTTTTGCTTTTTGTATGTCTTTTTTTAGAGCATTTTTTTTTTAATGTAATGCTTACTCCTGGATTATTTACTAGAGGACCTACTGTCTTGATTACCTTTGGATGCACTAATGTCATTGGCCAAATGACTGTAAAGAACAGAACTTTTATATAAGAATGAAATCTATATGCCATCTTACAAACTATAAAAACAAGACGGATCTCATCCTCAGGAAACTGGCATTTGACATCTTGTGTACTTACCATACCTACCATTAACTCCGTCTCCATTAACTCATTCTCCAGAATCCACTTATGATAGACTACACACACACACACACACACACACACATATATATATATATATATATATATATATATATATATATATATATATAATTTGTGCAGCATTTGCTGTTTTTGTTATGCTAAGATGTGAAATGAACTCTCTCAAATTGGAAATCTTTTTTTGTTTTTCCAGATGTGTTTTTTGCTGGGATAACAAACAAGAAAGAGGGAGAATCCATCACTCTACATCCTGGTGTTAATGAAATTCAGAAATATGATGTGATTCTGTGGATGTTTGGACCACTGAATCCAGACACTTTAATAGCTGAAATCAATATTAAAGTTCATAAGATCTCATATAGTGAAGATGTGAGATTCAGCGACAGACTACAGCTGAATGATCAGACTGGATCTCTGACCATCACAAACAGCAGAACCACAGATACTGGAGTTTATCAACTACAGATCACCAACACTAAAGAGACCTTTTACAAGAGATTTGATGTATTTGTGGGTGAGCAGATCATGTTTTAATGATCCTTTTTACATTGCAATTTATTATGCTTTTTAAAAAAACAATGAATTGTTTAAATTCTATGGTAATTTTATTATAGAATGTGTGAAAAGATGCATTCATGACTTTTTTTTTGTGGGAAATACCTTGAAACTGTTGTCTGGATTTACAGCGTTTAGGTGTTTAATCTTCAGACCAAATATTGATGCACCTCTTGATGGAAATAAATGTTGTGATGTTATTTCCATCAAGAGGTGCATCAATTTTTGGTGAAGATCATGTATTGACAATGCAACTCTGTAAAGTCTCCTCCAGCACATCCCAAAGACTTTTAATGAATTTAAGGTCACAACTCAGAGGTGCCAATTCATGTGTGAAAATAATTCTTCATGCTCCCTCCCAAACATTCTTTCACAGTTCGAAGCCTGATGAATCTTGGCTTTGTCATCCGTGAATATGGCCATGATGTGTCTTCTGACATGGTTGTTTAAGAAATTAAAAGCTACACACTCCATCTTTTAGGGTTAAAAGAACTGTTGCCAATCATGTAAACATGCTAGAAACATAATAATCACTGTAATAATGATCCAACCATAGATCTTTGTGCAATAAGTAGTATTTGAACTATGCTGTTGGACATTGTTGATATTTGAAATCAACCCAAACAAACCCACCCCTCTCTTCATTGCTTTGCCTCCAAAACTCACACGCCAATCCTAACCACCCTGCTCCGAGTCAGTCTCGAAACCCGGCCCGATCGCCGCTGAATGCACTACCAATGACACTAAACACCACATTCTCTAGCGATCCTCAGTGTGCAATAGTTTAACATCAAAACATCAAAAATCTGGCCACTGTTGCAGACTTACATAACTCATTTCCACTAATGACTGTCTCTTTCTCTAGCTGTTCCTGAACCAAGTCTGTCTTCAGGTGTTATAGCTGCACTGGTTTGTATCTTTGCGCTTCTGGTTGTGGCTGCAGTTGTAATCGCTTGTGTGTGTTACTATCGCCGCAAGTACTCTCGACTGAAGGGTAAGATTCAGATTTCCTACTTGATCTATTTAAGTCATTAAAAGGTTTCAAGGAAATAATTCAACACCATAAAAGTAAGAAACTGTTACTGTGGGTTCTTTAGAGAGATTGAGAACTGGGCATTTACAAGCTATTAAACTGCAGATTTTCAGATTAACATCAGTAGAGTTCTTGATTGTATTGTGTGTTTATTGTGTATATGATGGTTTCATTCAGTTTGTTCACTCAGAAAATATTTTTTTTCCTTCTCTGGGTGCTATGAACAGATGAAATGAAGACAAAAGAAGTCACAGAGGGACATTCTGTCACTCTACACACTGGTATAACTGAACTACAGAGATATGATAAAATACTCTGGAGTTTCGGACCTAGAGGCTCAAATTCATTGCTCATTGCTCAAATTCCCGAAAGGACCAATAAGACCCCATTTGAAGATGACGAGAGATTCAGAGACCGACTGCAGCTAAACAGCGAGACTGGAGATCTCACCATCAAAGACATCAAAATCACACACTCAGGAGATTATCATCTGAAGCTCTTCAGCACCAAAAAGACCAAATCCAAAAGATTCAGGGTTATTCTCTATGGTGAGCAGCTCAGTCTCAATGTAATTAATATTATCAGTGCTGCTACTCTAGCCTTTTTGTTTTTAGTGCAGGTTATTAGGGGCCAATCACTGAAGATGTGTTAGATTACAGTTGTTAGAAAGTCATGAAATGATGTTTGCTACTCATTTCACTAATGTGATGCATTTCTAAGTCAAACAGACATTTTTTTTTGAAAAAGTTGGCAGTCAGCTGTAGCATTTTTCATAAGTTTCACAAAACTTTCATGTCCCTGAACATGCAATATATCAAAAGAAATAACACCGACTCTGTGTTTACACTGAAACAATGTGCTAAAAACAGATGACGACATTCACATGTATCTGCGAAAACAGCTAAAAAGGCTGTATCATGCTACCAGTTAAAAACGTTAAACATACCCTAATTTTAATTTAAAAAAGCAACATTTTGAACAAAGGAAAGCTGTGTTTTTGACCAACAGCTGGTCCAGATTCAGACCGATGATCAAAACACAGATGGAGTAGATTGAGTTGAACCTTCATGGGTTCAGCATTTCATTCAGCTGTTTTGATTTATATGCTGTTTAATATCTGTTGATGGCATTATTTTACATGTGCATCAGCAATGCTTCTATTGCTTGTTTCTTCTTCATCTCCTGTGTTTTGATCTGGAGATTCTGTACTCTTTCAGAAGATGTGTGATAGCGCCCCCTACCATATAACAGTCAAAACATGGATTGATGGAAAATTCCGTCAATGGCAGGGAAAAAGAGTTAATGTGAAAAATGTAGGGTGGGATTAGGGGTGTGCATTATTGACAAATTTATATCTATATTTTCTAGGATTTTGTTGAAATTTGAGCTGGGATTTTTTCCATTCGCTTATCCTCGCATGGTGGTCTTCCCCTGATTTAATTATTAGTTGATCTTAATGTGGTCAAAGCAGTGGCACAGTATAATGAAATAAAAGCAGTGGTAAAATATTGTTTGCTCATTGAGATTCAGGTTAGAAACCGGTCAGTGTGTCACGTCATGATCCTGTTCCCTCCTCTCTCCTTAATTTCCTGTCTTCCTGCGCTGTCCTATAAAAAAAAAATAGGTGAATTAATCAAATATTAAGCTGAATGTGCTTAATGTTGCATGTATACCTTATGTTCAGGATTCAGATTTTCACCAGCTCACTCTTATTTGTTCTCATGTTCATATTTCTTCATGTTCAGTGGACTCACTACGATTCTCAGAGGGAGAAAACGTCACTCTAAACACTGGTGTTCCTGAACTACAGACAGATGATCAGGTGGTCTGGAGGTTTGGATCTGAAGACACCATTATAGCTAAAAGAGATAGAAACACCAATCAGATCTCATATAATGATGCTGATTATGAGAGATTCAGAGGCAGACTGAAGATGGATGATAAGACTGGATCTCTCAGTATCACAAACACCAAAAGCACAGACTCTGGAGTTTATCACCTACAAATCAGCAGCAGAAATAACGTCTCATATAGGAAGTTTCGAGTTACAGTATGGTGTGAGTAGCTAAAGTTTTTAATGAAATTATAATGTTAATACACTTATATTGAGTATTCAGAGAGATGTTCACCTGCACGTTCTTATGATCATATTTTTCTGTTGCATGTGGTGCCGTGACATGAAGTGGATACACTAAAAGTGACCGTGGGAGACTCCGTCACTCTAAACACTAAAATTACTGAACTAGATGGAGACAGTAAGATACTTTGGACACATGGAGACAATGACACTTGCATTGCTGAAATCAACAAAGCCACCAGTAAGATCTCACTGTATCATGGTAAAGATGTGAGATTCAGAGACAGACTGCAGCTGGATCACCGGACCGGATCTCTGACCATCTGGAACATCAGCATCGCACATTCTGATGTTTATAAGCTGCAGATCAGCAGCAGCAGAGAGAACACATGCAAAAGATTTGTGGTTATTGTCAAAGGTAAGTATTTCATGTCTTTTAATGTAATAATGATTTGTTTCAATCTACAGAACTACAGTTTAGATACTCTGAAATGAACTCACCCTCAAAGACAGACATGCATTTT
This sequence comes from Hypophthalmichthys molitrix, assembly GCA_037950675.1. Lineage (NCBI taxonomy): Eukaryota > Metazoa > Chordata > Actinopteri > Cypriniformes > Xenocyprididae > Hypophthalmichthys > Hypophthalmichthys molitrix. Next base: position 5,823,350 of record CM075494.1, read on the forward strand.
TCAGAATAGAGATTCTTGAAAGTAAAGAGTAAGATGAGAAAGTAAAACAAGTACAATCGCAGATTGTAAGGTTATGACTGGCAAACAAGTTGATAAATAAAACTCTTAAAAGCAGGGCTTAAATAAGGAGACCGACATGATCATGAAATTCATCTAAGACTGAGCATTCAATTCATCTGCACACATTTTCTCTTTCTCTTCTATATGGTGCTGTAAATGAAGAAAACAAAGTGTCAGTGAAGGAGGGAGAACATGCCGAACTAAAAACTGATATTAGTGAACTACAGAGAGATGCTCTGATACTGTGGATGTTCGGCCCCGAAGACAATCTTATAGCTAAAGCTGATGTAGAGAATAAGAAGACATGTACATATGATGGTTCTGGTGGGAGGTTCGGGAAGAGATTGGAGCTGGACCGCCAGACTGGATCTCTGACCATCACAAACATCACAAACACTGACTCTGGACTGTATAAACTCAAGATTATCAGCAGCGAAGAGACCAAATATAAGCAATTCAAAGTTACTGTGCGTGGTGAGTACCTCAAGTTATTGATTATTGATCAGATCTCTGTGAAGATACTATAAAATCCACACAACTTTCCACTAAATGAAATCCAATTTCAGTAGTTAAATATATAATATGAAAGTAATCAACAGAGATGGAAACTCGAGTCGCACTTAAGTCGCAAAAATAAACTACTTGCGACTTGACTTGGACTCGTGAACTACTAACTCGAGACTCGAAGACAGAGACTTGTGAAAAATACAAGTCTTTTGGCGTGACATTCCCGATTACGTTCTTTATTTACTACCCCACACGATGGCACGAAACACCACGTTTTACTATCCATTCATTCCCAAATATGTGCAGCAGCAGCGAATATCACAAATCATCTCTAAACACACCAAGCCATCGAGCGCGTGACGCATCTGAAGGCACGTGAATTCATCGCCCATTAGAAAACTTTTTAAATTAGCAACAAATAATAACAATATAGCCAAGCCTTACCTTGCGATAAACTTTGTCATTTCATTTGAAAAGCAATCAGTTAATCTGAAGGGAAGCTGCGCATTTTCAAGAAGCACCCTTTTTTTATTTCTGCCCAAGTATTTGATAATGCATATAATATCCAGCTTTACCATGTTAAATTGTATTTGGATTGAACGAGCACTTCCATGCGCATTTTATAACCCTGTCCGTCCGACTCATTTCCACAGATCGGTTTATTATATCGCCTTATCACAAACGAGACACGCAGATGGAAATGTTGTTCGTTGTTTTGTTTACTGTAATGCTTGTCTATACATAGGTTTTGTTACTGCCGGCGCTCACTGGAAGACTACATTTTCCAGCATTGCTTGAGATCTACAGCAAACTACGGCAACTCATATAGCTCAAAATACACAGCACTTTTTTCCTTGCGGTGGTTCTAAATGGTATAATTTTGTATAAAGTTAGAAAGTAATAAATGATTTAAGTAGTATTTTATGTGCTTTATTAGACAATTTTAAAGTAAAATTAATCTGTTTTGATATTTAAATTCACTGTTAATTGGCTACAATAACAACTAGCTGAAAAAAATATAATAGAACAACTTGACTTGAGACTTCACTTGGACCCCTAAAGACTTGACTTGGACTTGACCGCAGGGATTTGTGAACATCTCTGGTAATCAACTGCAAGTAATGTTTAGTACAAATTATAAAAATGATTCAGTTTAAAGTTAGAAGTCCTACTTCCATGCCCCAGTATTAAAAAGAAAACATACAGTATAAAAATATAGCAAAAACAAAGCCCATATAAAAAAAAGACTGATATTTGACATATTTGTCTTTGATCATATAAAAATCCCTAATATTTATACTCTGTGTATTGCAGATTTATAAAAACACTAACACCCTTCATGTAGTTGCAGCATCAACAGTCATTACTGTCTTTTCACCATCTTTTTTGTTGTTGTTGTTTGTTTTCTGACAGGGAACAGTGTGAGAGAGATAAACAGAGAAGATTCTGTGGGAGCCCATCAGGGAGAAAACTCAGAGGAGATAGCATTGCTTCCAATGAACAGCAGCAAAAGTGATTAACAGATTATTTTTTTTAATGAAGCACTAAGATCCACCCCACAAACAGACACTATCTGTTTGGTGCTGTCGAACTGTGAAATTAGTAAAAGATCTTTTTGATTTGTAGTTATTACACCAGTATTCCCTGCATGAAAATGAAAAGCAGGTTAATTTGCACGTTTAACTAGTGGCGGCTGGTCCCAAAACATTTTTGGGGTGGTGTAACAAACTGAAAATCACACCGTCAGAAGCAAGGGATTGAATGTAATTGTTAAATAGCCATTTGACAGTTGATATAATGGTGCTTAGCTAAAAATTGTCTGTTAAACCACTAATGAGTGAATTTGAGTTGATTGTGGGATTATTTTCAGCAGTAAAGTGCCAGGACTTCCAGATGGCAAACAGGGAAAATGATAAAAGGCATTACATACACACTGCATCCAGTGCAGACAGCATTACTGATTGTAATGGGTGTTCTTTCATTCGGAAGGAATGCTACGCCAACTTGAAACTTGTTCCACTTCAGTGGAGATGATCTGTTGCAGTCTCAAGCTTCTGAGACAGAAAGAGATTCATTGACAAGAGTCGAGAATGTAAGCAGTGATCATTGCACTCACCCATAGGGTGGACTCGTCTTTAGCAGTGGCTTGTTAAAGGCGATAAAATAATCGGATTAGATTTGAGGATGCTGATTGGCTAAATATGGTCATATAGTGAACATGTTCATCAGCAATATACTGAACTGCTACATAGACCTGCCTCCTCTCTATCGCCCCAGAACTCGATTTGAGAAGGATAAGCTTATATCGTGCACAGATGATTTCTATCATATACCATATCATATCATATAAAAATCAATTTGTATAAATTATTATTATTTTGTGTGTGTGTGTGTGTGTGTGTGGCTCAGGGAGAACGGCACCCGAGCGCCCTCTATTGGCCAGCCATAACTGTGTTTAACCTTGAGGTCAAAACATGTTTCTGTCACACACAGTGAAACAGTGTGTCAGGTACTTTAACACTATCCTCGTGGTGTTGGGCTAGATTTTCCAGTATTTTCATGACACTTTTATTGCCTAAACGTATCTATCTACAAGAGTAAGTTCCAGACTGTGACACTAGAGATCTAAAATTACAAAGATAGCAGGAGAGAGTGTTTGTGCTTAAAAACGGCACGATGTATTAATAACACTGATGTGTTTGAGTCTGTGAATCCACATGTGGTAGTGATACAGTAACAGGCTTAATCTGGTAATGAAACATCATTTTTATGATGCCAACATACTTGAACTAGAGTAAAATAAAAAGGAATGTTGATAACAGGAATATGAAGGACTTCAGTGTAATCGATTACAAAAATGTATTGGATTTTTTTTTTATTATGAAGTTCAGTCATTTTTTTACAACCCTCAAGTCTGAATCTTCACTCAGTAGAATGATTTAAAATGTAAGAAATGTAAAAAATGTATCTATGTACTTTAATATGTTGTATTCTAATTAATTTGTATGTATTAATGTTTATTATAGAGTTAATTTCATTTAACTATTGGCACATTTATGTCATTTTGCCTGCTGTTTCCATTTTTAATTATACAATGTCATTAATTTGCCGCCAGTCAATCACCATTGCTGATCGTAGTTTAGAGAATAGATATCTGCCCTTTCCAGTGAACACAATAACACATAGTATATCAGATAACTCAATCCAAGAGCTAAGCAAAATAATCTTATTTTAAACAGAAAACAAGATTATTTTGCTTGCCCCATTGGCAGATTATGCTTGTTTTAAGCAAAAACTCACTTTATTTAGATTTTTTTTTTTTTTTCTGCAAACAAGACAATATTTTTTACTTATCTAGAAAATGCTTCTTGATTTAAGATTTTTTATTAGATATTTGGACAGAAAACAAGACAAAAAATCTAAGTAAGAATAGCAAATTGCACTGGATAGCCAGAGATCAATTATCGTGATTAGAAGATCTGGCATCTGATATATTATTGTATTATTGACCTTAATAAGAGCTTCTGTAGACATATGGCAGAAATAAAGTCAATCTGGTTAGTAATAAGTGGCAATAAATTAGTAATAATCTGGTAATTCAGTATTTTGGAGTTGTTTATTCCTCCTTTGCTGAGATCTTTTATCTTCAGTTGATTTCATCTAATGCCCGGTACACATTGCACAATTTTGTGCTGTCTCAGATGAAAGATGACCAATCGTGGTGATTCCTGTGGACGTGGCTCCTAAACGGTGGTCCTACATTCAGAGAGATTCAAAGATGGTCGTTGTCATGGTCTTGTGACCAGAGATAGCCTGCGATCATTTTCTGCAATCATTTTAGCATGATCATCTCATAGTGCGTTTGTTGACATGTCATACTGACCAGCCGATAAAAATGCAACGTAATTTAAAGCTAGTTAACAATAGCACAAACACACTTGCATGTTAGAAAGTATTTATCCAAGAGACTATCAGTATTCTGAAGAGTGCACAGCCATTACTTTTTAAATAAAGTAATGTAAAGTCTTGATTGTGCTCTGCCAATCATCAACCTAACCACAGGCTCTACTCTACAGCACAATGGTAACCCCAAAAACTCACACATACCTGATTGGTTTTGTGACCGAACCCTGACACTCCCGTATTCTCCGGTCTTTTGTCTGTGTTCTTTGTTCTGTGTAAGCTCATGGTTAGCAATTGGTTATCACTGGTCATGTGCTTGTGCGTAATTTCAGGCTTGTTCAAGATGCATCGATGCACGCTGATGCAAATCGTTGCATGCTGTTGCGTCTCATTGATACCCTGCCTGTCTGATAAATCCTGTCGTGTGTCTTCCTGCCAAGTCTTGTCTACAATGCAGTACGTTTCCTGACTAGTCAAGTCTAGTGTTTTTCCCCACAGGGTAGTTTCTATTTCTGTTTTGTTTTACTTTTATATTAATAAAGCCCATATTCCTCTGCATCCTTGAGTCCTCACTTCAACCATTACCTCAACCCGTGACACAAGAGGACTCAGCGGAGAATGGGTACCTTCCTCTTCCCGTCTCCTGCCTATTTGAGCTCTGTTAAACAACAGATGCTTCATGCTGTCTAGCAACTCTCCCTTCATCAGGGGAGGACTCATGTCAGAGACTTTGCCCATGACTTCCTTGCTGTGGTGGATGACCTGGACTATCAAGACAATGCTGACTTGAAAGAGGTTTTTAACATCTGCCTCACAAAGTCCCTCATCATTCGGGAGATGGGAAGGCTGACACATCTGCCATTTTGGGAATTTGTGTACCATTTATCAATTTCCACCACACTGACCCCTTGTTTACACTGCACGTGTCTGCGGCGCTTTACGGCTCTGGCGAGGTTTTGTTCCGTCCTCTATGCGGTGTCAACTCACACCAGAAGCATTTCCGAGACCACTAGATTTGCCTGTCCGATGTTGTTTTCCTTGATTCGTGTTTTTAATGGCTAAATGGTTATATTTTGTCCGTTTAATTGTGTTTATTTCTATGCCATACTTCATTTTGCTGTAGCCTACAGATGAAGTTAATACACTTAAAAGTCCAGTTATGGATGACAAGGACAAAAAAAAATTCAAGTTTTTCAACTTCGAATCTCTTGTCGTCAACTTCTGGCCTCCTAGTGAGCAGGAGTCTTCACAGGGTGATTATTTTGACTTTATTTTGTATTTGAGCTGCATGCTTGGACAAGGCGTCCATCAAAAATAGACTTGGCGCCTGTCTTTTGCGAAGCGGCACAGCAAGCCGCTTCTGGGATGCTTCTGAAACGTGCCGCGATCGCGACTGGTGTAAACACAAGCATTGACTAGAGTGGCCGCGGATCAGCTCCGGTAGCCGCGTCGCTGCCGTAACTCTTCGTAGACGCATGCAGTGTAAATAAGGGGTAACTGTTTCCTCCTTCCACCTGCAGTCAGTGGATGCCCCAGCCCTCCAATGACCTGTAAATGGAGGAGGAGGAAGAACCGGACCACCTTATCTGCCACCTACAGGCTCAATGCGTGCAGCGATCCACAAATGTACAGAAAGCAATTCACAAATGTACAGGTGGTGATTCACAAATAAATGCAGGCAGAGTTGTGCTTGTGACATAAAAACATATTTGTGAATATGTTTTTTATTAGCAAATCTCATTTTATTTATTTGTGAATTCAATTCATTTTTGTGAAACTCCTAACATGTATTTGTGGATCTCATTCTATTCATTTGTGCATACGATTATTTTTTGTTAATCTCTTTACATTTATTTGTGGATCATAATTTATTTATTTGGAATATTGGAACAAAAATACCTCCATACAGGAAACATGTCGTTCAACCCGAAAACCGTAGCAAAACGTTGCACCGGTCTGAGCTTGAACGTGTCCCAAGCTCTCGAGCCATATATGGTGAGTGCCTATATGGCTCGATGGGAGAAAAAAATACACCAAATAATTTTTTTTTTTTTTTTTACTTTTTTTCATCAATAATCAAAGCTGTGTTGATTTAATTTAAAACCTATATATTACATATTTTAAAATATTATATAATTCATCAATGCCCATTTGTCATGTATAATACACCAACCAATCGTGATCTGACACAACAAGTTCAAATTTCATTGGACAATGTGAAGTAGAGTGGTAATTTTCCGTTCTAATTCATTAATCAGTTGAAAATTAAAGACAGAGCACATTTAGTTTGTCAGAGAAACGAACTATTTCGCTAAATATATGCACTATATTAGCCTATTAATTATATTTTACTTAATTTGTTAGTGATGTTTTGATTATTTAATGTATGTTTAAATAAATCTGTCATGAAAATGACAGCCACTGTGTAGGCTATAACAATTATATTTCAACAGCGAATTGGAGTAAAAACTCAACTTTATAAATAGTTCCCTGTCAGTCGTTCACGTTCGACGTACGTCAGTAGTGACCGACAAATTGGGATATCACCAGAGAGCCCTATCAGCTTCGAGTGAAACTAAACAAGCCAATGGAATAGAGTACCTCAGGGATGACGTGTTTTTGTAGGCCAACCCGGAAGTTAGCGGCGCACGGGTTCCCTCGATCAAAAGCCCATGCATTTTTTCCCATAGACTTTTGGAAAATAACGAAGCTGTTTTCATTATATATTAGGCATATGATTAATACTAAATGCACATATTGTGAATTAATTTAATAAAATTAGCTACTTTCCTGGTATCCTTCAGTACATTAATTTCTCTAAGAAAATTATTCATAAAAGATATAAATATAACTTGACCCTATATTTATTTTCTACACTGATAGAGATGAAAATGAGAAGGCTATCGGTCAAATCTCGGCTTTAGGAGGGGAATAGACAAAGATAAGGGGACTGAGGGGGGAAAAAAAGAAAGAGAAAATGATGATGGAGATGACAAGGACAGATTTTAAAGTTATTATTGTCCAATTTGTTTGGCCTTCAAGTGTCTTAAAATGCACATAAATCTAAATTAAGAAGATAATATTGTGTTATTTTAGACACAATAATGTTACTTCACTCCTGAATGAATTGGCTGTTTGAACTAATGGAATGAATTAGACATTTACCACCACCTACTGGCAGTTTTAGTTTCTTATTTAGAGTATAATTTAATTACAAAAATAATAATATATTTCCATATTAATAAAAAATATGTATATTCAGTGAAACAACACATTACAGCCTGTAAAACATTGATATAAACATCAGTAAATAATGGTAACCTAAATAATAAGCTATAATTTTGACACCCTTAAGGGAATTTTGCAGATCTTACATTATCACATGTCAGCAGAAATAGAAATGGACTTATTTTGATACAAAGGGTACATCAAGTTCAAAAGAGCAACTAATTCCGAAAACATCATCGCTTCTGCAGTACTTGACAGGCGTCCAACATCTAACCACAAATGTGTCAACATGACCTGTCACATTGGAACACTTTGAAGAACAATTGAATATAACAAGCATACATACTCTTAAAGATACAAGAAGAATAACCATAAAGGAGTGCATTAATATATGAAATCAAAAGTAATATTGATAAATCATAAGCCAAAAATGATTAACATGAATAAAATGCATGAATATGAATATTGACCATTTTGGATCCACCAAAATGCATTGTTTTATACCCTTGATTTAATCTACAAAGTCATCCCTAGTTTCACAGATTTAGTCTCTTTTCTTTTTCTCTATCATCTGTTCACACATGTTTCCTGCAGTGATTGTGATTATTGTTGAGATGGCAGTGTTTGCTGCTCCTACTGTGATTCTTCTTCAGATCATCTGTGCAAGAAGAGCTGGTGAGTTTGAGCTTCACACAATCTGATGATTTACACTCAACAATCTGCAATCATACGAGAGGTCAGTCAATGCTTTTATTTTGCAGGGAGGAAGGACTCGCAGCACCCAGAGGAAATAGAGATGCCTACAATATTACAATAAAATACTGCTGGGTTACAAGAGCAAAGTTATTAGGTTTGGAATTTTAAGTTCATTTATTTTTGAAATACTTAATATCACCAACTTTATTTGAGTATAAAGATACAGTATTTGCTCACACCACACACACTGTGTGTTAATACAATATAACACTACAGTAAATACTATTCAGGCAAAGTCTGATGCTCTAATTGTTTATTAAAGAAGCGTAACTTATGCCATTGCATTGTTAACTGAAAATATAGAGTTGAATGCCATGCAACACTTAAAGAAAGAAGAGGAAGTGACATCAGAATGATTGAGAATCCACAGTCTAAACTGGGTTCAGAGATGTTCGCTGAAGCTGAGTTCTGAGTAACATGTTTCCAAACCTCAACAGTGAGATCACAGCTCTGAAAACACTACAACTGCTATAATTAAATCACTATTTTAGTTATGGAAGTGTAGAACGGCTAATGTCGCAGGTTATGTATGTAACCATGGTTCCCTGAGAACAGGGAACGAGACTCTGCGTTTACCGCATATGGGGAACCGTCACTCGTGACAGGTGTCCGAAATGCCAAAGAATCACAACACTCCAATCCTATTGGCCGGCGACAGCATATGACGTCATCATGGCGCGAACCCGGAAGTATAAAGGGGGTGCCTGAGGAAGCAGTAAACACCTACTCGTCTTGAGGGACTGTCCAGCAGGCAGCCCGAAGCATGGCAGGGCAACGCAGAGTCTCGTTCCCTGTTCTAAGGGAACCATGGTTACATACGTAACCTGAGACGTTCCCTTTCGAAAGGGAACTCTACTCTGCATTTAACGCATATGGGGAACGATATACCCACACCGCCATGCTAAAGGAGAGTGCATGCCAAATGACTAGACAAACGTCCGGCAGTTCCAGAGAAAAGCCGGGAGCAACTCCTCCGCCCTCGGGTCACACAAGGCTGTCAGTGACAGCATTCCCTACGGCCAACAGCCCAAGCTGAGCCTAAAAGAGGCCTTCCGCAGAAAGCCTTCCAAGGCTGCTCAAGGCATCTGGGACCAGTATTCCGTGGAAAGTGGTCCCTTACAGGGAATGTGGCCAGGAAACCGAAGGAACCCCGGCCAGTCACTAGAGGGGAACAAAGTCACCCTCAGTGCCACCAAGGAGGCCGTACTAATCTAGCGAAAGCCAAACACAGTCTGGACCAGCCCTGTCTGATACACAGAATCTCCAAAGCGCATTCTTCAGAGAAGAAAGCAGGTAAGAGCGACTGCGAAAGAGCAGTAAACAGCTCAAAACCACGCGCAGAGATGGGCATCCTGGAGAGCGGAACTCAGCTGAGCGCTATAAACCCTCGTATTGAGGGGAGTAATCTGCTCATCCTAGGATCTACTCAGTGTCCGATTAAAGCACTGAGGAGGCTGAGGGCTAGAAAACCCTGTCTCAACAGGAGACTTCATAGAAGTCTACAACCAATGACCAGCTTAGGGAGCTAAGCACAATTACACAGTCAACCCAAAGGGAAGTACGTAGCTCAACCTAACAGAAAGACCATACTGTAGGCACATAGTCATGGAGGCCAGAAAAAGGGGCCTTCAACATAACTAAAGTTCTAGAAGAAGAACTAAATATCGCACCAGAAGCTCAAATCGCATGGTGGTATTCCAGGGTGGCCCATAAGGGCACTCACCTGAAAAATAACATGCTAAGCGCATGACCAACCACGCAATTAAGTAACTGTGAGTGCCCACAAACAGTCCATTCCAACACAATCCAGCGAGCAGTGTACTCTGTAAAAGAACCTTTTACTCTTTAAGCCAGAGGGGTAAAACATACGCCAACACGCACTAAAGAAGGATCTATGGGCCTATAACCTCAGCAGACACGTGGTATCAGCTCGTGGCAGTGAAATCAAGCTCCAGGCGGGACAAAAACTGACTACAAAGGAGGTTAATAAGTCACCCAGAGCCCTGGCCAGCCAGTGACATAAAATCCCCTTTACTCTTTTAGTAAAGAAAATATAAGAGAATGTAAAAGGTACATGCCAGCATGCTCCAAGGAGGCCTCGAGGGCCTACCTATCACACGTGGCGTCAGCTAGCGGCCACCAAAGTTCTAGGAGCAAAAATAGAACCAAGTTAAAAACAAGGTAACTACTCAGCTCAACTAGAGCTAAAGGAGACCATGCTCAAAGAAGTAAATGCATAAAACCGACCAAACAATCGATTTAACACAAGAACTCACCCTGAGCGGCAAGCCACTCAGAAAATGTACTCAGTAAAAGCACTTTTACTCTCTAAGCGAGAGGAGTACACAGCCGAAACTCCAACATGATACATAGGATCATGACCCATAAACACGTGGCGCCAGCAAGTGGCAATCACGACCCATCCATGGTGATGAGTCAAATAGAAACCAACACAAACTGTGCCCACATGCAACTGAAAGGAGGCCCTGGTAGGGCCTTCAACCTCCATAAACACATGGCATCAGCCAGCGGTAGCTTTATGACTAAACCAGCCAGTAGGCCAAGTACTCGAAAAGATACCTTAACACTTGGATAAGAGGAGTACATACTCCGCCACGGTACCAAAGAGCCAACAATTTTAACAGTATATGTAAAACAGCTGCTGTGGTCATGATCGACTGGGAGCTAACAGAGATCATTTCTATTCTAACCAGAATAAAACTCTCTACACTCAACTTGAGTGTGCAATCCAACAGGTGATGCACTCAGTGAAACACAAACCTTAGCCGGGGAGTACAACAAAACACCACGTTCTTGGATAGAGGCTAAACACAGCCTGCTATCACAGAGATAGGTGAAACCTGTGGCAGCACTAGAGTAAGCTCACATATTTAAATTACGTAGGGCTAAAGGCTTAGAACCCAAAGCAAAATAAATGCTTTGTAATACATGCCATCCAAACAGGATAAATGTTTTCACAAAACAGACCTAAGATCTGTATTGAACCCTGAGAACGAAAGCTAAAAGTACTTAGCATCGTATACTCAACTTGAATATATATTTTTCAAGGGGCTCATGAGGAAACATTATAAGCATGACGAAGTTCTACAAAGTGGGGCCTAGCAACACTGCATAACTTTATCTCCTCAAAGATAAGGGCCTACCACCTGGGAAAAACAGCACCAGGAAGGCTCATAACAGCCTATAACCTTAGCTGTTAACCTCAGCCATAGCACCTACACATATCGAAGGGGAAATGGGCATACGGCCAGCACCTCCCTCAGGAGGCGGCCAGAACTAGGAACTATACAACCTCATAGGGATAGTAATAATAAGGGTGATGTAACAAACAAACACCTAAAGCCTAGCTCTAGCCTAGCCGCTAGCTAAGGCCTACTAGACCAAGCAAGCTTGGGCTTCACTTTGAATCCTTAACTATGAGGAGAAAAATGAAGCGCTACAAGCAAACAGTGATAGGCGGCCGAAAAAGGCCGACCGTACACAAATAACTGTAGTAACGAGTGCAAACTCAAACTAGACTCATAGCAATTTAGCTGAGAAGCTACTCTTAACACAGGAGGCTAAACCTAGCGGCCATAACGCGGCCTGAGAGTGAAATTAGCCAACCTAGCGATTCAGTTATTTTGCCCAAAAGAACCCCTTCTAAATTACTGACTATATGCTCAGGAAACTATACAGGAAAAACAAGGTCTACACTTTTATAAGAAATAAAATATAGACCCAGCTTACCTCCTGCGGCTCGTAGAACGAAGATTTCTCCTCCTTTTCTCTTGAAGAAGGATACAATCCAAAGTTCTTTTAAGCCTAAAAGTACTTTTCACCATCAAGCCAGAAGGCGGGCCTTCAGAAAAATATTCATCATGGGCCCAACCGTCAGCCTGACTGTCAAAAGCCTGAGCACATGTTTTCAATGCTCCCGGGAGGCGGAGGAAGAAGAAAGAGCGAGGGCAAAATGTAGCCCCCGCGAGAGAGAGAGGAGATCGATCACCGGCACTGCTGGTGACCTCCCTCGGGTCCTGCTTCTTCCTCCTTGCATCCCGCCGTCTCTGCGACTTACTCCGAGGAGGAGGAGGCGCACGAGCGGCGACACTGGATTTTTGGGCCTGTCTCTGAGCCTCGACTCGAGACGGCCCCGGACCTCCTAGCTGTTTGGGCCCAGATCCGGATCTGAGCAGTATACAAAATCTAAATGCTGCGGAGCGCGCCCTCGCCTCCTTGAACTTCTCAACCACCGCCTCGACGGAGGTACCGAAAAGCTCAGTAGGCGATACCGGGGCATCGAGGAGAAAGTTCTTCTCTTTCTCCCCGATGTCCGCACAGTTCAACCACAGATGACGCACTGTGGCCACCATGGCCGCCATCGACCTGCCGATCGATGTGGCCGTCTGTTTGGTGGCCCTCAGAGCAAGATCTGTGGCGCGGCGCAGCTCTGCTACCCGCCTCAGGGGACAAACCCTGCCCCTGATCCAGATCCCTAAGCAGATCAGCCTGGTATGCTTGCAGCACTGCCATCGTGTGCAATGCTGCACCAGCCTGACCTGCAGCGGCATAAGCCCTGCCATTCAAGCGTGACGTCACTTTCATCTCCTGCTCTCCAGAAGAGCACTCGCTCCTGGATCCGATGACGTCAAAGACAGGACGTCATCATTATCCAGGAGCGCGTCCTCGTCAGCCGCTTCGGTTTGAGAAAGTTTTACACCCTTCTCAAATTTCTCAGCAAGCTCTACCTGTGAGCCCCATGATTTCAGCCGCCACTCTGCCTCACGAGCAGGGCCGGAACCACCAGGCACAGGCGCCAACGCCTCTTCCCTTCGAGAAGAGGGCCAGACGAGAACGGAGCGTCCTCATAGGCAGATGCTCACAATTAATGTAGACAGCGCCCTCGAGCACCGTCTGCGTGTGCTCTTTGCCCAAACAGAAAACGCACAGGTTGTGTGAGTCCTCCGGTGTAAGAAACCTGGGACAAGGATCAGCACACTTCCGGAAACGTTTGTCAGACGTGTTGCAACATTTCCTTACCAGTGATGAAAACAATGGCATAGACAAGACAGTCCCGAAAGACGAGAAGATGTTTACTGCTTCCTCAGGCGCCCCCTTTATACTTCCGGGTTAATCACAATTATAATAATCATTTGTAGAGATGCAACAAACAAATGACCTTATATGTAATGTTCACTCATTATTTTATGCTTAGACAGTGATTCAATTTCTTGTTTTACTTGTTCAGTTGCTGTATAGTTTTTTGTTAATGCATCTTTGAAAATTGTATTGTATTGTAAAACATTATTTGTCCCCTTTAGGTGCAATTTGTTCTGCAGCATGATAAAAAATGTTTACACCACATACAAGACTAAAACTACCTCTTCCTATTTGAATTAAGCAAATGAATAGCACATGGTACAAATGAAAATTTAAATGTTTGTCTTAGCTAAATGGACTCTATACAAAGATCCTGAGGGGAGGGTCTGAAATGAATCATAAAGAGGGTGAGATATGTTAGATATAATGTGATGTGTTTTCTTCATCACCTGAATATCAAACAAATCTGACAACCCAGGCAATTTCACACCCAATGCTTTACTGCAGTCATTTACAACTTTTGATTCTTTTGTTTGACCTTTAAAGAGGCAAACCAACAAATCAATGAAAATGTTAAAATCGATTCAATAAGCTATATGCTTTATAAAAAGCAGTTATCAATGTCAATAGTAAATCTGACTAATTTCTGCAGACAATAAAGTCTTTGTGGGCTCATCTTGCACATAAATGTAATTTATTATCGCTAATAATGCCTAGGTACTTATAACTTTCAACCAATTCAATCGAATGATTATCGACAATCGTACATGGGACTGCTGCGTGATCAATACATGTCCTTGGTTTTCTGAGCATTCAGAAGTAGACCAAACTCTCGACACAAGTGTGCAAAATACTTGACAATAGGCCCGTGTTCCCTCTCCTCACCGACCAACAAACTTACAATAACTGTGGCATCAGCAAACTAAAAATAGCAATCATGAGTCTTGTGTGTCATTCAAAAAAATTTTTTTTTATTTTTAAATACATTTTTTAATTCTTTACTCTCATAAAGACTTGTTTAGCCATTTATACCTGATGAAATGTTTTAGAGTTTTACATGACTACTAAAAATTGTATTCATTATAGAAATGTCCATTACTTTTTAAGATTTTAATTTCCAGCTCTAAAAATCACATTTAAAATTTCCTTCATATATCCAGGCTCCCAGTTTTGAAGTGAAACTTCAAAGTGCTCCGTGTGAACCGGTGTCTGAAGCACATGTGATACACACCGATTTCTGATTGGCTACGGCAGTCCATCAACATCATCAGCTTTTTTGTCTTCAGAAAGCCGTTTATCTGTCTGTGCGTGTGGAATGAACCTGCATGCTTTGTTGTTAAGACAAAGTGTCAAACAGATGGCTAATTGGTTTAAATGTGCATCACATCATGGAAATGCTTTATTACAGTGATGAAACACAATGCGTGTCATGTGTTTAGGAGCGGAGCACGCTCGGTCAGCTCTCGATGCGCTCAATGTGATCAATTCACAGGAGTTGAGACGGATGTTTTAGGTAAGCTTGTCTCCTCCCTCTCTCAGGAGTTGATGGATGTGATGACCAGTGCCAAGGCCAGACTTAATTTAAACTGATCTGTGGAAAAAAAAAGATCTGCATCTCCGCCACAGTGAGGGAGTTAACAGTGTTAATAAAGGAGTCTAGATGTGATGTTTTCTCAGGGCTGGAGTGAGAAAGTAACATGTTATAATCGATATGTACAAACTCTCCCTGAAGACAGTTAACATCTGCTTTAGAGACGCTCATGTAGTGTGTGCAAATACTTTCTGTTTGACCAAACTGGAGCTTATGCTGATAATTATTTTTAAAAACTGTTTTAGAATTCATGAGTCATGGATAGTGGATACCTTTTCAGTAACAAACCAATTTTATCACTAATAATTTAATGATTTTATTTCTAGAATTTGACGGCATGCTAAAAGAAATAACTAAAACTAACAATAATGCTCTCGTGTGCAGAAGTATAGGTAAACTATTCAGAGCAGATGTGGGTTGACAGTGTGGTTTACAATATGCACTTCTCGCACTGAATTACACAACCGCTGTCCTGTCAAAGTCTGTTCCCCTTTGGTTAGTGGTTAATGGTTATGTTTAGGGTTAGTTCTTAGGCTCTCTAGAGGTAAGATTTGAGTGAAGTGCTATATAAAGAAGAGAAAGACTGACAGAAACAGAAAATGTCTGATAAGTGTGATCTGTGTCTACTGGGACTGATCATTCTCTCTTCACTTCTCACAGGTAAATACATCTGTATTTTCTCTAAAGACATTATTTAGTGGAATTAGTCTGGAAAGAGTTGATTTGAACATGCTCAGTTTATTCTTGCTCACATTCACGTTGTGATCTCAGAGCTGTGTATTGATACATACAGATCATGCTGTATTATTCCTGATACTGGACATAGAGTCACTCAAACATCTGATGATGTGTCTTCATATTAAGAGATTTGAACTTCTCTCTGATAAAGAAAAATACTGTATTCTGGAGAGAGTGTTGTTTGCATTAAGTGAGGAAAAAGGACTGTATGATTTGAATTGTCTGCTTTTTCTGCTGGTATGATTTATGTTTTCATTTATTAATATAATGTATAATCATAATGATCACTCAAATGTACTGTGTTTCAGGTTCCAGTGGAGTGGATGATGCTCATGTGTTCATCAGTTCTGGTGAAAATGTCCATCTGCCCTGTAATAATGCTCTTTCTGACTGCAACTCAACTACATGGACCCACTATAACAGTTTCAGACATTCAGCAGCAGTTGAACTGATTACTTTAGGGATAAAGAAGAAAGACACAGAGTGTCATGAGAGACTGAGTCTGGGGTCTGACTGCTCTCTGAACATCACGAACATCACAGAAGAAGATTCTGGATTATACATCTGCCAACAATATATGGATGGACAACAAGGAACTGATGCATGTGTTTATCTGCATGTTCTTCATGGTAAGTTTATGCTTATGTGGTCAATTTAAAAAGGGAAAATTCTTCCTTTAAACTGATGATTATTGAAGAATCTGTGATTTGTGTCTTGTGTTCAGTTTCAGTCTCATCATCATCATCATCCTCACAGACTGAGATCAGTCCAGGCCGCTCTGTGACTCTCTCCTGTCAGTTGTATTCATATACTGGATTCTCCTGTGATGATTTGGTCCATTCTGAGGAACTTCAGCTGTTGTGGGTGAATCAGGCTGGTGTTGATCTGAAGACAGACTCCAGATATCAGATATTATTCTCATCAGATCGCTGTATCATCAATCTGACTACAACACTCCTGAATGAAGATGACAACAGAGAGTGGAGATGTCAGCTTACTCAGAGAAATCAACTCAAGACCTCAGTCAGATACACTGGCAAGTATTCAGGTGAGAATCTCATTAATCAGTTTTAGACCCTCATAATGTCAGTAACACTAAAGACTATTTGTATGACTGAACCAGAATAAACTGAGGGAACAAAATCTTCTTTGACAGAAAAGCATTGCTTCAAATGAATGAACTGCAGTGAAGTTTAAACAGTCCAAAAAGTGCTGCTGGAAATAATGAAGGAACTGAAACTTGAGTCCTCTAGTCAGGAATGTGGAAAATAGGCATTCTTCTTGTTTAATGGCTATTAAAAAAAAAAACAGTCTGTGTCAATGCAAAATCACTTGTTTTAGATTTGTGAAAACTTTGTGAAAACACATTTTTTTTAATATTTAATTGTTTCTCACTGCTCTGTCCTCTATATCTTGTGTAATAATGACATAAAGTTTGTGCCGATGAATGAACAGTCCAAGCCATTAGATAAATCAGCTTTATAAGACAAAAAACTGACATCTACAGGGGCCATCGTTAACCAAATATAGTCACAAGTTCTGTTGAACTCTTCTGGTAATGACGGAACTACAGAAAAAAGGCTTTTAAAAGTCAAACTGGTTTGTAATAAGTGAAGCTGGTAATGCTGTTTTTGGAGCTGAACTTTTTTATAAAATCCTCATCACAAGTACCTCACAAGTGTCAATTTTTTTTCATGATAAATAAAGATAATCATTTTATTTGTAGTAGTTGTTTTTATATATTTGGTTAAACACAGTAATGCTGAATGTGTCTCTCTATAGTCTCTTTCTCAGTGATTGTGATTGCGATTGTTGCCGCTTCATTCGCTGTTCTCCTTCCTGCTCTTATTCTCTGGATGATTCGTAAAAAAGGAGCAGGTGAATTTTATAATTCTTCTAGACACCGATTGTCATCTGCATTAGAGACTGTTTGTCTGTTTGATCATAAATGTTCCCATGCAATTATGTTTCAGATGACAGAAGAGGGACGGATGACTTTGTGGTGAGTATTGCAGGTTGATCCATGAGATATTAGTGTTTATAAGCTCTGCTCAACAGTTGATTTGTACTTTGTTTCTGATCTAAAGTCACAGATAAGAATAAATATGATGGAACCAATTAAGCAGTCAACATTTCCATTCATCCTACTGCCAGCGAACATTATGATCATATTCAATAATTTATGTTTATATTTCAGTTACTGTTGTAATTTTCCTAACATTATGTAGTTACAATAGGATCTGAAATCATAACCTCATGTCTGTTTAATAGATTTTTACAAAACTTGTCACATGACTCTTGTTTTACACATATTTTACCTGAAACATTTACAGCACCTGTGTAAAACAGTAGCGATGGAACGACCTTTAATAGCTTGGTTTGTCATATTTCCATTGATGTTTAGGAGCAGACAAATGATCATGTGACTTATACTGAGGTCACTGTGTACAGGAAAAACCAAGACAAAAAGAATAAGGTGAGCAACACTTCCCTGAAGTTCTCCAGCTTCTTTCAACATGATAGTTTGTGTTTTCTTCTTATATGCAGTTCTTCATGAATTGAGTGCAAACATCAAGCTGTAATAACTGTGATGTTCATTCAGGTTCTCTGTGATGATAAAGTGATTTATTCTTCCATCAGAGGAGCGACAGCTGGAGCTCAGGAAAACTGCAGTGAACTTTATGCCTCTGTGAACAAAATCCATCACAAATCAGTCAAATAATTATAAAAAAAACACATGAGCAGAGGAATATGAATCTAATATAGTTGACTTCTAATGGTTTCATTCAGCACCATTATAAATACTTTTACATGTTAACGAACAAGCTCTGATTTATTTGCAGTTATTGGTTATTTTGATCAGTTTGTCTTTATTATTAATTCAGAGCTGCAGGTTTGTACAAAGTCTAGAAAATGAGGACAGTTTTACTCTCTTAGATCATTCTCATTAAATCATGTATTTTCTCAAACGGCTAATTAACAGTCAGCTTGCATTAATTATGAGAACAGGCAGAGCTTTATGATGTAAGCGTTTATCACAGTATGACAGGAATGATAATTTGGCGTTTGAACCGTTTGAGCAGCTGCTTTCAGCAATGCTTAGATTTTATTTGTCAATAATAAAATAGCCTATGTCAAATGTGTATTTGGTGAAATATATTTTGCATCATTACACATATTTTCTTGTGCAGACTCAGTAGATGTGACAAACTGCTGAGGAACGCTTTACAGTTCAGCATTGTCTGATATTCGTATAGAATTATAGACCTGTTTTCCCTTGAGAATCATTATCAAGGATTTACCTCTAACTTTACCTGCTTTTCCATGCTAGTTGAGTATTTATGTTATTTATTTGAGCTTCTTGGAAATATGTTATTCTAATAGTACTTTGTTTGCTTTACAGATTCCTTGTGCGCTTTGTCCACTACCTGTTATTAAAAGTTTCTGATTGTACATGATGTACAATCTGAATACATGTCTGTTTTCGTTTACTGAATAAACTCCTGCACTTGGGTCCATATACTTCTCTGTGTTCTCTATATCATTACACTATGAGAAACGTGCTTTGCTTGATGTTACACTTACAGTATGTGGACTCGGCCACCGGTATTTTCCTTACAAATGCTCTATGAAGACATCATTTATGTAGTTTGAAATGCTATGAGACTCACTGACAAAAGAATGCTTTCAATTTCAAATGCTCAAGTGCGCTTCGTGAAGAGTGCTCGTGCATTTGACTCGAAATTAATGTGAACACAGACTGTTTTGTCTTTTGTTTTTGCTTTCCTGTGGCTCAGTGGTTAGAGCATGGCACTAGCAATGCCAAGGTCATGGGTTCGATCCCAGGGATTGCACATACTCAGATACAAATGTATAGTATAATGCAATGTAAGTCGCTTTGGATAAAAGCGTCTGCCAAATGCATAAAATGTAAATGTTTTTATTATGTAATTATTTTAAAAAGTACTTATAATTACATTTGTAAAAAAAAAAAAAAAAAAAGATTTTAAGATTTTTAAGTCAATAACCACAATTGGAATCGGATCAGATTTTGAGGTGCCTAAAGATTCCAACACCTAGTACCAAGTCTGCTGGTACCAGCTCTCCCAAGTCCATTGGGATCAACAAGCTTGGTACCAACAGACTTGGGAATGCTAGGGCTAATAGGTACCAAGTCTGTTGATCCCAGGTCCAGTGGTCCCAGTGTATCCAAGTCAGATGGTCCTTCCATCCAGTCCTGTCATGGCCAAGGAGGCTGTCCCTGAACACTCTGTGCCCCATGTTATGACCACTGAGTCCATACCTAAACTCTCTGGGCTCCCTGTCTTAACTCTAACTTTGTCAGCAACACTGTGGTGGTCTTTTTTCCTGCCATGCTGGGCTCCACTCTGGCTCACAGCTCCACACTCTGCCGGATCCGCCCTGCTCTCCAGCTCCACTGGTGCCTCCCTGGTCTTCAGGCCCACTTCCACCTCACAGGCCTGGCACTCCATCACTCTTCCACCCTCCTGGACTCTGTTTCCATTCATTTATGGAGTGTCTGGAATCCATTCATTAAAGAGGGGGCTCTTTCACATGTACACTGGTTTGTGTGTTTTGGACTTTTATGTTTAGTCTAAGTTTCCTGTTTCCTGTCTTTGGCTTGTAGTACTTTTGTAGTTAATTTGGCTTCCCTCATTACTCCCTGATTGTTTCTAGGGGTGCTTCTCATTTCTTATTTGTGCATCTTCGTTTCTTTTCCTCACTTCCTTTCCTTGTGTCTCAGCTCCACCCCCTTAAGATGTGAATGGAGGATTCGAGGAAAGAAAACGAGGACGGAGGAAGGAAATGTTATTTGTATATTGGAATGTTCTTGATCCCTCGAGTGTCACTTCAAAGTGGGATCTGCCCTCATGTTGTTAAAGTTTGGTTATTTAAAAAATTCATAATAAATATTAATAATGCAAGATTTACATTATAGTGACAGATGTGAAGGGGGAGGAGAATTTATATGTGCGCATGTTTTTCGACGAGAAAGACTTCCGCTAAGGATACACCTGTGTATTCTCACTCATGACTCCTCAGGAAGCTTCCTCACTCCTCGTTCTTCGCCTCCTCATGGTGCAATTAGAGAACTGAGATGTCCTTCAAGATGGCTGAGTTCGATCGGTTTCCGGGCTGGAGGATGTAGGAGCGAGGAATCGAGGAAGCATAATTTGGGTATTGAGAAGCACCCCAGGTGTGTCTTGTTTATCATTTACCTCCTGTTTATATAAGCCCTTGTGTTCATTGTGTGGTGTTGTCCATTGTGGAATGTATCGTCAATGCAGGCCCGGTTCTACGGGGGTGCTATAAGCACCCTCAAACGCAAGCAACAGCACCCTCAGTTGATACTGTAATAATATATTGGTTAAAACATGTTTTTGCAGTGGTGAGCAATTGACCCAATCACAGACATAGTCATTGATCTGCTGAATGCAATGGCCAATCAGAGGTGTTTAAGTTAACCAAAATCCACTCACCGCTCAAAACGCCTGAGTTTTTATTCAGTGCTGAATTATGCAGGCTTACGAAACCTCTCATTAACAAACAAGACATGATGCAAGTAAGAGATTCATTGTGCATTGTTGGCAGCTTCATTGATTATAACAGAACTTTGTGAGATCGTGATGAACTGACAAAGCGACAACGTAATCCTTTGAAAAAGACTAATGTTTTATATAAATGCTGAATTCACTCTGCACAGGACAGAAATATGACATGTTAAAATAGTAACACGTAAAGGCAGACTAATAGATTAATAGAAAAATATCCATAGTAAAATATTTTTTAAATTCTATTCCAATTTGTAAAAGTGATGACTTTTAAGTATAATTTTAAATGTCTCACTGCTATGGTGGAGCCGTTGCTTAGCCTACATCTGGACTTTACTAGAGCACCTCAGTCATTTCAGAAGAATGCTCAGTGATTTGATTCTGGAACCGGACCTGCGTCAATGTTCTCAGTTCTGCTCCCTTTTTCTCCTGGTTTGTTTTATTTTGGTTGCTGTTAATAAATACATTTCACCTGCACTTGAATCTTGTTTTCTGTTGTCTGTGAGAGCACCAGATGTTATAATTCCATAATCACCATTATCATAATCATTTAGGTGAGATTTTCCAGGTGAGATTCAGAGCAAATATAACTGGTAACAGTGTGAAGGTCAGACAGAAAACAGAAACACTGATATATCAACATTAATTCATGAAGAGAATATGATGCCGATTCAACACTTATCTATCATGAACTCTGTGATACAGTGTCAGTGAAATGCAGCTGTATCATAGTGTCAGGCTAAACACTCGTCAGATAGGAAGAGGTTAACAACCACAGGAGGGGCTAATAGTGTTTAAAGATAGAGCTGTAACTATATTTAATGAAGAGAAAGACTCCAGAAACAGAAAATGGCTGATAAGTGTGATTTGTGTCTGCTGGGACTGATCATTCTCTGCTCACTTGTCACAGGTAAAGGAATATGTTTATGATCTATAATACATCATAAATGATCTGTATGAACATATATTCAAAAACTGATCAGTTTTTTATATTATTCTGACATAGTGTTTAGTAAAGAGTTTAAACATAGGCTACTCAGTGTTATCTTGTTGAAATTCATGTCATGGCGTTAATTCCTGAATGCATTGTCATAAATGTCATTCAAAAATCTTTAATTTGAGCTGATTTTTTCTGAAGTTTCTACCTAAGTAAAATTATATTAATTAGAAATTTCCATTACTTTTTTTTTTAAAAATTCATTTTAATGACTTTTCAAGCTCTAGAAATCACACTTTTTATATTCTCTCATATATCCAGGTTTTCCAAGCTTGTGGGATCTTAAATAAAATGACAGTTGTTTAGAGAACGAATTAAAATAAGAAATACGATGTCAGTTTACATCTTGATTTTGAGCTGTTTTGCCTCATTTTAAAACACATTTGTCTTGTTTTACACCATTTTAAGTCATCCTGAGGCAGAACCACTGCAGTTTATCCCACAATGGAGTTGGAGGTTACAGCACATTGCTCATATATTTGTTTTACCATTATTTTATTTGAGATGTACTGTATATTTACCTGCTACTGCTTTCTCAGAGTGGCTTGGATTGGATCTTCTTTATTTCTAGATTTTAATGGCATGCAGGAAACTGCTAAAAGAAAGAAGTGAAACTAACAGTAATGCTCTCGTGTGCAAACCTATAGCCTATAAACTGTGTTCAGACCAAATGTGGGTTGACAGTATGGTTTACAATATGCACTTCTCGCACTGAAGAACATGTTTTTACACCCGCTGTTGTGTTAAAATGTGTTCCACCATAGATTAGTGGTTACAGTGAAACATTCAACACAACACCAACAGCAGACAGCACTCGGCTCTCTAGAGGAAAGGTTTGACCTGATGTGGAGGTTTCAGAATGACTAGTTGTTATTTTTAAACACTTCACCATAAGTTGCTCTTGATGGACAGTTCTTATTACAGTAAAAGTGTACTGTAAATTACATTTGAGCATCAATGAATAAGAATTTGAGTGGATATTAATAAGAGAGCTGTGAAGCAACACCTCCATTATGCACTGGCACAGTGTCACTATATATCAAGGATTTAAACACTCAGTCGGTCAGATCTGAAGAAGTTAACAAACACAGGAGGGGCTAATGATGTTTAAAGATAAAGCTGTAACTATATACGTGTAACACGGCAACAGGGCTAGGTTCGACTCTTGGGAGGATAACAATGAAATTTGGGCCAAATAGTATGAAGCAGCTAACAGCCAGCACATTTATTGCACATATAACAGAAAAAAAATAATAATAGAAGAAACAAATTAATACTTTGCTGTATCGTCCCAACACAACACTGCTGGAATGGGAAAAATTCGATATCTAGTCCAGGTTGTGCATAACAGGTCAGAGAAAGGAAAAAAAAAAAAAAAGAAAGAAAGAAAGAAAGAAAAGAAAATGTTCAAAAGTCCTCCTGGTTCCTTCGCAAGTTGGTGTGTAGTGTAAACCGAATGTATGTATAAGGCCTTTTTTTCCCCTACTACCTGGGTAGTGTGCAGTGTTGGGAGTAACGCGTTACAAAAGTAATGCATTACAGTAACATATTACTTTTTGCTGTAACGCAGTAGTGTAAGGCATTACTAATCAATTTTCAGTAATATTTTACTCGGTACATGTTCAGTAACGCTTGCGTTACAACACACTTAGCCCAAAATTGAATTGTTCTAAAAAAAAATAAAAAAAACCCGAAAAAACAGCAAGACTGCAAGACATTAAAGGATTAGTCCACTTTCTAATAAAAATGTCCTGATAATTTACTCACCCTCATGTCATCCAAGATGTCCATGTCCTTCTTTCTTCAGTCGAAAAGAAATTAAGGCTTTTGATGAAAACATTCCAGGGTTATTCTCCTTATAGTGGACTTCAATTGGCCCCAAACGGTTGAAGGTCAAATTACAGTTTCAGTGCAGCTTCAAAGGGCTTTACACGATCCCAGACGAGGAATAAGGGTCTTATCTAGTGAAACAATCGGTCATTTTCTTTAAAAAATGTAAATGTATATGCTTTATAGACACAAATGATCGCATTACAAGTGCTTCCACCAAACCGCGATTCCGTATTCTTCAAAAAGCTTACGCTGAATGTCCTACGCCTTCCCTTTTCAACTTACGGAAAAAACAGAACTGTTGCCGTGTTCATTCCGGAAGTTGAATAGGGAAGGTGTAGGACATTCAGCGTAAGCTTTTTGAAGAATACGACCGATTGTTTCACTAGATAAAGCCCCTTGAAGCTGCACTGAAACTGTAATATTGACCTTCACCTGTTTGGGGCCAATTGAACTCCACTATAAGGACATGGACATCTTGGGTGAGTAAATTATCAGGAATTTTTTTATTAGAAAGTGGACTTTAACGAATGAAAAATGCTGCAAGTAAGTTCTATTTCCTGTTCGTGGTCAGTCAATAGCCGCGTGTGGTGTCCAAGTTTGTAAATAAAGACTAAATGACAGCTTCTGATATATTTGTTTAGCAATTTATTTCATTCATCTCCCTCTCACTGGTGTGTAACTTTGTACTGTGTGACGTAGTCCAGTGAAGGTGTGTTTTGGGCGGGTTTTACAGGAGTGCCGCGAGGCTACTGGCCCGACAGTGGAAACGCGGCATGATTTTGCCCTCTGTGCTCGCGCTGGCCAGTGGAAAAGTGGCAGAAGAAGACTGTACATTCGCGAGATGGACGTATGCGCATTACTTCGAGTTTGTCAGACACTTTTAACAGACTTGGATAGTTTGTGATTCTGTCTGTCGTCCTTTCTTGCATTGTCTTGAGCCTTCACTTTGCCAATTATAATCTATATTGTTAGTAGCCTGGATAGCCCACAGTCATTATGCTACATCATATCGCCCTCTACTGGATGTAAAATGATCTGCAGTACATTTTGTCATTTTAGTATGTTAAGTTCTACTTCTGTAGTTGTTTTGGTGAAAGTAACTCAAAAGTAATACAGGAGTAATGTAACGCATTACAATTCTGAGACAGTAATATTGTAAGGTAAAGAATTACTTTTAAATAACAGTAACAAGTAATCTATAATGTATTACAGTTGCACAACACTGGTAGTGTGTGTAAAGTAACAGCTTAGCTGTAATTGAAAAGAATCCCTCGATGAAGACAGGTCCGAGTTGAACGTCAGCAGTAAGGCCTTCACAGAATCACAGGGTCTGGCTCGCCATAGCTCACATACGCTCACAGCTGATCATGTCACAGGATGGAATCAGGCAACAACAACAACAAAAAAAAACAGTCAGAGTTTGCAGAAATAACCTCTCAATCGACATCAATGTGAATTCGAATTCCTTTTGAAACCCATGAACATACTTGTGCGTACCAGCTATGATCAGTCTTCTTCTCCTAATCTTTACAGCTCTATTAACCAGATCATGCAGCGGCCCCTACAGGAACACTACGGTACTGCATTGAACTTGTATAATACTGTAAAACTCTAGGGGGTTACATACAGAAGAGAAACAGAAACAGAAAATGCCTGATAAGTGTTGTTTGTGTCTGCTGGGATTGATCATTCTCTCTTCACTTCTCACAGGCTACGAAAAACAGTTTATTCTTGAGAGAGTGTTGTTTGCATTAAGTGAGAAAAAAGGCTTTGAATCTTCTGCTTTTTATACTGTGTATTATGTCTTCATTTATTAATATATATCATAATGATCACTCAAATGTACTGTGTTTCAGGTTCCAGTGGAGTGGATGATGCTCATGTGTTCATCAGTTCTGGTGAAAATGTCAGTCTGCCCTGTAATAATGCTCTTTCTGACTGCAGCTCAACTACATGGATCTATGGCACATCCAGGCATTCAGAGGCAGCTGAACTGATTTTTTTAGGGATAAAGAATGAATACACAGGGAGACATGAGAGACTGAGTCTGGGGTCTGACTGCTCTCTGAACATCAAGAACATTACAAAAGAAGATTATGGATTTTACACCTGCCGACAATATGTGAATAGTCAAAAACAAGGAACTGATGCACGTGTTTATCTGCATGTTCTTCATGGTCAGTGTTTCTGTGAATTATATGATTATATGTTCATTTTAAAAGGACACCATTCTCCCTTTAACCTCACATGTTTGCTGAAAAGTCTAAGGTCTGTCATGTGATTTGTGTTGTGTTCAGTTTCAGTCTCTCCATCATCATCATCATCCTCACAGACTGAGATCAGTCCAGGCTGCTCTGTGACTCTCTTCTGTCAGTTGTATTCATATACTGGATTTCCCTGTGGTTTTTGGGTTCGTTCTGAGGGACTTCAGCTGTCGTGGGTGAATCAGGCTGGTGTTGATCTGAAGACAGACTCCAGATATCAGATATTATTCTCATCAGATCGCTGTATCATCACTCTGACTACAACACTCCTGAATGAAGATGACAACAGAGAGTGGAGATGTCAGCTTACTCACAGAAATCAACTCAAGACCTCAGTCAGATACACTGTCAAGTATTCAGGTGAGAAAATCTCATGAGTCAGTTTTAGACCCTCATAATGTCAGTAACACTAAGAACTATTAGCATCACTGAAGCAGAACAAACTGAGGGAACAAAAGCTTATTTGACTCTGACAGAAGAGTAACTCAAAGCATTGCTTCAAATGAATGAACTGCAATGAAGTTTTAACAGTTCAACAAGTGCTGCTGGAAATAATGAAGGAACTTAAACTTGACAGCAAAAATTGTAACTTTTTATGCAATGTGATGATCAAAGTTAAAATATGATTGTCATATTGTACAGTATGATCCATTTGAACTAACATTTATCCTTTACATTTCAAAATGATTCAACGACAGAAGTGAATCCAGTCCACATCACAAACTCAACTATGCAAGGTAAAAAATTAACTTTCGCTGTTGCGAGTTTTACTAAATCCTCTCTTGTTAATGTTACTTAAGAAATGCATGTAATTATTTTATGCATGTCATAGTTGATATGAGCAATGAAGGCCAAGATCAATATGATTTTTACTTCTAACTTTATCTGATTATGAAGCTACAGCTGCAGCTTTTTTCAAGGTCTTTATTGATTCTTATTTTTCATGAAAATTGATGGAAGACTGAATGGAAGGCTACTTGTTCAACTGAATGTACTGGAATCTACTCAGTATAACTGAGCTGATATTACTGAATAAGTTCAAAAAGAACTTTTACTTTCAAATCTAACATAACATTTTCAAGTAGATCCAGGTGGGAAAAAAAAGAAGGTCTGCAACTAACAATTATTTTGATAATCAATTAGTTAGCCGATTATCTTTTTCGATTAATTGATTAACACACTAAAAACATTTATTAGACTACCTGTCATAATAAAGAGAACACAAATATTTTAGGAATCTATCAAAAACTTGTTAAAAACTAAAAATGTTATTGCCATTTATTAAGCAAATAACAAACTGAACCAACTAAATAGTCATTATTCAGACATAATATCCAAAAAAAAAAAAAAAAAAAAAAAAAAAAACCCTTAATAACAGTCTCTGTTGTTATTTACTGTAATTGGGCATCTGAAAAAAAGATAAAAAAAAAAGATAAAAAAAACTTTAAAGTGCTTTACTTTTTTCCCTGCCTTTCTCGTAAAACATTAAAATTAAAAACTCATGGATAACAACAATAATTATATTGTAGCTATTGTTAAATACTACTGTGACTAAAGAGCTTACATATACTGGTGTATTAACCATTACAAAAACATGAAATGATTTTAATAATCACTAATACTGATAGTTTAGGGCAGTTGTGGCACAATACTTTCTCATAAAATACTTTAATGACATGTTGACTTTTAAATCTAACTTTTTCTGTTAGCCTTCTTGTGCTTGTTATTCCTATTAGGCGGTTTTTCCCTCAACATGGCGGAATGGGTATTTCATTCCCCAAAGTGTCTTTGACGCAGTGAGAGTTCCCATTCAAAAGGGAACATCTCAGGTTACGCATGTAACCATGGTTCCCTGAGAAGGGGAACGAGACACTGCAACTCACTGCCATGCTTCGGTTTACCCGGCCAGGTCACCTTCATATATATAGTGCTTATACAATCACCTCTTATTGTAATTTCATTATCCTGTAAATATAGGCAATAAGAAACATCTTACATTTATATTCAATTACATGTTTAATGTGTGATCCTTTTACAGTTACTTCTCTCATAAAATACTTTAATGACATGTTGACTTTTAAATCTAAATTTAAATTTAAACACCAGATATTTCAGCAAAATGACTATTATTACGCTGAAACTCCCTCTCTACCGCGTTCGTCTGTCTGATGTGGGTCCGCATGCAGACGCTCATTCAGTAAAGACTGAAGTTTAACACAGACTGTCAGGACGAACATTTATGCAAAAAGGAAATGTTTGCGGGAATTTGTTACATTTACAGATAAGGATATAGCCGTAGAATGAACGTTTTGTGCTGAGGACTCACATGCATCTGTCAAAGCACCTGACAGGGCAGGCCATTATGCTAATGCATTAGTTTGAAGCTTAAAATAAAGAAGTCTCATGTTTTGGGCAGTTTGGATCATGTACCTTTCCTGCAGAAGCTAACTCTGTTTTCTCCACTATTTTTATATGCATTTTTGTCCATAGAAATGTGTTATTCAGTGCTGTAATTTGACACCACTGTAAGAAGATTTCTGTGCACGGTGGGCAGATGAGAATACATTTATTATATATTTAAAAGTGTATAAAGCAGTACATTATGGAAGTGTACTAAAATAAAATGTATTTTACTGCACTTTTTTTCACCTGGGTAAAAATCCAGAAAAAAATTATGTTTAGTGTTCATAGCACACTTAAGTAATGCACTTTTAAAACACTGTATATTTGGTTTACTTTATCTGACTACAGTTAAAATCATTTGACGTGTTAATGCTAATTAGTGCATTTATATTAACCCTTTCCCACGTAAGTTTAAAATATTCTTGCTGACCCCCCAGCGTGAGTTTTTTTTAAGGCGGCCGTTATTTAGAACGTATCACTTTATTGTTTCCATGGTGACGCGTCATCGCTTGTCACATAACACACCACAGCGCTGTATGACTGATGATGTGCTTTTATTTCATTTTTCCTTTTTTATTCAAAATATTCACAAATTTGTTAGCTATAGCATGAAATATCTGATAATCCAATTGTCAAACGTGCAAGTGGATGTGTTTTGTTGTTTAAACACCTTTATAACGATCGCGTTAGTTGAGCCAAATGCGCGATGGGCGGCGCCATGTTAGTTTGCGTTGCACAGAGAATCGGATCTGTTGGATTTACAACACGTGAATTCATCCACTTCTCCCGAAATACATTAAAGTAAGTGAGTCGGTGAACTGGGGAAGAATAGAGTAAACTTTAAAGTTACTTTCACAATGTGTATCTGATATGAATAAAACGTGTAGTCTAATTATAATGGAAAGGGTTGTTATTTCCGCTTCTATAGACATCATTGTGTATTATACAAACTCTAAATATATTGTTTTGTTAGTACTCATGTGTATTTAAATGTCTGAAACCTAAAATAAGCATTATTTGGTTGAAAACACTGCATATATGTGATATATGAAAGCGTTGCGCGCGTCCGTCTCTGGTTTAGCACCAGCCAAAGCGCGCACGCAGATTTGAATTTAGCAGTTGATCACGTGAGGCGCTGAACGTTCTAATCACACCGGTAACGCGTCAAAGGGTTAAGTGTACTTAAGTACCACAGGAATTTTACCTCTAATTTTACTAATTTTACCACAGGAAAATGTACTTATAACTAGTACATTAGTAACATATTTGTAATAAAATCAATGTCATTTAAACTTAGGATTACTATGTAAAAGTCTACTAAGATTGAACTAATTTTTAAAGCATTCAAAGCACACTTTTAACAAATACACTAATACAATTCCTATGTATATTTTTGAGGTAGTATACTTTATTTCAATGCACTAAAAATCTATTTAAGTAGTATTTAGTATACTTTTCCAAGTGCAGTGAAGCACTACTGAAGTACAAATATACTTTGAATCAGTGTATTTATAGTGTATAACTTTGGGACTTTTATTTAGCATCAAAATAAAGAATGTACTACAAATGAACTTGCTTGAATTTAAGTATTTTTTTAGTGCACTCAAGTATACTTTTTTTTTCATACTTTTTTTATACTTTTGTCCAAATTACTTGAGGTTCACTAGTTCAAACAAATTAACTGTGGATTGTAAGAACTACTTCAAATAGTTGTGTGGAACCAACTGACACCATTTGAAGTAAATCCAATGTTCCAATTATCATTATTTATTATTATTATTCATTAATTTATGAATGTGGAAAATAGGCTTTCTTCTCGTTTAATGGCTATTTATTTAAAAAAAAAAAAAAAAAAAAAACTTGCAGTCTGTGTCAATGCAAAATCACTTGTTTTAGATAGAGCCTGATTTGTGAAAACACATTTTTTTAATATTTCATTGTTTCTCACTGCTCTGTCCTCTATATCTTGTGTAATAACGACATACAGACTGTGCCGATGAATGAACTGTCTAAGCCATTAGATAAATCAGCTTTATAAGACAAAAAATCTCGATGGGCCATATAAGGCTCAAAGACTATTCTGGGGTGTGTTTCCAGAAAAAAAAGCTTTTAAAAGTCAAACTTGTTTGTAATAAGTGAAGCTGGTAATGCTGTTTTTGGAGCTGAACTTTCTATAAAATCCTCATCACAAGTACCTCACAAGTGTCAATTTTCTTCATGATAAATAATAATTATGCTATTAAATGTGCCATTTATCATTTTATTTGTAGTAGTTGTTTTTATATACAGTGGTGGTCAGAATTATTGGCACCCTTGGTAAATATGATCAAAGATGACTGTAAAAATAAATCTGCATTGTTTATCCTTTTGATCTTTAATTAATAAAATTAGCAAAAATCTAACCTTTCATTGAAGGAAAAGAATTGAAAGTGGGGGGAAAATCACATTATGAAATAAATGTTTTTCTCCAAAACACGTTGGCCACAATTATTGGCACCCCTAAAATTTTTTATGAGTAAAATATCTCTGAAGTATATTCCCATTCATATTTACATTTTTTAGCACACCAGGGTGATCATGAGCATGAAATTGTCCAGCCATGACCTCCTGTTCCACAGGAGTATAAACATGAGGAAACACAAAGGCCAAATTCCCTTAATCATTTATCACAATGAGAGAAAAAAAAAAGAGCTTTTTGGCAGCAAACCCACCAGATGGGTTTGGTGCACACATGGATAAAAAGTACCCCATGCCCACGGTTAAATATACTGCTGGATCTTTAATGTTGTGGGCCTATTTTTCTGCCGGAGGTCCTGAACATCTTGTTCAGATACATGGTATCATGGATTCTATCAAATACTAACAGATAAAAATCAAAACCTGACCGCTTCTGCTAGAAATCCAATAATGGGCCATGGTTGGATCTTCCATCAGGACAATGATCCAAAAACAAACATTAAAACCAACACAAAAATGTGTCACTGAGCACAAAATGAAGCTTCTGCCATGGCCGTCCCAGTCCCCTGACCTGAACCCTATAGAAAATGAGTGGAGTGAACTGAAGAGAAGAAGCACCAACATGGAGCTGGGAATCTGAAGGATCTGGAGAGATTCTGTATGAAGGAATGATCTCTGATCTCTTGTCAGGTGTTCTCCAAACTCATCAGGCATTATAGGTGAAGACTCAGATCTGTTAACTTGGCAAAAGGAGGTTGCAAAAAGTATTGAATTAAAAAGGTGCCAATAATTGTGGCCAACATGTTTTGGAGAAAAACATTTATTTCATAATGTGATTTTCATAATGAGAATGTCACTTTCAATTCTTTTCCTGCAATGAACGGTTTTGCTAATTTTATGAATTAAAGATCAAAAGGATTAACAATGCAGATTTATTTTTACAGTCATCTTTGATCATATTTACCAAGGGTGCCAATAATTCTGATCACCACTGTATTTGGTTAAACACAGTAATGCTCAATGTGTCTCTCTATAGTCTTTCTCTCAGTGATTGTGATTGCGATTGTTGCCGCTTCATTCGCTGTTCTCCTTCCTGCTCTTATTCTCTGGATAATTCGTAAAAAAGGAGTAGGTGAGTTTTTACAGTTTATTATATTATGTAACAACAGACAAAAAGTCCAAATCATCTGACTAAGTATTTACATATGAAATAAACATGTAATTTAGACAGAATTCCTCAACAAAAATAATGTTTCTATTCTACGGCTCTACAATTCTTTTAGACTCTTTGTCATCTGCATTAGAGACTGTTTGTCTGTGTGGTCATAAATGTTCCCATGCAATTATGTTTCAGATAACAGAAGAGGGACGGATGACTTTGTGGTGAGTATTGCAGGTTGATCCATGAGATATTAGTGTTTATAAGCTCTGCTCCACAGTGTATTTATACTTTGTTTTTGATCTAAAGTCACAGATAAGAATAAATATGATGGAACCAATTATGCAGTCAACATTTCCATTCATCCTACTGCCAGTGAACAATGTGATTAATCTTCAATAATTTATGTTCCCTTTAAAATTTGAACTCGTACTGCGTCAAAGACACTTTGGGGAGTGCCTTGGCGTGATGATGTCTGAAGTAAGAATAGAAACGCGACAACGACATTGGCCTACGACAGCTCGTGACGTCACTCTAGTGCGACCGGGAGTATAAAAAAGAGCACCTGGAGTACACATCATCAGCTTTTTTTGTCTCCAGGTGACCCTTTGTTTGAAATGTGTTTAGGCGACTGTTACCATGGCATCCTCCTCTGACAAGCACTTTAGGAAGTGTGTTCCCCTGTGTCAGCGCTATCTGATACCGGACAAAACACATCCCATGTGCGTTATTTGTCTTGGTGTGGATCATGCACGTTCAGTTCTCGAGGAAGCTGTCAGATTGTGAGGGCTTTTCCATGAAAAAGCTCAGTTCACGCATGGCCCTTTTCTCAAGGGTGTCGGTCCCCGGGGGATCAGGAACTGCTGCAACTGAGGCACTTTGAACGAGGTATGTCTCTTTCTCATTCCTCTGCCGCCGACACAAGTGCTGAGCCAGATGAGGACATTCTTTCATTAGAATCATCCAATCTGGTGGATAGCGCTCTTCTGGCTTCAAGCCAGGAAAAGCAGGATGTGGCTGCGCAGGGCGAAGACATTCTTGTGGAGCCTAATTGCTGTGTCATGCAAGCCATAACCTCCAGCAGCTCATTTCTTCTCGATGCGCCAGTCTCGCCCTCTCAACTGTTCGGCACATCCATTGAGGCGGTGGTCGATGAGTTTAGAGAGGTGAGGGTGTGGTCTGCAGCTTTTAAGAAATTCATACCGCACCATTCCAGGTCCACTCCTCAAACCTCGGGGGGTCCTGGGCTGTCTGAGTCTGCAGGATATAGACAGGCCCAGAAACAGGGGGTCGCCTCTCAGGCTCCTCCTAGTTCAGCCCTTTTTGAGTCCACCTGAACCCTAAACTAAACAGTACACCAAGTGTCTGTTTCACAGCATGATAACAGACTATCGAGTGTTCTGCCCTCTTCTGGGCCGTCTTGATAATCTGTCCCTGAAGGTGGGCACAGTTGGTTGAAGCCACTGCTCATCTGGATTCATTTACACAGTGCTATTTTCTGTTGTATATTCCTTGATAACCTGTCTCTTGGGTTCAGCATGGTTGACACAATCTGGCAGCGATGTCAAGTGTTCGGCTTTTTGTCAAGCCACCTTGGTAAACTGTCATTGAATTGAGTGTGTTTGGCCTCCCCTCACTATGGAGAGTCTTTCTGCTGAGGCCACCACTTTTCATAGTTTTCTGTCTCTCACCTCTCCTGAGATTGCAGGAGTGGAAATAGATCCCCCTCATATAGTGACAAGGCGATGAAACTATATAATGGTATATAACCAGACCTGAGCTCCGCTCCGTTCTTGGGTATGAGCTAAGGTTTTTGTTCTAAGGGAAGAGTGTCACTGACAGCCGTGCTGACCTGGTGAGGAAATTGGCTTCCGGTACTTTTTCTGTTAGCCTTCTTGTGCTTGTTATTCCTATTAGGCGGTTTTTCCCTCAACATGGTGGAATGGGTATTTCATTCCCCAAAGTGTCTTTGACGCAGTGAGAGTTCCCATTCAAAAGGGAACAGCTCAGGTTACGCATGTAACCATGGTTCCCTGAGAAGGGGAACGAGACACTGCGTCTCACTGCCATGATTCAGTTTACCCGGCCAGGTCACCTTCAGACAAATGCTGATGACATGTACTCCAGGTGCTCCTTTTATACTCTCGGTCGCACCAGTGTGACGTCATGGGCTGTCGCAGGCCAATGTCTTTGTTGCGTTTCTATTCTTACTTCAGACATCGTCACATCAAGGCACTCCCCAAAGTGTCTTTGACGCAGTGTCTCGTTCCTCTTCTCAGGGAACCATGGTTACATGCGTAACCTGAGATGTTTTACAACAGGATCTGTAATCATTACCTCATGTCTGTATAATAGATTTTCACAAAACTTGTAGATGAAGTTGTCACATGAATCTCGTTTTACACATATTTTACCGTAAATCTTTACAGCACCTGTGTAAATTAATGGTGATGGAACGGCCTTTATTAGCTTTGTTTGTCATTTTTTCATTGATGTTTAGGAGCAGACAGATGATCATGTGACTTATACTGAGGTCGCTGTGTACAGTAAAAACCAAAACAAAAAGAACAAGGTGAGAAACACTTCCTTGATGTTGTCTAGCTTCTCTCAACATGATTGTTTGTATTTTCTTCTTATATATGCAGTTCTTCTAAATGTATGTCATGAATTCAGTTCAAACATCAAGCTGTAATAATTGTGTGTTGAAACAATAACTGTGATGTTCATTCAGGTTCATTGTGATGATAACGTGATTTATGCTTCCATCAGAGGAGCGACAGCTGGAGCTCAGGAAAACTGCAGTGAACTTTATGCCTCTGTGAACTAGAACCATCACAAATCAGTCAAATAATTATACAAAAACCACATGAGCAGAGGAATATGAATCTAATATAGTCGACTTCTAATGGTTTCATTATAAATACTTTTACATGTTAACAAACAAGCTCTGATTTATTTGCAGTTATTGGTTATTTTGGTCAGTTCACCATGTTTTTTTTTTGTTTTTTTGTATAGTTTCTGTCTGCTTGTTGATCAGTTTGTTGATCAGTTAATGTATCTTTATTATTAATTCATGGTCTGCAGGATAGAAAATAGAGGACAGTTTTACTCTCTATGTCAAATGTGTATTTGGTGAAATATATTTTCCATCATTACACATATTTTCTTGTGTAGACTCAGTAGACGTGATATATGTAGCACCTCCTTCAGATCACCAGGGTGGATGCCCAGGTGAGTCTTACAAAAGGAAAACGTAGGCCAGTATTCTAGATTCGTAGAGAGCAGCAGTGAGAGATCAAATAAACAGACAGACAACAAAGGTAAGTTCAAATTATGTTGAGAAATTTATATTAAAGAAAATATGATTTATGAAATGAATTAAAGAGTTGTTTCTCTTTCAGGAAAAAAAAAGAAGATAAATGGAATAAAAATGAAAACACTGAGTATCAATAAATGCAAGAAAAAAATTGTCAAAAAGAACTTTGTTTCTGAATTTCTTCTTTTGTTTTTAAATTGTTTATCTCTTTTTTTTAATCCCTTTGTAAATTTAGATTTTTAATATAACTAGTTTGATTCCCTAGTTTTATTTTTTCTCTATTTATCTTTTAGCGTTCTTGTTCTAATTATTTATTTAAACTAATTTTAGGGTTTAGGTTTCTTAATTTAAATCTACAATGGTTTAATTACACTCGTTTATGTGCCCAGTAGCTTTAAATTTATTTTTGAGATTCAAATCAGCAGTTCAAAAGAAAAAAAAAAAAAAGAAAAATACACTTTAAATAACAGAAATACCTGAAGTTTCCATTTTTTCAGACAATAAAACCCTTTATCTTCACACTAAAAAAATTCAGTGAAACAAGCAATAAAAGAACACAAATCAGTCTTAAATAAAAGTAAACAGTTCAATTTTCAAAGGACTCAAAAGTGTACCTTCAGTCTCTGGATTCAAAAGGAAAAAAAAAAAAAAACGATCGTCAATACCTCAGTGTGAGACGTTGAGACATTTCAGGCCTACCATCAAGTGAAGCGGAAAGAACAAACTGTCGATTGAGAAGAGAGTCCAACATCAATTTGTCGTCCAGCACAGCTGCCCCGTGGCCCATTCCCCTGAGAAGGGACCTCCTCTCTCAGGCGAACATGATGATATGGCACCCACAGCCCGAGCTGTGGGCCCTACACTTATGGCCTCTCGATGGGAGCCTATGAACCTCCCAGAGGGTGTCTTAAATACCATTTCTCAGGCTAGAGCCCCGTCCACAAGATGTCTCTATGCTCTCAAATGGTCAGTCTTCACCACTTGGTGCACAAACCGCGGTGAAGATCCACCCACATGTGACATATCTTTGATATTGTCCTTCCTTCAAGAGCTGTTGGATAAGGGTCGCATCCCCTCCACTCTTAAGGTCTATGTGGCGGCTATAGCAGCCTTTCATGCTCCTATAGATGGGATATCGGTTGGCAGGAACAACCTTGTTGTTCGATTTTTAAAAGGGTCTAGGAGGTTGAATCCCCCTTGCCCTTTTACTATCCCTACATGGGATCTGTCTACGGTTCTGAGGGCGTTTAAAGCTCCCCCTTTGAACCCCTGCAATCCGCCAATATTCGACCCCTATCGCTCAAAACCGCTCTGCTATTTGCTTTGGCATCGGTTAAGCGAGTTGGAGATTTGCAAGCGCTCTCTGTGAGCCCCTCCTGCCTTGAAGTTGGGTCTAACGACTCTAAGGTCATCCTGAAACCTAGACATGGTTACATACCTAAGGTGCTTTCTACTCCGTTCAGAGCACAAGTAATCACGCTCTCTGCGCTCCCTCCCTCACAGGAGGACCAGGAGCTAAATCTGCTCTGTCCTGTCAGGGCGTTAAATAATCTATATTGACCACTACACCTCCTTTAGGCAGTCGAAGCAGATCATTGTATGCTTTGGTGGCTACACCAAGGGGCTTTTGGTCACAAAGCAAAAAGACTATCCCGTTGGATAGTTGACGCAATAGCTCTTGCATACTCCTCCTTGGGCCTTCAATGCCCCATCGGGGTCAGAGCACATTCCACGAGAGGCATGGCCTCATCATGGGCGTGGTCCAGTGGTGTGTCCATTGGAGAAATTTGTGCGGCGGCCGGCTGGACCCCGCCACCCACCTTTGTCAGGTTTTACAACGTGGACATCCCTGCTTTGCAGGTTCAGGTCCTTTCTGCTTAACCGTCTCTCTGAGCCCAACGCTCCGGGAACCATATTCCCGCCCTAAGGCTGGATTTAATCCTTGCTAGGTCTGACTATGTCTCGAACCCGCTGAAATTCCCACGTCTGGGCTTAGCTTCCTGCACGCTCTCTGCCCTATCTAGTTCCGAGGCTGTGCGAAGCTCTAGAACGATTATATGAGGCCGGGCTCGACCTCTGTGAGTTATCCTGTTTTTTTTGCCTTTTCTTGACCCCGATAAAATCCGGGTTTCTGGCTATGGCCTGCTTCATTGTAGTTGATCTACGGGGCCCCCTTCTGGACGTCCCGGACAATTACTTATAGGTCGTTTATCTACCATAGCACGGTGTGATTGAATAGGTTCCCCACCATGTCTAGCAACGCAGTACAAGTAAAGTATCGAAAGAGAACGTACTTGGTTACTGACGTAACCTCGGTTCCCTGAGATATGGGAACGAGTACTGCGTAGCTAACCGTGCAATGACACTGCACGGCACTGTCGTCGCTTCAGTTGATATGAACTGGTGATCCTCTGCCGAGCGCCTGCTTATATAGCCAGATGCCCCGCCCAATTTGGCGGGCTCTGGCGCACTACTCCGCCATAGGCTTGCGCAGCTCCGCCGCACCGTCATTGGTTCATTTTCTGTTCATTTTTTGAACCAATGGCAGTGCAGGTGCACTGCTGTAATTGAAAAAAGGCTTCAGTAATCGGAGAAAAGGAGTTTTCCCCCACCGCGTCTAGCGGCGCAGTACTCGTTCCCGTATCTCAGGGAAACGTACTTGGTTATGTTAGTAACAGTTCAACATATACCCTATTGTGGCTGCAGTGTGTCATGTAACAAGCAATGATGCATCACCATGGAAACAATAAAGTGATACGTTCTAAATAATGCTCGCCTTGAAAAACTCACGCTGGGGGCTCAGCCAGAATATTTTAAACTTACGTGTGAAAGGGTTACAATAGTAACGTGTAAAGGCAGACTAACAGATTAATGGAAAAAATATTCGTAGCAAAATATTTTTGAAATTCTATTCCAATTTGTAAAAGTGATGATTTAATAATCTTAAATAATCTTAAATGTCTCACTGCTATGGTGGAGCCATTGCTTAGCCTACATCTGGACTTTACTAGAGCACCTCAGTAATTTTAGAAGAATGCTCAGTGATTTGATTCTGGAACCGGGCCTGCGTCAATGTTCTCAGTTCTGTTCCCTTTTTTCTCCTGGTTTGTTTTATTTTGGTTGCTGTTAATAAATACATTTCACCTGCACTTGAATCTTGTTTTCTGTTGTCTGTGAGAGCACCAGATGTTATAATTCCATAATCACCATTATCATAATCATTTGCAGAGATACAACAAATGACCTTTATATGTTCACTCATTATTTTATGCTTAGGCAGTGATTCCCTTTATTCTTTTAATTGTTCAGTTGCTGTTTAGTTTTTTGTCAATGCATCTTTGAAAATAGCAATCATGAGTCTTATGGTCCCTCTCCAGGTGAGATTCAGAGCAAATATAACTGGTAACAGTGCGAAGGTCAGACAGAAAACAGAAACACTGATATATCAACATTAATTCATGAAGAGAATATGATGCCGATTCTATTACACTTATCTATCATGAACTCTGTGATACAGTGTCAGTGAAATGCAGCTGTATCATAGTGTCAGGCTAAACACTCGTCAGATAGGAAGAGGTTAACAACCACAGGAGGGGCTAATAGTGTTTAAAGATAGAGTTGTAACTATATTTAATGAAGAGAAAGACTCCAGAAACAGAAAATGGCTGATAAGTGTGATTTGTGTCTGCTGGGACTGATCATTCTCTGCTCACTTGTCACAGGTAAAGGAATATGTTTATGATCTATAATACATCATAAATGATCTGTATGAACATATATTCAAAAACTGATCAGTTTTTTATATTATTCTGACATAGTGTTTAGTAAAGAGTTTAAACATAGGCTACTCAGTGTTATCTTGTTGAAATTCATGTCATGGCGTTAATTCCTGAATGCATTGTCATAAATGTAATTCAAAAATCTTTAATTTGAGTTAATTTGAATTTTTTTCTGAAGTTTCTACCTAAGTAAAATTATGTTAATTAGAAATTTCCATTACTTTTTTTTTTTTTTTAAATTAATTTTAATGACTTTTCAAGCTCTAGAAATCACACTTTTTATATTCTCTCATATATCTAGGTTTTCCAAGCTTGTGGGATCTTAAATAAAATGACAGTTGTTTAGAGAACGAATTAAAATAAGAAATAAGATGTCAGTTTACATCTTGATTTTGAGCTGTTTTGCCTTATTTTAAAACACATTTGTCTTGTTTTACACCATTTTAAGTCATCCTGAGGCAGAACCACTGCAGTTTATCCCACAATGGAGTTGGAGGTTACAGCACATTGCTCATATATTTGTTTTACCATTATTTTATTTGAGATGTACTGTATATTTACCTGCTACTGCTTTCTCAGAGTGGTTTGGATTGGATCTTCTTTATTTCTAGATTTTAATGGCATGCAGGAAACTGCTAAAAGAAAGAAGTGAAACTAACAGTAATGCTCTCGTGTGCAAACCTATAACCTATAAACTGTGTTCAGACCAAATGTGGGTTGACAGTATGGTTTACAATATGCACTTCTCGCACTGAAGAACATGTTTTTACACCCGCTGTTGTGTTAAAATGTGTTCCACCATAGATTAGTGGTTATGGTTAGGGTTAGACAGTGAAACATTCAACACAACACCAACAGCAGACAGCACTCGGCTCTCTAGAAGAAAGGTTTGACCTGATGTGGAGGTTTCAGAATGACTAGTTGTTATTTTTAAACACTTCACCATAAGTTGCTCTTGATGGACAGTTCTTATTACAGTAAAAGTGTACTGTAAATTACATTTGAGCATCAATGAATAAGAATTTGAGTGGATATTAATAAGAGAGCTGTGAAGCAACACCTCCATTATGCACTGGCACAGTGTCACTATATATCAAGGATTTAAACACTCAGTCGGTCAGATCTGAAGAAGTTAACAAACACAGGAGGGGTTAATGATGTTTAAAGATAGAGCTGTAACTATATACGTGTAACACGGCAACAGGGCTAGGTTCGACTCTTGGGAGGATAACAATGAAATTTGGGCCAAATAGTATGAAGCAGCTAACAGCCAGCACATTTATTGCACATATAACAGAAAAAAAATAATAATAGAAGAAACAAATTAATACTTTGCTGTATCGTCCCAACACAACACTGCTGGAATGGGAAAAATTCGATATCTAGTCCAGGTTGTGCATAACAGGTCAGAGAAAGGAAAAAAAAAAAAAAAGAAAGAAAGAAAGAAAGAAAAGAAAATGTTCAAAAGTCCTCCTGGTTCCTTCGCAAGTTGGTGTGTAGTGTAAACCGAATGTATGTATAAGGCCTTTTTTTCCCCTACTACCTGGGTAGTGTGCAGTGTTGGGAGTAACGCGTTACAAAAGTAATGCATTACAGTAACATATTACTTTTTGCTGTAACGCAGTAGTGTAAGGCATTACTAATCAATTTTCAGTAATATTTTACTCGGTACATGTTCAGTAACGCTTGCGTTACAACACACTTAGCCCAAAATTGAATTGTTCTAAAAAAAAATAAAAAAAACCCGAAAAAACAGCAAGACTGCAAGACATTAAAGGATTAGTCCACTTTCTAATAAAAATGTCCTGATAATTTACTCACCCTCATGTCATCCAAGATGTCCATGTCCTTCTTTCTTCAGTCGAAAAGAAATTAAGGCTTTTGATGAAAACATTCCAGGGTTATTCTCCTTATAGTGGACTTCAATTGGCCCCAAACGGTTGAAGGTCAAATTACAGTTTCAGTGCAGCTTCAAAGGGCTTTACACGATCCCAGACGAGGAATAAGGGTCTTATCTAGTGAAACAATCGGTCATTTTCTTTAAAAAATGTAAATGTATATGCTTTATAGACACAAATGATCGCATTACAAGTGCTTCCACCAAACCGCGATTCCGTATTCTTCAAAAAGCTTACGCTGAATGTCCTACGCCTTCCCTTTTCAACTTACGGAAAAAACAGAACTGTTGCCGTGTTCATTCCGGAAGTTGAATAGGGAAGGTGTAGGACATTCAGCGTAAGCTTTTTGAAGAATACGACCGATTGTTTCACTAGATAAAGCCCCTTGAAGCTGCACTGAAACTGTAATATTGACCTTCACCTGTTTGGGGCCAATTGAACTCCACTATAAGGACATGGACATCTTGGGTGAGTAAATTATCAGGAATTTTTTTATTAGAAAGTGGACTTTAACGAATGAAAAATGCTGCAAGTAAGTTCTATTTCCTGTTCGTGGTCAGT
This sequence comes from Hypophthalmichthys molitrix, assembly GCA_037950675.1. Classification (NCBI taxonomy): domain Eukaryota; kingdom Metazoa; phylum Chordata; class Actinopteri; order Cypriniformes; family Xenocyprididae; genus Hypophthalmichthys; species Hypophthalmichthys molitrix. Next base: position 5,865,473 of record CM075494.1, read on the forward strand.
CAATAGCCGCGTGTGGTGTCCAAGTTTGTAAATAAAGACTAAATGACAGCTTCTGATATATTTGTTTAGCAATTTATTTCATTCATCTCCCTCTCACTGGTGTGTAACTTTGTACTGTGTGACGTAGTCCAGTGAAGGTGTGTTTTGGGCGGGTTTTACAGGAGTGCCGACAGTGGAAACGCGGCATGATTTTGCCCTCTGTGCTCGCGCTGGCCAGTGGAAAAGTGGCAGAAGAAGACTGTACATTCGCGAGATGGACGTATGCGCATTACTTCGAGTTTGTCAGATAATCACTTTATACCTCTACCACACTTTTAACAGACTTGGATAGTTTGTGATTCTGTCTGTCGTACTTTCTTGCATTGTCTTGAGCCTTCACTTTGCCAATTATAATCTATATTGTTATTAGCCTGGATAGCCCACAGTCATTATGCTACATCATATCGCCCTCTACTGGATGTAAAATGATCTGCAGTACATTTTGTCATTTTAGAATGTTAAGTTCTACTTCTGTAGTTGTTTTGGTGAAAGTAACTCAAAAGTAATACAGGAGTAATGTAACGCATTACAATTCTGAGACAGTAATATTGTAAGGTAAAGAATTACTTTTAAATAACAGTAACAAGTAATCTATAATGTATTACAGTTGCACAACACTGGTAGTGTGTGTAAAGTAACAGCTTAGCTGTAACTGAAAAGAATCCCTCGATGAAGACAGGTCCGAGTTGAACGTCAGCAGTAAGGCCTTCACAGAATCACAGGGTCTGGCTCGCCATAGCTCACATACGCTCACAGCTGATCATGTCACAGGATAGAATCAGGCAACAACAACAAAAAAAAAAAACAGTCAGAGTTCGCAGAAATAACCTCTCAATCGACATCAATGTGAATTCGAATTCCTTTTGAAACCCATGAACATACTTGTGCATACCAGCTATGATCAGTCTTCTTCTCCTAATCTTTACAGCTCTATTAACCAGATCATGCAGCGGCCCCTACAGAAACACTACGGTACTGCATTGAACTTGTATAACACTGTAAAACTCTAGGGGGTTACATACAGAAGAGAAACAGAAACAGAAAATGCCTGATAAGTGTTGTTTGTGTCTGCTGGGACTGATCATTCTCTCTTCACTTCTCACAGGCTACGAAAAACAGTTTATTCTGGAGATAGTGTTGTTTGCATTAAGTGAGAAAAAAGGCTTTGAATCTTCTGCTTTTTATACTGTGTATTATGTCTTCATTTATTAATATATATCATAATGATCACTCAAATGTACTGTGTTTCAGGTTCCAGTGGAGTGGATGATGCTCATGTGTTCATCAGTTCTGGTGAAAATGTCCGTCTGCCCTGTAATAATGCTCTTTCTGACTGCAGCTCAACTACATGGATCTATGGCACATCCAGGCATTCAGAGGCAGCTGAACTGATTTTTTTAGGGATAAAGAATGAAGACACAGGGAGACATGAGAGACTGAGTCTGGGGTCTGACTGCTCTCTGAACATCAAGAACATTACAAAAGAAGATTATGGATTTTACACCTGCCGACAATATGTGAATAGTCAAAAACAAGGAACTGATGCACGTGTTTATCTGCATGTTCTTCATGGTCAGTGTTTCTGTGAATTATATGATTATATGTTCATTTTAAAAGGACACCATTCTCCCTTTAACCTCACATGTTTGCTGAAAAGTCTAAGGTCTGTCATGTGATTTGTGTTGTGTTCAGTTTCAGTCTCTCCATCATCATCATCATCATCATCGTCCTCACAGACTGAGATCAGTCCAGGCTGCTCTGTGACTCTCTTCTGTCAGTTGTATTCATATACTGGATTTCCCTGTGGTTTTTGGGTTCGTTCTGAGGGACTTCAGCTGTCGTGGGTGAATCAGGCTGGTGTTGATCTGAAGACAGACTCCAGATATCAGATATTATTCTCATCAGATCGCTGTATCATCACTCTGACTACAACACTCCTGAATGAAGATGACAACAGAGAGTGGAGATGTCAGCTTACTGACAGAAATCAACTCAAGACCTCAGCCAGATACACTGTCAAGTATTCAGGTGAGAAAATCTCATGAGTCAGTTTTAGACCCTCATAATGTCAGTAACACTAAGAACTATTAGCATCACTGAAGCAGAACAAACTGAGGGAACAAAAGCTTATTTGACTCTGACAGAAGAGTACTCAAAGCATTGCTTCAAATGAATGAACTGCAATGAAGTTTTAACAGTTCAACAAGTGCTGCTGGAAATAATGAAGGAACTTAAACTTGACAGCAAAAATTGTAACTTTTTATGCAATGTGATGATCAAAGTTAAAATATGATTGTCATATTGTACAGTATGATCCATTTGAACTAACATTTATCCTTTACATTTCAAAATGATTCAACGACAGAAGTGAATCCAGTCCACATCACAAACTCAACTATACAAGGTAAAAAATTAACTTTCGCTGTTGCGAGTTTTACTAAATCCTCTCTCGTTAATGTTACTTAAGAAATGCATGTAATTATTTTATGCATGTCATAGTTGATATGAGCAATGAAGGCCAAGATCAATATGATTTTTACTTCTAACTTTATCTGATTATGAAGCTACAGCTGCAGCTTTTTTCAAGGTCTTTATTGATTCTTATTTTTCATGAAAATTGATGGAAGACTGAATGGAAGGCTACTTGTTCAACTGAATGTACTGGAATCTACTCAGTATAACTGAGCTGATATTACTGAATAAGTTAAAAAAGAACTTTTACTTTCAAATCTAACATAACATTTTCAAGTAGATCCAGGTGGGAAAAAAAAGAAGGTCTGCAACTAACAATTATTTTGATAATCAATTAGTTAGCCGATTATCTTTTTCGATTAATTGATTAACACACTAAAAACATTAATTAGACTACCTGTCATAATAAAGAGAACACAAATATTTTAGGAATCTATCAAAAACTTGTTAAAAACTAAAAATGTTATTGCCATTTATTAAGCAAATAACAAACTGAACCAACTAAATAGTCATTATTCAGACATAATATCCAAAAAAAAAAAAAAAAAAAAAAACCCTTAATAACAGTCTCTGTTGTTATTTACTGTAATTGGGCATCTGAAAAAAAGAAAAAAAAAAAGATAAAAAAAACTTTAAAGTGCTTTACTTTTTTCCCTGCCTTTCTCGTAAAACAGTAAAATTAAAAACTCATGGATAACAACAATAATTATATTGTAGCTATTGTTAAATACTACTGTGACTAAAGAGCTTACATATACTGGTGGATTAACCATTACAAAAACATGAAATGATTTTAATAATCACTAATACTGATAGTTTAGGGCAGTTGTGGCACAATACTTTCTCATAAAATACTTTAATGACATGTTGACTTTTAAATCTAACTTTTTCTGTTAGCCTTCTTGTGCTTGTTATTCCTATTAGGCGGTTTTTCCCTCAACATGGCTATAGGTATTTGGGTATTTCATTCCCCAAAGTGTCTTTGACGCAGTGAGAGTTCCCATTCAAAAGCGAACATCTCAGGTTACGCATTTAACCATGGTTCCCTGAGAAGGGGAACAAGACACTGCAACTCACTGCCATCCTTCGGTTTACCCGGCCAGGTCACCTTCATATATATAGTGCTTATACAATCACCTCTTATTGTAATTTCATTATCCTGTAAATATAGGCAATAAGAAACATCTTACATTTATATTCAATTACATGTTTAATGTGTGATCCTTTTACAGTTCTCTCATAAAATACTTTAATGACATGTTGACTTTTAAATCTAAATTTAAATTTAAACACCAGATATTTCAGCAAAATGACTATTATTACGCTGAAACTCCCTCTCTACCGCGTTCGTCTGTCTGATGTGGGTCCGCGTGCAGGCGCTCATTCAGTAAAGACTGAAGTTTAACACAGACTGTCAGGACGAACATTTATGCAAAATGGAAATGTTCGCGGGAATTTGTAACATTTACAGATAAGGATATAGCCGTAGAATGAACGTTTTGCGCTGAGGACGCACATGCATCTGTCAAAGCGCCTGATAGGGCAGGCCATTATGCTAATGCATTAGTTTGAAGCTTAAAATAAAGAAGTCTCATGTTTTGGGCAGTTTGGATCACGTACCTTTCCTGCAGAAGCTAACTCTGTTTTCTCCATTATTTTTATATGCATTTTTGTCCATAGAAATGTGTTATTCAGTGCTGTAATTTGACACCACTGTAAGAAGATTTCTGTGCACGGTGGGCAGACCCGACTAACTGATAATGAGAATCATTGTCGATGTTGTAGGCAATACATTCGAAATACATTTATTATATATTTAAAAGTGTATAAAGCAGTACATTATGGAAGTGTACTAAAATAAAGTGTATTTTACTGCACTTTTTTTCACCTGGGTAAAAATCCAGAAAAAAATTATGTTTAGTGTTCATAGCACACTTAAGTAATGCACTTTTAAAACACTGTATATTTGGTTTACTTTATCTGACTACACTTAAAATCATTTGACGTGTTAGTGCTAATTAGTGCATTTATATTAACCCTTTCCCACGTAAGTTTAAAATATTCTTGCTGACCCCCCAGCGTGAGTTTTTTTTTAAGGCGGCCGTTATTTAGAACGTATCACTTTATTGTTTCCATGGTGACGCGTCATCGCTTGTCACATAACACACCACAGCGCTGTATGACTGATGATGTGCTTTTATTTCATTTTTCCTTTTTTATTCAAAATATTCACAAATTTGTTAGCTATAGCATGAAATATCTGATAATCCAATTGTCAAACGTGCAAGTGGATGTGTTTTGTTGTTTAAACACCTTTATAACGATCGCGTTAGTTGAGCCAAATGCGTGATGGGCGCCGCCATGTTAGTTTGCGTTGCACAGAGAATCGGATCTGTTGTATTTACAACACGTGAATTCATCCACTTCTCCCGAAATACATTAAAGTAAGTGAGTCGGTGAACTGGGGAAGAATAGAGTAAACTTTAAAGTTACTTTCACAATGTGTATCTGATATGAATAAAACGTGTAGTCTAATTATAATGGAAAGGGTTGTTATTTCCGCTTCTATAGACATCATTGTGTATTATACAAACTCTAAATATATTGTTTTGTTAGTACTCATGTGTATTTAAATGTCTGAAACCTAAAATAAGCATTATTTGGTTGAAAACACTGCATATATGTGATATATGAAAGCGTTGCGCGCGTCCGTCTCTGGTTTAGCACCAGCCAAAGCGCGCACGCAGATTTGAATTTAGCAGTTGATCACGTGAGGCGCTGAACGTTCTAATCACACCGGTAACGCGTCAAAGGGTTAAGTGTACTTAAGTACCACAGGAATTTTACCTCTAATTTTACTAATTTTACCACAGGAAAATGTACTTATAACTAGTACATTAGTAACATATTTGTAATAAAATCAATGTCATTTAAACTTAGGATTACTATGTAAAAGTCTACTAAGATTGAACTAATTTTTAAAGCATTCAAAGCACACTTTTAACAAATACACTAATACAATTCCTATGTATATTTTTGAGGTAGTATACTTTATTTCAATGCACTAAAAATCTATTTAAGTAGTATTTAGTATACTTTTCCAAGTGCAGTGAAGCACTACTGAAGTACAAATATACTTTGAATCAGTGTATTTATAGTGTATAACTTTGGGACTTTTATTTAGCACCAAAATAAAGAATGTACTACAAATGAACTTGCTTGAATTTAAGTATTTTTTTAGTGCACTCAAGTATACTTTTTTTTTTCATACTTTTTTTATACTTTTGTCCAAATTACTTGAGGTTCACTAGTTCAAACAAATTAACTGTGGATTGTAAGAACTACTTCAAATAGTTGTGTGGAACCAACTGACACCATTTGAAGTAAATCCAATGTTCCAATTATCATTATTTATTATTATTATTCATTAATTTATGAATGTGGAAAATAGGCTTTCTTCTCGTTTAATGGCTATTTATTTAAAAAAAAAAAAAAAAAAAAAAACTTGCAGTCTGTGTCAATGCAAAATCACTTGTTTTAGATAGAGCCTGATTTGTGAAAACACATTTTTTTAATATTTCATTGTTTCTCACTGCTCTGTCCTCTATATCTTGTGTAATAACGACATACAGACTGTGCCGATGAATGAACTGTCTAAGCCATTAGATAAATCAGCTTTATAAGATAAAAAATCTCGATGGGCCATATAAGGCTCAAAGACTATTCTGGGGTGTGTTTCCAGAAAAAAAAGCTTTTAAAAGTCAAACTTGTTTGTAATAAGTGAAGCTGGTAATGCTGTTTTTGGAGCTGAACTTTCTATAAAATCCTCATCACAAGTACCTCACAAGTGTCAATTTTCTTCATGATAAATAATATTTATGCTATTAAATGTGCCATTTATCATTTTATTTGTAGTAGTTGTTTTTATATACAGTGGTGGTCAGAATTATTGGCACCCTTGGTAAATATGATGAAAGATGACTGTAAAAATAAATCTGCATTGTTTATCCTTTTGATCTTTAATTAATAAAATTAGCAAAAATCTAACCTTTCATTGAAGGAAAAGAATTGAAAGTGGGGGGAAAATCACATTATGAAATAAATGTTTTTCTCCAAAACACGTTGGCCACAATTATTGGCACCCCTAACATTTTTTATGAGTAAAATATCTCTGAAGTATATTCCCATTCATATTTACATTTTTTAGCACACCAGGGTGATCATGAGCATGAAATTGTCCAGCCATGACTTCCTGTTCCACAGGAGTATAAACATGAGGAAACACAAGGCCAAATTCCCTTAATCATTTATCACAATGAGAGAAAAAAAAAAGAGCTTTTTGGCAGCAAACCCACCAGATGGGTTTGGTGCACACATGGATAAAAAGTACCCCATGCCCACGGTTAAATATACTGCTGGATCTTTAATGTTGTGGGCCTATTTTTCTGCCGGAGGTCCTGAACATCTTGTTCAGATACATGGTATCATGGATTCTATCAAATACTAACAGATAAAAATCAAAACCTGACCGCTTCTGCTAGAAATCCAATAATAGGCCATGGTTGGATCTTCCATCAGGACAATGATCCAAAAACAAACATTAAAACCAACACAAAAATGTGTCACTGAGCACAAAATGAAGCTTCTGCCATGGCCGTCCCAGTCCCCTGACCTGAACCCTATAGAAAATGAGTGGAGTGAACTGAAGAGAAGAAGCACCAACATGGAGCTGGGAATCTGAAGGATCTGGAGAGATTCTGTATGAAGGAATGATCTCTGATCTCTTGTCAGGTGTTCTCCAAACTCATCAGGCATTATAGGTGAAGACTCAGATCTGTTAACTTGGCAAAAGGAGGTTGCAAAAAGTATTGAATTAAAAAGGTGCCAATAATTGTGGCCAACATGTTTTGGAGAAAAACATTTATTTCATAATGTGATTTTCATAATGAGAATGTCACTTTCAATTCTTTTCCTGCAATGAACGGTTTTGCTAATTTTATGAATTAAAGATCAAAAGGATTAACAATGCAGATTTATTTTTACAGTCATCTTTGATCATATTTACCAAGGGTGCCAATAATTCTGATCACCACTGTATTTGGTTAAACACAGTTATGCTCAATGTGTCTCTCTATAGTCTTTCTCTCAGTGATTGTGATTGCGATTGTTGCCGCTTCATTCGCTGTTCTCCTTCCTGCTCTTATTCTCTGGATGATTCGTAAAAAAGGAGTAGGTGAGTTTTTACAGTTTATTATATTATGTAACAACAGACAAAAAGTCCAAATCATCTGACTAAGTATTTACATATGAAATAAACATGTAATTTAGACAGAATTCCTCAACAAAAATAATGTTTCTATTCTACGGCTCTACAATTCTTTTAGACTCTTTGTCATCTGCATTAGAGACTGTTTGTCTGTGTGGTCATAAATGTTCCCATGCAATTATGTTTCAGATAACAGAAGAGGGACGGATGACTTTGTGGTGAGTATTGCAGGTTGATCCATGAGATATTAGTGTTTATAAGCTCTGCTCCACAGTGTATTTATACTTTGTTTTTGATCTAAAGTCACAGATAAGAATAAATATGATGGAACCAATTATGCAGTCAACATTTCCATTCATCCTACTGCCAGTGAACAATGTGATTAATCTTCAATAATTTATGTTCCCTTTAAAATTTGAACTCGTACTGCGTCAAAGACACTTTGGGGGAGTGCCTTGGCGTGATGATGTCTGAAGTAAGAATAGAAACGCGACAACGACATTGGCCTACGACAGCTCGTGACGTCACTCTAGTGCGACCGGGAGTATAAAAAAGAGCACCTGGAGTACACATCATCAGCTTTTTTTGTCTCCAGGTGACCCTTTGTTTGAAATGTGTTTAGGCGACTGTTACCATGGCATCCTCCTCTGACAAGCACTTTAGGAAGTGTGTTCCCCTGTGTCAGCGCTATCTGATACCGGACAAAACACATCCCATGTGCGTTATTTGTCTTGGTGTGGATCATGCACGTTCAGTTCTCGAGGAAGCTGTCAGATTGTGAGGGCTTTTCCATGAAAAAGCTCAGTTCACGCATGGCCCTTTTCTCAAGGGTGTCGGTCCCCGGGGGATCAGGAACTGCTGCAACTGAGGCACTTTGAACGAGGTATGTCTCTTTCTCATTCCTCTGCCGCCGACACAAGTGCTGAGCCAGATGAGGACATTCTTTCATTAGAATCATCCAATCTGGTGGATAGCGCTCTTCTGGCTTCAAGCCAGGAAAAGCAGGATGTGGCTGCGCAGGGCGAAGACATTCTTGTGGAGCCTAATTGCTGTGTCATGCAAGCCATAACCTCCAGCAGCTCATTTCTTCTCGATGCGCCAGTCTCGCCCTCTCAACTGTTCGGCACATCCATTGAGGCGGTGGTCGATGAGTTTAGAGAGGTGAGGGTGTGGTCTGCAGCTTTTAAGAAATTCATACCGCACCATTCCAGGTCCACTCCTCAAACCTCGGGGGGTCCTGGGCTGTCTGAGTCTGCAGGATATAGACAGGCCCAGAAACAGGGGGTCGCCTCTCAGGCTCCTCCTAGTTCAGCCCTTTTTGAGTCCACCTGAACCCTAAACTAAACAGTACACCAAGTGTCTGTTTCACAGCATGATAACAGACTATCGAGTGTTCTGCCCTCTTCTGGGCCGTCTTGATAATCTGTCCCTGAAGGTGGGCACAGTTGGTTGAAGCCACTGCTCATCTGGATTCATTTACACAGTGTTATTTTCTGTTGTATATTCCTTGATAACCTGTCTCTTGGGTTCAGCATGGTTGACACAATCTGGCAGCGATGTCAAGTGTTCGGCTTTTTGTCAAGCCACCTTGGTAAACTGTCATTGAATTGAGTGTGTTTGGCCTCCCCTCACTATGGAGAGTCTTTCTGCTGAGGCCACCACTTTTCATAGTTTTCTGTCTCTCACCTCTCCTGAGATTGCAGGAGTGGAAATAGATCCCCCTCATATAGTGACAAGGCGATGAAACTATATAATGGTATATAACCAGACCTGAGCTCCGCTCCGTTCTTGGGTATGAGCTAAGGTTTTTGTTCTAAGGGAAGAGTGTCACTGACAGCTGTGCTGACCTGGTGAGGAAATTGGCTTCCGGTACTTTTTCTGTTAGCCTTCTTGTGCTTGTTATTCCTATTAGGTGGTTTTTCCCTCAACATGGTGGAATGGGTATTTCATTCCCCAAAGTGTCTTTGACGCAGTGAGAGTTCCCATTCAAAAGGGAACAGCTCAGGTTACGCATGTAACCATGGTTCCCTGAGAAGGGGAACGAGACACTGCGTCTCACTGCCATGATTCAGTTTACCCGGCCAGGTCACCTTCAGACAAATGCTGATGACATGTACTCCAGGTGCTCCTTTTATACTCTCGGTCGCACCAGTGTGACGTCATGGGCTGTCGCAGGCCAATGTCTTTGTTGCGTTTCTATTCTTACTTCAGACATCGTCACATCAAGGCACTCCCCAAAGTGTCTTTGACGCAGTGTCTCGTTCCTCTTCTCAGGGAACCATGGTTACATGCGTAACCTGAGATGTTTTACAACAGGATCTGTAATCATTACCTCATGTCTGTATAATAGATTTTCACAAAACTTGTAGATGAAGTTGTCACATGAATCTCGTTTTACACATATTTTACCGTAAATCTTTACATCACCTGTGTAAATTAATGGTGATGGAACGGCCTTTATTAGCTTTGTTTGTCATTTTTTCATTGATGTTTAGGAGCAGACAGATGATCATGTGACTTATACTGAGGTCGCTGTGTACAGTAAAAACCAAGACAAAAAGAACAAGGTGAGAAACACTTCCTTGATGTTGTCTAGCTTCTCTCAACATGATTGTTTGTATTTTCTTCTTATATATGCAGTTCTTCTAAATGTATGTCATGAATTCAGTTCAAACATCAAGCTGTAATAATTGTGTGTTGAAACAATAACTGTGATGTTCATTCAGGTTCATTGTGATGATAACGTGATTTATGCTTCCATCAGAGGAGCGACAGCTGGAGCTCAGGAAAACTGCAGTGAACTTTATGCCTCTGTGAACTAGAACCATCACAAATCAGTCAAATAATTATACAAAAACCACATGAGCAGAGGAATATGAATCTAATATAGTCGACTTCTAATGGTTTCATTATAAATACTTTTACATGTTAACAAACAAGCTCTGATTTATTTGCAGTTATTGGTTATTTTGGTCAGTTCAGCATGTTTTTTTTTTGTTTTTTTGTATAGTTTCTGTCTGCTTGTTGATCAGTTTGTTGATCAGTTAATGTATCTTTATTATTAATTCAGGGTCTGCAGGATAGAAAATAGAGGACAGTTTTACTCTCTATGTCAAATGTGTATTTGGTGAAATATATTTTCCATCATTACACATATTTTCTTGTGTAGACTCAGTAGACGTGATATATGTAGCACCTCCTTCAGATCACCAGGGTGGATGCCCAGGTGAGTCTTACAAAAGGAAAACGTAGGCCAGTATTCTAGATTCGTAGAGAGCAGCAGTGAGAGATCAAATAAACAGACAGACAACAAAGGTAAGTTCAAATTATGTTGAGAAATTTATATTAAGGAAAATATGATTTATGAAATGAATTAAAGAGTTGTTTCTCTTTCAGGAAAAAAAAAAAGAAGATAAATGGAATAAAAATGAAAACACTGAGTATCAATAAATGCAAGAAAAAAATTGTCAAAAAGAACTTTGTTTCTGAATTTCTTTTTTTGTTTTTAAATTGTTTATCTCTTTAATCTTTAATCTTTAATCCCTTTGTAAATTTAGATTTTTAATATAACTAGTTTGATTCCCTAGTTTTATTTTTTCTCTATTTATCTTTTAGCGTTCTTGTTCTAATTATTTATTTAAACTAATTTTAGGGTTTAGGTTTCTTAATTTAAATCTACAATGGTTTAATTACACTCGTTTATGTGCCCAGTAGCTTTAAATTTATTTTTGAGATTCAAATCAGCAGTTCAAAAGAAAAAAAAAAAAGAAAAATACACCTTAAATAACAGAAATACCTGAAGTTTCCATTTTTTCAGACAATAAAACCCTTTATCTTCACACTAAAAAAATTCAATGAAACAAGCAATAAAAGAACACAAATCAGTCTTAAATAAAAGTAAACAGTTCAATTTTCAAAGGACTCAAAAGTGTACCTTCAGTCTCTGGATTCAAAAGGAAAAAAAAAAAAAACGATCGTCAATACCTGAGTGTGAGACGTTGAGACATTTCAGGCCTACCATCAAGTGAAGCGGAAAGAACAAACTGTCGATTGAGAAGAGAGTCCAACATCAATTTGTCGTCCAGCACAGCTTTTTTCCTCTATCTGGGGAAAACTATGCAGTGAGTCTGCCGAAATCTTCAATGTCGTCACTCCAAATCAAAATTCACCTGGGGGCTCGCCATCCTGTTCCACGCGGCGATGAATTCAATCAACGTCATCGCCGTTTTCATGCCGAAAACACTCAAAAATTAACTCAAAATCATTTCATTCACTCCTTCAAGTGTACTAATGTAGGGAATAGTTTAAGAGGGTATACAGGGCGGTTTCAGATACAGTATTTTATTTCAGTGTTCCCGCCATATATAGATGGAAGACAGCCTGTCTGAGAACCATTAACCTCATTCACTTCTGGTAGGATGGAACCGATTCTAAATAATATCAACATATTAATTCCATTACTTCAACATTCTGAGACCTCAGATGATTCATAAACATTTGTATACCTGATAAGTTTTCATACATAACATTTTGTACAGTTTGGATGCTGTCAATAGATATTTTACATTTTAATGTATGTACCAACGGTTCTTTGGGGTTCCAAATACGATACAACTATAAAAAAAATGATACAAAATGTTACGGATGAAGACAAAACTAGCATTAAAATAAGCTAAAACAACAAAAAGATTTTAATTTGCCCCTCCCTCCAAAACGTATGGACAACCTGGATATATGAGGTATCCTAACTTTAAAATTGGGATTTTCTAGACCTGGTAATGCAATTAATCTTTCTAGTTATGCCAAGTTCTAAGCTTTCTTCATGAATTTTTATGCCACCTAACACCCCGTTCAGTTCCGGGTGTTGGAGACAATAGCTGCGTCCGAAATCGAATACTACTCTACTATATACTACGCGAAAAACAGTATGTGAACAGAGTAGTATGTCCGAATTCATAGTATTCGAAAAACAGTAGGCGAAAAGTACCCCGATGGCTTACTACCTCCGGCGAGATTCTGAAGTGCGCATTCGATGGACACTTTACTATCCCATGAGTCCACGGGAGAGGATTTGTGAATGGAGTTGAAGGGACGTAACTGACGCTAGTAGGTCATGTGACGGTAAAAACATAGCGGATGTAGTACATCCGAATTCATTCATACTACATTCGTACTATATAGAACGTACTTTTTCAACGGTCGTGAAGTACATTTAAATTCAAATGTAGTACCTACTCTACAGTACACAATTTCAGACGCAGCCAATGTGTTTGTTAGCACTGGGCCCACTCAAGTTCCCGCGCCCATGCAACTATTAAATGACCACTTTGAAACAGATCCTCTTGCTAATTCGCCCAAGGGACTGGTTCTTCTCTCTGGATCTGAAAGACGCTAACTGTCACATCCAGATAGCCCCCCGCCACAGGCGCTTCTTGAGATTTGCCTTTGAGGGAGTGGCATATCGATATATGGTCCTGCCGTTCGGGCTGTCTCTAGCCCCACGTACTTTCATGAAGTGCATGGATGCGGCTCTCTCCCCTTTGAGACAGATGGGAATCCACATTCTGAATTACCTCAATGACTGGCTTGTTTTAGCCCAGTCAGAGGCCGAGCTAATGTCCCACAGAACCTTCCTCTTCAGCCACTTAGAGTGCTTGGGGCTCAGGGTCAATTATGCCAAAAGCTCGATGATTCCCAGCCAGTGAATCTCATATCTGGGGGCTGTCTTCGACTCAACCCAAATAAGAGCTGTAGCCTGTGTAGAACGTGTCCTGGCTATACAGCAGCTGACGACCGCCTTCACGATTGGTGCGTCCTTCGCATGAGGCCCCTTCAGCACTTGCTAAAACCCCTGGTTCTGTCCCAAGCTTGGCGTCACGGACACCTTTGTATCAAAGTGGATCAAGCCTGCGTCGCAGCCCTTGCCCCTTGGAAGGACCCTTTGGGTTCGAACAGTGCGTACCCCTGGGGATGATGCACAAAAGGAAGGTCATCTTCACAGATGCGGCCTTTCCTCCCCACATCTATTCAAGATGGCAAAGAGCCTACTGGAGTGGGCACATTGCCACCTGCGCTCTCTAACAGCAGCGCACGTGCCGGGCAAACTGAACCAGGGAGCGGACATACTGTCCAGAGAATGACAGTTCAGAGAATATGGGAGATCTTCAGGGAGGCAGAGGTTGACCTCTTCGCCTCAGAAGACAACTCTCACTGCCGAATCTATTTTTCGAATGAAGGGGATGCGCTGGCCCACGATTGGCCCAGCCTTCTCCTTTATGCTTTCCCCCTAATCGCCCTGATCCCTCAGGTTATCAGGCGAAAAAGGAACAGAAACACAAGGTCCTTCTAGTGGCCCCACTCTCGAGAAACCAACTCTGGTTCTCAGAGATGTCTCAGCTGCTCACGGCAGCCCCGTGGCCCATTCCCCTGAGAAGGGACCTCCTCTCTCAGGCGAACATGATGATATGGCACCCACAGCCCGAGCTGTGGGCCCTACACTTATGGCCTCTCGATGGGAGCCTATGAACCTCCCAGAGGGTGTCTTAAATACCATTTCTCAGGCTAGAGCCCCGTCCACAAGATGCCTCTATGCTCTCAAATGGTCAGGCTTCACCGCTTGGTGCACAAACCGCGGTGAAGATCCACCCACATGTGACATATCTTTGATATTGTCCTTCCTTCAAGAGCTGTTGGATAAGGGTCGCATCCCCTCCACTCTTAAGGTCTATGTGGCGGCTATAGCAGCCTTTCATGCTCCTATAGATGGGATATCGGTTGGCAGGAACAACCTTGTTGTTCGATTTTTAAAAGGGTCTAGGAGGTTGAATCCCCCTTGCCCTTTTACTATCCCTACATGGGATCTGTCTACGGTTCTGAGGGCGCTTAAAGCTCCCCCTTTGAACCCCTGCAATCCGCCAATATTCGACCCCTATCGCTCAAAACCGCTCTGCTATTTGCTTTGGCATCGGTTAAGCGAGTTGGAGATTTGCAAGCGCTCTCTGTGAGCCCCTCCTGCCTTGAAGTTGGGTCTAACGACTCTAAGGTCATCCTGAAACCTAGACATGGTTACGTACCTAAGGTGCTTTCTACTCCATTCAGAGCACAAGTAATCACGCTCTCTGCGCTCCCTCCCTCACAGGAGGACCAGGAGCTAAATCTGCTCTGTCCTGTCAGGGCGTTAAATAATCTATATTGACCACTACACCTCCTTTAGGCAGTCGAAGCAGATCATTGTATGCTTTGGTGGCTACACCAAGGGGCTTTTGGTCACAAAGCAAAAAGACTATCCCGTTGGATAGTTGACGCAATAGCTCTTGCATACTCCTCCTTGGGCCTTCAATGCCCCATCGGGGTCAGAGCACATTCCACGAGAGGCATGGACTCATCATGGGCGTGGTCCAGTGGTGTGTCCATTGGAGAAATTTGTGCGGCGGCCGGCTGGTCCCCGCCACCCACCTTTGTCAGGTTTTACAACGTGGACATCCCTGCTTTGCAGGTTCAGGTCCTTTCTGCTTAAACGTCTCTCTGAGCCCAACGCTCCGGGAACCATATTCCCGCCCTAAGGCTGGATTTAATCCTTGCTGGGTCTGACTATGTCTCGAACCCGCTGAAATTCCCACGTCTGGGCTTAGCTTCCTGCACGCTCTCTGCCCTATCTAGTTCCGAGGCTGTGCGAAGCTCTAGAACGATTATATGAGGCCGGGCTCAACCTCTGTGAGTTATCCTGTTTTTTTTGCCTTTTCTTGACCCCGATAAAATCCGGGTTTCTGGCTATGGCCTGCTTCATTGTAGTTGATCTACGGGGCCCCCTTCTGGACGTCTCGGACAATTACTTATAGGTCGTTCATCTACCATAGCACGGTGTGATTGAATAGGTTCCCCACCATGTCTAGCAACGCAGTACAAGTAAAGTATCGAAAGAGAACGTACTTGGTTACTGACGTAACCTCGGTTCCCTGAGATATGGGAACGAGTACTGCGTAGCTAACCGTGCAATGACACTGCACGGCTCTGTCGTCGCTTCAGTTGATATGAACTGGTGATCCTCTGCCGAGCGCCTGCTTATATAGCCAGATGCCCCGCCCAATTTGGCGGGCTCTGGCGCACTACTCCGCCATAGGCTTGCGCAGCTCCGCCGCACCGTCATTGGTTCATTTTCTGTTCATTTTTTGAACCAATGGCAGTGCAGGTGCACTGCTGTAATTGAAAAAAGGCTTCAGTAATCGGAGAAAAGGAGTTTTCCCCACCGCGTCTAGCGGCGCAGTACTCGTTCCCGTATCTCAGGGAAACGTACTTGGTTATGTTAGTAACAGTTCAACATATACCCTATTGTGGCTGCAGTGTGTCATGTAACAAGCAATGATGCATCACCATGGAAACAATAAAGTGATACGTTCTAAATAATGCTCGCCTTGAAAAACTCACGCTGGGGGCTCAGCCAGAATATTTTAAACTTACGTGTGAAAGGGTTACAATAGTAACGTGTAAAGGCAGACTAACAGATTAATGGAAAAAATATTCGTAGCAAAATATTTTTGAAATTCTATTCCAATTTGTAAAAGTGATGATTTAATAATCTTAAATAATCTTAAATGTCTCACTGCTATGGTGGAGCCATTGCTTAGCCTACATCTGGACTTTACTAGAGCACCTCAGTAATTTTAGAAGAATGCTCAGTGATTTGATTCTGGAACCGGGCCTGCGTCAATGTTCTCAGTTCTGTTCCCTTTTTCTCCTGGTTTGTTTTATTTTGGTTGCTGTTAATAAATACATTTCACCTGCACTTGAATCTTGTTTTCTGTTGTCTGTGAGAGCACCAGATGTTATAATTCCATAATCACCATTATCATAATCATTTGCAGAGATACAACAAATGACTTTTATATGTTCACTCATTATTTTATGCTTAGGCAGTGATTCCCTTTATTCTTTTAATTGTTCAGTTGCTGTTTAGTTTTTTGTCAATGCATCTTTGAAAATAGCAATCATGAGTCTTATGGTCCCTCTCCAGGTGAGATTCAGAGCAAATATAACTGGTAACAGTGTGAAGGTCAGACAGAAAACAGAAACACTGATATATCAACATTAATTCATGAAGAGAATATGATGCCGATTCAACACTTATCTATCATGAACTCTGTGATACAGTGTCAGTGAAATGCAGCTGTATCATAGTGTCAGGCTAAACACTCGTCAGATAGGAAGAGGTTAACAACCACAGGAGGGGCTAATAGTGTTTAAAGATAGAGCTGTAACTATATTTAATGAAGAGAAAGACTCCAGAAACAGAAAATGGCTGATAAGTGTGATTTGTGTCTGCTGGGACTGATCATTCTCTGCTCACTTGTCACAGGTAAAGGAATATGTTTATGATCTATAATACATCATAAATGATCTGTATGAACATATATTCAAAAACTGATCAGTTTTTTATATTATTCTGACATAGTGTTTAGTAAAGAGTTTAAACATAGGCTACTCAGTGTTATCTTGTTGAAATTCATGTCATGGCGTTAATTCCTGAATGCATTGTCATAAACGTCATTAAAAAATCTTTAATTTGATTTTTTTCTGCAGTTTCTACCTAAGTAAAAATTATATTAATTAGAAATTTCCATTACTTTTTTTTTTTTTTTTTTTTTTTTTTTTTTTTATAGATTTTATTCATTTTAATGACTTTTCAAGCTCTAGAAATCACACTTTTTATATTCTCTCATATATCCAGGTTTTCCAAGCTTGTGGGAACCCTCGGTCTTAAATAAAATGACAGTTGTTTAGAGAACGAATTAAAATAAGAAGTACGGTGTCAGTTTACATCTTGATTTTGAGCTGTTTTGCCTCATTTTAAAACACATTTGTCTTGTTTTACACCATTTTAAGTCATCCTGAGGCAGAACCACTGCAGTTTATCCCACAATGGAGTTGGAGGTTACAGCACATTGCACATATATTTGTTTTACCATTATTTCATTTGAGATGTACTGTATATTTACCTGCTACTGCTTTCTCAGAGTGGTTTGGATTGGATCTTCTTTATTTCTAGATTTTAATGGCATGCAGGAAACTGCTAAAAGAAAGAAGTGAAACTAACAGTAATGCTCTCGTGTGCAAACCTATAGCCTATAAACTGTGTTCAGACCAAATGTGGGTTGACAGTATGGTTTACAATATGCACTTCTCGCACTGAAGAACATGTTTTTAGAGGAAAGGTTTGACCTGATGTGGAGGTTACAGAATGACTAGCTGTTATTTTTAAACACTTCACTATAAGTTGCTCTCGATGGACAGTTCCTATTACAGTAAAAGTGTACTTTTTGAGCATCAGTGAATAAGAATTTGAGTGGATATTAATAAGAGAGCTGTGAAGCAACACCTCCATTATGCACTGGCACAGTGTCACTATATATCAAGGATTTAAACACTCAGTCGGTCAGATCTGAAGAAGTTAACAAACACAGGAGGGGCTAATGATGTTTAAAGATAGAGCTGTAACTATATAAAGAAGAGAAAGAATGACAGAAACAGAAAATGCCTGATAAGTGTTATTTGTGTCTGCTGGGATTGATCATTCTCTCTTCACTTCTCACAGGTAAAAAAACAGTTTATTCTGGAGAGAGTGTTGTTTGCATTAAGTGAGAAAAAGGTTTTGAATCTTCTGCTTTTTATACTGGTATGATTTATGTCTTCATTTATTAATAATGAATGTACTATGTTTCAGGTACCAGTAGAGTCGATGATGCTCATGTGTTCATCAGTTCTGGTGAAAATGTCAGTCTGCCCTGTCATAATGCTCTTTCTGACTGCAACTCAACTACATGGATCTATGGCACATCCAGGCATTCAGAGGCAGCTGAACTGATTTTTTTAGGGATAAAGAATGAAGACACAGGGAGACATGAGAGACTGAGTCTGGGGTCTGACTGCTCTCTGAACATCAAGAACATCACAGAAGAAGATTATGGACTTTACACCTGCCGACAATATGTGAATAGTCAAAAACAAGGAACCGATGCACATGTTTATCTGCATGTTCTTCATGGTCAGTGTTTCTGTTTATAATTGTCATTCTTCAGTATGATCCAGCTGAACTAACATTCATCCTTTACAGCTCAAGATGATTCAACGACAGCAGTGATTCCAGTCCACATCACAAACTCTCAGGATTCTTCAACTATAAACACACACATATCTAAAGGTACATCATCACTTCTCACCTCAGTGCTTTGCAGTGCATAAAGCTAGAGTTCTTGTGTGTTAACCAATTGTCATATACAGTATGAATCATCTGAACTAACATTCACACTTTACAGCTCAAGATGATTCAATGACAGCAGTGAATCGAGTTCACATCACAGTCTTAACAATAAACACACCAGAAACTTCTAGACAAGGTACAGTTAAAATAATGAACTTTCACTGTTATGAGTTTTACTGAATCTTCTCTTGTCCATGTTACTTAAATGCATGAAATCACTTGAACTTTATTTAAAAGAGTTGTTTCAATTAAATAAAGTGTCTTGTCATCCTTACTTAACAAGTGTTGTTCTATCAAAGTAACACTGGTGAGTAAAACTGATAAACACAATGCAGGATGTCCCTTTATGCACACCATAGTTCAGTTGCTAAAGCTTCACCTTCCATGCCTACTCATTATCACCAGCATTTCCATCTTGTCCGTGTTGTCTTCAGTTGCTCATATCAACTATGGCAGGGGTGTCCAATCCTGTTCCTGGAGATCTACCTTCCAGCAGAGTTCAGATCCATCCCTGATCAAACACATCTGTCTGTAATTAATAAGTGCTCTTGAAGATCTTAATGAGCTGCTTCAGGTGTGTTTGATCCTGAACTTTGCAGGAAGGTAGATCTCCAGGAACAGGATTGGACACCCCTGCCATAGTTGATATGAGCAACTGAAGACAACACGGACAAGATGGAAATGCTGGTGATAATGAGTAGGCATGGAAGGTGAAGCTTTTTCACAGTCTATATTGATTGAACTTTTCAATTTACTTAACTTTACTTCAGTTGTTTGATGACTATGGTGTTCCCTTTCGATACGGTTCACTCGCATTGCATCAGTTTTTTTCTCTGAATACTGAACCTGATTGGTTCACATCTGTGCACCTGCTCTGACAAATGGCTTTTTAGCCCGCCAAAATGGGCGGGCCGACTGCTTATTTAAGTCGTGCTGAAAGCAATTTTCGTCTGACTTTTTCACCTTCAAGCGCAAAGATTGACCCTCCTACATGAGTCAAATAGGCTCAAATAGACTATTCTCATTAGTGAAATATTTAAAATCAGAATAGTCTATTAAAGCCACGACCCATGTAGGAGGTCAATTCTAGGAATTATAGGGATTAATAATGTCATTCAGGACAAACTGAAGGTTTATGGGCAGCAGCTCACTGTGTTTAACTCTCATATGAACAAGGCATAAATGATATAGTAACACCTCTCTTCTCAACTACTGCCACTGTAAACTGTGATGATGAAACATAAACTGCATGTCATGATCAAGTATGAAAATATGATGTTAATGTCCTACAGATGAAGCATCTGAACATTCATCTTCTGCAGTGGATTTAACAACACTGATTCCAGTCAGCAGCTCACACTCTGAGAAGAAATCAAGCCAAAAGACAGCAGCAGGTTCATGATCACATGATCACTGTCACACATCATCAGTCTCTCACTTGCACTGGCTCTTAAAAACTGGTTTATCATCACAAAATGTATCTACAAAAAGAAGCTCTTTAATCAGATTTGTCAGTGAGTCTATGACAGTGAACAGATGTGCAGTGAACAAAATTCAAAATGTCTTAGGGTGACACTGTTAGGAGCTGCTTTTGTCTCTTTCCTCGTATATATGTGAATAATAGAACTGAGTTTTTGATCTTAAAATGATTCAAATCATACTGAGCATTTATTAAACACACAAGTTATCCCATGTTAGGCTACCTTCAGACTGTCAGTCCAAATTCGATTTTTCTGCACATCCGATTGAAATCCGATCGCACTCTGGAAATTTCAGACGGCTCTGATTGGAATTTGCGTGGTTTATGTGACTTTCTCATGCCACGTAAAACATAAATGTCAGACATTGTTACAGGAAACATGCTGAAAGTCCCAATAGAAACAAGGTTGTCTTGTTGCAAGTGCCAGACGAGCAGACAATGACAATATAACGGAAACATGTTTTGAAACCGGTGGAGATGACAGTATGGAATAAACCCGCTCATACCAGCCCGTTTTTGCTGCTGCCTCATAAAATGCAATAGTTCAGCGTAGCGGCTACATAATATCATGTTGTAAATTAGACAACATCTGTATTGCAAACCGCTCCATTTTGTGGTTGTGGTTGTAGTTTTTGGCGTGTACCTACGAATGCATCATCATTGCCATAGAAACCAATGCAGATATTCTGGAAAATGAAAGCGCGGCATGGACACACAAATCGGATCTGAACAATTGCGATACAGAGTGTGGACGTCAATTTGGACTGACAGTCTGAACGTAGCCTTAGTGTGAACAGCTTTCAGCAAAATAACTGAGGATTGCATTGAAATGCAGCTGCTCTGGACTACATCAGTAGTTTGTTAAAAAAAAATGTCTTCATTGTGTTCATGCATTAAAATATCATTTTTGCATTTCCATTTTGTTTTTAATTGTTGTAGCATCAACTACAGCACCAGCACTGATTCCAGATGTCACTCAAAACCCTCTGAAACAAGGTGTGTATGTCCATCTTCCTCATTGCAGTGGCTGTTTTCACACTCTGGAGCTTTTCTAGAATCAGTATCTGAATATAATAAATCATCTCTGAGTTGTTTGAGCAGCTGATCGATAAACTTTGACTCAAGCCATGTTTAATTTGTAATATACATCACTTACTAATGTCATTCTCTTGTGCATCAACTACAATGCTTAAACATGAAAACTAAAACTGTTATGTGAAAAGTAACTCTATGAAATATCATTCTTATCCAGACAATCTTAAACAATCATGTCTATGTCAATGTCATTTCGTGAACATATGAGTACAGTCTGTTAGTGTTTTAGCTCATATAAACAACTCTCTGGAAAACTAGATACTGATTGGTCAATTGTGGGATTCAGCCATCAGATATTTCCTAATATTCACTGTTGTCCATGGCAACACTGTATATCAGACTGTATATCTGCCCTGTATGATTAGGTGCGGTGTGGGGGCGGGGTTTAGTGATAGGGACCAATCAGGTTGCAGCCTCATTTGGGGGTGGGGGGATTGTTGTGGAAATGACTTCATCAGAGTGTTATTATTACTGTTGCAGTGTTTGTGTTGTTGCTTGGCCAATTGTTTTGTACATTGTAATTTGACTATTTTTAGTGGAAGCTTTAAGAAAATAAACACTTTATAGCTGGTGAACTATGAAGTGACAGCAGTATCTCAGAGGACCATCACAGCTGTAATAAACATACTGAACTTTCTATAAAATCCTCATCACAAGTACCTCACAAGTGTCAATTTTCTTCATGATAAATAATAATAATTATGCTATTAAATGTGCCATTTACCATTTTATTTGTATAAGTTGTTTTTATATATTTGGTTAAACAGTAATGCTCAATGTATCTCTCTATCGTCTCTCTCTCTCAGTGATTGTGATTGCGATTGTTGCCGCTTCATTCGTTGTTCTCCTTCTTGCTCTTATTCTCTGGATGATTCATGAAAAAAGAGCTGGTGAGTTTTAAGAGTTTCTCATATTATGTAACAACAGACAAAAAGTCCAAAACATCTGACTAAGTATTTACAGATAAAATAAACGTGTAATTTATACAGAATTCCTCTTAGACAGAGTTTAATGTTCATATTCAACCGCATTATAATTCTTCTAGACACCGATTGTCATCTGCATTAGAGACTGTTTGTCTGTTTGATCATAAATATTCTCATGACATTGTTTCAGATGACAGAAGAGGGACGGATGACTTTGTGGTGAGTATTGCAGGTTGATCCATGAGATATTAGTGTTTATAAGCTCTGCTCAACAGTTGATTTGTACTTTGTTTCTGCTCTAAAGTCACAGATAAGAATAAATAAGATGGAACCAATTATGCAGTCAACATTTCCATTCATCCTACTGCCAGTGAATAATATGATCATATTCAATAATTTATGTTTTCTTTTGTGTTTATATTTCAGTTACTGTTATAATTTTCCTGTAACATCATGTAATGTTACAACAGGATCTGTCATCATAACCTCATGTCTGTATAATAGATTTTTACAAAACTTACAGATGAAGTTGTCACATGACGCTTATTTTACACATATTTTACCTGAAACATTTACAGCGCCTGTATAAAATAGTAGCGATGGAACAACCTTTAATAGCTTGGTTTGTCATTTTTTCATTGATGTTTAGGAGCAGACAGATGATCATGTGACTTATACTGAGGTCACTGTGTACAGGAAAAACCAAGACAAAAAGAATAAGGTGAGAAACACTTCCTTGAAGTTCTCCAGCTTCTCTCAATATGATAGTTTGTGTTTTCTTCTTATATGCAGTTCTTCATGAATTGAGTGCAAACATCATGCTGTGATAATTGTGTGTTGAAACAATAACTGTGATGTTCATTCTGGTTCGCTGTGGTGATAAAGTGACTTATTCTTCCATCAGAGGAGCAAAAGCTGGATCTCAGGAAAACTGCAGTGAACTTTATGCCTCTGAACAAGATCCATCAAATAATTATACAAAAACCACATGAGCAGAAGAATATGAACTTTGTATAGTTGACTTCTAATGGTTTTATTCATTGTGTATACTTTCAATATCTTTTACATGTTAAGAAACAAACCCAAGTGGAGCTCTGATTTATTTGTAGTTATTATTGGTTATTTTGGTCAGTTTGATGTTTTATAGTTTCTGTCTGCTTGTTGGTCAGTCAATTCTAATGCCTTTATTATTAATTCAGGGTCTGCAGGATAGAAAATAAAGCACTTTTTTTTTCACTTTTTTTTCAAGTTTTACTGACATAGATGATTCTCATTAAATCATGTATTTTCTCGAGCAGCTAATGAACTGTCAGCTTGCATTAAGAACAGGCAAAGCATGATGATGTAAGCGTTTATCACAGTATGACAGGAATGATAATTTGGTGTTTGAACCGTTTGAGCAGCTGTTTTCAGCAATGCTTGTAGTATTATATTATATTTGTCAATAAGAAAATAGCCTGTCAAACATGTGTATTTATAGTGATGTGCAAATACAAAGGTCAAAGTGAGTGAAAACGCAGATGAGTTTAAATCCACTTACCTTGTTTTTGTTTAGTCTGTACTTCTCACCATCAAAAGGCAGTAGGTGCATAAATACACACCCTTACACTTATACACTTACACTTACTCAAGAATGCATGATTATATGGTGTCATGGCTTTGCAATCAAAAAATTTCGTTATAATGGAAGTCAATGGGGCAAAAACAGCCACGAATAGTAAATGAGAGAGAAAAAATTAAAATCTGATGCTGCACAAAAACTAACAATGCATCGAAACCAATGTTGTTACTAATCTTTCACATGTCCAAGACTGTGATAAAAGGTAAATAAATATCCAGTCCACAATCACTTTTTATATTGAAAATAAGTCATTTTGTGTGTTTTTTCCCCCAAATCAGTGACATCATTTATAAACTTGTCAATAAAAGAGTAAAAATCCTGGATTTTTTTTTAAACATTTAGTAATTTTGATCAGGACTCAAGATTTTTTTTTGATCAAAAAAAAAAAAAAATAATAATAATTATCTGATACATTTCTACAGCAGTTTAATTTAGTGGATGTTTTCATCCACGAACATAACGAAAGGGTAGTAAATTTGCCCACAGTGTATTTTTGAGGTTTTGAAAATTTTCAAAGCATTTTCCCAAAATATGTATCAAAATAAGATTTGTCACCAAAAATCATTCCATTTGCTGAAACACAGAGAAAGTTGTGGCCAAATTAAGACTCAAAAGCAGGTGTGTTGAGCAGGGCTGGAGCTGAACTCTACAGGAAGGTAGATTTCGAGGAACAGGGTTGGGCAGCCCTGGCCTATACCATTCAGTTAAGAAATGATAAATCGGCCCCGATATCTATCAAGTACTCTTTTGAGTTATTATTATATCTTAGGGATCGGTAACTGACATAATTTTTTGAATAATAGAAACCACAGTTCCCTTTCGATACTTCACTCGTACTGCGTATGGGAAAAACTCCTTTTTTCCTCGATGCTGAAGCCTTTTTCAATAACGCAGTGTAACTGCACGGCCATTGGTTCAAACTGGAAAACTTTTTGAACCAATGACGGCGCGGCGTAGCTGCGCGAGCCTATGGCAATGCGGCGCGCCGAAGCCCGCCAAAATGGGCGGGGCGACGGGCTATATAAGCGAGCGTTTCGCCATAGGATTTCAGTTCTCTCTCCTTCAGCGACAACAACGCATCTCTTCGCTGGATCGTCAAGCTGAACGCCTTCGCCTGCTTGAACGAGCTCTCCGCCGTCGAAGAGGCACTGCAGTGCACCAGCTGAGATCGCCGAACACTTCCAGCGCCGGCGCCCTCTCAGACTGCCGCCCGCTTCCCGCTTCCGGCCGCTTTCTCAGCGCGTCTCCTGCCGCCATCCGGCGCATCTAAGAGCACTTTTCCGCGGTCAAAGATGTGGGCTGTCACCATATCAGATTTTTTACACAATGAGGCCAAAAGAATTTACGGTAATGATATAATGCGGTATCTATAGAAACCTTGAACAAAAAACTACTGTTATCAGTCAAATTTATCTTTACTTTTTATTTTGAGTGTTTCTTTCTTTTTTTTAGCCAATGAATCACATCATTCTCGTACAACAATTACAATAACCGAGACTCTGACTTTCTCTGGCCTATTTAACACTGCCTAGGAAATAATCAGGAGAGAGAAAATACTGTCAAGTTCAACAGGATTATGAATAATCTTTAACAACACAACTAATACCTTAAGCTGTTAAGCTTCACCATGAAGCACCAATGACACCAAAATTGAAAACAATCAATAAAACTATAATAATTAAAAACTATAAATTAATACTTGAATCCAACCAAGTGTCACAGTTCCCGTGTTTCCCGGACTCCATTTCCCTTCATCCTCTTGTTTCCACACCTGCACTCACTTCCTCGTCATCTCCCCATCATCACTGATCACCTGCACCTGGACCTCATCATCTTCACTCCCTATATTATGGACACTTTCCCTGCACTCCTTGTCTGTCCTATTGTTAGTCTAACGTGTACTGGTTGTATGTTTGCTCTTTCATTCAGTAAAATACCCTTTATTGTGGATTTCCGCGTATTGCCTCATCTCTACCGCAACCAACCGTAACACCAAGGAGAGTGGGACTTTTTATTTATTCATTTTAATTATAGGTATTACTATTGATGAGCATATTAGTAGATTGGCCATACCTTGATAGCCATCAGTCCCAGTCTAAAGCTATTCCTTCTAACCCAGGCTGCTTATCCTTTTTTGAAATAAGGCCTGTTGCAATCTAAGAGTATATGTCAATTAAAGATAACCATTTATTGCAGGTCTGTGGCTCTCCTTGGAGCCAGTATATGGTGATAGATTTTTTTTTTTTTTTGGCTTTTAGATTATCATAAAAAATAAGAACTGTGTTTAACAAAAATCTTATTGGGTTTTTGTTGGTGATGCTAACTGCCAGTTGGCCTTCAAATTTATGTCATACTTCCACCCCTCTACTGACATGAAATAAAGTGTTTTCAGCAGCTCTGTTAATATTGATGAGCCTCAGACTATCAACATATTTGAGTCAGGATATTATTTGATTGACAACTTTTGACATTTAATCCAGAAGCAAAGAGAATGAATTTCTTGTGAAAGAGCACTGAGAATTTGTGTATGCAGGACAGTTTGAGTGTGCACACTCAATATATGAGCGAGAGGAGAAGCAGTTCATAAGAGCACCGTAGGCCCATATTTGACAGCGTGTGTAACCCCTCCTGTTCGAACCACGCGCTCTAAGTGGGACTCGAACCTGGGTCCACCGGCACTGGCTCTCCTTGGAGCCAGTTTATGGTGATAGATTTTTTTGCAGTTATGAAGAGTATTTGAAGTAAATATTTTCCCTCTTTAGATTTCACATCTTTTATACTGGCCCCAAGAACAGCCACCATGGGGTCTTTATTTAATTGTATGACTAATGTTTTCTCTGCAGTATCAAATACCTCATTCCAAAAACCAATTAGTTCAGGGC
Organism: Hypophthalmichthys molitrix; assembly: GCA_037950675.1. Lineage (NCBI taxonomy): Eukaryota > Metazoa > Chordata > Actinopteri > Cypriniformes > Xenocyprididae > Hypophthalmichthys > Hypophthalmichthys molitrix. The sequence continues at coordinate 5,892,508 of CM075494.1, forward strand.
AAGTCCAAAATATATGTGTGTGATTGGCCAGAGCCTCCCCACAGTCTCTCCAGCAATAAGCCGTTTGGTTGAGATTCATCTTGAATACCACTACTGGTGTTCTGAAAAATCAGATTGAGCATTTACAGCTGAATTATCTCCAGTTAACTAAATTCGTTACTTTATGCCAGTCAATAAAAATGTTTGAAGATATTGGTAAAAATCAGCTCTTGGTAAACCAAACCGTAATTCCAGCTGTTCAAAGGTTTTCAATATGTAACCAGCTAACAGTTGATGAATAAAACTTCAATTGTACAATCTCCCCCTCTGAAAACCTGAATATTTTATATATTTCTTTAAATATGTAATATTTGACAGGGCAAAGTCCACAGTAATTTTAGTTTAGTTTTAATATCTGAAAATCATGAAGTACGTTTGCTTTTTGGGCTTTATGTTTTAAATTTCTCAAAGCTTTTATTTGCCTAATAATGAACTAATCTTTTTTTTTTTTTTTTTTTTTTTTTTCCCAATTCATTTTGTGCATTTCAGCAGGATATAATTAAAATCTTACATTTTAATAGCCAAATTCCCTAACACATCTTCTTAACCGTTTGACATAGAGGTCTGCGCGGGACTGTTTTTTTCGTCCCGCTCCCGCAATGGTTCTATTCCGCACGCACCCGCTCCCGCCTAAAATTCACTCTGTGTTCACCCGCTATCCGCATATAGTGATTTTCTTCCAGACCTGACGGGTCCCGCTAAAGATCGTTTCCAGAATCTCGCGTTTAAACTTCCCCTAAAGAAAGAGTGATTGGGGATAACAAATACAAAATGTTGCATATACAAGATTTGTATTTGTTATTTGTCTATGATGCTGTCAAGACCCTTAAAAATGTCAGAGAAAAATGTCACAAAGAATAATAGGCTAAATATCACAGAGGAAAATAGGCTAAATTAAATAGCCTACATCAGGACAGGGAACTGTTTACTGTTTGAACGCCATCACTGCGGAAAGTTTTGTTCACTTCAAGTTCAAGCACAGATGCACTGATGTCAAAGCATCTCGGGAGCGACCGGGTTATTGTCAGACCGCCCGCTCCCGCCTAAAGTACACTATAGTTACCGACCGCAATCCGCCTTTCATTCAAAATTTAATCCCGCGCAGCAAGAAATCTTATCGGGTCCCGCGGTTCCCGCAGGAGAGCCGCAGGAATGCGTTTGACGCATACGATCACACCGGTTTGATCAGTCTTGGCCGGTCCCTGGAGCGTACGATCACACCAGTGTGATTAGAACATTCAGCGCATCACGTGATCAACTGCCAAATTCAAATGTGCGCGCTTTGGCTGACTCTAACCACAGACGGACGCGTGCAGCACTTATATATCACATTTATGCAGTGTTTCAACCAAATAATGTTTATTTTAGGTTTCAGACATTTAAATATACATGAGTACTAACAAAACAATACATTTAGAGTTTGTAAAATACACAATGATGTCTATAGAAGTGAAAATAACAACCCTTTCCATAATAATTAAGGACACGTTTTATTCATATCAGATACACATTGGTTTACATGCACCAATTTTCGTCAATCTGAATGAATTGAATCCGATTGCAGATCTGTTTACATGTACTCTAAACATTGTAATCTGATTCAAATATCCGTTTATATGTGTTTTATACATTCCAATTAAAACTTTTGCGCACTTGCGGTAACCCGGGTTGCATCAACAGACGATGATCATGTATCTACGATAGCCAGTGATATTGTCAAAAGCATCAAATCTTGGCAATATTAAGAGGATTCGGCATTTCCAAATAATGTAGGCCTGTTACCTTCTTCTAGTCAATTATTATAACTATCGTTCGGCTTCTTTTATTATTAAATTAATATTATACGTGCTGTGAAAGGTTAGGCTATTAGCTATCTTTGAAAATGTTTTAAACATTTTTTAGGTCTATTATAAAATGAATTATAGGCCTATAATTAAAATTATTAAGAGTGTAGGCTATAATATTTCCTAACACTGCAGTCAATGAAAATTAAGCGCAGCTTTACTTCAAGCATCGACTTTAAAAAAACAACCTGTTTAAGGTGAAATACTATTATTCTCATTTGTTTCACTAGCCTATATACGGCCACAAGAGAAATAATGGAATAAATTAAGACAGTTATATACTGTTATCAGCATATTATGTTGAAATTTGTCTCTGAGAGAATGCTCTGTTAATGCAGCGTCAGGCAGCTAGGTCACTTTTTTCACTTTCAATTTCTGTAGTGAATACTGACCGAGGTTGAGACTTTTTCACCGGCATAACTCTTGTGCAAAGTTTGCACGTTGCTTCTTGTGTGATATCCATTGGCTCCCCTTCTTGTTTTAAAATGGAAAGATTTCCAATATTATGAAGAAGGGATACAGCTACGCACTGCCTGTTGGCATCTTTACAACTAAAGAACGTGAACTTGCGCACTGCATAATGCCTGTCAACATTGCACTGCGCATGTGCCCCAGAGACTTCTGAATGCGACTGAGAAAGTAGTCGAATTCAAGCGTTTACATGGTGTTGGATCGGATTAGAAAAGGAATAAACCACCCCTTCCAATCCGATCGAAATTTCATTCGGATCGAGCTCAATCGGATTGATTAAGGTTTTTTGTTAAGATTTATTAAGTATTACTCTCTCATTTGTATTCATTTGTATTAATTTATATTTGTATCTTATTTTCCCAGCTTTGTTTTTTTCTCTGTGACAGACATTCCAATCACAGTGCCGAGTGCATGTCATGTGACCTAATCATTGATTGAACGATTACATGTACTTATTCTGTTTAATAAAAGTGTGCCAGTCAGAGTGACTGGATGTATGGGAAAGAGTACACAGTTGTTTGTGTCTTATTTGCGTGTACTCTGTTAACAGGTTATGGGCCCAGATAACGTAATATAGTGAAAGGGCGTGAAGGTCGCAATGGTTACTGCGTGCACCTGAGTTTAACCCGATACAAGACCTACTTACAACATGAGTAGAAGGGAAAAGGAAGCGACCACAACAAGCCGCTGGTCAAGACTTGTCTTCGACGGAGATGAAAAGAATTATGAGTTATGGGAGACGAAAATTTTGGGCCACCTTTGTTTACAAGGATTGAAAGAGACTATTTTAAATGAACCATCTGACGAAGATGAGGAAGATACAGCGAAAAACGCCGAAGCCTACGCTGAGCTTATACAGTTTCTGGATGATAAAAGTTTATCGTTGGTCATGAGAGAAGCAGCAGACGACGGGCGAGAGGCGCTGAAGATTCTGCGTGAATATTATGCTGGCAAGGGGGTGCCCCGGGTGATAAGTTTGTACACAGAGCTAACTTCACTGCAGAAGTCGCCCAGTGAGAGTGTTACGGAATATGTCATCAGAGCTGAGACTGCAATCACTGCTTTGAGAAATGCAGGTGAGAATCTGAGTGACAGACTTTTAATAGCAGTGGTTCTGAAAGGACTTCCAGAGACATTTAAGCCATTTTCTATTCATGTTACTCAGACCGATGATAAAATGACTTTTGCCGAATTTAAGACAAGGCTCTGAAGTTATGAGGACATTGAAAATATGTGAACAACTGCATCCGGGGACAACGTAATGAAAGCAAGAGCGCAGTCTGGAACGAAATCCGCTTCAACTGATTGTGGGGCTGCAAGTATTGACATTGTCTGCTACAGGTGTGGGGCAAAAGGCCACAAAGCAAGGACATGTCAACGTAAACAGTGGTGCAGTCAGTGTAAAAGTACCACTCACCGCGATGCAACCTGCAGACGGAGAAAGCAGAGAGACAACGTAAGAAAAGTGTCCGAGGAGACTGGTGACAAGGAGTATGCTTTTCGGGCAAGCAACGCTGAGATGTGGGGTCATGATGTCAGGAGGAGAGGCCTAATGGTGGATGCGGGTGCAACTTCACACATCATCATGGACATCGCGAAGTTCCAGAGGTTTGACAGCAGTTTCCATGCCAGCACACACTGCGTGGAATTGGCTGATGGCACTCGGTGCAATAGGGTCGCCAAACACAGAGGAGACGCGGAAGTATGTTTGATTGACAGCAGAGGACGACGCTTCAAAGCAATGCTACGAAACGCACTATACATCCCAACATATCCTCAAGACATCTTCTCTGTGAAGGCAGCCACCTCGAACGGAGCAACGGTGATCTTCAGAGAAGGGAAGAACGTTCTGCTACATAGAGACGGTACCAAATTCCCCATACACGTGCACAACAAACTGTACTATTTACACACAATAGACAATGAATGTGGTGACCAATGTAAGAAGTGTTATGACTTGCAGACGTGGCATAAGATATTAGGTCATTGCAATTATGAAGATATAATTAAACTAAAGAAGGTTGTTGATGGTATGGAAATTAAGAGTAGAGGTGATAAAACTATCCCACTTTGTGAAATTTGCACACAAGGAAAATTTGTTCAAACTAGGAACAGAGGGCCAGATGCAAGAGCCAAAGCACCTCTAGAAATGGTACATACCGATTTAGCCGGGCCTATAGACCCAGTGTCCAGAGATGGTCATAGGTATGCGTTATCTTTCACAGATGATTATTCTAGTGCTGTGTTTGTATATTTCTTGAAAAATAAGAGTGGTACAGTGACAGCCACAGAAAAATTATTTGCTGACATGGCTCCATATGGAAAGGTTAAGTGCATCAGGTCTGAAAATGGTACAGAGTTCACAGGAAGAGAGTACCAAGCATTATTAAGTAGAAGTGGTATCAGACATGAGACCTCAGCACCATACTCTCCACACCAAAACGGCACAGCTGAACGAAACTGGAGAACCTTATTTGACATGGCTAGGTGCATGCTAATAGAAAGTGGATTACCAAAAATGTTGTGGACCTATGCAGTCCAGACAGCTGCTGTAGTGAGAAACAGATGTTTCAACAATCGCACTAAACAGACAGCTTACTTCATGTTAACAGGCAAACAACCTAACATTTCTAGAATGCAGAAATTTGGATTAGCATGTTAAGCTTTTAAGACTGCTGTTAAGACAAAGGAAAGTTGGACTCAAGGTGTGAAAAAGGTATTTTTGTTGGTTACGACAAGAATAGTCCAGCATACATGATCTACTACCCTACTAGCAAGAAAATACAGAGAAATAGACTAGTTGAGTTTGTACCCAAAAAGAGTACTGAGGCAGACATATCGATTGATGATGATGATGATTTTGGGGTTATGTATAATCCTAGAGAATCCAGAAAAAGCCTTGAAGTAAATCTGCAAAGTACACAGGAACAGGTCACAGTAAAAGAACCAGAAGTGTTCAATAACCAAACACAAAAAGATGGAGATGAACCTGAACAAAGGAGAAATCCTGCCAGGGAGAGGAAAAGGCCAGGTTATTTAGATGATTATGTTTGTGGTTTTGAAGGTGATGTAACTGACATTGATTATTGTTACAGACTTGTATGCAATGTACCCCAAACATACAGAGAAGCTGTTGCATCAGTGAACGTGAATGACTGGGTTAAAGCTATGGATGAGGAGATGCAATCATTAAAGGAGAATGTGACCTTTACTCTGACCAATCTACCTGAAGGTAAAGAATTAGTGGGGGGTAAATGGGTTTATGCAATTAAGAAGAATAGTGATGGATCAGACAAATACAAAGCACGATATGTTGCCAAAGGATACAGTCAAGAGAGAGGTGTGAACTATGATGAGACTTTTTCTCCAACTGCCAGTATGACTAGCATCAGAGTGTTGATACAAAAAGCAGTACAGGAAAATTTGATCATTCATCAGATGGATGTGAAGACAGCATATTTACATGCACCGATAGAATGTGAAATATATATTGAACAGCTAGAGGGTTACGAGGTAAAATCTCAAGATAATGAAAAACTGGTGTATAAACTGGAGAAATCACTGTATGTATGTATATGAAACAGTCGGGCAGGAATTGGAACAGAATGTTGCATGAGTATTTATGTGAAATCAAGTTTGTTCAAAACCCAGCTGATTATTGTGTTTACACAAAGGTTACAGAAACTGAGAAAGTTTTCATAATCATATGGGTTGATGACTTGATTTTTGCTGCCAGTGATATGAATATGCTTAAAAATGTGAAAGAGATGCTCATGTCAAAGTTTAAAATGAAGGACTTAGGAAAGTTAACACATTTTCTTGGCATTGATTATGTACAAGATGTTGATTGTGTTAAAATGTCACAACATGGGTATATTGTGTATTGTGAAAATACTTGAGAGATTTGACATGAAAAATTGTAAGTCCAGAGCTACCCCATGCGAGCAAAAACTAGACTATACTGATGATGCTGAGATAATGAGTGATGTCAGAAAATACAGGGAGGCAGTAGGTAGCTTAATCTACCTGGCAACATGTACAAGACCAGAAGTTAGCTGCCCTGAGTCAAACGAGTCCACCCTCATATTTCTATGACATTTCTATCCAAAGATATTCTTTTGATCTTTTTCAATGGAAGTCTATGGAACCTGTTGTTACGGTGCTCTAAATGGTTGCTAGGGTGTGGCTTGATAGCTTCACAATGATCCTGAGAGACTGATTGGCTGCCTGAGTAAAATGAGCCCGCCCCCTTGTCTCTATGACATTGTGATCCAGAGTTATGTGTGAGTGAGTGAGAGAGAAAAAGTTCTAATGCCCTGCGTGTGTGTGTGTGTGTGTGTGTGTGTGTGTGAAAGTGACAGTTGAGATTCAAATTTCTGAACATTCCGCCATTGAAAGTCAATGGGGATTTTTTGCCCGCTTTTTCATCCGCTGTGCGAACATCATAGGTCCGATCACTTAGAAAAGTCATAGCACACCTCTCCTCAATGAGCCGGTCGATTTGACACCTCATTCATGGGTCTAGGACAAACGCTGCGGGAGGAGTAGCGCGCCAAACTTTTGTGTGGAATAAAAATAATAAGTATGCAAGAGAACAATAATGATGCTTTGCCTTTGGCAAGCACCATTAATAATAATAAGTATGCAGGAGAACAATAATGATGCTTTGCCTTTGGCAAGCACCATTAATAAGTATGCAGGAGAACAATAATGATGCTTTGCCTTTGGCAAGCACCATTAATAAGTATGCAGAAGAACAATAATGATGCTTTGCCTTTGGCAAGCACCATTAATAAGTATGCAGAAGAACAATAATGATGCTTTGCCTTTGGCAAGCACCATTAATAATAATAATAAGTATGCAGGAGAACAATAATGATGCTTTGCCTTTGGCAAGCACCATTAATAAGTATGCAGGAGAACAATAATGATGCTTTGCCTTTGGCAAGCACCATTAATAAGTATGCAGAAGAACAATAATGATGCTTTGCCTTTGGCAAGCACCATTAATAAGTATGCAGAAGAACAATAATGATGCTTTGCCTTTGGCAAGCACCATTAATAATAATAATAAGTATGCAGGAGAACAATAATGATGCTTTGCCTTTGGCAAGCACCATTAATAATAATAAGTATGCAGGAGAACAATAATGATGCTTTGCCTTTGGCAAGCACCATTAATAAGTATGCAGGAGAACAATAATGATGCTTTGCCTTTGGCAAGCACCATTAATAATAAGTTTAAATAGCATTACAGTAAGTTGGCTTTTTCAAGCCAACTTAATAATAATAATAATAAGTTTATATAGTAGATCAGTAAGTTGGCTTTTTCAAGCCAACTTAATAAGATTATATAGCATATCAGTAAGTTTTTTTTTTTCAAGCCAACTTAATAATAAGTTTATATAGCATATCAGTAAGTTGGCTTGAAAAAGCCAACTTAATAAATAACACCAGTAATAGGCTATTAGTAACAGCAAATGCTTTGTAAAACAGAAAACAACAGCAGCTTTCAGCCTGTCACCATCATGTAAACATGAGATATCAAACATACAGTAGTAGTTCTTTATAGGTTTTTGCATTCCACTGCGCTATCTGTCCTATTGTTTTTATGTTTGGCGGACATGTTTAGGTGTTGCACTCGTTCCATGAAACGGCATTCTAAAAACACGGCGGTCAAGTTAAAAAAAAGTTAAACTCACATTTAATGACTTTGCCTTTTTTCTTATTCCACTGCCTGCGTCTCATTTTTATAACGCAATAACGCATTTCTGAATGAACAGCCGCTTAAGAATAGTGATGTTCATAGAGCATCACATGAGAGCGGTTAATCAGGCGCGCCGGCGCCATCATGTGGTCGGATCATTTTCTTCTCCTAACGGTTATCATGCCTAATTGTAACACTTGCTAACATTTTTATTCAAAATCACGATTTCTCGATTTAAAAAAATAATAAAATCGAGGCTATGCTGAGTGAATGAGGGATGGGAAGGCACAAGTGGTAAACGTCATTGGCAGTCAATGGTAGATTATCAAAAATGTGCCAAATACTGTTTACATTATTAGGCATAAAAAAGCTCTGTTGAGAAATTTAAAACATGGAAAGATCAAAAAGCAATCATAATAGGCTACTTCATGACTTTCTGAACTACATTTTTCCTGATTCAAGCAGAAGGAGTAGAAAAATCAAAACAGACAATAACAATAAGCTGTTGATAAAATGAGTAGTGTATAATCAATCATTACTGGAAGCAAATACAAAAAAAAAAATAATAATAATAATAATAATTATTAAGTAAAAGTGAAAACAAATAAAACAGATCTCTATCTTTACAGACTTATAAGAGCGAAAGGATTTCAGGAGAAGAAGAGAAGCAAAGTGGCCAGTTTCAAAGCTACATGAAAGTATATCTTGCATTTGCATGGAAGAGCTTTCTCATAATACCAGTGTGTCAGGCTGGTTGCAGGAAGGCAGACACAGACAAAGATATTAAATCCAAAATACTAGTTTTAATGATGAATCCAACGGGCAGAATAGCAGGTGCAACACAACATACAACAACGGTGAACAGACAGGGAATGAATGTGAGGGACCAACTTATAAGGCAAACACAGATGAGGATAATGAAGGGAACACAGCTGATACAAATGAACTAATAATGACGTAACCAAGGAGACTGACGAGTGGCGGGAAACATGGAGGAAAGATGGAGGCGGCTTGGGAGGAGGACGAGGATATGGAACCAGTGGCAGGCAGACAGACGGAGGACAACGAGGGCTCGCATCCATCCCCTCGAACTCCATGAGGACTCCCACGCCGATGGACGGTGACGTCAGCTCACACGCCTTGTCAGACTCTCCATGTGGCTTCGGCTCCGGGGCAATGTTGAGTTCCACCTTCCCATCCTCAGGCGTAGGCTCACACGTCGCGGCAGGCAGAAGCTTCCTGTCTGCGGGGGGCTCAGGCGTCATCGATCGCGGTGGTGACGGGCTGGGCTCTGGGTCTGGCCGGGTTCTGGATTGGGACCACACGCACTCCAGACACCTTAAGGCAGCTTCCCTCCAATTAAGTCTGGTGGTGTCTGGAAGGTGGATGGTGTTATGGAAATTGGCCCCGATCCAGAACAGGGTGTTTAGGGTTTCATCCTCCAGCATGCTGTGGCTGGGCCACGGTGATGAACTTGGCCTGTTCATCAAAATTAGGCGGTCCGTTCATCTGTCAGGCTGGTTGCAGGAAGGCAGACACAGACGAAGATAATAAATCCAAAATACTAGTTTTAATGATGAATCCAACGGGCAGAATAGCAGGTGCAACACAACATACAACAACGGTGAATGGACAGGGAATGAATGTGAGGGACCAACTTATAAGGCAAACACAGATGAGAATAATGAAGGGAACACAGCTGATACAAATGAACTAATAATGACGGTAACCAAGGAGACTGATGAGTGGCGGGAAACTGAACAAAGGAACATGTGACAATTTAAAACAAACTGAAAGTCCATGAAAACTGAAACTAACAGACTGACACAGTGACAGCAGTAAAACCATTTTACCAATCGTACTGAGACATTTAAAATGATACCAAACATAGGAGAAAAAAAAACCCAATAGATTAACAATAGATTCACAAGATACATCTTATGCGGTATATAGGCTTTCTTAGTGAACTTTCAGTGACTTGAATCAGGGGAAAGGGGAGGAAGTCAGTAGAGGGGGATGCATAGATAAATGAAGAGAGAAGTTTGGGCAAGGCGGCATCCTATGCTCTTTCTCTGATATCTTCTCTCCAGGGGTGTATTTTATTGTTTTATTGCAGGGTGTTTGGTCTCAGCTTTTGTCTTAGAAGGAAAACCAGCTCTTACATTAGGATTAGGTTAGATTAGTCATGAAGTCATAATTTACAGCAGAGTAAAACCGCCATAGTGTAACTGCCAGACAGAAGCCTTACTTCAGAAACAGTGTAACCCACAAACAGGAGCCTCACATGATAGCAAAATTGTCATTTTTAGGTGAACCATTGCTTTAAAGAGAAATGATAATTCCGTCATCATTTACTCACTATAATCTACATTACTCACTATAATCTACATCACATCTAGAATTTTTGATAGATAATGTCTCAGGTTACGCATGTAACCATGGTTCCCAGAGAAGAGGAATGAGACACTGTGTCCCCTATAGGGCGCATGACCGGTGTCTGAAGCATGAGTGTAAACAAGACAATGAACCTGGCATTGGCAGGCAGCAGCCTATTATGTCACTACTGGTGCAACCGTGAGTATAAGAGGGCACCTATGACATACGTCATCCACTTCTTGTCTGAAGGAGACATATACAGGAATACCTGAAGCATGTCAAAGGGACACAGCATTTTGTTCCCCTTCTCAGGGAACCATGGTTACATGCGCAACCTGAGACGCTCCCTTTCGAATGGGAACTTGCACTGCATCCCCTAGAGGGTGCTATGGGGAATTAAATACCCATGCCACAATGCTGAAGGGATGAGTGCCTTATTGGCTGACCTAAGTCAAAGGACTCAAAGGAATGCTCATCCCAGAGGTGCACAGCAGCATTGTGATTAATTCCCTGTGGCCAGAGCCCGAGCTACAAGATCCCCTACAGGCAAGCTCAAAAGCTTGGTATCTTAAAGGGAATATGGTCTCAGACTGGCCTCAAGAGAATGACTCTAAAGTGAGGAAGCCTAACTCCGTCCTCATATTCAGGCCAGTGACCAAGGAGGCTCACAAAGAGCCTAACATTCTGAACTTCTGTTAGACAGCCCTGGAAAGCAGAGGCCTCAAAAAAGTGCCCTAGTAACGCTCTAACCCAAGGACAGTACAGAGAAAGCTCAGAAAGAGCTAGAAACTCAGTCTAGCTGGCCCACAAAGCTCTGCAGAGTGGAGACCTCAAAACAACTACTCATACAATCAGAGGAAGCCTAGCGACACTCCACATTAAGGTCAGTTGTTACCCGCCTCAAGTCTGGGAAGCCTGAGTGGGTAAGTTAAATGTACAACACCGGCCAGCACTGTAGAATAATAAAGAATACGCTGTAAGACAGGAGTACTGGCTTCAGTCTTGGACAATATTTAATTGATTCTTAATGTTTTCTTTCTTTCGATGTATTCACAACATTAACATTTTTAACTTTAGAGAACAACCATTATTTGTTTCTTTTTAAAACTACCCGTTTCAATAAAGACATTTACCTTTCAATAAAGGCCTTTCAAATGTTATTTGTGTCTTCAGTTCTGTAACATATAACTATCAAACACAATACATTCACCTTTTACAGGGTTTTCAATCAAACATCATGTTTTTCACATTACTATAACATTCACGAGACATTAATCTCATTGTTAAACTGCCACAAATGAACGCAAATTTTAACGCAAACCGTCTCAGGTTACGTATGTAACCATGGTTCCCTGAGAACAGGGAACGAGACTCTGCGTTCGAAACGCATATGGGGAACGTCACACGTGAGCTGATGTCTGAAAGCCAAGTATCAAAAACTCCAATCTTATTGGCCAGCGACAGCCTATGACATCATCATAGCGTGACCCGGAAGTATATAAGGAGCGCCTAGAGAACCAGTCAGTATCTTTTCGTCTTGAGGGACTGTTCAGCAGGCAGCCCCGAAGCATGGCAGGGCAACGCAGAGTCTCGTTCCCTGTTCTCAGGGAACCATGGTTACATACGTAACCTGAGACGTTCCCTTTCGAAAGGGAACTCAACTCTGCGTTCGAAACGCATATGGGGAACGATATACCCACGCCGCCATGCTTAAGGAGAGTGCATGCCAAAGATGGCTAGACAAACGTCAAGCAGTTTCGAATGAAACGCCAGATAGCAACTCACCCTCGGGTGACACAAAGGCTGTCAGTGACAGCATTCCCTACGGCCAACAGCCCAAGCTGAGCCTCAAGAAGGCCTTCCGCAGAAGGCCTACCAAGGCCGCTAAAGGCATGTGGAACCAACTTTTCCGAAAAGAAAGTGGTCCCTTTAAGGGAATGTGGCCAGAGAACTGAAAGGAACCCTGGCCAGTCACTAGAGGGGAACGAAGTCACCTCAATGCCACCAGGGAGGCCGACCTGGTCTGTTATAGGACAAACTTAGTCTTGGCCAACACTGTCTGAGTACAGAATCTCCATAACGCATTCTTCATAGAAGAGAGCAGGTAAGAGTGACTGCAAAAAAGGCAGGAGCAACTCAGACCCAACCGTAGAGACGGGCATCCTGGAGAGCAGAACTCAGCTGAGTGCTATGAACCCCCTCATATTGAGGGGAGTATAATCCGCTCATCCTAGGATCTACTCAGCGCTTAATTAACACACTGAGGAGGCTGTGCGCTAAACTCCTGTTTATACAGGGGAGCACAAACCAGCCTAGGGCTGAATCTCAGGAGGAGGCCTGATTAAGGCCTACCACCATAATCAGCTTAGGGAGCTAAGCACTATTACAAACATAACCCTAATAGGGAAGTACAAAGCTCACCTAACAGGTAGACCATGCAATGGGCACATAATCATGGAGGCCGAAGAGGGGCCTACAGCATGATAGTAGCTATATGTGAAACAGAAGTAAATTCAGAAAGTGGCCTGGAGGGGCCACTCTGAACACCTGTCTTGCTGGGGCAGACAGACAACTTCAATGGCAGCAAAAGAGGCTGCAAATGTGCCCGCATGACAATCCACCTAACACAATCCAACGAGCAGTGTACTCAGTAAAAGCACCTTTTTACTCTTTAAAGCAAGAGGAGTACAACATACGCTAACACGTATTAAGGAAGGCCTGGATGGGCCTATAACCTTAACAGACACGTGGCATCAGCTCGTGGCAGTGTTTTAGGCACCAAGACCGATAAATAACCGAACTATAGGAGGTTAGATTTATCACCTGGGCCTCTGGCCAACCGGAAGTGTATATAGATAATTCTCAAAGAGAAATATACACAAACATACACCAGTATGTTCAAAAAAGGGCGGCCCATAAGGCCTAGCAACCTCTAAGACATACGGCGTAAGTCTAGTGGCCATTTCTAGGAGCACAATAGATCCACCCTAGGCGCTAGGTGGCTATTCAGCTCAACTAGAGTATGAATCAGACTCAGGGAGGCAGATGTAGTTTAAACCAAACCTCAGTAAGGTTTCACCACAACATTCACCCTGAGGGGCCAGCCACTCAAAAGTACTCGGTAAAAGCACCCTATTACTCTCACAGCGAGAGGAGTACATAACTGAACTCCACATGCTACACCGGACGCCGAAGTAGGCCTACCTTAGTAAACACGTGGCATCAGCAAGTGGCTACCATAACCATACCAACCAGTGGGCCATGTATTCAGAGATTTTTCCAAAGAGGGAATACATAAAACGCTGCCATACATCGTGAACAGGCCTGTTTAGGGCCTATCCGTCAGCGATGGGGCGTGGCCGATGGTGGTATGGCTTCCCAGGCATCCTGCCATCAAGTCAGCTAAAAAAGAAGGCCTTGAGATGCATACCATTTCAGCAACAAGCGGCGTTCAGCCTGTTTGCAGAATAAAAACACAAACTGTGCCAACATGTGGACTAAAAAGGAGGCCTGAAGGGGCCTACCGATTCAATGACACGTGGCCTCAGGTCGTATTAGATTAGATTCACAAGCATCCTGCCAGCATGTCAGCTAAAAAAGGAGGCCTTACGGAGCCTCCAAGTTCAGCAACACGTGGCGTTCAGCCCGTTTATCCGTATCAACGCAAACTGTGCCAACATGTAAACTAAAAGGAGGCCTTATCAGGGCCTACCCTAGTAAACACATGGCATCAGCCAGTCCAGGACCGTACCAACCAACCGGCCATGCATTCAGTGGAAAACCTTTCACGCATAATACTGAGAGAAGGAATGCATATTACGCCACCATACTCCACGAGAGGCCTGCTTAAGGCCTACTCAACAGAGGTGGGGCGTGGCCGATGGTGGAATTGGACCGATGGTATTTTGAGTCGCAGGCATCCTGCCAACAAGTCAGCTAAAAAGGAGGCCTTGTGGGGCCTTCAATCTCAACAAGTGGCGTTCAGCCTATTTGCAGAATGAAAACACAAACTGTGCCAACATGTAAACTAGAAAGGAGGCCTGTTGGGGCCTACCATTCCAATGACATGTGGCTTCAGCTCGTGAAATTAGGGAACCAAGCTACAGGGAACCAGCTCTAACCCATCAATAGCTGTGGGAAGCTAACTGCAACCTGAGCTAAGCTACACATTCCAACAGGCAATGTACCCTAAATCATATGTGACTAAAGGGAACCAAACAAAGCTAAGGGAGGCTTATATGGCCTACTACCTCAAACGGACACGTAGCAAAAAGCCTGTGGCAGTGTAAACTATGTGAGCAAATTATGATCAACTAACAGCACTTGTTAGAAATACAATTGCTAACTAGAAGGAGGCTGATTAACCATAAGAGCCTACAATCGAAGTTATATGCAATATCGCTGTTAACAGATCACAAAAGGGAGCTAATAGAAACCAGCTTTTCTCAAAAAGTGGTCCTATACTACCCTGAGTATGCAATCCAACAGGTGATGCACTCAGTGACACAAATAAACCTCAACTGGGGAATATAATAGTCACCAATCTCTCCAATAGAGGCTAACATCAAAGAGCCTGCTATTACGAGAACAGGTGCTAACCTGTGGCAGCATAAGTAAGCTCACATACAAATGTAGGGCAAAAGTCTAGAACTCAAAGCAAACGTAACAGCATCTTTGACATACATGCTGTTTCCAATAGGGAAAAACATTTTCTCCACACAGATTCTCAAATCTGTACTAAGCCCTAGAGGACGAAAGGCTAAAAGCTAGCACCGTCAACTCAAACTTGATTAAAAGAATCAAGTGGCTCAGAGGAAAAAACATTTTCCATAGCATGAAAAGTTCTAGAAAGTGGGGCCTAGCATACACCTGCATAACTTATCTACGCAAAGATAAGGGAAACAGCATCAGGGAGTCTAAAAACAGTCTACCACCTAGCTGTTAACCTCACCAATTGCACCTACATAAACAAGGGGACAATGGGCATACGGCCTAACAACTCCCTCGGGAGGAGGCCAGAACTAGGAACTATACCACCTGATGAGGTATAGTATACATGGGGTTAACATATAACACACCTAACCTAGCTCTAGCCTGGCCGCTAAGCTACGGGCCTTCTTACAGGGCCACAAGCCTAGTGAAGCCTGGTCTTCACTTCCAAATCTCATGTATAAGAGAAAGAAAGCGAAGCTCACAAGCAAACAATGTCAGGCGGACGATTAAGGCCGACCTAAACATACATATTAACTGAAGTGACGAGTGCTAACTCAAACTACTCTAGCAAACAGTAGATGAGAAGCTACACTAAACAAAAGGTGGCTAAGAGGCAGCCATTTTGTGGCCTGAACAATAGCCAACCTATCAACTTCAGTTTGCCCAAAAAAAACCCTTACTTTTTCCTGACTACATGCTCAGAAAAACTATACAGGAAAACAAGGTCTCTCCTGCAGCTCACAGACCAAAGACTCCTAATACTTTACGTGAAAGGATGGAATCTAGGGTTCTTTTAAGCCTAAAAGATCCTCTCATTACCAAACCAAAAAAGCGGGCCGACAGAAATAATTACTATGGGCCCAGCCATCAGTCTGACCATAAGAAGCATCTGAGCATGATATATTAATGAATATACATATATATACACATGCATATAAATATATATATATATATATATATATACACACATATATATATATATATATATATATATATATAGGAGGTGAAAGAAGAAGAGGAGAGGGTAGATATAAATCGCCCTTATGTAACTGGGGAAATCGATTACAAACGCAACTGTGTTTACAATCGATCGCCCAACTCACTCTCGCTTCTTTCCCCTCCCGTCTGTCTGGGTTCAGATGCAAATCTGAATGGCTAGGGGTTTTTCCATGCCCTCCCTATCTCAAACGCAGAGATCAGGAAGAAATGGAAAGTCATGGGAGCTGCAACGTTCACGGAGAGAAAGGGAATGCTCGTCGAGCCGTCTGCGGGCGGCCCCTTTCCTAACGCGCTCTCACGGCAGCCCCAGCCCGCCGAAAAAGCGCGTCCCAGAAAACTCTAGCAGCTCTGCATACACAGCAGCCAGAGGAGTGCGTGCTGCCAAACACAATGATGTTAAACACGGACGTCATTGTTATCCAGCAACTCATCCTCGTCAGCCCCGGGGAAGCTGAGAGAGAATACAACTTTCTCAAACTTCCCAACGAGCTCACCTGTGAGCCCTATGATTGCGGCCGCTGTTTTGCCTCAGCACAAACGGGGCCAGAATCATCAGGCACAGATGCGGACGCCTCTTCCCTCGAGAAGAGTGCCGAACGAGAACGGAGCGTCCCGATAGGGAGACGCTCACAGTAAACAATAGACAGACACACAGACAGCGCCCTCAAGCACTGTCTATGCGCGCTCCTCTCCCAGACAGAGAACGCCCAGAAATGTGTATATCAAGTGTCAAAACCCTGGGACACGGATAAACACACTCTCTTGGATGTTTGTAAGGCATAAAAAAGATAACCTTACCGGAGTCGATACAATCGCGATCAGACAGAACAGTTCCGAAAGACGAAAAAGATACTGACTGGTTCTCTAGGCGCTCCTTATATACTTCCGGGTCGCGCTATGATGATGTCATAGGCTGTCGCCGGCCAATAGGATTGGAGTTTTTGATACTTGGCTTTCAGATATCAGCTCACGTGCGATGTTCCCCATATGCGTTTCGAACGCAGAGTTGAGTTCCCTTTTGAAAGGGAACTTGTGTTTTACATGCTCACACCGCCATTTTGGCTCTAGTTAACTTCCAGTTGCAAACGCACATTTAACTCACTTAAACTTTGTAGCGTCTGTGGTGGATCAAAATCATCAATACAACTACAAATTAAAGAAAGCTTTTAACGTTTGACCTCCTTCAGATAACTCATAGACCATGGCTCCGGCAGGTCTGGATGAAACGACCCTGTTGGCATCTTTGTTACCTCCAGTGAAGAGAAGCAGGAGGCTTTCTCACCAGCTCCGGGGACTTCAAAGAGTCACCCATGCTCCCCCCCACATGGCACTAAAGGCCATGTGGCATACCCGAGACGCTGTGAAAACCCAATACACATCACACACACACATACAGAGACACAAACACACATTTGGAAACTGTATCTACATTTAGCCTCAAAATATGACTATACCAAAGTGTACCCGTTGCTGTATTCAAGTGAACGTGCATGTATCCCTAGTATATAAGATTAGTTATGATTGTAGCGGTGTTAGTTTTATTCTAAGCAGTATATTCAAGTATAAACTGTATCCCTCACTTTTATGTCTTTGACGTCCGACAAGTTTGGTCTCATTGTAAAGCTCTCTTTATGCCCTAATTGACAATGTATGTCACATTACTGTAAAATGCATTATTCTATCTTTAATGGTACTTCGAAGAAAATGTACTCAGACCTGACACTTCATAAACCATGCAAATGAGGTCATAAATGGAGACAAAGAAAAAGTTTGCCCGCCAAACTTTCATCCTTGCCATTGGCCGAGGAGGCGTTTTGGCTTGTTTGTCCTTAAAAAGACAACCACACGCATATTTCCTTTGTCTCTCGATTGTCTTTCGATTGTCCCTCGCCACCTCACGCACGTCTCTCTCGGACGTCTCGGTGACCGCGCTTCCATCACACGCTCCTCTGCATCTTCGGGACGACCATCTGTTTGGCACGAGTTTTTCTTTTGTCAAGCCTCCATCATCCTCCATCACCTAGGAGACTGACTCTCTCTTCTTTATTTTCCGGTTATCTTACTCTTAAGTTAAAACCTTGTTTGAAAATCCCGCTGAGAACCCAGCCTCGGAAAAGGACCAATCGCTCCAGCCGCACGCATTGAAACTCCTGCCGAAAGACAAGCAACCGCAGCACCTGAACCTATGCAAGTACAGAACCACTCTTTTCGAAGCGTTTTAAGCTCCATGCGTAAGCTAAGTTTCCTTGCTGGCTCTCAAAGGTTTAACTGTTTGTAATTTGCCATTTTGTTCACCTCTGTTTTCCTGCCTTTACTTTCGCTTTTGTATATATGTGTATTCTTTGTGCATATCTAGTCATATAACGTTAGCCCATGTAGTTGTAGTTTCGTATATTAAATACATTATATTCATGCTCGATTGCCTCTGTTGCTCATTCAACGAACCAGGTCCCTTCTACGTTTGATTCTGCAAAACTGCTTTACGCTTTAAGGCTATAATAGGAAGTTATTCTCGTGGCCAGAGACCAACTTCCTTTTATAATAGTTTATGAGAAAACTGATGGTTTGCTGGACAAACTAGGATAGTCTTTCTCAAATCACTATTGAACTAGACCTAATCATATATGTAATTAATTATAATCCGTTGTAATTAATTCACAATATATGTGCATAATTCCCTCTTTGGTCGATCTATATTATAATTAATTATAACGCGTTATGACTTAATTATATATATATATTTCACCCATAATTTGAGCTAATTGATTAAATACCTGTAAATTCGTTACAACTTTCTCATCCAGTAACAATCAACATTATAAACTTTTTTATAAACCCCAAGAGCATATGAAATGATCAGTTGCAGTTCAAGTGCCTCCGTCCCAATAATACTGTACAACTCGACGTACATTCATGTCACATTAGGGCTGCATGATGCATCGTTTTAGCATCAATATCGCGATGTGCGTATCCATGATAGTCACATCAAAGGAATTGCAGAGTTTAACCAAAGTTGCATGTGTTTAGGTCTTGTCACACGGAGCTGCGCAGACGCAATTGCATCGGACCACTTCCGCATCTATTTGTGCTTGAAAGGACATATACACGCAGAATTATGTCAAAATGTCCTTGTACCAATGGTGTCAAAGCAGGCAGATCAAAACACTGTTGAATATCAAATGACAAGTGTCAATAAGATAATTATTTAGTAAGAGAAAGCCTAAGAATACAGTGGCCAAGAAGGCTCACAGAGAGCCTAACAACTTAGCAACCTAGCCAAGATTTAGGAGCAGAGGCTTCAACATGACGACCTTAATTTAGATATTTGATTATTCTAGGTATCCCATACTTTCAATTATTCGTTCACTACGGACCCATATCACTTAGAAAAGTCACTTCGGCCGATTGAGTGCCCTTCACGATCACAAACTCGCCAGTTTTGATTCTTAGTCAGAGGGTGCAGAGTTTACTAATGCATTTGAGTCGAACCGCCACATGCTTGTTCATACAAAAACACAGTTTTCTTAGTCACGATACTGCAACTTGCTAAGCCAGTTGATAGATAAAAATCAAAAAGTCCCATGATGGATGTGCTTACATGCTCCTTTCATGGGCCTTTAGTTTGAATCTATCCTGACGCAGATTTGCGGAAATATGGACTCCAATAATCTACTGGTCATAATGATTTCAGAAGAATCCAGAATAAATCAAATATAACATTTTATTTGTCAAGTAAAAATTTATCATGCCAATTACATAGTTGGACAATTAGAAGCCAATTCAGAAATAATAAATGCATAACATCAATTGAAATGCACATACACACAGTGATGTGTGAGTGTCTTCAGACATTCACCTATCTTCTGCATGGGGGTTTCTGGCTACAGAAGATCCTGCATGACTGCTTTGCACTTTACCTTATATACAGACCAGAACAAAAGGGTTGTAAATATTTATTACACCAACACCTGTTGGGGGGAGAGGAGTGGGTGTTTCAACACCCAAAAGGAGGACAGAATTCTCCTTAGTTTTCAATCTTCTTCATAATACTAGTGACTGCTGTGTAATTGAGACCATTTTATCAATCGCACTAAGACATTTAAAATGATACCAAACATGAAAGGGAAAAAACAATAGGTATACAAGTTACATTATACATAGAATATAAACTTTCAGTGACTTGAGTCAGGGGGAAAGGAAGGAGGGTTTGTGTGTGTGTGGGGGTGGGGTGGGGTGGGGTGGGGGGGGGGGGGGGTTTGCATCCTGTAGATGTGTGAGGGCAAGGCGTTGTCCTATGCTATTTCTTTGAGATCTTCTCTCCAGATAAGCTTTATTGCTTTATTGCAGGGTTCTTGTTCTCAGTTTTTGTCTTAGCAGGAAAATCAAGTCTTACAGGCTGGAGCTCAGGGGAGGGAAGGCCTCTAATAGAACAACTCTCTATGGCGAGAGGAGGCCTGACAATGCTCTAGTTCAAGAGCAGTGGCAAAGGAGGCTCACAGAGAGACTAGCAACCTAGCCGATTCTAGCTTCGAGAACGGAGGTCTTATCATAACGACTCTCTGGAGAGAGAAGACCTAGCTATATCCAACGCTTGTAAGGGATGCCTCATAGAAGGCAACCTAACACTAACATAGCAGATGGAGCTCAGAGAAGTGAACGAACAATGGTTATAAGTACTCCCAACCAGGTGCACCAGAGGAGGCTTAGGAAAATAGTCTAGAACTCAGTGCTACTGCCCGATTCTGGCTCCGAGAAAGGAGGCATCAATATGTTCTATACTAATAGCAGCTCCCAAGGAGGCTCAAAGAGAGCCTATGACTCTGAATTGCATAAAAAGATGTAGCTCTGGGAGAGCTGAGGCCTAAATGTTCAATTTCTTTTAGAAAAGAGAAGGCCTAGCAACGCTCTTTCAAATAAGCAGCTGCAGAGGCTCAAGAGAGCCTAACAGCTCTGCATTGTTACGCCGTTAAGCTCCCATCAAGGAGGCATGTAGCGCCTAACAACTTGATGCTGCTGCCCCAGGAGGAGCACTGATCAATCACTTTAAATCAGGGGCCTCACAGAAAGATTCTCATAATGAGAAGAAGCCTAACAGCGCTCCAGACCTAAAGCAATGGCCAAGGAGGCTCAAAGAGAGCCTAACCACTTGGCAACACTACTTGGTCCATAACAAAGGATGAAAACCTCTCCATGTCACAACTCTCAAGATGAGAGGAGGCATAACTACATCCTGTTGCCCAAAACATCTTCTCAAGAAGGCTCAATGAAGCTTAACAACTCGCAATGTTATGCAAGTGAAGCTCAAGGAAGCGGTGGCTCAGCAACTAGCAGACAACAACTCAGTACCACTGCATGCTACTGTAAAGGCAGTAGCCAATGAGGCTCGCAGAGCCTAGCAACCTAGCATACTGTCAAGCTGAGCTCTGGGGATGGAGACCACAGCATGACGACTCTCTAAAGCGAGAGGAGGCCTAACAATGTTCTATACTCACGACAGCTTACCAAGGAGGCTTACAGAAAGCCTAACGACTTGATACTGCTAACCAGGCACAGCTCAAAAAGAAAAACAGAAGGAAAAACAGAAGGCTCACAGGCAGCAGGGCAGTATGTACAGACAGGAATTGTTATTGTAATAACAACAACTACCACAATTGCACTTTTTCTGTCTCTAATACCTCAATTAGATACATAACATAGAACAATACTATTATTTGAGCCAAGAGAAGCCAAAAAAAGAAGAACTTCCTGTTTGACTTTCAAGAGAGAGTCAAGCCCAGGTGGAACCAATTACTGCCAATGCATTGCATAAAAGCACGCATTTATGCAAGTGTGTTAGTTCAAATGACACATTCTATCATTCCTAAAAGTGTCATACGAGAACAGACACGAATGCATCACTATGCATGCCTTAAACTCCCTCGAGAGCCGAACATGCTAATGCAAACACTAACTACTATCCCTCAGGAGAGAGCAGAGAGGAAAAACTCCTTAAGTGTCTCTTGAATGCATCATACCTAGTGTCACGATCACCATCTGTTATGAACTTTTAAAGGTCTAGGGTTAGAACATAACATTTAGTTGTTGATATTGCTGTGATGGAGGGGGCAGCAGAAAAGACCAGGCACAAAAGCATTAAAGCCAATTGGTTTATTGATTACTTAAAGCCGAAGCCACTAGACAGTATGTGTGAGCTATCTTACAATGCAGTTTGAAGAAAACATAGATAAAGAAACATACAATAAACTAATGCGGAAAAGGAACGATGGTGGCGCCAAATTAAAGAAAAGAATAAAACAAAATAGTTCATAAACTAGATTCCCCAAAACCCTCTAAACTTACTAGCCAAAGAAAAATGTGAAAAGCAAATTCGAAATCTTCAGCGCATCCAACGCCACAAATAATCTACCCTTAATAAAAACAAAATTACAAGGAGGGCGCTCACCTCTTACCTGTTGTGTCTAACACTTGATAACTGCGGGCAGTATGTATATCGCGCAACCTGCTTACCTGTTCTCTGTTTCCCCAAAATGTAATAAACAGTTACTCTTAACAACTCTCAAAATAGAGCTTAGCTAGTACAAAATCAAGTGTTGGATTCACATGTCCATAACGAAAGAGATACAAAGTCTGAACAGGTTCTAACTCAAACACCTGAACACACACACACTGAGCTGCTAATCACGACACGCTGGGAGACCTTTAACCAGCAGGGCGGCACTTGATTGGCTTCAAAGACGACACCCTTGATGTGGATTGGCAGCCGCTTACTCCATTCAGCGGAGACCTGAGAGCAAGACAGCAGAACTGGAGAACAGAATGATAGAGACAGAAAAGGAAGCATCCAAAGCACACGCAGCTTATAACACCATCTTTCTCACCTTCCCTGGACTCCATTTCCCAGCATTCCTCCTGTTGGCCACCTGCTCACGCTCAGCAATCACCTGCACCTGATCTCCATCACCTCATCAGCACAGCAGCATTTAAGCACACACTTCACCCTAACACATTGTCTGGTCTCGTTCGTTTGTATATGGACTCACTCCAGAGGCGACTCCCTTCCTCGTCCAGAGTCCAGAGGCGATTCTCTTCCTCGTTTAGAGTCCAGAGGCGACTCCCTTCCTTGTTGAGAGCCTAGAGATGGCTCCAGTCCCCGAGTCTGCTCCAGAGTCTGCTCCAGTTCCTGAGGGTGCTCAAGAGTCCGCTCCAGTCCCTGAGGGCGCTCAAGAGTCCACTACAGTCCCTGAGCCCGCTCTGTTCCCAGAGCCTGCTCCATTCCCTGAGCCTGCTCCAACCCACAAACCTGCTCAAGATTCAGCTCCAGTCCGGAGACACGTAGATCCTCCCAAAGAAATTTTGGGGGGGCCATATACCCGTGGCTGTAATGGCCAAGGCCACGGAGGCCACACCACCATGGCACTCTGAAGTCCCTGATCCGTCCCTGATCCGCCATGGTGCCCTGAACCTCCTGATCCGCCATGGCACCCTGAACCTCCTGATCTGCCATGGTGCCCTGAGCTTCTTGATCCGCCATGGCGCCCTGAACCTCCTGATCCACCATGGCGTCCTGAGCTGCCTGATCCACTATGGCGCCCTGAACCTCCTGATCCGCCATGGCACCCCAAACGGCCAGCTCCGCCCTGGTCGCCTGAGTGCCTGGCTCCGCCTGGGTCACCTGAGTTTCCGGCTCCATCCTGGAGTCTTCATATCTACCTGCACTGTCACCGTCACTCTCGCTTCAAGACTCCAGGATGCCCACCCTCCCTCCCCAGTTGTTCCATCTACGGCGTGAGGACGCGCCTACCGGGAGGGGGGAGTACTGTCATGGTTACCATCTTTCTCACCTTCCCTGGACTCCATTTCCCAGCATTCCACCTGTTGCTCACCTGCTCATGCTCAGCAATCACCTGCACCTGATCTCCATCACCTCACCAGCACAGCAGCATTTAAGCACACACTTCACCCTAGCACATTGTCTGGTCTCATTCGTTTGTATATGGACTCACTTACCTTCTTCCACATTCCACCATCTCCACCTAAGTGTGTGCTCGGCTGCTCACAGCTACGATCTCCTCCAACCATCTACAATACAAAGAACTGTCAGTATTCTCATTCAATATTACCATCTTGCTTTGACTATCTTACTCACCTGCCTGTTTGCATTCCCTGCTACCATCAATAAAGCCTTATATTCATTTCTACGTTGTTGTGAGTCTGTGTTCCGTAACACCTAACACCTGTGTTCCGTAACAGCTTTGATGGGTAAATAAATTTATCACAGAGAGAAATTCAACACACACACACACATGCACATGCACTGTTAGGCTTTTATTTGTGCATGTAACGTGAAACTATCTATGGACTGTGTGGTGGCTGCTTCGTCCGACAAAGCTTCTTTCACAGGGTTTTGTACAGTGGCCGAGAAGTATAAAACAAATCACAATTGTGAAAACAAAATAACATATCCAAAAACAATCAAAAAACAAATTATAAACACAATAGCACGTCTAAAAACAAAATAACAAGTCAGAAAACACAACGACAATTCCGAAAACAAAATGGCAAATCAGAAATCACAACAACGAGTCATTCAAAATGAAAAAGGTAGGTATATTTTGAGAATGGAATACTTACCGCTGATTGAATGAGACATCTGTCAATCAATCTATACAGGAAGTAAGAAATTGAGTGATCAACTTTTGTTTCATGTACATGACTAAATGTCAATCGGTGTGATAAAGTAGACGTTCCCCCGTGGCTTGTCAGGTTGACATAGTAGCATTAAACTGCGCATTCGCTGTAGGTGTTTGGCATGTTCAGTCTCATTGGTGGCGCCAGCGAAACTAAGCGATTGATCTGCGTCCGCTTATGACGTCATTGTCAATCAAGCCAGAGCGGGATCTGAATCAAGAGATGTTCTTAACCCTTGTGCACTGTTCGATTTCTGGCAACTGCCTGTATGGTCCGGGTCAAATTGATCTTAATTGGATTCAATACAATTCCCCAAAAATCACACTATGAAAAAAAACATACAATCATGTACAAATAATTAACTTTTAATATCAATACTTTTCACACATTACAAAGAATCAATATCTGAATTTATGATTTATAAAAATGTTTTTAACCATTATTTTTAAGACTGCCCCTCCCCCACCCATGGGACATTTACCATTATACATTTATAACAATAATATCTTAGTCTAAACCTAAATTAATCTTGACAAACTATATATCATTTGAAAGCTTTCAGACTCTAGTTTTCATATTTGGTAACTGATTTTCAAAAGACTTGACAAAGCAATAGAGACAGTGATACATTCTTCATTTGTGATGTGGTGCCAAACTATAACACGCACATTGTGTTTTAGTATTGATGTATCATGTATTTTAGGGATTGAATTCAAATCAAATATTAACATTACTGCACAAAGTTCTTCTGAATAGGACGTCTACTTCATAAATATTTTGAAAAGTATGGAAAAATATGGTTCAGATCACTCAAACCATATATGAAAATCGAAGAGTCCTTATATGGTCACCGGTGGAGTCTGGATGTCATCTAGTGAAAAAGTTTGGTATTGCGCACAAAAAAATCTTACTGAAAGTTATTTTTTTGAGATATCAACCTAAAATTTGGCACAGAACTTGTTCAGATATTTAGTTTTGAGCATGAACAGAGCTTTTCATTGAGAACTCCTAATGCGCACATCCAGCTCCCTCGAAAGCTAAACGTGTGTGCTCCTCACTCATGTACAAACAAGCAGTCTGCTGAAGACAAGAAGAGGATGACTAGTAGTGGAGAAGAAGAGGCACTAGTAGTGACGTCATAGGCCGCCACCTGCCAATGTCAAATTCATTGGCCCTAAATTATCAAATGAACGTAGAAACCAGTGTACATCCGAACTAAAAATTCCGCTTACGACAACGCTCACGTGTGATTCATTAAACTTTCGTATGCGGCCAATTCCGTCGCATGAATGAACGGGTGTTGATAAATGTGGCGGCTGAAAACAATCGTCATTTAAATATCACGCCCCAAATTTTAGAAGCCTCACCCTATAGTTTACGACACAGAGAAACGTAACCCGGCCATGAAGAGGAAGTAATCGCATGAAAAAGAAATTTATCTTACTCTAAAAACACCCCTCAACCTCGTAATTGCAAACAATAAAATTGATTTAAATAAAAATACCGGTAAATAAAACTAAATACTTACAAACATTATTAATATATGTAGTGATTTTTACTCCTTTCACCGGTGACGTAGTGACTTTTGATCACATGTCACTTAAGGTGTGGTTATGAGTGTATCAGATGACCCCTCCCCCCTTTTGTAATACGGGGCACCAGTTAAGAATACTATCTTAACAATTTAAGAACACTCCAAAAGAGCTGTTCAATAATTCAGAATTATTATAAACTGGAGGGAGTCGGTCAACTGATTTGTCTGAAGGATTTGTGAGAGTCTGGCCCACTAGTAGAGTCTTTGATCATCAACACAAGGAAGACACAGTTATAATAAAATCAATGAAATTTATTAACAATAGACATGCAAGAGTAAATACCACAACGATTAATAATGAAATAATGAATATGCACTTCTAAAAGATAATAATAATAGTAGTAAAGTAATAGTAAAATAATAATCAAAGGAGAATACCAAATTAAATCAAAGAAACAAATAAATGAAGTGAACACAGAATGGATAAATGCAGTGCTGTTGAACTGAATGTAGAATGGAAGAGAATTGTATGGGAATGCTTCTTATGGAAGCCACCTAATGGCTCTGGTAAAATGGTGATAAATAATTGCTTATTTATCATTCAACAAATAATATCCCTATTATTTGTAACAAGCTGACCTCAAGTAACTGTTATCTAAACAGGTTAGAAAAACATATGCTGCATGTATAAACTAATTCCAAGGTCTCTAGAAAGAGGTTTGGTAAGTTTATATTTACGTTCCACACAGTCGGGTGATCAATCCGGTAGCAGAGACGTCTTCCACTGATGATGCAGGCTGCGTGCAGTGGGAGGGCGCGGAGTTGCGATCCAGTAGTCGTGCCACGCTGGGCTGGAGCATGCTGAACTTCGGTTGCGCCAAGAGGGTCCTTTAGGATGGACTGGGCAGCTGGGTCAGATGAATCGTCACAGGTTCCTTTGCAGGCTGGCTGCGTCGCTGAGGAGCCGTGTCGTACAGGCAATGTCTGCCGATGCAGAGGTCCTTTGCGGACTGGGCTGCGCTGCTGTAGGAGCTGTGAGGGTCAGATGAAGTCCCTCAATGCTGGGGCTCTTTTTGCAGCTAGAGTGCAGCTGGAAGCAATGTAAAAGGTTTTGCTCGCAAAAGCTTAACCTTAACAGTCTTGTAGTCTCTTTCCTCGTCAGGTCAGAAACTCAGGACGTGAAGTGTCTGTTAATGTCTTCTTCCCCGTCGAGCTGGAAACGCAGAACAAGGGTGTGTCTACCCGGGGGACATATTTATCCCTTTATGATGAGGAGGAGATTGAAATGTGGCGCCTTGCCGATCCTGGAGTGTGATTGGCCACTGTTATCTGAAGTAGCCCCGGTGTTGCCCACCCTAGTGTGGAACTCATTTGCATAGCATAAAGTACAGTGTTAAAATAGTATCTTTAACATTTTACCCATGCATTATATCTTTACCAAACCGCTTTCAAATTATTAAAGGCATCGTAGGGAACAGATAGACACCAAACACGATATGAAATGGCTAAATCATCGTCCATGCATTTGTTTATCTGTTAACAGGTCTGTCCCATGACCTGTTGTTTTAACAGTCAGTAACCATTAACATAAACTGTGCTTTGCATGAAGATGTGGGTGTGATGCAGTTTAGATCAAATTAAGGCCTCCAAACATAGGTATGAATGGATTTAGATAGATCTCTGTGGCCTCTCTTTATTTCAGTCACTGCTGCTCCATCCAGGGGGTCCTGAAGGAATTTTTATGGCAGTCCTTGCCTAAACCTTAGGAATGAGTTTGGTGGTTAGAGTCAATGTGTCATCCAATGAGAAGTCCTCTTTTTGGTTTTGGTGGGTGCAGAAGGTCCCCCTTCCTGCTCTGGAAGAGGTGTCTGGTAGTTGTCCCAACATCTTATCTGATGTTAATGAACATTTGTTTATGTTCATTCACCAAAGATCCAATCACAGTGTGGCACATCTTCCTACACACCAGCAGTTAGAGAGGGGCCCTGTCGTAAACTGGTCCCTGGAATGCCATCTTGACTGTTGTTCACAACATATATATAGGCTAAACTTGGCTATTTTTAGTACCTCACTCCACAGAAAATCCTTTAAATTTATTTTATTCAGAGCAGAACAAGAACAAAAAATAAGTAGCTATATATTATAAATTTAAACACAAATTAGGCTATAGTGGCATTCATTATAAAGCAGAAATAAATTTATTTAAAGCAAAACTGAATTGGGCTCACATAGCCTACCTCTCTCATTGGGAAGAATCCAAACATTTCCATATTCACGATATAACATTTATTGGTTGCTGAACTACTATTCATTATATAAACTAAGGCTTTATATTTCACTCTTGTTTCAATATCCACGTAAAACATCATCCTTCACATGGGTGTGTGGCCTTAACTAGCTTGCGGCCACGGTACTATGCGCTAATGTTGACAGTGGATGTATCGCAATGGCTCGTAGACACGCAGTCGTTCAAGCTTTTCAGTTTGACCCAAAATAAGTTGCAACTCAGCGGCTACAGCAGGATGTCTCCGAATGGTTAGTTTAAAATATTGTGTTTGGATACGGTACTTTAGTTGGTTTGTTTATGTATGCTGTTACAGTTATTATCATGTAGCTAATGCTAGCCTACGTTGTTGGCTTTTCATGTTGCTCTGATTTGCTATCGTATATATATATATATATATATATATATATATATAAATTATCAGCTATAGACACTAACCAGCGCCACTATATTAGTCAGACCTCTGCCATTATTACATCTACCTTTTTGGATAGGTGCCGTTGTGGTACATTATATGTGCTACCATGCTCAGATGAAGGAACTAAAAAAAATACTTCGGTGTTCATATGTACATCCAAACACTGAGCAACTGCCATGCTTCACTCGTTTGCAAGCCTTGATGTCTCTCGAGGAAAAAAAAATATTGCGCTCGCCTTGCACGGTAGTAGTTCATTTTCTCATGGGCGGGCAAAGCAGAGAAAGGGGAGGTAACCTTTCCCTGTATGGCGACATATAGGGAAGATTCCAGATTGGGCCATCTGAGCTTTCATTTTCTCAAGGCGAAGCAGGATACCCAGTGCTCGGTTTACACCTATCGCCTTTTCTAGCCACTGGGGGACCATAGGCAGGCTAGGGGAACTCATATTAATGTTAAAAAACCTCATAAAGTGAAATTTTCATTGCCATGGGACCTTTAAGACACGCATCTTCTAATTTAACCGTGTCGTTTAATGGTTAATGATCGATTAGTGAGTGATTGTCGGTCAGGAAAATAAACTAAATGTTCTCATAACAGTTCTCCACCACATTTACTGCTGCACCAAGTTCCCGCTGACTCAAAAATGTGCGTACACAAGCTGAGACCTGACGTCACGTGAGATTTGATCGTAGTCACCGCTCACGCACATATTGATAAATGCCCTATTTTGCGTGGAAACGAGCGTACCGTACTATTATTTTTACAAAATTATTTTATGTGGTTTTAGCCCTCTGTTTAAAAACATTCAAATGTCCCTGTTACAATACAGATGGGTCAGAGGCAGATATAACAGAGAGAATGACTTTATTGATCACACACAGCAGAGTAAATGGTGAAACTGGTAAGTGCAGATTGTTTAGTAGAGTGTGGTCGTGAAGATGAGAAATGAATACTGTCCTTTAGAGTGAATTGCAGAGGTGACGATCCGTGGATGAATGGAGAGAAGGCTGACGATGATGGACGCTGACACTCACACACACACAGGAACAACGTTGGGAGACGAGGAGACTTGGAGACAATGGAGACAGGTTTGTAGATACGAATGGAGTCCAAGAGGTAAGCATATAGAGATCCTAATGCGAACGAGACCGGACAGTGACTGAGAGTGTGTGTGAGTGTTTTGTAGTGGCAGTGATGAGTGGCATGATGAGGTGCAGGTGCGGGTGATCAGTACTCCGGTGATTGAGTGCGCTGTGATTGGGTGATGTTGGAACCTGACGTGTCTGTGACAGTCCCCCCCTCTATTTTTTTTTTTTAACAAATCATGTGTCTAGATTATATACATTACATTGATCTGGTGCCCCTTTTATTCATTTGGCCCACTCTGCACTACAAAGGGCAAAAGGCAATAACTTAATTTTTTATTCAAAAATTAGTTATTGATATTTTTGGGACTTTCAAGTCCTCCTTTATCATGTGGATAATTATCTTGAGTCAGTTCCGTTGTTTTTTCGAGAAAATAATGGGTTGTCTTAACAGTAACGTCCAAAAGCCTAGGAGAAACCAAGGCAGAACACCGTAACACCAGATACTGCTCTTTGCCTTTGTTTTGGAATGAAGTTAGGGTACTCTGCTATTGTTTAGCCTTTGCTTAGAAGTTACTGTGCCAGCGCCATACATCTGTCACTGAAACACTTCTGACACACAATATCTGAATAAAAGTGTAGGTAAAACAAATAAGCTAGTTGAGTCGTTGTTTTTACTAATAGTGTTTAAGGATGGCCCATTGCTCTCAAAGGAAAATGATGGTTGAGAAGGCTTTGAAACACAGACATCAAGGTCAAGGTAAGAAATTGTGTGACACAAAAGATGCATTAAACAAACAAATTAGATTGCAATCTACTTCATTTAGCTAGCTAGCAGCCTATAGCATACACTACCAGTCAAAAGTCTGGAAACATTATTATTTTTAATGTTTTTGAACGAAGTCTCTTATGCTCATTAAGGCTGCATTTATTTCACAATAAATACAGAAAAAACTAAAATATTGTGAAATATTATTACAATTTAAAATTATGGTTTTCTATTTTAATATGCTTTAAAATATAATTTATTTCTGTGATGCAAAGCTAAATTTTCAGCATCATTACTCCAGTCTTCAGTGTCACATGATCCTTCAGCAATTATTCTAATATGCTGATTTGATACTCAGTTATTATCAATGTTGAAAACAGTTGTGTTGCTTAATATTTTTTTGGAACCTGTGATACTTTTTTCAGGATTCATTGATGAATAAAAGGTTAAAAAGAACAGCATTTATTCAAAATATAAATCTTTTCTAACAATATAAATCTTTACTATCACTTTTTATCAATTTAACACATCCGTGCTGAATAAAAGTATTAATTTCTTTAAAAAAAAAAGAAAGAAAAAAAATGACTGACCCCAAACTTTTGAACGGTAGTGTATATTGTTACAAAAGATTTCTATTTTAAATAAATGCTGATATTTTTTTTTTACTTTTTATTCATCAAAGAATCCTGAAAAATAATCACAGGTTATAAAATAATATTAAGCAGCACAACATTTTCCAACATCGATAATATATCAGCATATTAGAATGATTTCTGAAGAATAATGTGACACTGAAGACTGGAGTAATGATCCTGACAATTCAGCTTTGCATCACAGAAATAAATTATATTTTAAAATATATTAACATAGAAAACCAAATCTCACCAATCCTACTGGCCGGCGACAGCCTATGACGTCATCATAGACGCGACCCGAAAGTATAAAAGGAGCGCCTACAGAAGCAGTCAGTACCTTATCGTCTGAAGGGACTGTTTAGCAGGCAGCCCCGATGCATGGCAGGTAATGCAGTGTCTTGATCACTGTTCTCAGGGAACCATGGTTACATACGTAACCTGAGACGTTCCCTTTCGAAAGGGAACTCAACACTGCGTTTGACCACGCTATGGGGAATGATATACCCACGCCGCCATGTTTGAGGGGAGTGCATGCCAAAGATGGCTAGACAAACGTCAGAACTAGCAATTCAACTGAAATGCCAGAACCACTTCCCCTACGGGTCATACATAGGCTGTCAGTGACAGCATTCCCTATGGCCAACAGCCCAGGCTATAAGCCTCAAAGAGGCCTTCCACAGAAGGCCTACTAAGGCTGCTCAAAGGCTTCTGGGGCCAACTTCCTTTTCAAAGAAAAGAGGGTACCTCTAAGGGAATGTAGCCAGGGGGCCCGAAGGAACCCTAGCTAAACCTAGCCTAGCCAGTTCTTCAGAGAAGATATCCAGTAAGAGTGACTGCAAAGAGGCAGTAACCAACTCAGACCAGAGCGTAGAGACGGGCATCCTGGAGAGCAGGACTCAGCTTAGCGCTTTTTACCCTTACCAATGAGGGGAGTAACACTCTGCTCAATCCTAGGATCTACTCAGCACCTGGTTATTTGCACTGAGGAGGCTGTGCACTCTAAAGGAACCCAACACAGGGGAGTACATTTACCAGCCTAGGGGCGGATCCTCAATAGGGAGGCCTCAGAAAGGCCTTCAACCACTGACCATCTTAGGGAGCTAAGTACTATGCAGGACAACCCTCAATTAGGGGAGTACAGAGCTCAACCTAACAGATAAACCGTACTGTAGGCACAAAATCATGGAGGCCCAGGAAGGGGCCTGCAACATGACGTAAATTCTACGTCGTGTAGAAATACATCACAGCAGCCTTGCGAAAGGCCAGACATGTGAAACTACATGCTCAATCTGCTAAAAGAACACCCAGATGTGGGGGAAAAGCTTAAAAGGGCAGCCTGTGAAGGCCACACACCTAGAAAGCTCGCTTGCTGATAAGCAAGATCCCACAAACATGGAACTCGTTCAGAATGAAACCGAGTCAAAATAGCAGATAAGACTGTACAGTGCCCACATAACAGTCTACCTTAACACAATCCGACAAGCAGTGTACTCAGTAAAAACACTTTTTTACTCTTAAAACAAGAGGAGTACAAACATACGCCATCACGCTCTGCATCACGCTCTCCTTTAAGGGAGCCATATATGAGAACCAGACTATCCAGGGAGGTTAACTATTTAGCTCAACCTGAGCTTAATTCTATTCAACACATTCCAACGGGCAATGTATTCAGTAAAACACTTTATACTCTTTAAGCAAGAAGAGTACAGACTACACCAACATGCTCTGAAAGAGGCCCAAACAGGGCCTACTACTCCAGAAAGACATGGGCGTCAGCCAGTGGCAGTGTCTAAGCTCTAAGGGAGCCTAATCTGAGAACCAAACTGTCAAGTGAGGTTACCTAGCTTAACTCAACCTGAGCTAAAATCTACACATTCCAACAGGCAATGTACTCAGTAAAAACACTTTTTACTCTTAAAGTAAGGGGAGTACAAAGAATATATGCTGCCATGCTCTGAAGGAGGCCAGAACCGGCCTACTACTTCAAATAAACATGGGCATAAACCTGTGGCAGTGCTAGTACTAAATGAGCAAAACTCTGACTAAACATCTACCAACAAAACTTGTGATTTTACAACAAGCTATTGTGCTCTGAAGGAGGCCCAAAACACAGCCTTCTACTCCAAACAACACAATAAAAATCTTGTGGCAGTGTTCAAACTCTAAAGTGAGCTACATAAGAACCAAACTGAATAGTGAGGTTCACTAAACAACTCAACCTGAGCTATGCATTCCAACAGGCCATTTACTCAGTAAAAAACACTTATTACCCTTCTTAGCAAGGGGAGTACAAACTTAGTCACCATGCTCTGAAGGAGGCCAGAACAAAGCCAACTACTACAGAAACAGGTGCTAACCTGTGGCAGCAACAGAGTTATTGGGCTCACATTGTCTAGGGCAAAATAGAACTAGAGCATTAACAGCCCTGAGAAACAGGGGAATGTTTCACTTTTCATTCATACTACCCTGAAATTGAATTCCAAGGGTGGGCGCTTTTCACCAAAGACAGATTCGACATCTGTACTGAACCCTAGGAAACAGGAGCTAAATAAAGCTAACACTGTTTCACTCAAGCTTGAATCTTAATTCAAGAGGTTCAGGGGAAAAGACTAAACAAAGTATAGAAGGAAAAGCTCTAGAAAAGTGGGGCCACAGCAACACTAGCATTTTCTTATTCACATAGTGATAAGGGGCCTACCACCTGAGACAACGGCACCAGGGAGACTTAACAATAGTCTGCTACCTTAGCTGCTATCTATCTTGCACCTACACCAAAGGGGTAATGGGGCTTGGCCTGACAACTCTGATAAGAGGAGGCCAGAACTAGGAAAAACTACACTCTCCTGACAGGGGTAGTAATAAAAGGGTGAAATGCTTCAGTATATCACCTAAACCCGTCCCAGCCTAGGCCAACTATAGCTGTGGGCCTATAGGGTGTTGATATCAGCCACACCCTGCTTCATTAGGGAATGCAACTTTTCTATGCTACTTGTACCTCTTCTGCTTATAAAGAACAATAATGACAACACAACTGTAATTTGAAGATAAAAAAAAAAAACAGATGTTTGACTTATAGAGAAAGACAAGTGATAGCTGTTTATGAAGGACAGCTTTCATATGTAATAAATTGGAAGAAATTGATGTGTAAGAAAGAATGGGAGAGATAACTTCTTTATGAAAACAAAATGTAAGAAATTGATGTGTAAGAAAGAATGGGAGAGATAACTTCTTTATGAAAACAAAATGTAATAAATTGTAAGAAATTGATGGGTAAGAAAGAATGGGAGAGATAACTTCTTTATGAAAACAAAATGTAATAAATTGTAAGAAATTGATGTGTAAGAAAGAATGGGAGAGATAACTTCTTTATAAAAACAAAATGTAATAAATTGGAAGAAATTGATGTGTAAGAAATAGAATAACAGAAGAAATTTTTATAAGAAAAAAAAAAGAAAGACAGACCACTAGTATTGTAACGTCTTTATTAAAGCATGTATTAATTACTTATTAAAGAAAGACAGACAACTGTTATTGTAGAAGTACTTTAATAAGAATGTAGTTTATAAAGAAAAGAGACAAAACACTATTGTTGTAAAGCTTTATTAAGAATATGTTTATAAAGGAAGACACTACAACTGTTGTTTTAAGATTTTAATAAAGCATGCTAGTAGAACAGTAAGGACATAACATGTATTAGTAAGAAAGGCAATCATTACCGTTGAAGAATGTCTTGAAGATGAGGCGCAGGACACAGCAGAAGAGAAGAGTCCAAGAACAAAGAGACAAGCCTTTATATATTGACTCAGATGAGGGGAATTCCAAAGAAGATGACCTCAAGAGGACAGATAGTCTATAAAAGGCTGGAACGTGAAGAGAACAGGAGGGGCTGCTTCGCACCTGAGGCTGCTTCTCCGACACCAGAACCAACGCTGATGATGCCTCCAGCGCTGATATTGCCTTGACTGAAGAACTTTTTAATACTTATACTTTATTTAATTACTATATAGAATGTTTGTAGAATATATGTAATGCTAGAAATACTAATGTAATAAATAAATGAATTTATAACTTTATAACTAAACTCTGCCTCATGTGGCATTAATTTAAGTCGTTGAACCTGAACAGACCACGGAGAAGTCTTCTGTCTGATTGTAAGTATTTTTAAAATGCTTATAAATTAGATCAGATTTGACTTACTTACCTAACCTGAGAATAATAAAAATAAGGTAAAGGTGTTTAGAGACGCACCATAAAACAAGGGCCACACATAAGCATAGATCTGCCTGGGGCTAAAACTCAGCCTCTAAAACTCTCGATAGAGAGGAGGCAAACTCTGAGAAATAACTCATAAACAAGAGCTCAGAGGAGCGATGCTCAACCCCAGCCAAACAATGTCAGACGACACTTAATATAGATCTATCTGAAGTAAAGAGTGCTAATCTCTAAACAAACTCTAGCTATGACCAGAGGAGAAAGCTACTCTACCATATGGTGGCTGTAAAGGTTGCCATATTGCCAACACAAAGAGATAAATCGTTCTAGCCAACCTAATGGAACTTCAGGCTCCTTCTCTTTTTTTTTCCACACACCCAGGAAAAACTACACAGGAAACTAAGTATATTTAAAAATATAAATATAGACCAAGCTCATCTTCCTGCGGTTCGAAGAACGGAGACTTACCATCATAGAAGGATGGAATCTATGGTTCTTTCAAGCCTGAAAGAGCCCCTTCACTATCAAGCCAAAAGGCGAGCCAACAGAAAATTTTATCGTGGGCCCAGCCCTCGGCCTGATTGTAAGAAGCGCCTGGGTAAAATATCATTACTCAGGAGGTGGAAGAAGAAAGGAGAGGGTAGATGTGACTACCCTCATGGAGAGAAAATCAATCACCGACGCTGCTGGCATCTGTAATTGATTACCTCCCTCAAATCTTTCTTCTTCCTAGAGTCCCGCCTTCTCTGGAACCTACTCCAAGGAGGAGGAGGTGCCCGAGAGGCGATACTGGACTTCTGGCCCTGTCTCTGATCCTCGGATCGGGATGGGCCAGGACCTCCTGTCTGTCTGGGCCCAGAATCAGA
Source organism: Hypophthalmichthys molitrix (assembly GCA_037950675.1). Taxonomy (NCBI): domain Eukaryota; kingdom Metazoa; phylum Chordata; class Actinopteri; order Cypriniformes; family Xenocyprididae; genus Hypophthalmichthys; species Hypophthalmichthys molitrix. The sequence continues at coordinate 5,929,148 of CM075494.1, forward strand.
TCTGAGCGGTATGCAGATTTTAAACGCTGCCGCTGATCCAGATCCTCCAGCAGATCAGCCTGGTGAGCCTGTAACACTGCCATCGTGTATAAGGCAGCACCAGTCTGACCCGCTGCCGCGTATGCCCTGCCATTCAAGCGAGATGTAATCTTAAGGAGCTTCAAAGGCAGGACCGGAGCTTTTAATGTCTGTGCCCGCCCTGTGACGAGATAGTTAGCAAACAACTCTTCAATAGGGGGCATCGATACCCATGCTGGCTCATTCCATCAACATCAGCGAAATTATCTCGCTGATGTCGGCGAATATGAGCCGAGTACGGATTCTTCAATGCCTTCTCGATCTCCACATATAGATCAGGAAGGAATGGAAGGCTCATGGGGGCTGCCAGATTATGGTCGGAAAGGAATCATACGTCGAGCCGTCCGCGTGCGGTCCCTTTCTTAACGCACTCTCATGGCAGCTGCAGCCTGCCAGAAGCGCGCACCATAACCTAGAGAAGCTCCGCATACGCGGGGCAGGGAGGCTTTGAAGTTTCAGAAGGCTTGCCTTCTTCCTCTTCAATAGCCATCTCCTGCTGTCTTGGGCTTAAAGCCAGAAGAGCACTCACTGCTGGATCAGATGATGTCAAAGAAAGAACATCAGCCGCTGGGGTTTGCAAGAAATATACACCTCTCTCTAACTCCTCAGCAAGCTACATCTGTGAGCCCCATGATTTCAGTCGCCGCTCTGCCTCAGCACGGGCGGGACCAGATGCCGGCCACTCTTCCCTCGAGAAGAGAGCCAAACGAGAGCGGAGCGTCCTAATAGGCAGACGCTCACAGTTTACACAGACAGCGCCCTCGAGCACTGTCCGTGCATGCTCTTCTCCCAGACAGAAAACACACAGATTGTGTGTGTCATCGGGTGTCAAAAACCTGGGACACGGATCCACACACTTCTTGAAATGTTTGTTAGACATAGTAACATTCTTAGCAGTCAGACAAAAAGATGCTGACTGCTTCTCTAGGCGCTCCTTTTATACTTCCGGGTCGCGTCTATGATGACGTCATAGGCTGTCGCCAGCCAATAAGATTGGTGAGATTTGATATTACTACATTGAATGCAATAGATAAGACTTTTCAATCTGGCTTCAAGTCTTGCCATAGTACTGAGACAGTGCTTGTTAAAGTGTGAGATGACATTCTGCTGTCACTGGACAATGGCGAAAATGTTATTCTAATTCTGCTTGATCTTAGTGCAGCGTTCGATATGGTGGATCACGAGATTTTAATCAAGCGTTTGGAACACTGGGTCGGCCTAAAAGGCAATGTGCTGAAATGGTTTGAATCATATCTCATGGACAGATCTTTCTCAGTTAGCAGTGGGAACTGCCATTCATCAAGAGTACATCTTCCCTGGGGAATTCCACAAGGGTTGATTCTCGCTCCAGTACTTTTTCCCTTTATATGTTACCCTTGGGGGCTATTTTTAGAAAACATAAAGTATCATTTCATTGCTATGCTGATGATACGCAGATCTATTTGCTCGTGAGAGAGTTATGTTCAAACTCATTTGAAGTTCTATTGGCTTGCTTACTGGAGGTCAAGGACTGGATGGCTGTAAATTTTTTGAAGCTTAATGAAAATAAAACCAAGGCTATTGTGTTTGGCCCTAGAAAGCACGGAGTGGTTCAGTACTTAAATTCAACTACCTTATCTGGCTCTACTAAAACCAAGGTGAAAAACCTGGGGCTTGTTTTGGATAGTGAGTTAAAGATGGATAGTCAAATAAATGTAGTTGTTAGAGCATGTTTTTACAATCTACGTTTGTTAGCAAAGACTAAACCATTTCTATCTCTACCAGATTTTGAGAAGGCAATTTCAGCTATGGTTTTTACTTGAATGGATTATTGCAACTCCCTTTATTATGGAGTTGATGGTAGAGCGCTAATGCGTCTACAGCGAGAATGATCAAGTCTGCAGAAAAACATGACTCTGTTACTCCGTTATTAATTTCACTATAGTGGCTGCCAGCACGTTATAGAATTATTTATAAGATTCTCGTACTTGTTTTTAAAGCCATTCACAATTTAGCCCCTGTTTACCTGTCCAGGGGTGCGTTTCAAAAAAGCGAACTATGGTCGCAAGTTCCATCGTTACCAATAGAGTTCAATGGGACTTACGACCGTGGTTGGCTAACGAAGCTTTCGGGAAATGCACCCCAGGATGGTGGCAATTTACACCCCCCCCCCCAGATCCTTGAGATCCGAAAATAAATTTCTTCTTTGCGTTACTAAGACAAAATACAAACATAAAGGTGATCGAGCCTTTTCTCGAGCCGGTCCTAAATTGTGGAACAATCTCCCTGCCAAATCTTTACCTGTGTTCAAAGCCATGTTAAAATCACATTTGCTAAACTCTGATTGTGAGTTTTAATGATGGAGTTTGATTTTTATTGTGTGTATGTTTTCTCTAAGGTTGTATGTTTGTCTATACCGTTTTATTTGTTTTGTTATTTTTCTTTAGCTTTTTGGGATTGTGAAGCACTTTGGACAACCAACGTTGTATTAAACTGTGCTATATAAACAAACAAACAAACAAGAATAAAGCCAATAATTAATTTTTATTGTGATTGATAAGAATGTACCCTAGTAAAATGTCATTCAGTATAACACTATGGAAAATGGGCATAACATTTTTATTTTTTAACATACACTTATATGTCCATGCTTGGACTTGTAGAGATATAGCTACCCAGAAAAAAATGACATTATTTTATTTATAAAATAATGTCACATATTTGATACGTCACAGGTACAAGTCAAAATTCAGTTTTTTTTTTTAATTATTATTTTTTTTACAAATACTTCCTGTCATACACTGAAAAAATGCTAAAATCTATTAAAAGTATCTTTCACTTCATCCTTTGAGATTTGTTTCCATCTCTCTGAGTCAATAAAACAAAATTATTGTATTTTAATATAAAATACTGGTGTTGTATGACAATATTTTGTTACCCTGAGTGACACGTATCACTACAGCCTAAAAATATTGATTAAATGTGAGTCCTTCAGCAATAACAGTACTGATCCTATGAACTATTGGTAGTTTTTATTAGTAGTTTTTAGCTATTTTTTAAGTTATAAAACTGTAAAAAAAAAAAAAAAAAAAAAACCTCGAGAAGATGTTTAAAAATGTGAGAGAAATGATCCATACGCCACACACATAAAGAACATGGATTATATTATGCAACATAGTTTATCTGATGCAAGAGGTACAATTTCATTTATGTAGGATTAAATCAGCATTGAACATTTCAAACAAAGCTATTACAAAACATTTCAGAAACATTGTGCAAAAAAATAAAAAAGGTAAAAAAACTTCTTTGAAATCACAAAGCATTGGATATCTTTCGCAAAGTAATATCACGACAGGTACTTTAACATCAGGTATTTTCAGCATCAGATTGTGTCCTATGGATTGATGGATGATCAGGATTGACATCCTTCTTTCTTCTCTGATAACTAAAAAATGAAAATTTGATAGTTATGACACTGGTACAGAATATGATTTGCATCCATTAAATGTTATTAATAGTCCATTAATAGTAGGTTATAACACTTAGGGGTGGTTTCCCGGACAGGGTTTAAATTAAGCCAGGATAGGTCTTAATCTAGAATAGTTAATCTTGTCTTAAAAAATGGCTTTCTGAAACACAGATTAAGTACAGATTACTAAAACCTGGACTATGGAGTCCTGAATTAAAATAAACTAGATTAATTTAAAACCAACTGTGCTAATCTGAATTAGCATAAGAGAGGTTGTAATATGGTTGGATACGATTGGTTTGTGCGATAAATCCCGCCTCTTGTTTACGTGCGCATTCCGCACGTCAGTCTGAATGAACAAAGTGATGGCGTCAATTGGAAGACTAAATTAAAAAGTAAGTAAACAGATCACCCAGTTAGATATCACCAATTTATATCACGTCAAAATCAAACTTGAAATGGCCTGAAAACATGGTCGCTGCGGGGTTCTCTTTCAGTCGGTCACGTTCAACGTACGTCAGTAGTGACCGACGAATTGGGATATCGCCAGAGAGCCCTATCAGCTTCGAGTGAACTAAAACAAGCCAATGGAATTGGTGTGCGATATTTGCATAATGCGCACCGCCCCCGCCAGGTGGTATAATAGGGAAGCAGGTGCAATCGCACTCTGTCTTTCGCTTCGGAGCCAACCTGTGTGTTCCTGCTATTAGTCTGAGAGTGACTTCTCAAGCCTTTGAAGAGCTTTTCTTCTACAGTGCTGGTGTTATGGCACCTTACAGCGAGGCCACGAGCTTTCCCTCAGTGAGCATCTCGAGCTATTTATACAGCTCTTAACTGCTGTTTTCACAGCATTATTTGCCCCGTTCGGTTTGCGATTTGGGCCAGTTCCTCTGTGTGTGTGTGTGACTCAGGGAGTGGTGTTTCTGCAGTCACATCGCGGGTGTCCCCTGTTTGCTTCAGCACAAAGAACAAGAGCTACTAAAAGAGCTTCACAGACAGACACTGCGTCTTTTTCAAGACGTCATTCTGACTGTGCGTTTCTGGAGGCGGTCGTTTCCTATCCTCACTGACAGCCACAATCACTTTCTCTCATGTCTGCTTAGCGTGCTGAGACTGTGTTTGTGGGTGGTTCGTATTCTCTTGTGAGAGCATGCCCACATCGGCGCGTTGTTCATCTTGCCTTTCTCGTAAGGGCTTGAGCGCTCAGCGCGCCATGTGCCGTCGAGCTGCCAGCTGACAGCGCGCGTTGCCATGGCAACCCAGTGCGTTGTTCAGCGCTCTAGATGCGTGGTCGAGACTCGAGCGCCTCAAATGAGGTGAAGTCTCCTCACCTATTCCCCGATCTAGTTTCTTTTTCTGAATCAGAAAAGTACTACTTTTGGTGAATAAGCCAGGGTGACCAGAGGATCACAGTGGGGCAATACCCGCCGAGCCAATCTCCGTGGGCCCCCCACTCCTCTAGTGCATCGCAAACATGTTGTGACTGTGTTCGTGGGTGGTTTATGTTTAGTAACAACATGGCCACGTTGGCGCTCAGCAAGCTGTGTGTCGTCCAGTTAGACGGCCACGTTCACTGTCCCACATGGCTGGTAGCTTCTGGGTGGATTGCTGGTCCTTCTCATGGGGGACCTAGCGTCTTAGTCAGGGCTCCAGCAGAGGATCAGATGTCGACTGCTACATTGGAGAGAGGGTTGTTGGGCTCTGGACATGAAGATGAGGCGGAGCGTCCCACGGTTGTGATGTGCTCATGCTGAATCAGATTCAGAGTTAATGACCATGCTTTCCCGGGCCCCTGGGGGCGTGGCGTGACGCGTTCTCGCCTTGCCCCGCCCTCTGTCTTTAGCCCGGACGTGCATGAAAAACTTGGCAGTTTGGAAGCCTTTTTTGGTGCCAAATATGGAACGCCAAAAAGGCCATAATCTGCATTAAAAGTTTTTTTCTCTCTCACTACCCTCTATGGTGGGGTGGCAGTGCTACGGGCACACCACATCTGCCCTGCATGGGTCTTGGCCCCTGGCAAGTCTGTGGAAGGCCAAAGCACTCATTGCATATGGGTAGTTCTGAGTCTGGGTTGAGCTACGCATGATGCAAGTCATAGCACAGGCCCCTGGCTGGACAATGTCTACCGTGGTGGTCCGGAAACACCCCTGGCTAGCCTTGCAGAGGTGTATCATCGTCAAAGTACGCTTTCTCGATGCTCTCATCTCACAAGCTGGCCTAAACCCCAGCCCGCTCAGCTCGCAGCCAAGCCAGTTGGCTAGCAAGAAGCGGTCCTGGAGAAATGGGCGACCTGGAGCTGAGGTAAACAGTTCTTCGGGAGACGATGCCTGCATCGCTCCCTTCCCGGAGGAGGGCCGGGTGGAGAATTTTGGTCTGTTCCGCCACTGTCCCTTAAGACCGTCCTCCTGGTTGCACTGGCCTCGCTCAAGAGGGTAGGGGACCTGCACGCATTTTCGGTTGATGAATCGTGCCTGGAATTCGGGCCCAGTGACTCTCACGTCATCCTGAGACCCCGGCCTGGATATGTGCCCAAGGTTCCTACCACTCCCTTCAGAGATCAGGTAGTGAACCTGCAAGCACTGCCTTCGGAGGAGGCAGACCCAGCCCTAGCTTGGCTCTGTCCCGTCCGCGCTCTGCGCCTGTACGTGGACAGAACGCAAAGCTTCAGGACCTCAGATCAGCTCTTTGTCTGTTACGGAGGCCAGCAGAAGGGAAAGGCTGTCTCCAAGCAGAGGATGGCCCATTGGATAGTGGATGCCATGGCCCTGGCGTATGAGTCCCAGGGCGTGCCTTGCCCGCTCGGGTTGAGAGACCACTCCACCAGAGGACTGGCCTCTTCCTGGGTGCTGGCGTACGGCGCCTCGCTGACAGATATCTGTAGAGCTGCGGGCTGGGCGACACCTAACACGTTCGCTAGATTATATAGCCTTCTTGTAGAACCGGTATCTTCCCGTGTACTCGCTTCCAGCAGCCGGTAGACGCGAAGAGCCCATTCTAGTGTCGGCTTGCAATGCCACTCCCGCCCCCTGGGCCGGATACGTGCATCCTTTTAGTTCCCCGCTTGGCGAACCCTGTCGAGTTCCTCCGCCTCCCCCTTCGGCTCGGACATTGCGGAGTGTCTGATGCCAGGCCAAACCTCCGTCACTGACGTTGACGTTTGGCTGGGTGCCATATGTCGTGACCCCTCCACGTGAGTGGTCCCATGTGTGTATTTGTCTACGGTCAGCTCCACACGGTGAGCCTGTGTCTTTCCCTTAGCAGGGCCAGCTCTGCTGTCACCTGTCAGATGAGTCTTCCCCTACCCAGATGGAGCCATCCCAGGGACTCCATATGTGTACTGCCCACGGCCAGTCCATATGTGTACTCTCCACGTAAATTCCTCCTCTGCGGGTGGGTAGTGGTCTCCGCAGCGTCCCCCATGGGTTCGCTTCCCCAGTGTAGTCTAGTTCACATAGTGGGTATGTCGGAACAGCAGTAGACTCTCTCGGCGTAAGCTCGCCCCCTTCCCCGTCCCATTGGTGCGCCGGGTGGCTAGAGCTTGCGCTGGGCACTGGAAGGGGTTCATAACTGTGTTCATAACTTTATTTGGGATCCCAATTCGTCGGTCACTACTGACGTACGTCGAACGTGACCAACTGAAAGGGAACGTCTCGGTTACGTATGTAACCCTCGTTCCCTGAAGGAGGGAACGGAGACGTACGTCCCGTCGCCACAGTTTCTGTACCCTCGCTGCAGTGCAGACTAGGTTGTCTCCTCAGCGAAAAACAGAGTGCGGTTGCACCTGCTTCCCTATTATACCACCTGGCGGGGGCAGGGGCGGTGCGCATTATGCAAATATCGCACGCCAATTCCATTGGCTTGTTTTAGTTCACTCGAAGCTGATAGGGCTCTCTGGCAATATCCCAATTTGTCGGTCACGTAACCGAGACGTTTTAGTGATTATCAGCTTGGTGAAATTAAAGATACATCTTCATGTGATCTGAAATAAGTTGACTATTAAAAAGAACAGCTGAAAATCAATACACAAATAAAATATATTGTTTAACCCTCTATGGTATGGTGTTGCATCCACATAACAGTCTATTTTAGTTTGTTTTTAAATTGAGACTTTTAAATGAACAAAAATAAATTAATTAAAAAATGTATGAAAAGGTTTATTGATAATGTTATAGCATCCAATTTTAAGCAGGAAAAACACCACAAATATTTTTTTTCCTCATTGATATATTGCGTATCAATATTTGAAATGGCATTTGTTGGCACTGCAAACATTTTCATTGTATGCACAGGATTACTGCCTCTGCTTGGTTTGGCAACCTGTCCTTTAAAAAATATCTATGCATGGACATTGCTCTGGGCTGTGTTTCCCAAAAGCATTGTGAGCTTAGTTGATCGTAATGGTCTTCCCGATCAACTTGGGCTCACGATGCTTCTGGGAAATGAAGCCCTGCAAGTTGTTTGACACAGATAACATGGTTAATAATAAGCAAAGAATGAGATACATATTAACAGTAAAACAAACTGTCAAAGATGTGTTTCTGTAAATCCACAACAGGTAGGAACGTATAATGTCCACATTAGAAACGAAAGGAGATTTTACAGTTTACTTAAAGAGTTTGTTCACCCTGGTGTTTTTTCACAAAGCTTTATTTTGGTCTCATCTGCCAATCAAACCCAGTCCCTCTGAAAGTTCCAGTAATGCCTGGCAAACATGAGATTGCTGTTTGAGGTCACTAGGGCTGTTTAACCAGATTTTTCACTCCATGATTATTGTCACCAAAGGAATTCACAGTAACAGTATATTGTGGTATCTATAGAAACCTTGAAAAAACAAAACAATGTTATCAGTCAAATTTACCTTTACTTATTTTATGTTTTGCTTTCTTTTTTTAGACAATGAATCAAACCATCTCATACAACAATTACAATAACTGAGACTGTCTTTCTGTGGCTTCTTTGACTGCCTAAGAAATAACCAGGAGAGAGAAAATACTGTCAAGTTCAACAGTATTAGCCTATGAATAATACATTATCCTTAAGGAAATAATCAAGATGGCCTGAAGAACACAGATAAACAGTCAAAACATTTCTTTCTGCATTTTATTTTTCCCGCAGGCAGGATACAGAGATAGGAAGGTAACAAGGCATGTCCAAATCCAATGATCGTTTCACATCCGGTCTCCTGAGATACCATCATCTGATTTTTTTAAGGTAGCACAGATGTATCCTTTGCTGCCTTTGATATCCCACAATCCTGTTAATTCCTTTCCATGATAGTTGAGCTATAAAAATAAAGACGGCGTATGAAATTTGAGTTTGGTGGTCAGTTTCTGTGTAACTGTGTACATTTTGATCAACTTTGTCCGACATCAGTTTCACAATTAAAATTATAAAATTTATCATATTATGATCATGTTACCCACCCCTTGCCCACCTGTACATACCAGCTGATATACCATGTAGGCCTAGTCTTGTTTTGGGTGGTCAGTCTGCATTTGAAAGTTTGAAAGGGTTTTAAATCTAGTTAATCAAGTAAAATGATTCAAGTATGATTCAAAATCAAGTAATTTTACCACGCCACAGTCAACTTTAGTCATATAAAATGTAATTTCCCAACAGCAAAATTGTGGCCAGTGAAAATGCTGAGTGGCTAGTAACTAGCCACAGTGAGTGGTGAGCAAAAAAGTTAACGTCAAGCCCTGTGCACAGCCGAAATAGCACGTCCGATGGTGCATCCCAAACAGGATATATCACCCTCCGAAGGGTACTTCGGAGTGAAAACAATCATGGCCACCATATTGAAGGGTCGTTTCAGACTGAATTGCTCAAAAATGGCCACTTCATAGGGCCCTTCGGAATGAAGGATTTCGATGGACACTTCGGGCCCCCATGATCCTTTCCGCAGGGAAGTTGTTTGACGTCACAGAATGGGTACAAGAAGCTCAGAGTTTGATTTTGCCTATAAATGTATGTATGTTTCTATACTACTGTAATATTTACGAGTTAGATTTGGTACATTATTATGGTCAAAACGACATTGTACTTCAACAAAAATACTTTACAGCTCCCTTTATCAGTCCATTCAAATGTTTCAAATACATAGACACAATATAAAAGTAAAAGTCTGGCAGTAGCTTATAATGTTACTACAGTAAATTAATGCATATTAATACAAAGAGTACACCAGGGTAAAAAAGACGAAGGCCTCGATTGTCTCGTTTAGATGACGCTGAAGTGCGTTCCAAAAAAAATTGTTTTTTTGACCCCTACACCCTCCATCCCTTCGAAGCTCTCACTCCAGAGGGTAAACGCTTTGAAGGGATTAGGGCATAGGGATGAGCCCTTCCAAATGGAATGCAGGGCGACTCAAAAAATAGAATCGGTTCGTGGAAATAAATCAGACTTTGCATCACTACAATGGAGTAACACGATACAAATGCTCAGAAGTGCAGTACAAAAATTCATGCAAAACTTAGCAATGAGAGATAAAGCTGAGCTGGCTTATATAATGTGAGCAAATGAGGCTAATAAGACAGCTGTATGAAATCATGGCTGATTAGTCTGGGCAAAGGTTTATGGGGAATGGAGTCCGTGATAGTGTGGTAATAGTCCGGGGTGGAGTGCCCTCTGGTGGAAATCACGGGCACTCCCACTGGTGATCTTGACAATTATAATATATTATATATATCCTGTGGTTATATATGTGAGGTCTGATCATACTTTTGGTGACTTTGTGACCCCAAGACCCAACTAGACAATAATTTTAGCACGTTTAAAAAAAAAAAAACTATTTACCCACATTTTTACGTATTTATGCAGTAAAAGGTGGATTTTTGAATGAAATATAGAGAAGAAGTGGCAAAAACTATTTTTAATAGTACATCATACATACATAAATCCATACATTAGTAGTCAGTTTATATTTTACCAAGGGTGCAGATATTTCTGTAGCCCACTGTATAAACATTGATCATCACACATGATCAATGTTTGTATGCTCTGTGTTATATGATCAACATAACGTTCAATTATATGTTATATTGAACAACACTTTTATTATTGTTGCTTTCTTTTACTTCTTTGCCACAAAGAAGTCCAGATGTGTGCAGTCTCAAACCACAATCCTTTTTTTTTTTTTTTTTTTCTGGCACAAAAGGTCTTAGCCAAACATGAATGACAGTAAGCTCACAATGCTGTGATGTGCCGATGGGAGCGCTAATCTAAAATCTCATCTCGGGGGCCAGCATAGTCTGGGTCCATGAGGGTAAAGGCCAGTTTTTTTTCAGTATAAATATCACTACAGAATCCAGTGAGCTTCAGACTTCCATTGAAGACATTACCAGAAGATTTCAGCTCTGAACTTTCCAAGGACACACAGAGACTCCAGGTAATTCATCATTTAAAACAATATGAACTGGTAATGTTAGTGTGAATGTGCGGTTTAGAGCTCAAGAGATGATTCACAGAATTCAGATGTAATCACAGGGGATTTATAGAAAAGTTTTTTTTATGTATATATATTATTATTATTATTTAATTTAGAAATCATCACTAGATTGCAAATGAACTAAAGGAAAGGATGCCTTTTGTTTTCTTAAAATTGGATTTGTTTAAACAATTAATTAAATATACATCCTTAATTTGAGAGAATAAAATGACTAAAGTTATTTGTATTGTATTATAAAGTAAGTTTTTTTTTTTTTTTTTTCATGAAACCTGTGGTACAGTGAATAAACTCAGAAGGTAAAAACTTGACACTTTCTCAGTCCAAAAACAGATTTTATTGAGACTAAGCTGCCAAAAACAACTATTTTGACTATTTTGTCTCAGTATGAAGTCATAGTGCGATGAAAGACCGCCTCTGCAGAAGATCAACGCCCACTTCTACATCATTGACTCTTTAGCCCCGCCCAATTATGCACGCTTTAAAATAGAAAAAAAAGACACAAACACAGTATCACACTGCAGTAGAGTTTTTGTCTTGTTTCTTGTCCAAATATCTAAAAATTCTTAAATCAAGAAGCATTTTCTAGACAAGTAAAAATTACTTTCTTGTTTTCAGAAAAAAACAAGCAAAATACTTCTTGATTTAAGAATTTTTAGATATTTGGACTGGAAACAAGGCAAAAAATCTAAGTAAGAAAAGCATTTTTTTGCAGTGTACTCCAGCAACAAAACGATAGAGACGCCTCTGAGGATTACAAGACATTGTGCAGGCTTTGTATTGCCTTCCTTGTGATCCTAAACATTAAGAAATATGGGTGTAATGAAACATCGTTATATTGGAAATTTAGTTACACATCAAACTCCTCCTGAATGAATGAAAAAAAGAGATACTAATCACAAACTGATCCATGTCTACAATGATCAAGAGATAAACATTTTTCTTGTAGCCTATATTTTATGTTCATCAGTCAATTTGAAATGATTTGTCAAGTTGTAAAAATACATTTAAGTAAACTTCTGTGTCACTACAAAACAACACTGGTAGATAGTTTCTAATGAGGTCAGGGAAAAAAGGGTGCGGCGGGCTTCCGTGCGTGCAACATGTCGGAAGTGCAAGAAAAACTGATGTTTACTGACAAGCACTGCACATACATAGAGCACATCAAATATAGTAAACACGAACAGCCAAACATGTGACACCCTAGAATAAATCTCACGTGACATCCAATCACATGTAAGAGATTTGATGTATATTTATATATATCTGTATGGATCACTGTTTACATGTAAAAAAAAAAAAAGAAAAAAAAAAAGATTTCTATATTAACCTAAATGGTTTCATGCATATAGTTGTGTTAATAGTGTCCCATGTGAACATGTTCTGCATTTATTTTCCCCATTTGAATGTGCGGCAACTATAGTTCAATATCTGTATATTGTGCCACCCTATTTTCAACACAAAGGCAGTTTATTCAGGACACTGAGGCATCTTCTCCTGTGACTTCCGTTCAAACAGGTCTTCTCACTGGCTTTTCTAAGATGGTGGCACTTTCAATGTACCTGAAGCAGCCAAACTTCATTTACTTATGTGGATATATATGGCTGGCAACCCTAACTGTGGTGAATGCTGGATTTGGAACTGATATCATAAAAGCCCGAAGCCAATCAAAGACTCAAGGTAAGGTGTGAATGGTGTTACAAAATGTGAATGTGTAGAGATCAGTAATATCACAGTACAGATTCAATGTCCTTAGAAGGAAATAAACTACTCAAGTATGTTCTCATTCATTTATTCCATTGGGATTTTTTATAATAAAAAAAAAAAATCCCCAATATAATGTTTAACAAAAAGCCATGACCAAAACCAGCAGTAGTGGACAAGCTACACAAATCAAATACTTGAGTAAAAGTGCAGATACACTAATAAAATATTACTCCAGTAATAGTATTTTTTATTTTACTCAAGTAAAAGAACAAAAGTACTTGATTTTTAATTTACTTATGTATTCAAATGAAAAATTACAGATTGGCGAATGTTTATTTTGTAATTTTATACATTTATATTAATTTTATATGCTTAGGTTATTGATAGTGAACTTCATGTGTGCAAACAAGTGGGGGGAAAACAAAATGCTGTATAGCATAGTGAAAAAATGAGGAAAAAAATGTGTATTGACAATAAAAATAAAAATCACAGGGCTAGATGAATAACATTTTAAGAAGACTGCTATGCAAACTAGTTTTGTTTTGAAACGGTTCGGCAGTAGGGAATAATTTGCATTATTTTAAATGTTTCTTTTTTTTACCTAAAACTTTGTACAAATTACCTAAAAAAGGGAAATATGAATAATTAATCATAACTCGTTATAAATAATTATAAATATTTGGATCAGTTAATCGACTGAATCAACTCAGAATCAACTCAAGAATGTGCACAAAAGTTTTAACTCAATCACGAACACATAACTAAACTAAACACATGCATACACACAAATCATGCATACATGGGAAGTGAGAAAGTTGAAGTGAATGAAACCATAGCATAACAGAGGAATGGAGCTATGAAAAGAGTCATTTAACCAGCTGGAAGAACCATCAGTTTCTCACTATAAAGAACAAAGGGGTTCACAACTTAATACTAAATAGCTGTTAAGTGTTTAAATGTACAATACTTGCAAATGCTTTAGCTGTTGAAGAGCATCCAGGTATGCAGTCTCGGGAGAAATTCTGGATGGTTCTGTCATGAGTTGGGTTTGATTTTCTCCCTCTTTCTCTTGCTCCTGTCATTACTGCTACTTAGACTCAGCTGTTCGCTATTCAGATTTTTTTTGATTGGATTAGTGTTGTCAGAAAGTACCAACTTCGGTACCAAGTCGCTACTGAAATTTTAAAAATGTGACAATACCAGCATTTCCCTCTATCATTTTGAGCACTGTTGAACGGATTCTTAAACACCTCTGATTGGCCATTATGTTCACGCGCTCTGACAAGTAGTGATCTGACAATCTCACACTCAACTTAAGTGGCGTGTGACCAAACATCACTACAATAATTGGTGCCTTGTGTGAAGTCTTTTGTTACTATACTTCTGTTTCATCAGCCTGGTGGCGTAGCATGGGAAGTGCTGGCCTAGGTCTCAGAGGTTTTGTGATTTGAATCTTACCTAGTATGATCCTAAATTGCTTGTTGAACAAAAATAATAAAAGGAGCTGTCTTTATATTCAAAACATCTTGCATTTTATATGATTTTGTGTGCTTATTGGATGGTTGTTAGCTTGGTTCTGTATTCCATCTGAACATATTTTGTAGTGCAATGAGCTTCCAGCTATATTTTAGACTTTAGACTTTATTTTTATCCCCAAAGGGAAATTTAAACGTTACAACAGCATGAGCAAGACAATACAAGTAGTAACACTACTAACAAATAACAATACAAGTATGACAATAATTAACATATATCATTAAATGTAAAAATACCATTTAAAAAGTTAATAAATAATAAATATATCCTAATATAAATAAATATTTGGGCTAATACAATATAATGCACAATTATCCAAGCCCCGACCTCAATATTAAGATAGGCTAATATTATTATAATTAATAATATTATTAATATTATTATATTATAATGGATTTCTACAGCTAACCAACTCTTTGTCTTTACTATAACCATGGCAGCAGAGCCAATGGAAGTGGCAGCTCTTGGAAGACCTCTGTCTCTTGGTATGCTTTACGACTGCCGCAAAGATTCCTTCATTCCAGGTAGTGTATCTACCTAAAAAAAAATTAACTTAAAGAAAAAGTTTTTTTTTTTTTTTTTTTTTTTTTTTTTTTCTCACCAAATGTTTAATCACCAATTACCAGTCCTTGAGTAACAAAACTAACGCCTGCACATTTACAAAAACTCTTAAAGCCATTTTTCATTTCAGGTGTTACTCTCTGGGATAAGAAATCACTTAGTAAAAATTTGGACCATCATCCAAAGCCCCTAACAGATTTGAAGTTCAGTAGCTCTGACTCTCTTTCTAGTAAGTCCAGCCTTCTGGATATAAGTGCTTCCCTGAAGGCCAGTTTCATGGGAGGGCTTGTGGAGGTGGGAGGATCTGGCAAGTTCCTGCATGACACCAAATCCTCAAACCAACAGTCCAGAGTTACAATGTTTTACAGTGAAACTACAAGATTTGAACAGCTCACTATGTCCCAGCTGGGCCAGATCACCTACCCTCAACTGTTTGACCAGCAAACTGCAACTCATGTGGTTGTTGCTGTGCTGTACGGTGCTCAGGCAATCATGGTGTTTGATCGATCGATTTCAGATGAGGAAAACAAGCAGGAGATTGAGGGAAAACTGAATGTCATGGTCAGCAGCATCCCTGAATTTTCCATTAAAGGAAAAGGATCTGTAAATATGAAAGATGATGAAAAGAAAATGGCTGAGACGATCTCCTGCACATTTCATGGGGACTTCTTACTTGACCAGAACCCCACCACATACATGGAAGCCATACAGATATATAAGACGCTCCCCACTCTGCTGAAGGAGAATCCACAGAATGTGGTTCCAATAAAAGTCTGGCTTTATCCTCTTCATCTATTGGACGATAAGGCAGCTCAGCTGAAGAGAGAGGTTACCACAAGTCTGATTTCTGACACTGAACATATATTCGAGGAGCTGGGAGAGGCAGAGAGGACGTGCAATGACCTGATCGGAAACACACTGGCCAATGCTTTCAGTGACATCAAAGAGAGGCTGCAATTATTTCAGGACTCATTAAGCACATACAAGATAATGTTCCTGGAAGCAGTCGGCAGGGTCTTGCCTGCTATTCGAGGAGGAGAGGAGGAGGAGAAGTCTCTGGAAGATATCCTGAATATGCACAGGACCTCCCCATTCAGTGCTGAGATGCTTAACAAGTGGTTAACTGATGCAAAGTCTGAACTTCAAATCTTGAGTTCTTACACCAATAGGCTACAGGGGATCAATATTGTAGACTCAGCCGATCTCATTACCACCTTATTTGATCCTGATGTTGATAAAGTGGTGTGCTTTACCTTCACATCTCTGAAGTATGAAGACCCATATCTTTCAACCCTGAAGGAGTTTCTGAAATCTGACACGTCTAAAGAGCTCAATGCGAGTAAACCTTTTTCTGTGAAATCTGTTAAAAAGTGGGTCAAAGAACGCAGTGAGAGTGGCACTGGATTGTCTACAATGCGGTTCACTGAACACAGTGAGAGCGTCACTGGATTGTCTACAATGCGGTTCACTGAACACAGTGAGAGTGGCACTGGATTGTCTACAATGCGGTTCACTGAACACAGTGAGAGCGTCACTGGATTGTCTACAATGCGGTTCAATGAACACAGTGAGAGTGTCACTGGGTTTTCTGTGAAATCTTTCACAAAGTGGTTCAAAGATTTAAATATCATAATAAAGATGAGAGAGAACTTGTTTCATTTCAGGAGGTTTGCAGAGAACAATAAAGATGAAAAGAGAATCCGCTGCATTATTTCTGCCATCTCCAATCCCTCCATTGCAGGCTCCTCCATCAATCTGTATGAAAAAGGGAAACTGACAGACAGACAGTTTCAGCCCACGTTCAAGCCGCCCCCAACAATAGGTAAGTGTCATTTTCACACATTTATAAATAATTAACAGATGTGATTCTCAAACTGTCTCATTCACATAGCAGCTTATATAGTATTCAAGTTGCCAGAATCAAAATATGAAAGTATGATTCGAAAAAATATCACTGCTATATTATCAATGATGCGTCAATGTTTTCGGAAAAAAGATACATCTAAAAAGAATAGCTGCATGAGGTGAAGCTGATTGATGAACACCAGTAAACTGAAATCCATTCTATATGACACATCCAATATGAAATTAATCATATACACTATAAGCACAACATAAATGTAACATTAGTAACATAATTCTACTTACGGAAAAAAACAAAACTGGCACCGCGATCGTTCCGTAAGTTGAATAGGGAAGGTGTAGGACATACAGCGTCAGCTTTTTAAAGAATACGGAAAGCCGAAGCACTAGCAAGGCGATCATTTGTTTATAAAGAAAATACATTTGTATTTTTTTAAGAAAATGACCAATCATTTCGCTAGATAAGACTCTTATTCCTCGTCTGGTATCGTTTAAAGCCCTTTGAAACTGCACTGAATCTAGCCTGTTTTTGAATTATCTTAAAGTCCCCCTGTAGTCAATAATTTTATCCCTTCAAACTCATCTTTGATCACCAAAATGACATATTTTAAAAACAATGTTGTGTATCCACGTGTTGTGGATATTTAAGAAAAAAGCTTGCTTCGCTTCGTATATATTCAGTTTAACAGCTGTGCAACTGAACTGCTCAAAATTGACGCTTAAATTGTGTTGTAAGGAACCCCCCATCGGCCCAAAAACGGAATCCGATGGCCTGGGCGAAGGTTAACGCGTGTATGTCTTTTCAGCGCCTCTGTGAAGTTCACTTAATTTCACTCGTTTAATCTGACTCCAATTTCAAATGATTTTTACTCTTAAGTTGTGTTTCCAATTAGAAATTAATCATTGGTTATGCATTAATTTAGATTTTTGATTATTCTGATTACCTTATATCTTCAATTATTCGTTCACTGCGGTCCCGGTGTCGCTTTAGAAAAGTCACTTCGGCCAATTGAGTGCTTTCTTGGACACAAACTCGTCAGTTCTGACCTTAAACATTGAATGCAGGGTAAATATCTACCTTTAAGTCGGTCGCGCTCTGCTTACTCGTAACAAAAAGCATAGTTTTTATATATTTACGAAAACTGCAACTTATTTAAGGCAGCGATAGTCAGAAATCGAAATGGACTTAATTGACGTGCCCTATGCTCCATCTGTTAAACCTTCCGTATGATCTATCCTGAACACAGATTTGCGGTAATACCTTCGCTTTAATCTACTAGAAATAATGAATTAAGAATCATGCAGAATAAATCAAGAATAATATTTATTTGTCAAGTAAAAATGTATCATGCCAATTACATAGTTGGACAATTAGAAGCCAGTTCAGAAATAATAAATGCATAACATCAGTTGCTCAAAGAGTAAGAAATGCACATACACACAGTGGTGGATTAGTGTTTTTAAGACACTTCCCCATCACTGTATGGGGGCTTCTGGCTACAGAAGATCCCACATGACTGCTTTGCACTTTACCTTATATACCCAGACCAGAACAAAGGATTTGTAGATATTTACTACACCAACACCTGTTTTGGGGGGAGAAGGGTGGGTTATCAGATCTCTTGAAGAGACAAAAGGAGGACAGAATTCTCCTTAGTTTTCAATCTTCCTCATAACATAAGTGACTGCTGTGAAACGGAGACCATTTTACCAATCGCACTGAGACATTTAAAATGATACCAAACATGAAAGGGGAAAAACAATAGATACACAAGTTACATTATACATCTTAAAGAACTTTCAGTGACTTGAGTTAGGGGGAAGGGAAGGAGGGTGTGTGTGTGTGTGTGTGTGTGTGTGTGTGTGGGGTGGGGGGGTGGGGGGGGTTGTGTTGCATCCTGTAGATGTTGTGAGGGCAAGGTGTTGTCCTATGCTATTTCTTTGAGATCTTCTCTCCAGATGAGTTTTATTGCTTTACTGCAGGGCACTTGATCTCAGTTTTGTCTTAGCAGGAAAATCAAGTCTTACAGTGTTTTAAATTATGATTTGGTAAAACGCCTTTGCTAAACTGTCTGAATCCACTCGCATTTGTTTGGACTGCTCTCTCACTGAGTCACCTGAAGCGATTTCTCAGTAAAACAGACAGTATCGAGAGAACAAGCAGCCGTTTTCCTCTGTGAACATGCGCCAAATGGATGTTTGACAATTTCGTTGCTTTTTGGAGTTCAGATTTAAAACAACATTCAGATGAAATCCTGCAGGCTCCCATGCCTTCTCCGTACATGAAATAAATGCACATCCTTGAATGAGCGTGGATTTCCAGCGTATTTACTTGAACTTATCAGGTAGGCTAATATCTATGGTTTGATCCATTGCAGAGGCGGCCAAAATCAGAATTTATAATGGACTGAATAGCTCTCTCAGAACTTTACGTGCGATTCCACACTGACTGACAAATGCACACGACTCACGCACACATTCAGAGCAATATTGTTTTAGCTATGTTTTATAGTATTAAAATATTTCTAAGGACAAAAACATGAGCTTTAGTGGCTTTATTTCAAGTCAGCTGTCACTTTACTTTGGCGCGAGCTCCTATGCGCTCGCACACTTGGCACAGCCCTTGCGGTTCTGTCATTAATTAATATGAATTAATATGCTTAGCCTTTTGCTCGACTATGTTATCAAACAGTTGTTACACTGTTACTAATGTTACACACACCGTTCCTGTTCTTCATCTCAGACAGAGTCAGACAGCTGCCTTCTAACAATCAGTATCCTTACAAACGCTTTGAACAACTCAGAACGTCAGTGGAGAAAGGCTTATAGTTCATCATAACATCGTAATATACTCTCTATATTGATAAATCTACACAATTTTTTATATCAACAGAAAATATACCGGTATAACCTGGCTTCTCTCGAGACTTTCCTGCTTCAGAGCGGTCATAGTTAATGATATGCTAAAGCTTGCTGTTGTGATTGGTTACAAGGTAGTCTGTGATGTCACAAACACCGACGATTTCAAACCGCGGGTCTTTGGTTTACTGCAGTTTCAAACATAAAATACTCAGCAATGGTGCTGACTCATGAATTTGCACATGGTTTGTCTTAAAGCATATTAAAAACACTATATAGACATATAAACAACATTAAAAACTTGATTTTCACCACAGGGGATCTTTAATTCTTTTCACAGCAGAACCTGTGATTGTAGGCGGGACAGGTGGTGATGAATTCTCCTTTAAGTCCGCTTTATACAACACCTTTCAGAAGATCACAATAACTTACAATGAGGTGCGTGAAGATTGTTTTCATTCTATTTTATCATCTTTTCCTGTATTTTATCACATTATTTTCATTTAGTTATTTTATTCACATGAAATATTCTTGTTCCACAGTTTTACTCAATATTTGATGTGAAATCACTGAACACAATACAAGTGCTTTTCCAGGATTACCAGATGATTAAAGTTGGTAGAGTAGAAGGAAATAAAGAAAAAGTATTTCTATTTGACATAACTGATAAAATTGTCACTGCAACACTGTGGCCAAATAAGGATGGTACCAGATGTGGGGGGTTGGAATTTGAGGTTGAAAAAAATAATGGTAAAAGAATAACAATGTCTATCAAATGTGATGAAGTGGGTGAGCCTGTGATTGTTAATGTTGGATCAGGAAAATGTTATGGCGTTAAAGGGAGAAGTGGAGATGAAATTGATGCTCTGGGTTTCTACTTCAGTTAGCTTCCAGCCTGTTCTTTATAATTCTAATCCAAATAACATCTAAACAGCAATCATATAATCTAAACATGTTTTTTTAATGTATACTCAGATTTTAAGAGTAAAAAAATATCATAGATTTCAACCATAAACAAGTAACTCCATTAACAACTGACAAATTAAACACATCAAATCTGAGTTAATGAATAAATAGTGATTGTATTTGGGGGTTTGTCAGAGAGAACAATGTACTGTATAGCGTCTTATTCTGGTTAATTTGTCCATCTTTATATTTCACCTATTTTTTTTTTTTTTTTTTTTTTTTTGTACCTTGTGGAAGTACAAAAACTCTTGATGTTCAATGACAATAAAGAGCTTAACTTGACTTTAAAGGGGCTTTATGCAAGCTGTTGCTAACAAATGTTCACTCTTTAATTATATAACAGTGTGTATTAATGGTGTGTCTGGGAGAAGAGCCAAAGAAAATGAGCAGACCCAGAAATTATACAATTAAAATTAATTATGAAGCACTGGTCTCCTCTAGTCCACTTGTTTATTTTGTGACACACACAAGAAGTTCAATAATCAGCAGAAAAGGAGCAAAACACAACCATCAAAAACAAACTCCATCAAGGTGTTTCTGCTAGTGATGTCCGATTCTTGAACTAAGGAGTATGTTAAGGTGTATCTGATTAACAGATTAAGTACTATATGAATCAATATTAATTAAATGTGTCACCATGTATTAATTCCTTAGCTACAAATAGTAACAGTGTAAATTAATGTGTTAATTACCACAATGGGTCAAAGCCATTTCAACTTCTGGGTGTCTGCTTTAATCATTAGCTGATGATTTGCAAAGATATCATATGTTATAACTTTACTTGTTGAGGCACATGACTATTAACTTATTATATAAATAATATATCAGTTGCACAGTGAATGTAATGTCAGAGAATGTGTTTAAATTTTGGGTAAGTCAGGGTGCACACAAATATTAGCACATCAGAATCTGAACTACAGACAGCCACAGAAACAAAATGAGAAAGATTTTTTTTTCTTACATACAGAAACACGTTAAAGCTGCAGTCCGTAACTTTTTTTTGGTTAAAAATGATCCAAAATCAATTTTTGAGCAAGTATATAACCAGCCAGTGTTCAAACCATCTCCTTACCTTAGCCTGATTCACAACGGTAAGCTTGTAATAATGTGTTCTAATCTGATTGGTACTGGTGTGCTTCCGTGAGAAATTCGAGCGTGCAGCTGTTCATCTTTACGTCATGCCTGTTTATATAAAGAACAAGTCCCAGCTAGTAGGTTATATCATGTGAGCGGATTATAGCCTTTTCTCACAGCAGCTGCAATAATTAAACATATCATTTTGATGGCGGATTGTAATCCAGAAAGATCCAAATGAGAATCATCAGTGACAACTGGAGATTCACCCATATAGTCAAAAGCAAATGACTTCAGACTGCGGAGTGGCTACAGAAATTGAAATCTACAGGTAATGCTGATACACACTAAATATACATAATCACGCAATGCTGATATTGTTAACATTAACAATATGAGAAAATATAACAATAATAAAAATTTGCACGGTTTGATGTTATCCGAGCTAAGCGATCGTTAGATTTAATCACCATTGGTGCGATTTATTTAAGGCTAATGCTTTTTTCTCAGTTGGTCAGATCAAAAGTGGCAGAGATGGCGACAGAGGCAAAACTTATGGACTGTAGCTTTAACTGATAATATTGTGGTAAAATACAATTTAAATCTGTGAATTATAGAAAGTAAGAAGTGAATGTGAGCGCGCTCTCGTCACTTAAAAATACAGCGCATGACATGTTAACCACACAAAAAAAGAACAGGATGGATGGAAAGAAGCGCCTGTCTGGAACACAAAAGCAAAAACGTAAAAAATAGTAGGGATGAAGATGTTAAGATGAAGTTTCCCTCATGAAATGAGCCCTTACAAATAAGAATAAACAAAATGGAGATGATTGTTTGTCGTGGATGGGTTGAAAGACCTAATTCAAGAAGTCTCTTGTATAAGCGGTCTTCTGTGTGGGTGCAAAACCGCAATTGAAAAACGTAACTTTATTCTTCGGAGAAACCCTGAATCATTATTCCTGAATTTGGTTGTGTTGGCTGGGGATATCTCTATATTCTGTATGGGCTCTATATATTCAAGGCACCAGCATGAGTTTTTTGAGGCAACCATTATTTATTTAGAACGTCTCGGGTTACGTTTGTAACCCTGGTTCCCTGAATAGGGAACGAGACGCTGCGTTGAATCGCATTGGGATCACTTCTGCGTGATTACGTCTTGAAGCACTCGTGAAATCGAACCAATAGTGTGACGGGACGTCAGAGCGGGTGACGTCACGGACCAGGAAACTATAAAGCACCCCTGAGAACAAAGAACGCCAGCTTCTGATATGGATGAAGCAGACGCTCACAGGCGCGCAGGGAGTATGGCTAAGCAACGCAGCGTCTCGTTCCCTATTCAGGGAACCAGGGTTACAAACGTAACCCGAGACGTTCCCTTTCATGGGAACATCGACGCTGCGTTGAATCGCATTGGGAACCCTATCCCAACTAGGCCATAAGACCAAGTGCCTGTCCATTATCTTTGGGACGAGAGCACCGCGGAACCCGGAGTGGAGCCCAAATCAAGGTTGTAAAACCTAATAAAGGTGTGCTGAGATGACCACCCAGCTGCATCACAGATCTCATTGATGGGAACTCCCAAGAACAAAGCTTTTGAAGCAGCCATACCCCTAGTGGAGTGTGCCCGGACAGCCAAAGGTGAAGGCTGCCCGGATGACTCATAGGCAAGAGAGATGGCCTCGACCACCCACTTGCTCATTCTCTGCTTAGACGCTGGGCCCCCTTTCTTAGGGGACCCGTAACAAACAAACAATTGATCAGTCTTACGCCACAGGGCAGCTCTGTTCCATAACCAGAGACTGCTCGGGGCCGACCACTGTTGGAAGAACCCCTTTGAACTGGGGCGGGCGAAACCCGAACTGTATTTTGTAACCCTTTTCTATCGTGAGCAGCACCCATCGAGAAATGTTGGGAAGACGTTTCCATTCTTCTAGAAATTCTACTAAGGGAACCAGTCTCTCGAGACTGGCCTCTGGTGTTATTTGAGCATCTGACTCTGCGCCCTGAAGCGGCGCACCGGCAGGGAACAGCCGAATCAAACGCTGACCGGCCCTCCTCGGAGGGTCGGTGGGGACCGCTGCGCCCTGAAGCACACGAGGTGGCAGGGTTGGCAGAACAGCCCCCTGAGGGCACCGAAGAGGGGTTAATTATATAGATTTTAATGCAGGACCCTCTCCGGAAGGGGGCTGCCCTATGAAGTCCTGCACCACTGACGTCAGGACTTCTTCGAAGCCTTCCTAGCGATAATGACAGTCCACAGATCTGTCTTACCCTTGGGCCCCAAGATCTTTGCGGGGGAGCACGGGTGGCGACACTTTGTTTTTGTTGCGCCCTATGCGCAGATGAGGAGCTGGTAGAAGGCCGAGGCTGCTCCCGCTCAGCAGCCTCAGCAGGGAGAGAGCGGCGAGGGAGGAACCTTTGGAAAGCCGCAGACTGTTTCTTGGCCTCCTGGAACCTCTCGACGACCGAGGTGACTGAGTCGCCGAAGAGGCCCAGGGGAGACAAAGGCGAATCCAGGAGCACACTTTTATCTCTTTCGCGGATATCTGAAAGATTCAACCATAAGTGCCTCTCCGTGGCCACCAGGGCTGCCATAGAATGGCCGATTGTCTTTGCCGTCTCCTTGGTGGCCCGGAGAGCTAAATCAGTGGCTTTACAAAGCTCCTGGATTGTCTCAAAAGTCGCCTCACCGCTCTCATCTATCTCCCCCAGCAGGTCAGCCTGATAAGCTTGAAGAATTGACATTGTATGTAAGCAGGCTGCAGCCTGACCTGCTGAAGCGTATGCTTTGCCCACCAGAGCTGATGTTGTACGTAATGGCCTGGTGGGCAGCGTCGGGGATTTAAGGGACGACGCAGACTCGGGCGAGAGATAGCCAGCGAGCGTCTCTTCAACCCGAGGCATCGTCCCATAACCATGTTGTTTCAGCCCCATGATGTTTGAATATAACGATGTCTGGGGGCTGTAAACTCTATATTGAGCCGGCTTCTGCCATGATCTCGACACCTCGGTGTGGAGATCGGGGAAGAACGGCAATCCCAGACGCTGAGGCTGTGACCGGGCGGGCAGAAAGTGTTCATCTAACTTGCTTTTCTGCCGAGCTTCAGGTCTTTCGGCTGGCCAGTCGATTTTTAATTTAGCCACAGCCCGAGTCACAACCTCCAACAGCTCCTCATATGCTGGAGATGAGGATGGCGAAACCTCTTCTCCAGCCTCGACGCTCATCACATCCAACTCCTCGGAGCTGAATAGATGAAGCGCCGGTGCCTCTCTTCTGGGGGAAGAAACCGCAGCGCGTGCTTCCACAACCAGAGGAGAGACCCTGGATCTGGCAGGTGAGGGCTGAGATAAGGCTGGGCCAGTCTCTAATCCCTCTACCAGATCCATTTGTGAACCCCAGGAACGAAGCCGTCGTTGTGCCTCAGCAGCAGCGGGACCCGATCCCTGGGGAACACTCGCCGCG
Source organism: Hypophthalmichthys molitrix (assembly GCA_037950675.1). Classification (NCBI taxonomy): domain Eukaryota; kingdom Metazoa; phylum Chordata; class Actinopteri; order Cypriniformes; family Xenocyprididae; genus Hypophthalmichthys; species Hypophthalmichthys molitrix. The sequence goes on from CM075494.1 coordinate 5,954,147, forward strand.
GCGCATTCTTTATCTTTGTCGAAGAACGCCCGGCGTGAGCGGAGTACACGGAGCGTCAGCTTTTCACAATGCACGCAGACAGCTCCCTCGAGAGCTGCCTGGGCATGTTCCACTCCTAAGCAAGCAACGCACATCTCGTGTGTATCCCCGCCCGTGATGAAGCGAGGGCAGGGAGGAACACACTTGACAAACTGCTGCTTGCTTGTCGCCATAATATGTGTCTTTTCAAATATATATATATATATGTGCTTGGTGGAATGAAAATACTCTTGTCCTCAGACGAAGAGATATTTAAATAGCTGTAATAGCGGACAGACAACACCAAATAAGACACACGAAAACACAGAGCGCTGCTGAAGACACAGAAGCTGGCGTTCTTTGTTCTCAGGGGTGCTTTATAGTTTCCTGGTCCGTGACGTCACCCGCTCTGACGTCCCGTCACACTATTGGTTCGATTTCACGAGTGCTTCAAGACGTAATCACGCAGAAGTGATCCCAATGCGATTCAACGCAGCGTCGATGTTCCCATGAAAGGGAACATTATTTTAGAAAGTATTAACTCCTTGGCGACACATATGCAGCCACACAGGCAGATATGTATTGCGTTTATTTCGTTGTTCCTTTTTATTCAAAATATTAAATATATAAATAGTTAAAGGGTTAGTTCACCCAAAAATGAAAATAATGTCATTAATTACTCACCTTCATGCCGTTCCACACCCGTAAGACCTTCATTAATCTTCAGAACACAAATTAAGATATTTTGATGAAATCCGATGGCTCAGTGAGGCCTCTATAGAGAGCAAAGCAATTAAAACTGTCAAGATCCATAAAGGTACTAAAAACACATTTGAAACAGTTCATGTAAATTTAATGGTTCAATCTTAATGTTATAAAGCGACAAGAATACTTTTTGTGCACCAAAAAACAAAACAAAATAACTTTTCAACAATATCTAGTGATGGGCGATTTCAAATCACTGCTTCATGAAGCTTCGGAGCTTTATGAATCTTTTGTGTTGAATCAGTGATTCGGATCTCCTATCAAACGGCAAAACTACTGAAATCACGCGACTTTGGCGCTCCGATTCACTGATTCAATTTGTAAAGCTTAGAAGCTTCATGAAGCAATGTTTTGTAATCAGCCCATCACTATATATTGTTGAAAAGTTTTTTTGGCGCACAAAAAAAATATTCTTGTCGCTTTATAATATTAAGATAGAACCATGCAACCACGTCCATGCAGCAGCACCTACCAGCATGCATCAATAGCGGAGAAGCGGAGGACAAAACCCGCGTAATTTAAAAACTACTTTATTGTGTCATGAAATGTAGTTTTAAAAGTTTTTTAGGCGAGAATGTAGTTGTTTAAAGCTCAAATCTGTGGTTTATTTATAAAGATAGCACCTATTTGAAAATTTGATCTGACGTTGTGGGAGTTGTGAGATCCAGACGATCACCGGGCGCTCAGTACTAATGTACCCAGCCGAGAGCAGCTGTACCTCAGCTAGTCCTTCTGACATTCGCCGCTGGCTCAGATGTCTCTGTAGTGGTTAAAAACGAGATATCGTTCATCTTGTGTATAACGGGCAATCTTTGGTCTCATGAATTTATAATTTCTTCCTGGGCAAATCGTTTTGGCTGAGGGCAAAGTGAAGTTTCATAACTTTATATATTTATTTAACTTTAGCGTTGTACTTAGTGCGCTGTACGTTTGACAGAATTGTTTGCTTGTCTTTATTTCTTATTGTATAGCTTCTCATACTTTATACTTATACTTTTATAATGGTTATTATTGATAATTAAAACGGACTTTTAACAAAAAAGAGATGGTTGTTTTGTCTTATTTCATTTTATTATAGGTACATGTAGGCTACATATACAGTGAAGATAATCAGAGTACATATGCACATATTGCCTGAACCGCACATTAATAAGTTTCATAATTTTTTAATGAAAACGAAAAGAGGCAGGGTTGTGTTTTATATTTTGTTTTGTTATATAGCCTACATGAAATGAAAATAATCAAAGCACGCGTTGCCTGACACCACATTTATGTAGCGCCTCGTGTTGTCATTCCCCTAGCATGCGCAAGTGACGATTCTCTGTCAACCAATCAACGTTCTGCAGAGTATAGCTCCACCCTTTTGGTACCGGTACTATCAGAGATCATACTTGTTACAACACAGAAGGGTCGGAGACGGAATATCACAGGTAAGGTGTTTATTGACAGCAAGCAGAGGGTGAACGGGAACACAGGTGAGTGAAACTGAAGTTGATAAGCTGAATAATGAATAAAGTGAAACTGATACTGTCCTTGTTTTTGCAGAGTGAAGATCCGAGTGGAGATGGTGGAGATGAGATGATGACCGGACGAGGAGTGAGTGTGTGTGAGTCTTTTATGATGCTGGTGATGAACGTGCTGATGAGGTGCAAGTGTGTGCGATCAGTACTCTGGTGAGGGAGTGCGACGTGATTGGAGGGTGCTGGAGCCTGGCGTGTCTGTGACAGTACCCCCCCCTCCACGGCCCGCTCCAGAGGGCCGAGGACCCCGACGTCGTGGTGGTCGTCCTCTTCCATGAGGGGCAGGTCTGTTGGGGTGAGCAGAGTGGAAGGTGTCCAGTAGATTAGGGTCAAGAATGTCGTTGCGTGGTACCCATGAGCGTTCCTCGGGACCATAACCTTCCCAAGTCAAAAAGTTATTCAAGTTGACCACAACGGCGCCGGGAGTCCAGGATTTCACGAACCTCGTAGGCAGCACCGTCGTCTAGGATGAGTGGAAGGGGGGGCTCAGCTGCGTCTACGCCAGGCTCTGTGGAGAGAGGAACAGAAGGGTGGTGAGGTTTCAGGAGTGACACATGGAATGTGGGGTGAATGCGATACTCAGGAAGGAGTTGCAGTTTGTAGGTGACCGGGTTGATCTGCTCCATGATGGTGAATGGGCCAATGAATCTGGGACTCAGCTTACGGCATGGTAGACGCAGGCGGATGTCTCTGGTTGACAGCCAGACCTTCTGTCCTGATTAATAGGCTGGAGCTTCGGAACGGCGAAGGTCGGCTGTCATCCGGCGTCTATGTAGGGCACGTTGCAGCTGATGGTGGGCTGAGTCCCAGACCCTCTCGCTCTCTCGGAACCAGTGGTCGATAGATGGTACATCCGAGGGTTCCCCTGACCAGGGGAACAGTGGGGGTTGGTAACCGAGCATGCACTGGAAAGGTGTGAGTCCGGTAGAAGGCTGTCGCAGGGAGTTCTGTGCGTACTCGGCCCAACCCAGATACTGGTTCCAAGAGTCCTGGTGGCCATGACAGAAGGTACGAAGGGACCAATCTCTTGAATCTTCCTTTCCGTCTGCCCGTTCGACTGCGGATGGTACCCCGATGACAGGCTGACGGTCACACCTAGGAGTGAGAAAAAGGCCTTCCAGACACGAGAGATAAACTGGGGTCCGCGGTCTGACACAATGTCCTCTGGGATGCCGAAGTAACGGAAGATATGGTTAAACATGAGTTCAGCAGATTCCATGGCAGTAGGCAGTCCTCTCAAAGGTATCAGACGGCAGGATTTGGAGAATCGATCTACCACAACAAGGATACAGGTACAATCCCTAGAGGCAGGTAGGTCTGTGATGAAGTCTACCCCCAGGTGTGACCATGGTCGGTTGGGAACGGGCAGAGGAAGGAGTTTGCCGGATGGTAGATGACGTGGACTCTTCGAGATGGCGCATTCCTTGCATCCCTGCACGTACCTTCTGACATCTGTTGCCACGTTGGGCCACCAGAAGCGTTCTTTTAGCAACGAGAGGGTTTCATTGACCCCCGGGTGGCCAGTGCCTAGTGAAGAGTGTGCAGAGTGGATGAGTGGAGTGCGCCGTGTCCTGGTGATGTACTGCAAGCCTGGCGGGCAACCCGGCGGAGTGCTGGCAGAGGCATTGGAGGAGGGTATGGTCTCTGCTGACCAGGAGATTGGGTTTACGATGAGCTTTTCAGGGAGAATGGTTTCAGGCTCTTCAGAGCTTTCTTCAGGAGCGTGGAGACGAGACAAGGCATCAACTTTGGTGTTTTTAGGTCCGGGTCGGTAGGAAATTGTAAAATTGAAACGAGTGAAGAATAAGGACCAACAGGCCTGTCTGGGGTTCAGTCTCTTTGCCACACGTAGGTATTCGAGGTTCTTGTGGTCAGTGAGCACCAGAAAGGGATGTTTAGCTCCCTCCAACCAATGCCTCCATTCTTCGAGTGCCAGCTTGATGGCTAGGAGTTCTCGGTTGCCGATGTCATAATTCCTCTCCGCCGGGTTGAGCTTGCGGGAGAAGAAGGCACATGGATGGAGACTGCTGGGATTCCCCTGCTGCTGTGAAAGTACCGCTCCTACTCCTGTGGTCGAAGCATTGACCTCCACGACGAAGAGCTTGTCTGGATCAGGATGGACCAGGAGAGGAGCGGTTGTTGGCTATGGAGCTGTAATCCCCGATTAATCGACGGTAGAAGTTAGCGAAGCCGAGGAAGCGCTGGAGTTCCTTTATGGTGGTTGGAGTTGGCCAGTTCTGGATGGCTTCCACCTTCCTCTCGTCCATCCGGATGCCACTGCTATCGATGGTATAGCCAAGGAACTGCACTGAGGGCTGATGGAATGAGCACTTCTCGGCTTTCAGGTAGAGCTGGAATTCCCTCAGGCGTTTCAGGACCTCCGCAACGTGGTGGCGATGTTCGGCCAAGCTCCGGGAGTAGATCAGAATGTCGTCGATGTAGACCAGAACAAACTTGTGGAGAAACTCCCGGAGCACCTTGTGTATGAAATCCTGGAATACGGAGGGGGCGTTGACCAGGCCATACGGCATAACGAGGTACTCGTAGTGTCCTGTAGGTGTCACGAAGGCGGTCTTCCACGTATCCGGATGAGGTTATACGCGCTGCGGAGGTCCAACTTGGTGAAAACAGTGGCACCTCGGAGATGTTCCAGGGCCGCTGGGACGAGAGGAAGGGGATATCTAAACTTCACGGTAATGTTGTTGAGTGCTCGGTCATCAATACAAGGCCTCAAGCCTCCGTCCTTTTTTGCCATGAAGAAGAAGCTAGAAGCAGCAGGGGAAGTAGATGGACGGATATAGCCTTGAGCCAGAGCCTCCTCGATGTAATCCTCCATGGCCTTCTCCTCCGGGATGGAAAGGGGGTAGATCCTTCCCCTTGGCACTGACTCACCCAGAAGCAGATCTATGGCGCAGTCCCATGGCCGGTGTGGAGGCAGCTTGGAGGCTCTTTTGGGGCAGAATACGTCGCTGAAGGGGGCGTAACACGGCGGTATCTCCACAGAGCGTTTCTCCACTGGACTCTCAATGGAAGTTGTGAAGACGGAGAGGGTTTCTGGACGAGGAGAGTGAGGAACTGGAAGCTCGGGGAAACAGTCCATGAAACAGGTGTCGCCCCACTTCAGGACTTCGCCAGTACTCCAGGAGATGACTGGGTTGTGCTGCTCCAACCACGGGCGCCCTAAGATCACGTCAGCGGTGGAATCCTCCAGAACCAGCAGATGGATCTTCTCAACATGAAGTATGCCTGTTTGTAGCTGAAAGGGACCGGCGAAGCGGCGAACATGTCTCTTACAGAGGGGTTTTCCGGTTATCGAGTGGATCTGGTAAGTTGAAGGCGTTGGAGAGGTCTTGATGTTAAGCTGAAGGCAGAGGGCGCCTGCGATGAAGTTGCCGGCTGACCCAGAATCGAGGAGTGCGGTAACTGGAATGGAAATATTTGCAGCAGTAAGTGTTACAACAATGGTGAGTGGTTTCATCTTATTTATGGAAGGGAAGATGGCACTCACCATGGGACGAGGAGGACGTATTGGGCATGTGGAGAGTACATGCCCCGGGGATCCACAATACAGGCATAGATTCTGGGTCAGCCTCCTCTGCTGTTCAGCAGGAGTAAGACGTGATGACTCGAGCTGCATGGGTTCGTGGGCTGGTTCTGGAGGGCTGACAGATTCTGGTCGGCAGAGGGAGATGTCGTGCTGTGGCTGGCCCTGGTAGTCTTCCAGACACGACTGCATACGAGTGGCGAAGCGTATGGAGAGTTGAATGAAGCGTTCGAGCCCGATGGTGTCCTCGTATGCAGCGAGATGCAACCGCACTCGAGGATCCAAACCCTGACGGTATGTTGTTATAAGGGCTTGTTCGTTCCATCCACTTGTGGCAGCTAGAGTTCTGAACTTGAGGGCATATTCAGTCACAGTCATTTTATTCTGTTTCAAATTGTACAGCTTCTCACCAATAGACGAATCCCAGGCGGGTTTTCCAAAAATAAGACTGAATAACTGGGTTATTTTGTGTCCAAAGTGAATCTGCCCACTGAAGTGCTTTACCATGAAGTTGAGAAATGATAAAGGCTACCTTGGATCGATCGTTGGGAAAAGAGTGCAGTTGCATCTCCAGGACCAGCGAGCATTGGAGTAGAAATCCGCTGCATTCCTCCGCTGAACCAGAGTAGGGCGCCGGTTTGGCCACGGGACTGGCGTGAGCGGGAGGTGAAGGAATGGCGGTGTCGTTGACGGAAATGTTTGCTGGTGCTAATGGAGTTGGAATGGTGGAGTGCGACGAAGAGTGTCGACGAGGTCCTGGAAGGGGTCTGGTTGGCTCATGCTTGTGTCTTACGGTGATGGTCCGGTCTTCTGTTACAACACAGAAGGGTCGGAGACGGAATATCACAAGTAAGGTGTTTATTGACAGCAAGCAGAGGGTGAACGGGAACACAGGTGAGTGAAACTGAAGTTGATAAGTGGAATGATGAATAAAGTGAAACTGATACTGTCCTTGTTTTTGCAGAGTGAAGATCCGAGTGGAGATGGTGGAGATGAGACGATGACTGAAGACTGCACACACACACACACGGAGAACACAGGAGGTAATACAGGAACGCTGGAGACAGGTAAGTAATGCACTGGAAGTCCTTGAGGTAAGCATTGAGTAGAGTCCTTAATGCAAATGAGACCGGACGAGGAGTGAGTGTGTGAGTCTTTTATGGTGCTGGTGATGAACGTGCTGATGAGGTGCAAGTGTGTGCGATCAGTACTCTGGTGAGGGAGTGCGACGTGATTGGAGGGTGCTGGAGTCTGGCGTGTCTGTGACAGTACTATTATAGGGAGATAAGAGGGTCTGTATCTATTACCATTGGAGAAAGCACAACGGCTAACTTAATTATGTGCGGCACCTCTCAGCCTATCGTGTAATGGCAGTCGCAACATTCCCTAGTTTGCCTTCTCTTAAAAAAATACATTGTTATCAAGCTAAAATCTACATATAGTTCCCAACGAAAGTATTGTTTAATGTAAAACATGCTGAAGATTAGCAAACAGGCTGTCGATTAATTAAATGAATAGCTATTTCCCCACAAAAGCTGGTTAATCAGCATAGTGAAGCCTCTCATGCATTGACATCCATTCAAAAAACGGCCTCTGGTCTCCTTCCCTGCGTACCGCCGGGGACGGAGCGATAGCATTACCCGTTACGCTTTTTTGGCTAAAGGTTGCAGGCTTGCCTTCTAGTGGCTTTGGTACTATTGTGCTTGGTACCCCAACGGAAGGTTCCCAAAAAAGTGGTACAGTACGGTTCGGAATTAGGGTACCATTCACAACTTTTGATAATGGAAACGGCAAAAATTGCGTACCGTACTGTACTGAACCGAACCGAACCGTACCGCACCGCACCGCTCAGTGGAAACGAGCCATAAGTGGCCGGTGAACTGGGAGAAGAATAGAGTAAACTTTATTGTTTCATACACATTGTATCTGATATGAATAAAACACAACACAAATTATAATTGAAAGGATAGCTATACAGCTTCCAAAGGCATCCGTGTATGGAATTTGAATTTAAAAAACTATAAATGTCTTTAATTTTTTTGTACAGTACTTCATTTTAATGTCTATGCCTGAAACCTCAAATAAACATGTGTTTGAAAACACTGAATAATTGTGATATATGAAAAGCACTAAGCACATCCGTCTCTGGCTCAGAGGCAGCCAAAGCGTGAAAGCATGGTTTGAATTACCAGTGACACACTGAACGTTCTAATCTCATCACTTCAGATCTTCCAATGCTGTTTTCTTGGGAGGAGGTTTGTTTCGGCTCAGCTCCTGCTATGTCTAGTTCTTTGGGCTTTTCAATTTTTTTGTTTTAAACTTTACAGATTCTAAATAGACTTTAATGGCTGATTGGAAATTAGCTAAATTGGGTTTTGAGTTACTCCATTTAGTTTGATGAATATAAAATTTTTCTAATAACAAAAACAATAACGATATTAGGCCTATTTTCTTTTGGAAAGGTCATATTCATTTGAATTAAACATGTTTCCCTCATTTGAGTGGGATCATTTTGGGGAGTTCTCGGTATTGTGTAAGAAATAAAACACTGACAACTTGTAATATTTTAAAACAACGTGTGTCAATCAACATTAGAGTGCCACCCTCAGGCCGAATAACGCAACATCTGCCAAAAGTATTCTGCATGTGTTCAGCAATTAGCATATATAAAGCATGCAAAAAATGTTCAAGTTATCATAAACTAGCGCTAAGACCCAGAATCACCCCTACCTAAATTTAGGAAACTGGAAACTAATGTTATGCTTGATAAAGATTGTATCTATTGATGAAATATATCTATTGTAACGAATCGTCACTAAGGCTGGGATCCATTTGCATGCTTTATTAAACAGAGTGGTCGTACAGGCAGGGTCAGACAGGAGCGAACAATAACAGCAGAGGCAGACAATATCGTGGTCAGAAAGCAGGCAAGTAGTCGGGGCAGGCAGATAGGAATCACAGTACAAAACACAGGCAAGGATCAATAGGCAGGCAGCAAGGGTCGAGAAAACAGGGACAAACGTAGTCGGTAACAGGTAATCAGGAATGGGTATAAACGCTCAGAATTGTTCACCACAGCAAAACAAGACTTCGCAATGTAATGGAGTGAATGGCAGTCTTTTATAGTCCGGGTAATGGGTGACAGCTGGCGGCGTAATCAGTCCAAGGAACGGGCTTATGGGAAATGTAGTGTAAAGTGAGTGTTAGTATTCCGGTGATGGCTCCCTCAGATGGCCAGAGGAGGGAACCACAGAGCTCGTCGCCGTGACATCTATATGATGAAAGTCGTTCAAAAACTCCGACCACCGGTTTCACAGACAAGGCTTAAGCTAGTCCTAGACTAAAATGCATTTGAGCTGTTTTAACTGAAAGCAACTTGTTCTGACATATCTTAAAGATCCACACCAGTAATGTTTTTTTCTAAGGCACATTTATAAAAGCTACTTTAATGTCCTAACTGAACTAAGGCCTAATCCTTGCTTAGGCTAAGCCCTGTCTGTGAAATTGGGCCTGATGAATTAAACAAGTCTTTATTCATTAATTTCAAATGATTTTTTTTTTTACATAATTCATTTAAATTAATCATTTTTAATAGACTGTCACGATCACCGTCTGTACCTGTCTGTTCCCGGACTACTGTTCCCATAATCCTCCCTGCCAGTCACATGCACTCTCCTCACCAATCACCCGTTGCCACATACACCTGGTGTCTATCATCTGGACTATTTAAGACTCACTCACACACCACCTCATTGCGAAGTCTTGTTAACCTGTGTTACAATTCTGAGCGTTTACTTATCTGTCTGTCTGCCTGTTACTGATCCCGTCTGTTTCCCGTTTACGATTCCTGCTGCCTGCCTTTGGACTATTTATTGTTATCTGACCTGTGAACGTTATCTGCCTGCTCTGACCATCGCCTGTATTCTGACTACGATTCTGCCTGTCCCTTGCTGTTCCTGTTTGTTCCCGTTTGACCCTGCCTGTACGACCACGCTCACTTTTAATAAAGCATGCAAATGGATCCCAGCCTGAGTCCCGCTTCGTTACATAGACTTTTAATATTTTTAATAGACTCATTTATAGCATTAAATAGAACATTTTGCCAGAATTTGTTTGGTTGTCTAATGTTTTGTTTTCAGAATCATGGGAGAACCATGATCTCTATATCTCTGAAAAAATAAATAAATAAATAAATAAATAAAAAATAATACTGATTATCCAGAGTCATAAATTAAGATTAAAAAAAATCTAAAATAAAATATAAAAATATAATATATCTGCATCCAGCTTATAGGCCACTATTAGCACTAATATTAAAATGTAGTACAGTCTTACAGTCTAGGATGTAAAATGTACAGTCTTACAGACTAAGATGAAGTCTTTATGTAGCCTTCTAGCATGTTAAATGTTTGGCAATGGTTCTTTTAACCCTTAAAGATGGAGTGTGTAGCTTTTCATTTCTTAAACAACCATGTAGGAAGACACATCATGTCCATATTCCAGGATGACAAGGTTGAAATTGTGAAAGAAGATCATGTTCAGAGAGCATGAAAAATCATTTTCACACATGAATTTGCACCTCTGTGTCATGACCTTAATTTCATTGAAAGTCTTTGGGATGTGCTGGAGGACACTTTACAAAGTGCTCACCTCTTGCATTATCAATACAAGATCTTGACCAAAAATTGATGCACCTCTTGATGGAAATATCATTACAACATTAATTTCCATTGAGCGGTGCATCATTTTTTGGTCAAGATCTAGTATTGACGATGCAAGAGGTGAGCACTCTGTAAAGTCTCCTCCAGCACATCCCAAATACTTACACTGAAGTTAAGGTCAGTGCCAATTCATGTGTGAAAATGATTCTTCTTGCTCCCTCCCAACCATTCTTTCACAGTTTGAGCCTGATGAATCTTGACACTGTCATCCTGGAATATGGCCATGATACATCTTAATACATGGTTGTTTAAGAAATTAAAAGCTACACACTCCATCTTTTAGGGTTAAAAGAACCGTTGCCAAACATATAACAAGCTAGAAACATAATAATCACTGTAATAATGATCCATCCATAGACTTTTTTTTTTTTTTTGGCCAGGCAGTGTAAAAGGTCATATGAAATGCACACTAGTCTTTAAAAACAAACAAAAAAAACAAAAAACAAAGAGAGGCTTGTGTCAGGCCCTTTAATATTAAGTTAACCTCTTTATTGTCATTGAACATCAAGAGTTTTTGTACTTCCACAGTGTACAAAAATGGAATAAATGAAATATAAAGATGGACAAATTAACCAGAATAAGATGCTAAACAGTACATTGTTCTCTCTTACAAACCCCCAAATACAATCACTATTTATTCATTAACTCAGATTTGATATGTTTAACTTGTCAATTGTTAATCGAGTTATTTGTTTATGGTTCCATTTACCTGGAAATAAAAAATGTTATAACAGTTGATACTAGAATATATTACTGATTGACTCATATCTGATATTTTTTACTCTTAAAATCAGAGTATACATTAAAAAAATAAATAAATAAAAAATATGTATTTGGATTAGAATTATAAAGAACAGACTTTTAAAGCTGGAGGCTAACTGAAATAGAAACCCAGAGCATCAATTTCATCTCCACTTCTCCCTTTAACGCCATAACATTTTCCTGATCCAACATTAACAATCACAGGCTCACCCACTTCAGCATATTTGATAGACATTGTTATTCTTTTACCATCATTTTTTTCAACCACAAATTCCAACCCCCCAAATCTGGTACCATCCTTATTTGGCCACAGTGTTGCAGTGACAATTTTATCAGTTATGTCAAATAGAAATACTTTTTCTTTATTTCCTGCTACCCTGCCAACTTGAATAAACTGGTGATCCTGGAGATACACTTTTATTATGTTCAGTGATGTCACAGACTTGAATGAGGTAGACGCTGAACTCATCTGTGGCACAAATGTATTTCATGTGAATAAATAACTAAATGATAATAATGTGATAAAATATAGGAATCAAAGATGATAAAAACAGAATGAAAACAATCTTCAACCACCCTCACCTCATTGTAAACTACGACGATCTTCTGAAAGGTGTTGCTCAAAGTGGACTTAAAGGAGAATTCACCACCACCTGTCCCGCCCACAATCACAGGTTCTGTTGTGAAAATAATTAGGATTGATCAAAAACAGGCTGCACTTGCACAGCAGCAGAATAAAGTTTTCAGACCTTTTTTAGATCAGGGATCTCTCTCTCCCCACCCATCCTGAGCACTGCACATTTTGCATGTCTCCTTTGTTTTACCCATTTCAGGTCTTGGAGTCACTACTAATGAGCTGATGATCTGAATCAGGTGAGTTTGATTAAAAAGACGTGCAAAATGTGCAGGGTTGGGGCTCCAGGAATGTGGTGTTTTAGAGTATTAAAAGTGGTAAGGTTCACACAGTTATTAACGTGAGTGACAACTGCACTCAGTAACCAAACTGATTTTCCCTATGCACCATGACAAGCTTTTCTGTTTATGACACAGAACTTCCCAATCAGAGGCTCTGTTCTTTGTTTTGATATATTGTATGTTCAGATATTCTAACTGCGTGAAGTTATTGTTAAGTTTTTGTGAAAATTATCAAAAATCTTAGCACTGTCTGGCAACTTAAAAACATGGGTGGGGAAGGTGTTAAAGCTGCAAGCAGCATTGATAGGGCCATCGCACCTTGGTGCACATTGGGGATGCAGGTGGCGCTATGACTGAGACAAACCCATGTGATCAATCCCTTTGAACGAACACAGCTCAAGCTTGATTTAAATCACACATTGTCCTATTCTTGTTTCCCTTTTCTGTCATTGATTTAATTCCTCACTATGGGAACACAGTTTGAGATATCAAAAGTCTGTTCTCGATTTAGCATCTTCCGTATCTTAACATCATTTGGACCAAGTTTGGTGCAAATTGCCTGAATGTCCTCAGAATACTTCCTGTTGGTTGGAGTGAATGACTGTAATTTAGAAAGTTGTCTGGCTTGATGAGAACGATAGTCTCAGATTTCTCTCTGCTTTCATCAAAAATATCTTCATTTGTCTTCTGAAGATGAATTAAGGTCTTAAGGGTGTGGAACGACATGAGGGTGAGTAATTAATGACTGTGTTTTAATTTTTGGGTGAACTAACCCTTAGACTACGTTGATGTGTCCTTACAGTATCAAGCTTTTGGACGTTGATGATGTCTTCAGACATTTGAGATATGTTGGACTCACCTTGAACTTGTCAAAGTGTGAATTTGGTTGTGCCACTGTTACATATCTGTTCCTTTTTCCCCTCTCATCTTTCCTTTGTTGTATCATCCTCCCTTCCTTCTCCCACCCAGGTAGCATTATTAAATGTGAATAGTGCCATGGACACCTTATTCTCCACCATATCTACATGTCTGTTCTCTTTTCTCCAGACCAGCATTTGCTACTCCCTCCAGTCCCTGGTAGTCAGATGTTCTCCATGAGCACCAGACCAAACTTAGGGCTGCAGAGAGAAGACGGCACAAATCGAAAGATTCACCTGATCTCAGTATGCATCAGTCTTTGTTCTCCTCTTTTTCTCACACTGCCAAAACTTCATTATCCACAACTAGATCAACAGACTTCAGACACACGCAAACTCTACAAAACATTCAGTTCTCTCATCTGCCCCCCTCTTCCACCTTCCACCACCTCTCTAACAGCTGACAATTTTCCCAACTACTTCACAAACTTCCATCAGCAGTCAATTCTCAGCTTCACACACCCAGGAAATCATACCAAACACACACACAGCTGACCATCCTCTATCCTCTTACAGAGGAAGAAGTTTCTAAACTTCTCCTCTCCAGCCACCCGACCACTTGCACTCCAGACCCCATCCCCTTACACCTTCTAGAAGCCATCTCTCCAACACTTCTGCCATCACTCACAAACATAATCAACACATCTCTCCGCACAGGCATTTCCCTCACCGCATTCAAGTAGTCTTGGGTAACCCCACTGCTTAAAACCCCTACACCAAACACTTCACTTGTAGAAAGTTTCCAACCTGTCTTTGTCCTCCCATACATAGAAAAACACCTTAACAAGTTGTTTTTAACCAGGTGTCATCTATCCTTTCATAGAGCAACCAGCTGGACACTAACCAGTCAGGATTTATGAAAATGAAAATTAGCCCAACCTTTACTCACCCCCAAGCCATCCTAGGTGTATATGACTTTCTTCTTTCTGATGAACATAATTGCAGAAATATTAATAATTATCCTGGCGCATCCAAGCTTTAAATTGGCAGTGATAGGGTTCAATGAGTATGAGCTGAACTAGTGCTTCCATTCACATCCATTGATCATAAATATGTGCTCCACACAGCTCTGGGGGGTTAATAAAGGCCTTCTGAAGCGAAACAATGCATTTGTGTAAAATAAATATTCATATTTAACAAGTTGTGAAGTCAAAATATCGAGCTTCCACCAGACCGTCTTCCATATACAAATTACGCAGAAAGTGTAAACTGGCATCACGTCAATTACACTTTTTCCGTAAGTTTAATAGGGGTGAAAGAACATCACCTACAGCTAAGACAGAGCTACTCCGTCAGTACAGCATCTATTTACCATTTTCTAGGTTCATAAACAATAATCCCATCGAATTTGGCCAGGAATCTTGGTGTAATCCTTGATGATCAGCTAACCTTAAAAGATCACATTGCAAAAAAGGCACAATCATGCAGATTTGCACTGCACAACATTAGGAAGATTAGACCCTTCCTAGTGGAGCATGCAATGCAGCTTCTCATCCAAGCCCTTGTAATTTCTAGGATAGATTATTGTGGTGCTCTTCTGGACGGACTTCCAACATGTGCTATCAAACCTCTGCAAATGAATCAAAATGCAGAAACACATCTTCAGTGACCCCAAAGAAACCCACGTCACTCCACACCTCTGGTCATCACTCTGCACTGGTTTCTCGCATCAAGTTCAAGACATTTGTGCTTGCCTTTAGAACAACAACAGGCTCTGCACCCTCCTACAAGTCTACATCCTATCCACAAGCCTGCCATGAGTAAATGAGTGACATCTTGAGTTTCCATCACAGAGAGGCACAAAATCTCTCACAAGGACATTTTCATTCACTGATTCTTGCTGGTGGACTGGCCTTTCAGTTCCATCCGAACAGCTAAATCCTTTAATCTTCAATAAATGGCTGAAAACTCATCTCTTCCATGAGCACTTAACTGCATCTTAGTCAAAAGGAACTTTTACAGTTCAAATGAATCACTTGTTGTATTCCTTAACTGTTAGTCTCTATGGTTAGGAATGCGCACGTGTACTCAAGTACTCGGATGTGATGGCAACGATCGATCTTGAAAACGATGATATATGTTTTTTTTATTCTGATTTCAGCATTTTGGGCAGTATTTGGGCTGATTAATCTAATATAGACTAGGATGCATTTGTTTGAGTTTATTAATCCACTAGCAAACCAGTGTTTATTCGATCTTCAGTTTCAGCTTAAATGCAATGCCAGTCATTACTGACTATGATTGGGTTATTTGAGACAGTAATATTCCTTATTCTTTTTAAATGATGATATTAATAATCCAACAGTGTTATTTTTCCTCATTATATTCAAATAGGCATGTCTTAATTAAAACTGTAATGGCTTTGAAAGTGTGCAGGGATGTCTGGAATCAGTTGATAAAGTAGAAGTAAATACAGCTAAGTGCAAGATGTGCAGCGCCAATCTGCCATATACATAACATAATGACTGAATGTTATTTGTGCTTTAGTTGGCCGTGTTTCACTGTGTTGTTATGGGAAAAGCACACAGGACACAACAATTAGAGTAACGCTTTCTGGCTATAGTTCAAGTTCTCTTGCACTGTAAAAAAATTTACAGTAACTTACTGGCAAATTTGCTTGCCAGTAAGACTGTAAATTTACAAGTATTGTAAATCGTTAAATACAGTTAAATACAGTACTGTAAAAAACAGCAATACTGCCATTTTTACAGCCGTTACTGTAAAATTACTGTAGAAATAATGTATGTATACTATGAATATGTGACTGAAATTACATGCTCTAATTTACTGTAAAATTTACTGTAAGGACATTTCCTGTTAAATTCAATTCACTTCACTAAATGACTACAGGTGAGATGCTTCAGTGCTGTGATAATATACATTTGTATAAACCTACTTTTGCTTTAAGTTCAGTAGTCACATTCTGCTTTAGTCTTTCCCTTTGTCAATTTAATGTCATGTGAACAATAAAACTCAAAATAACTGCCTGACAAGTTTTCATAATATAACCAAATGTATTTATTGTACAATAACAGAACACTTAACACTAATATGCATAAGTTTCCAAAAGATGCTCACTGAATATAAATAAATAAAATGACAGTGGAGATTTCACAATAAATCTTAAGTATGCTAATATTTAAACTAAATAAATAAATAAAAAAAATAAAACTTCTCCAACCTACATCCACGGATAGCACCGGCAATTCATTATCTGAAATGCAGGGAATTAAAGGCCACATACCTACAGTGAAACTGAACTTCAGTCAGTCTTACTCTTGGAAAAACACACAAAAGAAACATTCAAAACTGTCTACCTTTAACTTGCCAATACATTACAAAGCAAGACATTCCATTACATTCTTGATTATTAAACTTTAAATATGGGTCAGAGCTGTTTGTCTACCTTGTCTCCATTACATTGTTGAAATCATTTTCTTTTTTAAACAGCAAGCCATTCAAAGTCCATCAGCTTTCAAAACAGAGTGTGGATTTATTCCTTGCATGGTTTTCTTGTCTTAGATCATGTTTCTGCATTAATGCCCACAGTTCCCCTGAAAATAAACATACACAACATCCAATGAATAAAAAACAGCATATACTCACAAAGTCAGACCTAGCAATAGTGTAAATTTAATCACTTACTGTGATAAGACAAACACCTAATTTTCTTTAGTGAACACTTATGATCAGATTTTACCTCAGTAGACCACAGCCATATAGTTTAAGCCACTGAATGATCTTACAATATTGCTTTGTGAAGAATTGTATTTGTTCTTAAAACAAATGTAAACTTTGCATAAAAATAAATATTAAATCAAACATAAATCAGCTAAACAAAAAGCTTATTAAAGAGATATGTTGCAGAAAATTTTCCTAATTAAAACCAGGGATGGGAAATTTTGTCAATTTCTCATTTCGATCATCGATAGGTCTCAAAAACGAGTACTTGAGCACTCGGGGGCAGGGCGTGTGTGGAGGGCAGGGCGTGTGTGGAGGGCAGGGCGTGCCCGTCATGGAGAAAATGAAAAGCTCAGTATTCTTAAGTATTCTGGCACCATTCTGTGAAGTGCTTTAAAAACATATATCAAAGACTTATACTGTATCCTAAATTGTACTGGTAGACATCCTAAAAAAAGATAACAAGGGAGTAACATAATCTTTTTCTCAGCATTCGTTAACAACTTTGCAGCAGCATTTTTTTTTGCAGCATTTTGTAGAGACCCTATAGGTCGTTTTTCAAGCACCTTCTTACGACCTATATTTATGTTTTAAAGTCATGCGCCCTCTAGCTGGCGTAAAAATAATGACAGTGTCGTGTTACGTCTGTCGTCACCAATCATCGAACCCAAGATCGCATGATCACATGATTGCATATTGTTATATATTGCAATGCTCTGCCAATTGAGCTACGCGAAACCCGAAATATGACGCAGATTAAAGGGAACAATGCATTAAAATGAAAATGTCCTGTTGTCGATAGGGGCTTAACTTTAGTAAACGCTCCTATGGGCCGTATTTCAGGGAAGTGACAAATGACCTATATGGTCGTATTGGTTGGAGAACATGTTGATTTTTTACTAGCAGCGAGCGAGCAATGTATGTTTGGCAAGTCCCAACGTAAAGAACATTACAATACTCTAGATGGGAAAAAATATAGGCACAAACAACTTTTTCCAGGTCACTGGTCAATTTGGCTATTGGCCTTAAATAGAAGAAACAATTACGAACAACCATCTTTATCTGTCAGTCAAATATGAGAGATGAGTCAAGCTCTTTACTTGTTCCTGCAGGTACCCCTTCCATGCAGTGGCGAATTAAGACTGTCTGGTGTCTTTGATTAATGATTAATTTACAGCAAAAGAAAACACAACATTTATACTTTCATGTCCAAAAACATTAGTTTTGCCTTACATTTCATAATAAATTCAGACAAGCTCAGTACAGACTCGCTTTCCATCAGGTTATTTTCTTGAATTTAAATGTGTGCAAAGGATTGTGGGGGATTTAAGGCCATGAAGGATACATCTGATGCGTCCTTCAAAACAGGCCGAAAGAAGGACATGAAACGAAGGCTGCCTTCCAAGGATCCTTCTGATTTTAGATGGCCTTCAGCAACGTTTGATGACATAGCAGCCGAGATATGCAGCCTTCCTAGGATGCAGCCTTCTGTTTGAGAAGCACCCTTTGTGATATTTAGGAGCAAAAAATCGTCCAACATCATCACTTGGGCTTCAAAACTCTAGTTAGTTCAATAAGCGACATTTAAAACTTTTCGTTAAAAATAATGGCAAGGCCACCACCCTGACCAGAGTTTCTGGGAGAGCTAAAAAAGTCACAAGCAGCTGGTTTTGCTTCCATAATAGGGGTGAGATCAACACCATTCAGCCATGTTTCAACAATAAATAAGTCCAAGTTGTTGTGTATATAAAAAAAAAAAATTAAAATGAATGATTTGTTTGCAAGGGATCTGGCATTGACTAATGCCATCCTTACCAAAGTGTTCCCTGTCATTGCGCTTGTACCACCACACTCTTCTATCTTCCTCAAGTAACACAGATTTTTGTGGTTTATACCTTTCTTAATGTAATGCGGCCTTGATACAGATTGAAGGTCTGGGCATGGAGAACACCTCCGGACAAACAGTGCAAAGACATGGGAATCGCAAATTCTGTGCCCTCGAGGAAAAAACGTTTTGTGCTCTCTCTGCTTTCTCTGACGCACCTACTCTACAACTCCGTCTCCTCCGGGGTTTTTTTCCCTACGACCAGCATTCCCCGTCATTCGAAAGATAAAAGTAGGATTTTCCAGCACCAGAGAGGTCGGGTACAGCTGAACGGATATTAAATAATGCTTGACGATCATAAGTCCATAAATTCTGGCCATATTGAGGAAGTAAACACAACATAAAAAGTAAAAACAATAAAACAAACGGAGCAAGATGAGCAGCCAACACACAACCGGACGCAAGATTCATCACAGCACCCTCATGGAGAATAAACACGTGGTTTTTGGCTAAGTTGATACAGCGATGGCCATAAAATAACAATAAAATAAATTTGCTACTTATTAGATTGGTTACACCTACCCCAACCCTAAACCTACCCTTACAATAATGCAAATACAGTAATTATTTGTTGTTCAGCATGACAAAAATGATACAATATTGATGTGTGCATGCTCAGTAAGCCCTGGTAGAACAATCTGACCGTAGCTGTATCCCTTCTAGCCCCAACCGTCCTAATACCTTGACTGTCTAGCTAAGCTAACAACTACTCAGTAACATTAAAAACCCACATAACTGAATTTATTTTCCAGAAATTACAGCTGTTAAAATAACAGCAAGGGTGCTTTTTCCATCTAAAATAACTTTATCCCAAACAGCTATTAAAATGTAATAGCGAGCTAACCGTGGCAGTTTGTAAATCTGTGACTGTGCCTCAGTAGCGTAAAATCATAGCTTCGCACTGTTGCAACATTTAGATGAAACAAGATTTCACATTTCACGTGTAAACTGAAACATCAACTGTTAGCGACACTCACCTTAATTACTGTCCTGTCGTCGAACTCCGACTCAGCATGGTACTCCTCTGCAATCTGCATTCGCCGTAATGCAAAATAAAGCGGGAATCACCTTCACCTTTCAACCAGCGCCGAATGTCTGCTGCAAATGACATACTGACATCACGCGCACTGCGTGAAGCCGCCTTCTTCTTTTTCTTCTTCTTTCAGTTTAGTGGCGGTTGGTAAACCAATATATAGTGCATTTCCACCATCTACTGAGATGAGATTTATTAGATTCTTGGTCTTTAAGAATTCGAATAATATCTTGAAAACTTGTAATTAATTCCTTAATAAATTCTGAATTGAAAAAACGTTCATACCTATTGACTTGATTTGATTTTCTAATATGATCATTTTTCAGAACCTAACAGAACATGCTCTACTGTCTCTGTTTTACTACATAAACCTGATTCATGTTTCCCAATAACACATAATTTGGTGCAGTATGTCCTATATGGAGATGTGAAATTAAACAAACCCCTCTCTTGTGGCCTACTTCTCTTTGTATTCTGTACAGGTGTTTTCCCTTTCCCTCCTTACCCCATCTTTCTTGTCATAATACTTTTATGCTCTTTTGATTAATCCTTTGACTTCAAATTTGCTTAATGGAATACTAAGTCCTATTCTGTATTTTTTAAGGTCTTCTTGGCTAAAAAATCAGATTCTTCATTCGCTTCCACCCCAACATGAGATGGTACCCATACAAAGTACATTTTTGATCCTTGATTTTGTAACCTATATGTTGAATTAAGGATTTCTGTTAATCTTGATGTGGATTTACCGTACATTATACTTATTAACACAGAAAATGAGTCTGAGCATATTGCCAAATTGTTAGGATTCAAGCTCTCCATCCACTGAACTGCTAACATAATTGCAATCATCTCTGCTGTATAAACAGATAAATTATCTGTGATCCTTTTACTTATTGTATTTTAACTCTGGAACAACAATTGCTAAAGCTGTTCGGCCTGAAGCTTGATCTTTTGAGCCATCTGTATATACAGCAATCAGGCATAACATTATGACCACTTACAGGTGGAGTTTATAACACCGATCTCTTCATCACAGCACCTGTTAGTGGGTGGGATATATTAGGCAGCAAGTGAATATTTTGTCCTCAAATCTGATGTGTTAGAAGCAGGAAAAATGGGCAAGCATAAGGATTTGAGTGATTTTGACAAGGGTCAAATTGTGATGGCTAGACGACTGGGTCAGAGCATCTCCAAAACTGCAGCTCTTGTGGGGTGTTCCCGGTCTGCAGTGGTCAGTATCTATCAAAAGTGGTCCAAGGAAGGAACAGTGGTGAACCGGCGACAGGGTCATGGGCGGCCAAGGCTCACTGATGCACGTGGGGAGCGAAGGCTGATCCGTGTGGTCCAATCCAACAGACGAGCTACTGTAGCTCAAATTGCTCAAGAAGTTAATGCTGGTTCTGATAGAAAGGTGTCAGAATACACATATGCAGTTAGTTGCGTATGGAGCTGCATAGCCGCAGACCAGTCAGGGTGCCCATGCTGACCCCTGTCCACCGCCGAAAGAGCCAACAGTGGACACGTGAGCATCAGAACTGGACCATGGAGCAATGAAAGAAGGTGGCCTGGTCTGATGAATCACGTTTTCTTTTACATCACGTGGATGGCCGGGTGTGTATGCGTCGCTTACCTGGGGAACACATGGCACCAGGATGCACTATGGGAAGAAGGCAAGCCGGCAGAGGCAGTGTGATGCTTTGGGCAAAGTTCTGCTGGGAAACCTTGGGTCCTGCCATCCATGTGGATCTTACTTTGACACATACCATCTACCTAAGCATTGTTGCAGACCATGTACACCCTTTCATGGAAACGGTATTCCCTGGTGGCTGTGGGCTCTTTCAGCAGGATAATGCACCCTGCCACAAAGCAAAAATAGTTCAGGAATGTTTTGAGGAGCACAACAACGAGTTTGAGGTGTTGACTTGGCCTCCAAATTCCCCAGATCTCAATCCATTCAAGCATATGTGGGATGTGCTGAACAAATAAGTCAGATCCATGGAGGCTCCACCTCACAACTTACAGGAATTAAAGGATCTGCTGCTAACATCTTGGTGCCAGATACCACAGCACACCTTCAGGGCTCTAGTGGAGTCCATGCCTCGACGGGTCACAATATTAGAAAGGTGGTCATAATGTTATGCCTGATCGTTGTATTTGTAAATGAATACATCTTAATTGCATTCTTGTAAATTTCTACTTGTAAAGATGCCACTGTTGATGACCTGAATCCACCACAGCATATTCTTAACCCCTGAGATTGTATAATGTCATTTTTTCTTCAATGACTTTGATGATGACAATATACAAAACTACCATAGTCTATTGTTGATCTTACCAGAGCACAATACAATCTTCAAAGAGATTGTCGACTAGCTCCCCAGTCTGTTCCAGCCAAACACCTTAATATTAATACCCTTCTTGCACTTGTCAGTAATTTCAAATGTCAACTTAGAATCCATCCATAATCCCAAGTATTTTACCACAGAAACTTGCTCTAACATCTGGTTATATATTTTTAATTTAACTTCAGGACTTTACATATATCACTTGCTTTAGAAACTGAAAATCTAAATCATTGCCCATTTTCCTACTTCGTCTATAGCCTCTTGGATTTCCTATCTATATGATTTATATTTCTTCTTTCCTGCTGGTGGGATAATGTTACATTTATGTTGTGCATCTAGTAAATATGATAAATTTCACATTGGATGTCTCATATAACGGACCTCAGTTTACTGGTGTTCATCACTCAGCTTCACCTCATGCAGCCATTTCTTTTAGATGTTCTTTTTTCGAAAATATTGATTTACAGTGATATATTTCTAGTCATACTTTCATATTTTGATTCTGGCAGCTCAAATACTGAATATAAGCTGCTATGTGAATGGTACAGTTTGAGAATCACATCTGTTAATTACTCATAAAGATGTGCAAATGACACTTACCTAAAGGGACAGTGTTGACAGTATCACTGGCTTCACTCACTCCCACTTTACCAGCCTTCCTGTAGCGGATCAGGTACTGCTTTCCAGACTCCAATCCATTCAAAGTAACGTCTTCATCACCTGTTTCTATAAAAAGCCATGGTTCTTCAGCTCCAGAATGTGGTTTCACCTGCTTGTATTCCACTCTGTACTGCACTCTCTCTCCAGATCTCTTCTGCAGTTTAAGGGACACCGCTTGGGCCAGGACATTCTTCACTATTGGTGGGGACGGCTTGGACACGGGCTGGAACTGTTTGTCTGTCAGTTTCCCTTTTTCATACAGATAGATGGAGGAGCCTACAATGGAGGGATTGGAGTGGGCAGAAATAATGAAGCGGATTTTCTTATCATCTTTATTGGCTTCTGCAAACCTCCTGAATTGAGACAAGTTCTCTCTCATCTTTATTGCGACTTTGAAATCATTGAACCATTTTGTGAAAGATGTCACAGAAAACCCAGTGTTAATCTCACTGTGTTCACTGAACCACTTTGTAACAGATTTGACAGAAAAAGTTTTTTTCTCATCTAGCTCTTTAAACTTGTCAGATTTCAGAAACTCAGTCAGGGTTGAAAGATATGGGTCTTTATACTTCAGAGATGTGAAGGTCAAGCTCAACACTGCATCAACATCAGGATCAAATAAGGTGGTAATGAGATCGACCGAGTCTTTAATTTTGATCCCCTGTAGAGTCTTGATGTTAGAACTCAAGATTTGAAGTTCAGACTTTGCATTATTTAGCCACCGGTTAAGCATCTCAGCACTGAATGGGGAGGTCCTGTGGATCTTCAAGATATCTTCCAGAGACTTCTCCTCCTCCTCTCCTCCTCGAATAGCAGGCAAGACCCTGCCGACTGCTTCCAGGAACATTATCTTGTATGTGCTAAATGATTTCTGAAATAATTGCAGCCTCTCTTTGATGTCACTGAGAGCATTGGCCAGTGTGTTTCCGATCAGGTCATTGCACGTCCTCTCTGCCTCTCCCAGCTCCTCGAATATATGTTCAGTGTCAGAAATCAGACTTGTGGTAATCTCTCTCTGCAGCTGAGCTGCCTTTTTGTCCAATAGATGAAGAGGATAAAGCCAGACTTTTATTGGAACCACATTCTGTGGATTCTCCTTCAGCAGAGTGGGGAGCGTCTTGTATGTCTGTATGGCTTCCATGTATGTGGTGGGTTTCTGCTCAAGTAAGAAGTCCCCATGAAATGTGCAGGAGATCTTCTCAGCTATTTTCTTTTCATCACCTTTCATATTTACAGATCCTCCTCCCTCAATGCGTCCAGCGATGCCCTTGACGATGTAATCCATTTCTCCATCAACCGTCTGCTTGTTTTCCTCTTCTGAAATCGATCGATCAAACACCATGGCCGCCTGAGCTCCATAGAGCACAGCAACGACCACATGAGTTGCAGTTTTCTGGTCGAACACCTGAGGGTAGGTGATCTGGCCCAGCTGGGACATAGTGAGCTGTTCAAATCTTGTGGTTTCACTGTAAAACATTGTAACTCTGGACTGTTGGTTTGAGGATTTGGTGTCACGCAGGAACTTTCCAGATCCTCCCACCTCCACAAGCCCCCACAAGAAACTGGCCTTCAGGGAAGCACTTACCTCCAGGAGGCTGGACTTACTAGAAAGAGAGTCAGAGCTACTGAACTTCAAATCTGTCAAGGTCTGATGACGAATGTCCACATTTTCATTCAGTGATTTCTTATCCCACAGAGTAACACCTGAAATAAAAAAATGGCTTTAAGTGTTACTGTATGTATGAGGAAGTGATGTACTGTTGTAAATGTAAATTGTAATTGTGCAGGTGTTATAGTTTTGTTACACAAGGACTGGTATGTGGTGATTAAACATTTGGTGAGGAAAAAAAAAAAAAAAAAAAAAAAAAAAACACTTTGGTAACACTTTCTATGAAGCCTGTATTTATAATGCATAATAAGGGTATTCTTAATGCATTATAATACATGCATAATGCCTTATAAACAATATATTATAAATATGTTGTATCATCTGACAAATAATTGAAATAATAGTAACAATATGATATAATATGTAAAATACACCCTTATAATGCACTATAAATACAGGCTTCATAGAAAGTGTTACCACTACATTTTCTTTATATGATTTTTTTAAGGTAGATACACCACCTGGAATGAAGGAATCTTTGCGGCAGTCGTAAAGCATACCAAGTGACAGAGGTCTTCCTAGAGCTGCCACTTCCATTGGCTCTGATGCCATGGTTATAGTAAAAAAAAAAAATAAAAAGATAATATTTATAACACATTCTTTTTTTTTTTCTTTTTTTTCATTTATAATGAATACTGTTTAATGCTGTAGAAATCCATTATAAAAAATAGAGCTGCAAGCTCATTGCACAACAAAATATGTTCAGAGGGAATACAGGATCAAGCCATTCAATAAGCACACAAAATCATATAAAATGCAAGATGTTTTGAATATAAAGACAGCTTTATATTTTTTGTTCAACAAGCAATTTAGGATCATACTAGGTAAGATTTAATCACAGAACCTCTGAGATCTAGGCCAGCTAAGTCCAAGCCAAGTTCAAGTCGATACAAAAGGTACTTAACATCTGGAACCTGCAAATCAGGGCCTGAAGTGAGTTTGCTTAAAGGGTTAGTTCACCAAAAAATGAAATTTCTGTCATTATTCGCCCTCAGGTCGTCCCAAACCCATAAAGGCAGGAACACACCAAGCCGACGCCAACAAATTAGTGGTGACGAAAGCAGACTGCGGGGTTGGCTCACATCGGCAGCGTCTGTGTCCAAAGTTGCCCTGACACACCAAACCGACGCTCGACACCCGACAGCCAAGTAGCACGTCCGTTCTGTGCCTGCGCAAGATGAAATGCCTTTCCGTACCAGCAGGTGGCAGTAGCTGAACAGACAATCAGAATGATCAGATGGCCCGACCGACGAGCACCGACGCCGATTCAACATTTCGAATTGGCCGGAAAAAGGACGAGGACCAACTTCAGCCGACGGTGCAGCACACACTGAGAAAACTTAGTCGGCCGACGAACAAAAAATGCAAAAAATTGGTGTGTTCCGGCCTTAAGACCTTCGTTCATCTTCGGAACACAAATTAAGATATTTTTGATGAAATCCTAGGGTTTCTGAACCACACATAGGCAGCAACGTCATTGCACCTTTTGAGGTCCAGAAAGGTATTAAAGACATCGTTAAAACAGTCGACGTGACTGCAGTGGTTCAAAAATTAATGTTATGAAGCGACAAGAATACTATTTGTACGCAAAAATAAAACAAAAATAATGAATTTATTCAACAATTTCTTCTGTTCTATGTCTGTCTCTAATGCTGTTGATGTATTGAACGGGGTGCAGAGCTTCAAGGTTCTACGTCAGAATGCCGACTCATTATTGGCCGGCTCCTGCGTCAGCATCACACGCGTGCGTCGTGCTGCTCACGTGAACAGCGTAGGCCAATACTGAGCTTGCGTTCTGACGAAAACACGGAAACGCTGCACTGTATTCACTACATCAACAGCGTAAGAGACAGACATTGAAGATAAGAAATTTTAACATTAAGGTTGAACCACTGTAGTCACATGGACTATCTTAACGATGTCTTTAATTCCTTTCTGGGCCTCAAAAGGTGCAATGAATTTGCTGCCTGATGCCTATGTGTGGTTCAGAAACCCTCGGATTTCATCAAAAATATTTTAATTTGTGTTCCGAATATGAGCAAAGGTCTTACCGGTTTGGAACAACATGAGGGTGAGTAATTAATGACAGAAACTTCATTTTTGGGTGGACTAACCCTTTAAGGGAGGCATAAACTTGTCATCATTTTAGTTTTTGCCGTTTTAGAACACCCCCAAACTTCACTTGTTTTAGAATGCTTCTTTTCTGTCTCTTCACTTCTTAGTTTGCAACACAGCTTTCTTGTTAGCAGCACTTTCTCATTTCAGCACTCTTTCTTCTGCCTTAGAGAGAATCTTTTCATTCTTCCTCAGCAGGTTCTGCTCTGTAGTACTTAAGTACTTTATTAATACTCTTACTGGAGTAATATTTTATTAGCGTATCTGCACTTTTACTCAAGTATTTGATTTGTGTAGCTTGTCCACTACTGCTGGATTTGTTCATGGCTTTTTGTTAAACTTTCTATTTTTTTTTAATTTTTATTATTAAAAAAATCCCAATGGAATAAATGAATGAGAACATACTTGAGTAGTTAATTTCCTTCTAAGGACGTTGAATCTGTACTGTGATATTGCTGATCTCTATACATTCACATTTTGTAACACAATTCGCATCTTACCTTGAGTCTTTGTTTTGCTTCTGGGTTTTATAAAATCAGGTATTCCAAATCCAGCAGTCGCCACAGTTAGGGTTGCCAGCCATATATATGCACATAAGTAAATGAAGTTTGGCTGCTTCAGGTACATCGAAAGTGCCACCATGTTAGAAAAGCCAGCGAGAAGACCTGTTTGAATGGAAGTCACAGGAGAAGATGCCTCAGTGTCCTGAATAAACTGCCTTTGTGTTGAAAATAGGGTGGCACAATATACAGATACTGATCATAACTGTGATATATAAAAAAATGAAATACTGATATCATGTTAATACTACATATATGATAATAGAGAAAAATAACACTACTATTATTAATAATGCATCAGTGTTTTGAAAAAGACACCTCTAAAAGGAATACAATTGTTTAAAATAATCTAATCAGTAATGTCGGGCATTGCTTTTTGAGTTCCGTGCACTGAAGCTGAAGCTTAATGTAAACTACCCATAGCAGACCTATACAGGTGGAGCTGGGGAAGGTGGAGGGTTACTGAAAGTATTTGAAAATTTAGCAGTGAGCTCATTTGCTACTGATACAGCAGAAGCCAATCAGCTACAGCCTATAGATTATAATATGATTGCAGATTGATTAATGGATCTATCAGCCTATGTCATCTAGAGTTTCATAACAGAACTTTGTATAACGTTTTGGAAAGATTATTTCAATTTAAATACCTATACAGTCCTGATTTCTAACAAAGGTAGACAAATGAATGGCCACTTCTTATAGGGGACATTAGATTTATTCAACCACAAGCCATCCTAGCTGTATGACTATCTTCTTTCAGACTAACACAATCAGAGATATATTTAAAAATATCATGGCTCTCCAAAGATTTATAATGGTAGTGAACAGGGGCCTGTTTTGAAGCCCAAAATAAATGCATCCATCCATCATAAAAAATAATCCATACAGCTCCAGGGGGTTAATAAAGGTTAACTGAAGAGAAGTGATGCGTTTTCGTAATAAAAATATCCATATTTAAAACTTTATAAAGTAAAATAACTACCTTCTGGCAGACAGATGTACGCATCTATTTGCAGTGGAAGAGTGAACTCGAATGTCGACACGCAGAGGATAGATCAAAACAAAACACCAGTCATAAATTAGAAGTCTAAAATGAGAAATTTTAAAGAGAAATGTCGGAGGATTTCGATATAAGAGAAGACGAGCTTGAGTTTGTTGCACAGCTGTATTTGTTTGAACCACAAGAGGTGTCTAAGTTTATGATACTCCTACATCCTGCGTTATACATTGCGTCAGAGGATTACTCATTTGAAACAAGTCGACTTGTGCAGTATACGTATACGGACATCTGGCGGAAAATAGTTATTTCCGATTATAACGTTTTAAATATGGATATTTCCATTGGATCCTCAAACTGTCAGTCAAACCTCATAAATCCGTCCCACCTCTATCGTGAAAGAAGTGACGCATGCAGTTTGGAGATTTAGGTAAATAAAGATCTGATGTTTGATTTATTTATATATATATATATATATATATATATATATATATATATATATATATATACAGCATTTTCTTTGCTCAAGAAACACTTTGTCTATAAGGTTAATGTTTTATGTATTTGAAGAGCGGAGAAGAGTCTTCGTCTAAAATTTCCCATCTAGTTGTAGCCAATATGCTATGCTATGGAGGATGTAAGTTAAATATAGCCTTAATATTAAATTATCAAATTTAACATAGCCCAAATCGATTTGCTCTGGAACAAGTAATAGATTAATAAGACCAAAGATTTTTCATTTTATGTACCCAAAAAGAATTAGATCTCAAGTTTAACCACTATAAGAGCCAGCAGCAAATCCCAGAAGCACTGGCCAAGATGAAGCTTTTCTCGGCGGGTACACAAGCACTGAATGGCCGCTGACGACCTGGAGCTTGCATCTCCGAAAACGTCTAAACAAACTGTAAAATAGGGGTTAGGAGGGTGTATTATTGGTAAGAATTATTTTATTTATAATTAATATAGGTTTAAATGAAAATATTCTGACAGTGAGACTTGGTAACCACAGGTAAAACCATACATGGCTACTCACTACTACTGTCAAATGATATTATATTATGTTATATAGGCCTATAAAAAATGCCTAAACACAGGTAAAAACTACACACACCATCACAAAGAAATGAATTATAGGTAACACTTTAGAATACTGATCCTTCATTAATGAATAACTACACAGGAACAAATGAGTAATGCATTATTAACACTCTAGTAACTACTGTTAACTAACAAGAAACTCTGATTAAAGAATTAATAAGTAATAGTGCTCAGTTGAAGGTGGTAGTTCACTATTAGCTAATCAGTAACTACTGTTTTTTCATACCTCCCAGAGAGCTACTAAGAACTACTACAGGTTCATAATTAACATGAATGATGCATAATGTATAATTAATTCTAAAGTAAATATCATGGTAACCCACTAGTAATGACTGAAGTTTTACCAATACTTAAGAAGGAATTACTAATTATTTGGATCAGTATTCTAAAGTGAAAAACATAATAACTCTCTAGTAACTACTGAAGTCATTGTAAACTGAGCACTGCAACTGTTCCTGTGTAGTTATTCATTAATGAAGGATCAGTATTCTAAAGTGTTACCGAATTATATACTCCCCTACCCACCTAATAAATATATTGCAATATAAATGACTATAACATAGTATTAAATATAAATATTCCACATTTCCACAAACCATGGTAAATTACTACAGTTCATTCATGGTAAATGTTTGTAAGGGTGGTGATTTTGGGATTTAAAATTCTTCTAACTTCGTTCATGGCACAACGTTTCTCCTGTTTTCCTCAACAGTCTTGTTGGGAATGTTGAGACTGTTTCATCCAATTTAAAACTGGTGTGTGTCGAATTGAAATGCTTCTCACTAGATGTCCTAACGCTGTTTAATAATGGTATCTGGGAACGGGAATAAATGCAGCTTCTTTAAGCTTTCGTTCCATTATCCACTGGGCAATGCTGTGTAGTTCAAAGTAAACTAGTGAAGCACCTGAAAACAGCGCTATTTGTTCTGTATTTGTTGTTACTGACCGAGAAACAACTTCAGATGATTCAGTGACAGAGACGTCCAAACGAATTCAAACCGTTTCAGATCGTTATGCAAGCGCTTTTGGCCAATTCACGGGAAAAGAAAGAATTGAGCCAAAAGAATGATTAATTCACGAATGAGTGGAATCGCTGGTTCAGTCAAAAGAAATACGGGACACTAATAACTGCTGAAATATTCGAACGGAAAACGTTTCTCAGGTCAGTCGGAGGAGCTTGCATGGTGCGAACAGTGTGTATATAGCCGTACAGCTGCAGGCAGCACTGCGGCCACGTATCAAACCAAATTTAGCCGCACCGCCAGGAAAAGAGGAGGAGGGAGGTTGGGATGCAATCGGCCGGATTAAGATGATTGGCGGGCCGGATTTGGCCCGCGGGTCCCTAGTTGACTAGCCCTGATCTAGTGGTTATAGGGCCAGATTTACTAAACGCGGCAAACTAGTGTGAGAGCGCAATTCCACAAATGCACCGATGGGAGTGGCAAGTTTTGCACGCGATCTACTGCTGATGCGCAAATTAAAGAACATAGTTGCTGTTGGGACGCAAATTAGCGTTGGGACGCAAATAAGCAGAGCTGATGCTCTCATTGTTACAGAACACAGACTCACAACGATGGAGAAATGAATATAAGAGTTTTATTGTATGTGGCAGGTAAAGCAAACTGGCAGGTGAGTATGGTAGTCAAAGCAGGAATGCAATAATGAATGATAATACTGACAGTTCTTTGTTTTGAAGTTGGTTGGAGGAGGTCCCCCGAGGTGGAAGTGGGGATCTGGAGGGCAGAGGTGGAGCTGGAGCAATCGAGGGTGGAGCCGAAAGGATGGAGGGCCGGAGAGTAGCGAACAGCCAGCAAGTCCACAGCGGAGGCGTGGTGACGTCTGACCCAAGTGGAGCCGACATTCTGAGGGAGCCCGTGAGGCTGAATGGCCGGTGGTCCATGCTGGAGCCGAGGGAGGAAGTAGTGGAAGCGCAGGAGCCAGGGCAACGGGTCTAGGTGGAGCGGAGCCCTCGGAGGCTGGAGGCGCAGCCACAGGTTTCTGACATCCAGGCAGTGATGGCTCTCAGCGGGTCCGAGGGGTAGCTGCACCACTAAGAGGAGGCTGAGGTGAAGCTGAGGGGCTGATGGGAGGTAGCAATGACTGGATGGTAGGAATGGCTGAGGGCTGAAGAGGAGACTGACGAATGACACAGAGAATGATGAAGAAAATGAGGTCCAAGAGGGCAGTTTGGAGAGGTGGTGGGAGAGGGAGGATGGGTGGGGTTATCAGGACTGAAGAAGATGAATCAGATTCTGACGAGATCAAGGGGCACAAGGAATTTAACTCTCCACACATGCACAAACTGTCCATAAGGCCCAGGCAGTGCTCACTCTCAGTGGAGGGAAGGTCAGTGGGGCCCTTGTAATCCATGAGAAGTCCCATGGCGATGGATGAGTTAGCTGGGAAGGACGACTGGAAGGCGAGTTCGAGAAAAACCTCCAAATGTTTCTTGAGGGAGCTCTCTCCCTGTTCACGGCACAGAAGTTGCACCGCAGGGAGATCCATGATGAAAAATAAAGTTTAAAAAAAAAACTCACTAAACACACTAGGGCTGCCCCCTAATAGTCGACTAACCATTGTTGACGAGAAGAGGCTTAGTCGACCAAAATTTTATTGGCCGCTTAGTCGCAGGAAAAAAAGAAATCCACAAGAAGTGGCGAAGTCAGGCAGTTTGTGACGGACAGATCGTTAACAGCTGGTCTATGTGGTAATTAAAATATATTGGGCAGGACATCCTAACGTTCGCCTATCATGAATCGACTTCAAATATGGCTTATCATCTGAAACATGTAAGTAATAGCAACTTTATATGGCCGCTTGCTTTAACGTTAACCTAGAAAAATGTGGGCTATTCAAGTGTTTGTGTGGAGTGTGAAAGCTGAATAGTAGCGCACTTACTGCTCACATGGACAGTGCGATCACTTGCACTTTTTGGTCATACAGATAAGAGTAATACATCTTTTGAACCTGTAAAGAGATTTGTGTACACTCACAATAAAAACAAAACCTTGTGCTTTTGTGAAATAATGAAAGCAAACAGTGTGCGATCTACCGACTGCATCCATAATCATTACTTCTGCTGGTGCGCTATGGCAAGCTTTATGCGTGCGCTTGAGCACTGATTAGTCTATGTAAGCATTAAAGGCTCATTATTATGATTTATATGGTTTATTAATAAAGACTAATCATTTAAAATGAACGACTACTATACAACCAGAAAAATCTTTAGTCATGGGCAGCTCAAAAACCCACCAAAAGGAGGGGAAAAAAACACAATCTTTGCTGCTAATCACTTTGTAGGTCGAGTATTCTGTCACAGTGCTGTGTAGATGATCAGACACAAGCACAATGATGAAGAGAGAAGGCAGTCTTTAATAAATCCAAAGGCATAAAGGTAAATCCAAACAGAGAGAGCTATAATGTACACACACGAAACATAGACGACACCCGACCCCAATGAGTGAAACACAAGAACTGATATATACAGGATAATGACGGGGAACACCGCTGAACGAGATGACAAAATCAAATTACTAACTATGACAAAAAATGAACTCAGGAAAAAAAAAAGTCCATGGTGTGTGAGTGTGACAATAATATAATACAGATAACTTTAGTCATTTCATTAATTCTCTCAAAATAAGGATGGACATTAGTTCATTGTTTAAACTAATTCAATTTTAAGAAACCAAAAGGCATTCTTTACTTTAGTTTAATTATCATCCAGTAATGTTTTTTAACCCTTTGAGCGGTACGGTCCCACATGTGGGATTTTTATTTCTGTGTCCCTGGGCGTACGGTCCCACATATGGGATTTCGAACGTTCAGCGACGTCACATAACTGCCAGATTCAAACTGTGCTTTCGCGCTTTGGCTGTGAGACGGACGCGCGCAGCTCTTGTCATATACCAAAGCTATGCAGTGTTTTCAGCCACATAATGCTTCTTTTAAGGTTTCAGACATTTAAGTACGCATAAGCACCATTAAAACAATACATTTAGAGTTTATAAAATACACACTGATGTCAGACATCAGTGAAAGCAGTAATAACAATCCATTTAAATATAATTTGCCGACATTTATTCATATCAGACACACATAATGGCCCTAAGTAACTATAAAGTTTACTCTATTATTCTTCCAGTTAACCAGCCACTTACTTGCATATATTTCGGGAGAAACTGATGAATTCACGTGCTGTAAATCCGACTGACAGGACTCTGTGAACTGCAGCGCAAACTAAGATGGCGGCGCCCATCTCGCATTATAGATCAAGATAAAGATAATTTATAAAGGTTTTTAAACGACAGAACACACTCACTTACACATATTTGAGAATCGGAATATCATATAGTTGATGACATGGTAAGCAAGTTTGCGAATATTTTAAATAAAAAAGGAAAAACAAAATAATAGCGATCCATCTGTCATACAGTGTTATTGTGGCTGCGTTCAGCGCTCGTGACACGCAAGACGCGTCGCCATGGAAACAATAAGGGCAAACGTTCTAAAATAACGGTCGCCTTAAAAAAAACTCACAGTTAGAATATTTTAAACTCACGCTTGAAAGGGTTGATTTAAAAAAAACAAAACAAAACAAAAAAAAACCTGTCTATAAATCCCCTGTGATCACATCTGAATTCTGTGAATCGTCTCTTGAGCGCTAAACCGCACATTCACACTAACATTACCAGTTCATATTGTTTTAAATGATGAATTACCTGGAGTCTCTGTGTGTCCTTGGAAAGTTCAGAGCTGAAATCTTCTGGTAATGTCTTCAATGGAAGTCTGAAGCTCACTGGATTTTTGTAGTGATATTTATACTCAGAAAAAAAAAAAAAAAAAAAAAAACTGCCCTTTACCCTCATGGAGCCAGACTCTGCTGGTCCCTGAGATGAGATTTTAGACTGGCGCCCCCACTGGCACATCACAGCATCACAGCATTGTGAACTTAGTGTCGTTCATGTTTGGCCTTTTGTGCCAGGTCAAAAGGGTTTGTGATTTCAGGCTGCGCACCTGGACTGTGAAAGAAAGCAACAATAATAAAAGTGAAGTTAAAACAGATTATAGAAGATTTATTTCCCAAAAATGAAAATTCTGTCAACATTTACTCACCATCATGTTGTTCAATATAAGATATAAAAATGAATCATATAACACAGAGCATACAGACCTTGTTCATCATGTGTGATGAACAATGTTTATACAGTGGGCTCCAGAAATATTGGCGCCATTGGTAAAATATAAACTGACTAATAAAAATTGTTTTTGCCACTTCTTTTCTTAGTATTTCATTCGAAATATTCACAAAAATAACTAAAAATGTGTTTTTGTTTTTTAAATGTGCTAAAATTATTGTCTAGTTCTATTGTCTAGTTCTCCTTGGGGTCACAAAGTCACCAAAAATATGACCAGACCTCACATATATAACCACAATGTATCTAATATATTATAATATATATGAAAATATACTGATAACCATAATATTTAAAATATTTTAAATTATTTTAAACCAACCTGTTCACTCACCTCCGCATCCATCATCCTGCAGTTTTCATTATTATTTTGCTAGTCCTGAATCATACATTAAACTGTCTGTCTGTTTTAGTATATTTACATCCCTTGAGGCTTTTAGTCCAAAAGTGCGCTCATTCAGCTAAAAACCTATGGATTATTGTATGTTTACTGCAAATATCTTAGGAATATTTAGAGGAATATTTTATTGTAATTTTTACCCAAAATAGGGCAATGTGAGCATTATGGAACTCTAAACTCTCACTCTAAAACTCTCATTTCTTTTATTCATACTGGACACCGGAGGATGCCCTCACGCAGAAAGTCCACAAGTGAGACCCATAGAAGTATTGAACTTATGACATTCCAGGAAATCCCTAATTTGGGCTGCATCCAAAACCTTAGGCATCTGACTCGTTGCTTCGCTTCCTTATCAGGCAGACTTAACATAAAGCGTTTACACATGAAGGTACCTCATGAAACTGATTTTGGACAAAATGTACATTTTACACAGAAACTGACCACCAAGCTCAAATATAAACGGCATCTTTCATTGATTCATTGTCTAAAAAAGAAAGTAAAACACAAAATTAGCAAAGTAAAGGTGAATGATCATATTGGTTTTTTTTCATTGTTTTTTTTTTTTCAAGGTTACTGTAGATACTGCAATATACAGTTACTGTGAATTCTTTGCAACAATAACTGTGGTGTGAAAAATCTGATATGGTGACAGCCCTAGTGACCTCAAACAGCAACCTCATGTTTGCCAGGCATTACTGGAACTTTCAGAGGGACTGGGTTTGATCGGCAGATGAGACCAAAATAAAGCTTTGGAAAAACACCAGGGTGAACAAACTCTTTAAGTAAACTGTAAAATCTCCTTTCGTTTCTAATGTGGACATTATACATTCCTACCTATGGTGAATTTACAGAAAGTCGTCTTTGACAGAGTTTGTTTTGCTGTTAATATGTAGCTCATTTATTAATCTTGTTATCTGTGACAAACAACATGCAGGGCTGCATTTCCCAAAAGCATCGTGAGTCCAAGTTGATCGGGATGCTTTTGGGAAACTCAGCCTAGAGCAAAGGCCACACATAGATATTTTAAGGGCCGCATTGCCAAACCAAAGAGAAAATGCACAAGATCACTGTGATCTACAGTAAGTATAATTTTTTTTTTTTAAAGGGACATGAATGTGAATTGCATGACTACAATTGAAATGAAACGGTTAATGTCGAAATGCACAGTAAAGAATTCATAGTTAAAACGAGAGAAAATAAGAGCTTTAAAATTATTACATTTTAAATTGAACAATTAACAGGGCCGACAGGCATGAGTTTTGTTGCATTCGTTTTCAGACAAGGAACAGGTTTGATCATCATCTATCATGACAAAACTACATTTTCATTATATTATTGTCATATTTGTCATAGTCCAGAAAAAAAAATCACAGATTTTACTAGACTGTCTGCAGTGGTGAAAAGAATATATGTAACACATGATAAAATTAAAAGTATTGATGAAAGAGATCCGACAGCAAGGCATTGTGCTACTCAACGTGCCACTGTTAATGTCTTCTAATCTGGCCATTAACATTTGACAGTGACTGTAAAAAACTGGAACTGTACTCTTGTCGTTCAAGCTGCTGTCATGAAAATATTACTGTAATGTGAAAACCCACTGATGCTTCCACTTGCATTGGCCTATAGCAGGTTTAGGTTTTACTCAGTCGTATCATCTCCTGTTTGATATGGGAAATGTATCCAGTCTATCCAGAAGCAGAGATAAAAGAATGCCCTTCAGACACACACACATACGCACACACACACACACACACACAAAAGTGCACTAAGTTTACATAAAAGCATTACTGTAACCATTCAGCAGTAACCAATGCTTTGCATACAGACAGTATATTAGGGCTGGGTATTTTTTCCTATCTTATGGTACAATAACTATCATAGTAAATATCATGAGCCTATGATCTACGTGTCCAGGTTTTTTTTTTAATCAGTTCATGATAGCTGCTGTATGATAGTAGGAAAGAAAAAAAAATAGTATGTAGTATGTTGCTCCTCTAGTAGGCAAAGTACTGTATATGAGTGGAGTGGATTTCCCTCCATTCTAAAAGCATTTTGTAAGCAATATTTTGGCTGCATGCATTCTGGGGCAAAGGCCATAAACCTGTGCACACAATAAAAATGTTTGCAGTGCCAACAAATGCTGTTCTCAAATATTTTAAGGGACAGTGGGCCAAATGAAGAAAAGGGGCACCAGATTTGTTAAAAAAAAAAAATACAGGGGAGGACATTTGAATGTTTTTAAACATGGGGCTAAAACCACATAAAAATAATATTTTTAACCAAATTCAAGTTAAAATTCAACTCTTTACATGGATTCTGCCTACATATTTTTACTAAAATATCTAATTAAAATATTCTCTGAAGGAAACTGTGGTAAAGGTTAACTCTCACTATTATGTATATATATATATCAGTTCCCTTTCGAATGGGAACTCACACTGCGTTCCCTAGAGGGCACTATGGGGAATGCCTCTGGCATGACTGGTGTCTGAAGCATGAGTGTAAACACGACAATGAACTTGACATTGGCAGGTGGCAGCCTATGACGTCACTATTAGTACGACTGTGAGTATAAGGGACTTATTACACAAACACAATTTTCAACTAAAAACTGAAAACTTTTTATGCATTTTGGCCGTTCATTTACACCACAATGGCGTTTTGGTGGCCTGAAAACGCAAACTTTTGAAAATGGGTTTCAAAGTGCAAGTTTTTGAAAATGATACTGTTGTCATCTCCGTGTAAACTGCAAAAATGCAAATCTGTGAAAACGGTGACAGCATGCACGTGCCTATTACGTGTTTAGTTTATCCACCTTATACTATAAAAATAAGGTGGATAGGCATGCACGTTTGGCGTGAGTGCTCTGCGTATGCGCAGGCGCGTAGTCTTTCTTTACAAATTAACATCACCAACTACTTGTCTGGCATGCGTAATACAGTGTTTTTAGTCATTTTCGCAGAGCCTTCTTGAGAAGCAGTTTTGGGCAACAGAATGCAGTTATGCCTCCTCTCGTCTTGAGAACTGTGACATGGAGAGGTTTTCGTCCTTTGTTATGGACCAGGTAGTGTTGCCAAGTGGTTAGGCTCTCTTTGAGACTCCTTGGCTATTGCTTTAGGTCTGGAGCGCCGGTAGGCTTCTTCTCATTATGAGAATCTTTCTGTGAGGCCCCTGCTTTATAGATCAGTGCTCCACCTGGGGCAGCAGCATCAAGTTGTTAGGTGTGCTACGTGCCTCCTTGTAGGGGTCTTAACAGGGTAACAATGCAGAGTTGTTAGGCTCTCTTGAGCCTCCGCAGCTGTTTATTTGAAAGAGCATTGCTATGCCTTCTCTTTTCTAAAAGAAATTGTACATTCAGGCCTCAGCTCTCCCAGAGCTTCTTCTTTTTATGCAATTCCGAGTAGTAGGCTCTCTTTGAGCCTCCTTGGGAGCTGCCCTGAGTATAAAACATATGCCGCCTTTCGACCTTAGAGAGTCAGCATATTGAGGCCCCTGTTCTCGGAGACAGAATTGACTAGGTTGATAGGCTCTCTGTGAGGCTCCTTGGCCATTGCTCTTGAACTAGAGAGCTGTTAGGCCTCCTCTCGCCATAGAGAGTTGTTCTATTAGAGGCCTTCACTCCCCTGAGCTCCGCCCATTATTGTGTCAGCTGGCCCTATTATGTAGCCTCATTGACAGGTGTAGGACCTAATGTATTCATCTTTTCAGCTAAGCCAAATACTGCAAGCGTTGCTAGGCCTCCTCTCGCTAGAGAGAGTTATCTTTCTGAGGCCTCCGCTAGGACAGCATTTGAAAGTTGTTCTTAGCGTGGGGCATAGTTAGGTCTCTCGATTTAGAGAGTCGTCATGTTGAGGCCTCTGCTACTAGAGCTTGGCTAGGTAGCTAAGTTTTTAGGCTCTCTGTGAGCCTTCTTGGCCACTGCTCTTGAACTAGATCATTGCTAGGCCTCCTCTTGCTAGAGAGTCATCTTATTGAGGCCTCTGATCTCCAGAGTTCAGGTGTAAGTTCTAAGTGATAGGCTCTCTTTGAGCCTCCTTTGCTACTGCTAGCATTGTTAGGCCTCCAATTTTTGGTTCCCAGAACGTTCTGGGAACGTTAGTTTCTGGTTCCCAGAATATACATCCTAATGTTCTCTGTTGGTTAGCCAGGAAAGTTTTCTTAAAGTTTTCTTCGTAAACAGAACGTTCCCTGTTGGTTTGGAGAACGTTCCCCTAACCTTCCCAGAACGTTCTCAGAATGTTCCCGGAACATTCCCTTAACCTTCCTAGAACGTTCCCCTAACCTCTTTTTATTCCGATATAATTTACCCTGCTGTACGTCAGTTATCATTCAGCACTCTGTGTTCCATATGGTATAACTGGCACGGAAGACAGATGAATGGACGTCAATACTACAAACCATGTCTTGTTTTGAACTGTTATTTAATCAATAGAATATATTATAAATAATGGAGGATTAAATAAGATTTTATGCATTAATATGTAAGATTTCGTAAATTGTATCACTGACACTGTACCACAAGCAGATTTTACATTTCTTAAGTGACAAACAATGACTTCAACACAATATGTTTTTTTTTAAATATTAATTTTATTCACAGACAATTATGTGACTTTATCTGGGATAACATTACAGCCTTGGCTTAATGAACATACCCGTTCCATTAGGCAGAAATGTAGAAAAGCAGAACGCAAGTGGAAGAAAGATAAACTTAAGGTTTCATTTGAAATGTTTTGTGATTCATTAAAACAATATCAAGTCACTGTCAGGACTGCAAAATCTAATTATCTCTTGGAAATAATTGCTAAAAATGCCCATAGGCCCAAGGTCATTTTTAATACTATAGATACTGTTATGAACCCTGCCATGGTTGGCCATCCTACTGCAACCCCCGGGACATGTGAAAAGTTCCTTGAATTTTTTGTTGATAAAATTCAGGATATTAGAACACAAATTGTGGCCCCAGCTGTGACTCATTCTGAACCTGTGTTGCCTCCAAGCACTTTCAGCCTTTTTGACCCCGTCTCTCACACTGTGGTTCTCTCACACTCTCCTCGTATCTCAAAGGGCGAACCTTTTATGTCAGCATTGGTAATCACAACTGACCTACTATTCGATAAGCAGATAAGTGCCGTTATTAAAGGAAGCTTCTTTCATCTTTGGTCTATTCCCAAATTAAAACATTTTCTTTCAAAAAAGGATTTAGAATTAGTGATTCATGCACTTATCACATCACGATTGGACTATTGCAATTCCTTATATGTAGGTTTGCCTAAATCCACTCTCCATCGCTTGCAATTAGTTCAAAATGCAGCGGCTAGACTTCTAGCGGTTGCAGGGAAAAGAGACCACATCACACCTGTTCTCGCTTCCTTGCGCTTGTTACCAGTTGAATACAGAGTCGAATTTAAGGTTTTGCATGGTCTAGCACCACAGTACATTGTCAATCTCATTCAACCATTTTCTGCAGTGAGATCTCTTTGCTCATCAAACCAGTTGTTTCTCTCTGTTCCTTGTTCCCGTCTGGAAACCAAGGGTGACCGGGTGTTTGAAACTTTGGCCCCCAAGTTGTGGAATGCACTTCCTTTCTCTGTCCGGTCCTCTACCTCATTATCCACATTCAAATCTAGGTTGAAGACACATCTTTTCTCCCTAGCCTATGGTGTTGCTTGAGAGGTTATATTCTGTTTAGTTTCATTATCATGGACTTGTAGTTTGTTTGCATTCTCACCTTGTGTTCCTTTGTTCTGTGTTCCCGCTCCTCATGATTATTTATTGGTATCAGCTGTGTTCCTTTAATTATCCTCATCTATGTTTGCTGCTTAAGTTCCTCCCGTTCACTCAGTCTTTGTCCGATCACTGTTATGTTTGGTTGTGTTTACCCTGCTTGTCTGCCTGCCTGGAGCTTTATAATTAAACTTGGAATATTATTGATCCTGATCTGTTTGTCTTCGTCTTCCTGTCTAAACACTCTCTGGAAAGTACTATCATGCCAAAAAGGCACATGTTAACAAGCTTAAGATTTTTGGTGTTCTTTTGTAGTTCTTTTTATTGTGGTAATACACAGATCATATCACATAGAAATAAACATAAATTAGACCTTCAAAGCCAGGCAAAGGTCGTAACAAAGCATTTGGACTTGACAAATTCTTATGGTAGGTTTATATTGATTTTACTTATGAATGTTTCCTCTGTGAACACAAACACAATTCTGAGGCATCTGGGGGAGGTACAGGTGCACCAAATCCTGATTTTTTTAAAGGTTTACGACAAGGATTGACCACAACATGTGCTGGTAAATGTTTGCAAGTCAAAGAATATGATTTTTAAATACTGAATTCATTATACAAATGAGATGCAATTGACATGGCACTGGTGGAAGAATTTCAAACCCTGGGCAATACTTTATCCATGTAAATTTTTTCACAGCTTGGACAGAAGACAGTGCCTCAGAGCATGATATTAGCAAAAATAAGGTTTACTGAAAAATTTGAGGTGCTTTAATAATGAAAATGACATTTAATGGTTGTGTATAAATCACTTATTGAATCTGAGTTTCATTTTAACAGAATTCCCTGATTCAATTCTCCAAACCTGAAAGCACACTGAAAGAATGCTGTGCTTGTTTGTCTTTTAGTTTTCCATGTTCATACAGATAGATGGAGGAACCTGAATTGGAGGGATCTGAGATGGCAGAAATAACAAAAAGGACTTTCTGTCCCTCAAACGGCTTTGATAAACCTTTGAAGAGATTGATGTTAAATCTCATCTTTGCGATAAGATCAGAATCATTGAACCACTTTCTGATAGGTGCCACAGAAATCATGTTGGGTTCCCCTTCTAGCTCTGTAAATCTGTTAGCTTTCAGGAACTCTTTCAAGGCTGAAAGATATGGGTCTTTATATTTCAGAGATGTGAAGGTAAAGCAAATCACTCCAGGAAAATCAGGATTAAGAAGGATGGCGTTGAGACTGTCTGAGTCTTCAATTTTGATCCCGTCCAGTGATTTGGTGAGAAAACTCAAGATTTGAAGTTCAGACTTTGCATCATTTAACCACTGGTTGAGCATGTCAGTATTGAATGGGGAGCTCCTGTGGATCTTCAGGATGTCTTCCAGAGACTTCTCCTCCATCTCTCCTCCTCGAACAGCATTCAAGACCCTGCCGACTGCTTCCAGGAGCATTGCCTTGTAAATGCTAAATGAGTTCTGAAATGAGCGCAGCCTCTCTTTAATGTCTTTGAAACTATTAACCAGTGTGTTTCCTGACAGCTCATTGTATGTCCTTTCTGCCTCTCCCAGCTCCTCGATTATAGCTTCAGTTTCGAGAGCCATGCTTTTACTGATTTCTCTCTCTACCTGAGCTGCCTTTGAGTTCAAAAGATGAAGAGGATAAAGCCAGACTTTTACGGGAACTTCATTCTGTGGATTCTTCAGCAGAGTGGGGAGCTGCTTGTACAAACTCAAGGCCTCCATGTATGTGGTGGGGTTCTGCTCAAGGCGGACGTCACCGTGAAATGTGCAGGTGATCTTCTCAGCCATTTTCTTTTCAGCAGCAGTCATTTTTAAAGTTGCATTTGCCCCACTAGAAAAATCTGGCATCTTTTTGACCATGGCATTCAGTTCTCCCTCAATTTCCTGCTTGTTTTCCTCTTCTGAAAATGTCCGATCAAACACCATGATTGCCTGAGCTCCGTACAGCACAGCAACAACCACATGAGTTGCAGTTTTCTGGTCAAACACCTGAGGGTAGGTGATCTGGCCCAGATGGCTCATAGTGAGCTGTTCATATCTTGTAGTTTCACTGAAATACTTTGTAACTCTGGACTGTTGGTTGGAGGATTTGGTGTCATGCAGGTACTTGGCAGATCCCCCCACCTTCACGAGCCCCCCCAAGAAACTGGCCTTTAGGGAAGCGCTTACCTCCAGGAGATTGAATTTACTGGAGAGAGAGTCAAAGTTATTGAATATCACATCTGTTCTGGGCTGTGGATGACTGTCCAAATCCTCACTCAGTGATTTCTTATCCCACAGAGTAACACCTGAAATCACAAGTGGCTTTAACAGTTACTCTATGTATGAGGAAGTGTAGGCTTAGTGATGGGTAAACTTGTGAAAACTATTTGAATGTGACACATTGCTTTTTCACTAAAATCCTTTTATTGTATTTCGTATTTATTTATTTCTGTTTTTCTTTAAGTAATATATGTTGATTCTACTGATCACTGTTCAGAGAATTTTATTTTTAAATTTTCTCCTGGCGCTCTACTGACGCCATTTTCAAGTGAGTGCGCGCCTCTGGCCAGTTCGCATTGCTTATGCTGGGGAGAGGTAAGCGTTTTTCAGAGCTCTTCATTTTATGAGTGAAATAAGTTTGCAAAGTGCATAAATCGACTAAATATCTTATTGTATGTTCTATGCGTGAGTGGATTAAGAATGTGAAGTTATATCATGGGCCATATGATATTGTATTGACATGGTTTTGTGTCATTAATTAACTACAGGAATGTCTTATTATGGAACGCCCACAATGAACTTTATTCATGTTAATCCACAGGTATTTCAGTCTTATTGTCTTTTTATTTTCTTTATATTCTTGTATTGTGTTAATACTATAATGTTTCAATGTTAACTTTCTCAACTGTTACACAAAATGAGTTTGCATTGTTTGTGCTGGGGAGAGGAATGTCTCATTATGGAACGCCCACAAGAGATTTATTCATGTTAATTCACAGACGGAGTGAAGTCAATGCTGGCGTGGCTGTCAATAAATCCCCTTTTGGTGAACTTAAGTTAAAATGTCCTGGGTCTTCTTACACACAACGCAGAGGGTGATAACAGCGGTCAGCAACGGACTGGTTACACATGCAGGTTTCTTTTAACACATTGACTGATAAGTGGTGATTGAACATGTTTTGAAAGTGTATTGAAGGAAATGGTTATTTAGGTAGGTGCAGCACCTGTAATGAAGGAATCCCTGCGACAGTCATACAGCATACCGGGAAACAAAGGTCTTCCGAGGGCTGCTACTTCCATTGGCTCTGACTGCAGGGCTGTTAACAAGAAGAAAAGACAATATA
Organism: Hypophthalmichthys molitrix; assembly: GCA_037950675.1. Taxonomy (NCBI): domain Eukaryota; kingdom Metazoa; phylum Chordata; class Actinopteri; order Cypriniformes; family Xenocyprididae; genus Hypophthalmichthys; species Hypophthalmichthys molitrix. The sequence continues at coordinate 5,998,028 of CM075494.1, forward strand.
ACCAGATAAAAAAGTTTGTCAAGGCAAACTTTGATGTTGGCTTGAGAGAGCTTGACCAGAAAGTTTGAAGTTTAAAGGTTTCGAAGGAAATACAGACAAAGATTAGCATGATTTAACATGTTTCTAGCATGAATTAACACATCTAGCATGATTTAGCACATTTAGCATTATGTTGCTAACATATTTTACCATATTACTAGTATGACTTAGCCTGTGGCTATCATAATTTAACATGCTGCTAACATGATTTAACACATTGCTAATAGGTTTTAGCATGTTTCTAACATGTTGCTAAAAAGTTTTAGCATGTTTCTAGCTGTTACAATATGCTGGTACTGACTGGTGAGCTGATGAGGTGCAGGTGTGCGTGATCAGTACTCAGGAGATGGAGTGCGCTGTGACTGGTGGGTGTTGGAGCCTGGCGTGTCTGTGACACTAGCATGTTTTGACACGTTAGCATTTGTTTACTCTATTTATTTATTTACTTTACATTTTTTTGTGTATTGCGTTATTGTATTTAAATGTGTTGTATTTCAATGTTCAGAGTTCTTGTTATAAGGAAAAAAGTTATTAAACCTGTTATACTGACAACACTTTTTTGCAACTTATTTCAATATGGTGATAATACCGTATACCTTGATAAGCTTCAGCAATTATTGCAAACTGAAAATTTGATACCATCACATAACTGCACTATTTCACAGACAAGGCTTAAACTAGTCCTAGACTAAAATGCATGTTTGAGCTGTTTTAAATGAAAGTAACTTGCACTGACATATCTTGAAATATATCAGTGCCATTTTGTCTCGAGATGTTTCAATGTTTTTTTCTAGTGTACATTTATAAAAGTTACTTAAATATCCTAATTGAACTAAGGCCTAATCCTGGTTTAGGCTAAGCCCTGTCTGTGAAACCGGGCCTATAAGTCTTATTGTACAAAAGTTTTGAATGGCTCAAAGTCTATGGGATTTTTCATAGTTTTGATCGTCTAGTTTATGAAAACCATAAGTGCGATTGGTTAGAAAAGATATAGCAATCCGAGTCAGAACAGTTTGAAGGTCTGACCCAGGTTTGGTCATTGTAGCTTTAATGACATTTAGTAGTTTAAACAGTATTTAAATGTGTTGGCCTTCTTAAGCCAAAATAAATGCACTAAGGTGCAACCTTAGTGATAATGAAAACTGTTTAAAGACATTAGAAATGTGTTATAAAACATAGCTATTTGATCACAGAACTTCTTAAGCCCTATAGGCCAACTAAGGCACAAACTGATGAGAAAAGTGATAAAGAGACAAACCAAAATTAGAGTCATCGTAGGTTATAGTTGATATCTGGAAGTCGCACAACACAAAGAAGCTCTTTTTAAGAGTTGAAGTATTCATTTTTGCTATAAATAGTTCTTAATGGTCCCAAAGACATGACGGTCATCTTACCTGGAGTCTTTGCAGTTCCTCTGGGTGGTAAGACATTAAATCTTACACTTTCCTCAGTCCTAGTCTCACTGGGTTTGGGTTGTAACTTTTCCTATTTTCAAAGAAATCAATCATTTTCTTTTTTTTAAAAAAAAAAAATGAAAATAAAAACAAACTTCCACAGATATTTTAAATCCTTAATCTCTTGAAATACATTTGGATAGACTTTCATTCTGTAATATAAAGGCATACTTGCCTCTGCGTTCACCACAGCAAGAATTGCCAGCCACAGATACACATGAATGTAGATGCAGTTCGGCTGCTTCAGGTGCATCAAAAGAGCCGCCATCTTAGAAAAGATAACAAGGACACCTGTTGGATTAAAAGACATTATTACAAAAACTAAGCATACTTCAAAATCATTTTATTAACAATACTTAAGTTCAAATATATTGTAAAGTATACTTTATGCAGTAAGTATACTAATATCAATGTACTACTACTATAGTAGCATACATGTACGTGTACTATTTGAATAGTACTTAGTTGGGACTAAATGGGCTCACTTTTACCCCCAGTTTCACAGACAAGGCTTAAGGCTATAGTCCCAGACTAAAATGCATGTTTGAGCTGTCTCAACTGAAAATAACTTGTACTAACGTATCTTAAAATAGGTCAGTGCCATCGTTTTATTCCACACAGTAAGGTTTTTTAAGGCATTTTTATAAAAAGCTGCTTAAATATTGTAATTTGACTAAGGCCTACATTGTAATCCTGGGTAAAAAAAAAAAATAGTTAAAGGAAAAAAAAACTTTTTTACAAAAAAAATAAAATACAGTAAATATGTAAAAACATTTACAGAAAAAAAAAACTGTATTTTTCAAACAAGAAAATTAAAAAATGTAACCAGTAAATTCATTAATGCACACTGCTACTAAAATTTGTTTAGTATCTTTAACATATACTGACAACCACCAAAATAATGCAGGTGGTAAAACAGAAAGCTATACATGAAGAATCAAAGTTCATCACAAATAGATTTTCCTGAAGTATATACTAATTAGCTTTGTCATGATACTGAAATTTCTAACTTCGATACAATACCTTGATAAGTATCGATTTTCGATACCACTGGGAAAAAACGCTGCATATACTGTCATATAGATATTTTTATTTATTTATTTAATTTTTTTGACCACCCATTGAAAGTCTAGGCAATCAAACATTTATTCTGAAGAGATAACTTTATATGATAAAGCTTTTAAGCTTTTTCATATATAAACACTCATCAGTTACTATTATAATTCCGTTTACAGTTTTTCACTGTAAATTACACGTTTTTTTTTTACAGCATTTTACTGTAAAAATACATGAAATATCTGTTTTTTCCCTGTATATAGTACGGTAACTTACTGTTTTAATAGTTTTTTTCCCGTAGCGTTTTTACAATATTTTACAGTTAAAATTACACTAATTTTTTACTGTGAAACCAGGCCTTAGTGTATAAAAGTAAACTTTAAGTACACTAGTTTACAACTGTTTTTCATTTTGTTTTACTGCAATTAAACTACAAACGTAGTAAGAGGTATACTGATAGTTTACCAGTTAAATGCTTGCAGCACATTTTTTTTAGTTGATGAAAGTACACTTTGAAGTATACTCTCAGTAAACTACTAGTTTAATAGTTTTATACTGCAAGTATACTTGTAAGTTTTCTTTAAATGAACTTAATATCATATGAATAGGTCACTATTTATATATTGTTGTTGCACCTATATTACTACAGTATGTTCCTGTTTAAGTATTATTTTTTGAAATATAGCTTTAACTGTACTTTAATTTGAAGTAAATTCCTATGTACACTAGCAGTGGACGACACAAAAATCCACATACTTAGAATTAGGAACAGATCTGTTTTCTTTGAAATTCAATATTTTCTAACAAATCTATTGTCCATCAAAGTTCAAGAAACCAAACAACATTCGTTCCTTCAGTTCCTTTGCAATCAAGTGATCTCTTTTTTATTTCATTTTATTAAAAACATGTCTATACAAAAAATTCCCTGTGATCACATCTGAATTCTCTGAATAGTCTGCTTGAGCTCTAAACAGCACATTCACACATTACCAGTTCATATTGTTTTAAATGATGTATTACCTGGAGTCTCTGTGTGTCCTTGGGAAGCTAAGAGCTGAAATATTCTGGTAAAGTCTTCAACTGAAGTCTGAAGCTCACTGGACTTCTGTAGTGATATTTATACTCAGAAGGAAACTGCCCTTTTACCCTCATGGACCTTTTCCAATCCCATCTGCCTCTCTCTCTCTCCCACTTCAGTTCCTGCCTACTCTACACTGTCCTATCATGATAAAAAAAAACGCCAAAAATAAAAAGATCAGCCAATAATGGATCTAATTGGACAGTCTGTTTGTGGGTGTCAGAGAGATTCTTATAGAGAAATTATGGCAAATGAGCTCAACAGCACACACAAAAAACACTCTGAAGGTTATAGAAGAGTAGGCTACACGTGAGAGTACATTTAGTAAGAGGTTAATTCCTCCTTGGTGTAAAAAGGAGAGATATTTTCTCTTTTATCCCAGCAGTAATTAAGCTGTATAACTGCACCCTAATTTGAAATATGTCTAGAATAGTCTACATATGTATATGTACGTATACACATGTTTATGGATAGGTGTGTATATGTATGTAGGTACAGGTATACAAGCTATAGAGCTGATTGAGACATACCCCTCATTCATGCACCCAAATTGAGCTGCTTCTTTTACTTTTAATGGTGGTTAGCAAACCCACTTAAAGATGCACACTGCCACCTACTGCACAACACCTGAGTGACAGCTGACGTAAAGGACCGGGCTTATGAGAGCCAATACCATTCAGTTAAAAAATGCTAAATAGGCCCCGATATCTATCAAAAACTCTTTTGAGTTATAGGATATTATATCTCAAGAATCGGTAACTGACGTATATATATATATATTTTTTTTTTTTTAATAAAAGAAATAGTTTTCCTTTACCACAATTTCCTTTTTAGGGAAAACTATTCTGGAAGCTCAAGTAGCCACTGATATTTTTGTAAAAAAAACATATGTAGGCAAAAACCATGCAAAGAGTCAGTTGAATTTTAATTTTAACTTGAATTTGGTTCAAAATATTATTTTCTGTTTTAGCCTGCTGTTTGAAAATATTCAAATGTCCTACCCTCTGTTTTTTTAACAAATTGTGTGTCGAGAATAAACATTAGATTGATCTGGTGCTCTTTTTCTTCATTTGGCCCAGTGCCCCTTCAAATATTTGAAACTGCATTTGTTGGCACTGCAAAGATTTTCATTGTATGCACAGGATTATTGCCTCTGCTTGGTTTGGCAACGTGCACCTTAAAATATCTATGCATGGACATTGCTCTGGGCTGTGTTTCCCAAAAGCATCGTGAGCACTGATGGCAATGGTCTTTCAGATCATCTTGGGCTCACAATGCTTTTGGGAAATGTTGTTTGACGCAGATAACAAGTTCAATAATAAAAAAAAAAGAAAGAAAAGAAAAGAAAGAGCTACATATTAACAGCAAAACAAACTCTGTCAAACAGGACTTTCTGTAAGTTCACCATATTGGGAATGTATAATGGAGATTTTAAAGTTTTCTTAAAGGGTTTGTTCACCCTGGTGTTTTTCCACAAAGATTTATTTAGGTCTCATCTGACGGTCAAACCCAGTCCCTCTGAAAGTTTCAGAAATGTCTGGCAAACATGAGATTGCTGTTTGATGTCACTAGAACTGTCACTACATCAGATTTTTCACACAACGAGGCCAAAAGGCCAATTAACGGTAATGATATATCCAATATCTGCAGAAACCTTGAACTAAAAACTAAAAAACTTTACTTTTTTGAGTTTTGCATTTTTAAGCCAATGAATTACACCATCTCATACAACAGTAACTGAGACTCTGTCTTTCTCTGGCTTATTTAACACTGCCTAAGACATAATCAGGAGAGAGAAAATATGGTCAAGTTCAACAGTATTATGAATAAGCTTTAACAGCACAACTAATACCTTAAGCTGTAATCTGCTAAGCGTCCCCGTTTAGAACCCAAATCCAAGAAATGGTAACACCTTATAATAACTCATGCTATGAATCATTAGTTAAGCATTAGTAAATAGTTAATTCATCATTTATAAAGCTTTAAGAGATAGTGAGCAGTTCATAAATACAGCTAGAAATGCTTTGTTCTTCATTTATAAGCATATCTATAATGTGTTTCTTAATTGTATTTTCATGCTTTGTTAATGATCAATTTATCATTTCTAAATTAAGTATTACATTATGTACAAACCAGTTATTTAGGAGTTGTTCATAAGATAATTTAGAAAGTGTAAGTAAATAATTAATAAAATATTTAAATGTACATTTATACATATTAGTTAGACATATAGTAATAGTTACTCTTACACAGCGTCTCGTTCCCCTTTTCAGGGAACCATGGTTACATACATAACCTAAGACGTTCCCTTCCAGATGGGAACTTGCGCTGCATCCCCTAGAGGGCACTATGGGGAACAAAATACCCATGTTGCAGTGCTGAAGGAATATGTGCCTTATTGGCTGGCCTAAGTCAAAGGATTCAAAGGAATCCTCATCCCAGAGGTGCATACCAGCATTGTGATTAATTCCCTGCAGCCAGAGCCCAAGCTATAAGATACCCTACAGCAGGGGTGGGAAACGTTGATCCTGGAGGGCCACTGTCCTCCAACCCTAACTAAACACACCTGAAGCTAATCAAGATCTTCAGGATTACTAAAGTTACGGGCAGGTGAGTGTTTTTTTCAGGATTGGAGCTAAACTCTGCAGGACAATGGCCCTCCAAGATCAACGTTCCCCACCCCTGCCCTACAGGGAAGCTCAAAAGCTTGGTATCTTAAAGGGATAGTGCAAACTAATGAAGATGGTGTGACGTGCGCTCTCTTCGGCTCTTTAAAGACCACTCTTGCCGCAGCATTCTGGATCAGTTGCAGAGGCTTGATAGTACATGCCGGAAGGCCTGCTAAGAGAGCATTACAATAGTCCAGTCTGGAGAGAACAAGAGCTTGGACTAGGAGTTGTATGGCCTGCTCTGATAGGAAGGGTCTAATCTTCCTAATGTTGTATAAAGCAAATCTGCAGGACCGGGCCATTGTAGTAACATGGTCTGTGAAGCTTAACTGATCATCAATCACAACTCCAAGATTCCTGGCTGTCCTAAAAGGAGTTATGGTTGATGAACCTAGCTGTATAGAGAAGTTGTGATGAAGTGCTGGGTTGGCTGAGACCACAAGCAGTTCTGTCTTCGCAAGGTTGAGTTGAAAGTGATGGTCCTTCACCCAGCCAGAGATGTCTGTCAGACAGGCTGCAATGCGAACAGCTATCGTTGGATCATCTGGTTGGAATGAGAAGTAGAGATGAGTGTCATCAGCATAGCAGTGATAGGAAAAGCCATGTTTCTGGATGACAGATCCTAATGATGACATGTAGATGGAGAAAAGAAGTGGTCCAAGCACTGAGCCCTGAGCAACACCAATAGCAAGAAGTTGTGACTTAGAAACCTCCTCCACCCTATTCAAGACACCGTGAAGGACCTACTTGAGAGGTAAGATTTGAACCATTGGAGTGCAGTTCCTGAGATGCCCATCTTCATGAGGGTTGAGAGGAGGATCTGGTGGTTGACTATGTCAAAAGCAGCAGACGGATCCAGCAAGATGAGTACTGTGGATTTAGAAGCTGCTCTTGCCAATCTCAGTGCTTCAGTAGAGAATTCTCAGTGGAGAATTGGCTGCTGATGGTTGTTGTTTTGTTTATGAAGAATGTTGCATCAGCTGTATCAGTCATCAGCTGTAAGAGTTGAAGAAGGAGGGGGAGCGGAGGACAAAGAAGAGAAGAGGAGGTTTTGAACAGTGTTCGAGAGTCAGAACAATTGTTAATTTTATTGAGGTTTAGCAGTGGAGATATTTGCAGAGAAGGAATAGAGGAGAGACTGATACAAAGTAAGGTCAGTAGAGTTTTTTGATTTGCGCCACTTCCTCTCTGCAGCCCTGAGTCTAGCGCGATGTTCATGGAGAACATCGGACAGCCAGGGTACAGAGGGGGTGGAGTGTGCTGGTCTGGATGAAAGGGGGCAAAAGTTGTCTAAGCAAGATGTTAGAGTGGAGCAAAGAGTGTCAGTAGCACTGTTGGTGTCCAGTGCTGAAAACTGAGCGGGTGAAGGAAGTGAGGATGAAACCATAGAGGAAAGGCAAGAGGGGGAGAGTGAGCATAGGTTACGCTGAAATGTGATCTGTGGAGGAGTGTGTGTTGTGTCAGGAGTCAGTTTGAGGGTAAAAGTGATGAGGAAGTGGTCTGAGATATGCAATGGAGTAACTAAAGTATTGTCCGTGGAGCATTAGCATCTGTAGACAAGGTCTAATTGGTTTCCTGATTTGTGAGTAGCCGTAGTAGGCACTCGCTTTAGGTCAAATGAGGCAAGTAGAGTGTTGAAGTCAGCAGCCTGGGGTTTTTCTAGGTGGAGTTGAAGTCACCAAGTAGTATCAGAGGAATACCATCCTTAGGGAAGTAACACATCCAACTCCTCCAAGAAGTTACCCAGTTGACCTGGGGGACAATAAAGAACTACAAAGTGGATTTTAACAGGGTGAGTAATAGTAATAGCGTGTGATTCAAATGAACTGTTGCTAGTTAAAGATGATAAAGGATCAAATTTCCAATCATTTGTGATAAGCAGACCAGTACTCCCACCCCTAAGTTAAATCAGTGGAGAGGGCTGCAGGAGTGGCAGTGTCCTTGGGTTTGATCCAGATTGGCAGTTCCAGAGACTAATTGGAATAGAGAATAAAGTAGTAGAGAACATAGGGATAGTACGCATATTGTTAGGATTGCGCTTCCTCTGATGTACAGAGCATGATTTATGAGTATTAGTAGTAATAGTAGAGATTTGAAAGCACAAAGTGAAGACAGGTCACTAACACAAACAGATGAGAACAAGGTGTACAATAAGGGGAAAAAAGCAAAACTCAAGTGCCTTGTCGGTGTCCTTGTTCGGTGGAGTCGTGCAGGTTGAGTCGCTGGTCTTTACATTCTTCGGTCTTCACACAAGGGCCGCCGAGACTGCTGCCGCGGTGCACTAACCAAATATATAAATATACCAGAGCTTGTGTCGAGCATAAATGGGCATGCCAGATGAAGCCTCGATTCAAAGCTTGTGTTGGTAATGGTGTATGTTATTCTTCTATTACATCATATTGATATTCATACTGGCATTGAATGCCACAGTTTAATGGGTAAATGAATTTATCACACACGCACGCATTGTTAGGCTTTTATTTGTGCACATAACATGAAACTATCTATGGAATGTGTGGTGGCTGCTTCGTCCAAAGAAACTTCTTTCACAGGGCCTTGGCTGCTTTATTTTTCACTAAACACCAGATGGCACTATTTTCGACAATCTTTTCCGGGAACAATGAGAGGAAAGCCTTAGTGCTTCATGAGGCTTCATTTGCCCATCCCTAAGGGCATTTTCAGACCTATGGATTGTTTGTTTTGTTCTGGAACAGGATTTGTTGCAAACAGTGTTGCATTTTCTTCTTGGTTTGGTTCACTTTCACATGGCAACATTTCAAAGCATACCAAAATGTGTTTATGCAATTAACATGCAAGTACAACTGTCCTCTTATTGGTCATCCAATGAGTTTTCTCAGCGTTTCTCAGTGTCATCCATCAAAATGATTGACAAGTTCGCAGTTCACTGTATGAGCTTATTGTGGCTTTATTTGTAACTGTTGAGACACACACAAACACTATACAAATGTAACCATCAATCCCGCTGTTACTACATGTGTATTAATACTGCAGCAAATTCAAACATGCTCTCTCTGGATCTCCCAGCGATGTCTAGTAGGCTAACTGTGTCGAGACACACTCAAACAATATACGAATGTAACCGTCATGCCCGCTGTTAAATTATATACTACATTTGTATTGATGCTGCGGAAAATTCGAACACGCTCTCTCTGGATCTCCCAGCGCTGTCTAGTAGGTTAACTGTGTTGAGACCATATGAATGTTATAATGCAGGTAGAGCGGGAATGAAGGCTTCGTCGGAAAAGCATTCTTGCACAGAGAAGCGCAATTACACAACATTTTAAGATGAAGAGGTGCTCTTTGGTTTTCAACTATGGTAACTAATGTGCTCACTCACAGAATCAGACACATGCTTTTTATATAACACATTTCCCGTTCTTTCACATATCAATCGAACCGCTCCAGAGTTATTTTGAAAGCGTACCGAGACCACCTTTTCAAGGAGGTCTCGGTACGTTTGTTTGGTCCGCTTTTTTTTTTTTGCAGCTGCATTCACACCTGCCCAAACGAACCACACCAAGGGGGGCAATGAACTCTAGTGCGATTGAACCGAACTAAATGAGGCAGGTGTGAAAGCACCCTAAAGGACTGTATTGCACGCAAATGCACGTCCCACATACCTCAAGAATAAGAACAGCACATTTTCTGTGGTTTTAGCCCTCTGTTTAAAAACATTCAAATGTTTTTTTTTAACAAATCATGTGTCTAGGTTATATACATTACATTGATCTGTGCCCCTTTTCTTCATTTTCATCACACTGGCCAATCTATTTCAATCTAGATCGCAATCTTCTTCATTTAGCTAGCTAGCAGCCTATAGCATAAATAGGCTAGTCAACTATCCAATGAATAGGCTACCAAATCATCCAAAATAAATGGCATGATCACTAGATTTTATACAGGTGTTACTACAATGATTTTGTAAATGGTTATCAGCAACCAAATATTGATAATGTGGAAGTTACTGCCATTTGCCTTTGTGTGATTTCTCGCTTTTCATAGACAATACAAGGGCAGAGCACAGTAACTTCAAAACAGTGGTCAAAAGTCAAGTTTGAGCTCAAGATTTTTTTATGTAGATAATTTTCATTACTAAAACATCTAATTGCCAGATTTCCCGTGTCCTACCTAATTAATTTGCCTGGACAACTAAAAATCCTTAAAGTCATTTTTCTCAGTTCCACACTCTTGCCAGTTAAGGTCTTTTGCCTTTGTAGGGCAGCACTGTCCCTTAAAATATATTTGAGAAGGCACTGCAAACATTTTCACTGTATGCACAGGCGTATGTCCTCTGCCCCGGAGTGCATGCAGGCAACAGATTGCTTATAAAATGCTTTTAGAATGGAGGGAAATCCACTCTGCTCATATACAGTACTCTACTAGAGGAGCAACATAGACAGTACCTAGGGTGCAAATTATTTTGTACAAGAGAATTTTGTCTTTATGTATATACAAACATATATATATATATACAGTATATATAGAAATGAGTGTGATGATGACTTGTGCATACCTCTACCCGTGTGTTGAGTGAAATGTGTCCCTTCAGTGCTTGAAGTGCGTCGGTACCAGGTGTGATTTTTACATACCAGAACTGCTTAAAGAGTGGCCTGGACATGTAGATCATAGGCTGTATGATGCTTTGTGATATTGTGATGCCTCATGATGATATTTATGTATCTTATTAGCCTACGTATTGTACCATAAGCAAAAAATACCCAGCCCTAATGTATTGTCAGTGTGCAAAGCATTGGCTATTGCTAAATGGATACAGTAATGTTTTTATGTAAATTTAGTGCACATTTTAGTTTTTCATTTCTTTTTTCAGGAGATGATATGACTGAGTAAAACCTAAACCTGCTATAGGCCAATGCAAGTGGAAGCATCAGTGGGTTTTCACATTACAGTAATATTTTCATGACAGCAGCTTGAACGACAAGAGTACAGTTCCAGTTTTTTACAGTCACTGTCAAATGTTAATGGCCAAGAAAACTTATTACAAGACATTAACAGTGGCACATTGAGTAGCGCATTGCCTTGCTGTCGGATCTCTTTCATCAATACTTTTAATTTTATCATGTGTTACGTATTTTCTTTTCACCACTGCAGATAGTCTAGTAAAATCAGATTTTTTTTTTCTGGACTATGACAAATATGAGAATAATATAATGAAAATGTAGTAGTTTTTTTTTTTTTTTTTTCAGGATAGATGATGATCAAAACTGTTCCTTGTCTGAGAATGAATCCAACAATAATGCCTGTTGGCCCTGTTCATTTTTAAATAAAAATTTGAATTAATTTAAAGCTTTTATTTTCTCTGGTTTTACCTTACTATGAATTCTTTACTGCGTATTTGATATTAATCATTTCATTTCAATTGTAGTCATTCAATTCACATTCGTGGCTCTTTTTTAAAAAAAACAACAAATTACTCTCTGTGCCCATAATATACTGTATACTTGAGTTTGGCAATGTGCCCCTTAAAGTATCTATGCGTGGCCATTGCTCTGGGCTGAGTTTCCCAAAAGCATCATGAACTTAGATGATTGCAATGGTCTTCCCGATCAACTTAGGCTCACAATGCTTTTGGGAAATGCAGCCCTGCATGTTGTTTGACACAGATAGCATGTTTAATAAATGAGCTACAAATTAACAGCAAAACAAACTCTGTCAAAGAGGACTTTCTGTAAATTCACCATAGGTAGGAATGTATAATGTCCACATTAGAAACGAAAGGAGATTTTACAGTTTACTTAAAGAGTTTGTTCACCCTGGTGTTTTTTCACAAAGCTTTATTTTGGTCTCATCTGCCGATCAAACCCAGTCCCTCTGAAAGTTCCAGTAATGCCTGGCAAACATGAGGTTGCTGTTTGAGGTCACTAGGGCTGTCACCATATCAGATTTTTCACACCACAGTTATTGTTGCAAAGAATTCACAGTAACAGTATATCATGATATTTATAGACACCTTGAAAAAACAAACAAAAAAAATCAATGTTATCAGTCAAATTTACCTTTACTTTGCTTATTTTGAGTTTTGCTTTCTTTTTTTAGCAAATTAATCACACCATCTAATACAACAATTACAATAACTGAGACTGTCTTTCTCTGGCTTCTTTGACTGCCTAAGAAATAACCAGGTGAGAGAAAATACTGTCAACAGTGTTATGAATAATACATTATCCTTAAGAAAATAAACAAGATGGCTTGAAGAACACAAATAAACAGTCAAAATGTTTATATCTCCTTTTTTTCAGCTAAAGTGATAGGTAACAAGGCATGTCCGAAACAAACGATCGTTCCACATCCGGTCCCCAGAGATACCATCAACATAGCGATTTCTGAAGGCAGCATAGATGTATCCTTCGCTGCCTTTGATATCCCACAATACTGTGGTTCCTTTCCATGGCAGTTGAGCAATAAATATAAAGATGGCGTATGAAATTTTAGTTTGGGGATCCGTTTCTGTGTAAAAAAACATTTTGATCAATTTTGACCGAAATTAGTTTCTTGAGTTACCTTCGTGCGTAAACGCTGCATGTTAAGTCATTGCCTGATAAGGCAGCGAGGCAATAAGTCAGATGCCTAGGTTTTTGGATGCAGCCCAAATTAGGGATTTCAAAACATACAGCGGTTAATATAACATTTCCCGATTCAGGACTAGCAAAATAATAATGAAATCTGCAGGATGATGGATGGGTGAACAGGTTGGTTTAAAATATTTTAAATATTATGGTTATCACCAATATCAGTATATTGTCATATTTATTATTGTAATGTACTGCTCCGAGAAGGGCTGTGGATCGAAACGCAGTAGTTTATTTAGGGTCGATCCAAAAGACATACACAAAGAGCCAGGCAAAAGTCAAAACACAGGTGGACAGTCCACATAAAAATAATGTCCAGGGCACAGTCAAAAACAAGGTTATCCAGAGAAACGAGAAATCAGCCATCTTGGCTGATGACGCTGGCGTGTCGGCTATCTTGGTTAATGACTCTGGCATGGCGGCCATTGTGTGCACAGACTCTGATGTGGCGGCCATGTTGTGAACTGACTCTTGTGGTGGACCAAGCTCCTTGACCTCTGTAGCTTGGTGTATGGTGGGAGACCCAGCCAACAGCAGAGCACAGTCCAAAAACTGAGCGAACGACCCTCGAGGACCGTCACGGATAAGCTTCTATTGGTAGTAGTCATTTAGTCCATTACAAAAGAAGTCAATGAGAGCATAGTCTGGGAGGTTAGAGAAATGCGCGATGTTCAAGAAGCCCTGGATATGGTCTTCGAGAGGTCAATTACCTTGGTGAAGACGGATGATAGACACTGCTGGAACTATGTATGGATACGTTTTCTGTCATGTGCTGCTCCGAGACTCGAAGGCTTGAGGATCCAAACGTAGTAGTTTATTTAGGAGTAATCCAAAAGACATACACAAAGAGCCGAGAAAAGGTCAAAACGCAATTGGGCAGTCCGCATAAAGATAATATCCAGGGCACAAACAAAAACAATGTAATCCAGAGAAACAAGAAATCAAACCAAAGACCAAGACATGGGAGTAACACGATAAAAATGCTCAGAAGTGCAGTACAAACATTAATTCAAATTTTAGCAATGGCTTAGGGTGAGCAAATGAGGCTAACGAGACACAGCTGTATGAAATCATGGCTGATTAGTCTGGGCAAAGGATTATGGGAAATGGAGTCTGTGATAGTGTGGTAATAGCCAGACTATTACCACACTATCACAGAGTCCATTTCCCATAATCCTCTGGTGGTAATCACAGGCACTCCCACTGATGATTGTGACAGTTATAGTATATTATATATAGTGTGGTTATATATGTGAGGTCTGATCATACTTTTGGTGGCATTGTGACCCCAAGACCCAACTAGACAATAATTTTAGCAAGTTAAAAAAAAAAAAAACTTTTTTACCCACATTTTTACATAGTTATGGATTTCTTTTTTGGATATTTTGAATAAACAAACTATTTTTAATAATCACTTTATATTTTACCAAGGGTGCCAACTGTATAAACAAACATGATCAATGTTTGTATGCTCTATGTTATATGATCAATATAACATTCAACTACATGTTATTTTGAATTAATTTTATTATTGTTGCTTTCTTTCACCTCTTTCCCACAAAGAAGTCCAGGTGTGTGCAGTCTCAAACCACAAATCCTTTGTTTATTCTGGCACAAAAGGTCTTAGCCAAACATGAATGACACTAAGCTCACAATGCTGTGATGCTGTGGTGTGCCAGTGGGGGCACTGATCTACAATCTATAGGCCTTGGGGGCCAGCAGAGTCTGGGTCCATGAGGGTAAAGGCCAGTTTTTTTCTAAGTATAAATATCACTGCAGAAAACCAGTGAGCTTCAGACTTCAGTTGAACACATTACCAGAAGATTTCAGCTCTGAACTTTCCAAGCACACACAGAGACTCCAGGTAATTCATCATTTAAAACAATATGAACTGGTAATGTTAGTGTGAATGTACTGTCAATTGACAATTCACAGAATTCAGATGTGTTCACAGGAGATTTATAGAAATTTTTATTATTATTATTATTAATAAACATCACTAGATTGCAAATGAACTAAAGTAAAGAATGCCTTTTGGTTTCTTAAAATTGGGTTTGTTTAAACAATTAATTAAATATCCATCCTTATTTTGAGAGAATTAATGAATTAATTTTTTTTTTTTTTTCATGAAACCTGTGGTATAGTGAATCAATCTAGAAGGTCAAACTTAACACTTTCGCGTTAGTCCAAAAACAGCTTTTATTGAGACTAAGCTGCCAAAAATGATTATTTTGACTATTTCATATTTTGTCTCAGTATGAAGTCATAGTGCGATGAAAGACCGCCTCTGCAGAAGATCAACGCCCACTTCTACATCATTACCTCTTTAGCCCCGCCCAACAATGCAAGCTTTTGAGTAAATACAAAAGAGACGCAAACACAGTATTACTCTAGCAACAAAACGATAGAGACGCCTCTGAGGCTTACAAGACATTGTGCAGGCTTTGCCTTCCTTGTGATCCTTAATGTTAAGAAATAGGTGTGTAATAATACATCGCTATATTGGAAATTGCTTTAGTTACACATCAAACTCCTCCTGAATTAATGAAAAAGAGATACTAATCACAAACTGATCCATGTCTACAATGATCAAGAGATAAACATTTTCTTGTATATTTTATCAGTCAATTTGAAGAGATTTGTCAAATTGTTAAATAAATTTAAGTATCACTTTGAACAAACCAACGCTGACAGTGAATTTCTAATGCGGTCAGGGAAAACCAATCAAACCTCTTCAAGTCATTCAAAATATATTGATGGACAGACTGAACAAACGTTAAGTGTCCAAATATTTTTGTATTTTGATAAAATGTACACTGGAAGTAAAAGTTTTCCCAAAAATGTACATTTTGTCATCAATTATTCGCTGTCATGTTGTTCCAAAACCTTAAGTCTTTCATTTATCTTTAAAACACAAATGAAGATATTTTTAATGAAACCTGAGAATCTTCTGTCCTTCATTGAAAGTCCATGCAACAAAAACTCTGAAGATCCTAAAAGGTCATAAAGGTGGTTTAATCCAAGTCCTCTAAAGAGATACAATCACTTTATATATGAAATTCAATTAATAGAATAAACTTTATTCGCGCACACACACACACACACACACACACAGAGCACATCAAATATAGTAAACACGAGTGCCCAAACATGTGACACCCTAGAATAAATCTCACTGGATCTCACACGCCAGAGATTTGATGTGGTCAATATATCTGTATGGATCATTGTTTACATGTATAAAAAAAAAAAAAAAAAAAGCTATATTCTATTAATAAAAATAAATGAGTTCATCATTTAAAGCAATCAAGAATACTGTTACAGTCACATGGACTTTCAGTTTGTTTATTGTCATCAGTCACATGTTCCTTTGTTCTAGTTTCCCGCCACAATCAGTAACCATGGACACTAATCACATTCTTCACAGCTGTTTGTCATTTGAGTTTATTCATCAGTGTATTTTAGTTCCTGTTCGTCTTCAGTGGGTTGTCGGGTATTGGTCGTTTCTACATTGGTGTATGTTCCTGGTTGTTTCTGTATTCTCCTGTGGATTTTCTAGTAAAGACTTACTTATCTCCTATCTCCTCGTCGTGTGTTAGATACACCGGTGGCAGCTGTAACAGAATACCCGGCGTGTTTGTTGTTTTCCGTGTCAGTGTTTTTCATGTTTCACTGTTTGTTTTCGTCACCATGTACAGACCCGCTTTTCTGTTAATATGCCTTGAGCAGAAGAACCGCTCCCTCGAGGCACATTTGGACGATTTTTTGTTTTTGGTACCAGCTACAACTTTCCCGGACAGCAGCCTCTGCAGCTTCCTGTATGCCGGCCTTAACACCGCCACCAAAGTGCAGCTGTCCGGGGAAGGGCCTCGAGGGAGTTTTCCGGACTACGTGGAGTGGGTGCTGGCGTCATGTGGATCTTCGATGACCGTGGATTTCTGCAACAACGACGCCAGTCCCACTCCCACTCCAGTGCCCAGCCAGAACCACCCAGACGGCGAGGATATACGACCTGAGCCCACCGCAGGTAGTACGACGGGGATCGCCGCGATTGAGCCGCCCACGCACACAAGAGCGATCGGGGGTCACATCGCCACGGAGCCCGAGCAGCGTGCGCCTGACCAGGTGTGTGAGCCGGCCGAGCAATCCATCGCCGAGGGAGTGTTGGTGGACTTCGAGGGTTCAGAAATGAGCCCCGCCCACCCCCCCGCTACTGAGAGTGAGTCTGCTGAATCACTGCTGGACTTAAGGTGCGGAGAGGACATTTTTCTTGCCCCTGTCATGTCTCCTTTCCAGCTGGTCCCGTCCAGCGTGCCTCTCCCACCATACCTTCAACCTACCTGTAACTCCCTACTGCTTTTGGACCTTTGCATGGAACTCCAGCCTGTTTCCCAGTCCACAGCCATCAGTGCCACCCAGTCACCTCCATCTCCCTTCATTCCCTCGGTACCACCTCCTCTCAGTAGCGTGGCACCATCTCGGGCCTGCCGGGATCCGTCTCCTCCTGGGCACGAGGGACCCGAAGCTCCGCCTCCAGCCTCGGAAGGTCTCGAGCCACCTCCGTCCGTCGCCCTGACTCCTGCGCCTGCGCTCCTTCCACCCTCGACCTCGGAGTTGACCATCGGCCTTTCGACCACGCCGGACTCCCTCGGCACGTCGGCTCCACCTGGGTCAGACATCGCATCGCCTCCGCTGCGGACTTGCGGACCGTCCGCTGCTCTCTGGTCCTCCACCCCTTCTACTATGGCTCGCTCCGCCCTACCTCAGGCTCCGTCTCCGCCCTCGGTCGCTCCAACACGTCTTCAGACCTCTGGATCCCCTCCTCGATCTCTGGAGGTCGTCACTGCGGCTCCGTCGCGGCCGCCTGGATCGTCACCACCTCTCTACCACCTCAGCTCATCGGCTACGCGGTGGGCTCCATCCTCGCCGTCGTTGACTGCGGTCTTCCCCATGGCGGTCATCTTCGACACCCTACCATGGCTCCTCCGTCCATCAACGCCGCCGTGGGGCACTACCCTGGCTGTGGCCTGGCACAACATCCTGCAGTCCCTGTTCAAGGCCATCTCCCGGTTTTCACCACCACCTGCACCACCCTGGACTCCTGTATTCCGCCTCCTCCCGGTGAGCCGTCCACCTCCTGAACCGCCTCCTACTTCATCTTCGGCTCATCATCATCTTCCCCTCTCTACGGCGCGAGGACGCGCCTTTCCGGGAGGGGGGCGTAATGTTACAGTCACATGGACTTTCAGTTTGTTTATTGTCATCGGTCACATGTTCCTTTGTTCTAGTTTCCCGCCACAATCAGTAACCATGGACACTAATCACATTCTTCACAGCTGTTTGTCATTTGAGTTCATTCATCAGTGTATTTTAGTTCCTGTTCGTCTTCAGTGGGTTGTCGGGTATTGTTCGTGTCTACATTGGTGTATGTTCCTGGTTGTTTCTGTATTCTCCTGTGGATTTTCTAGTAAAGACTTACTTATCTCCTATCTCCTCGTCGTGTGTTAGATACACCGGTGGCAGCTGTAACAAATACATGTGGATCAGTTATACAAGACCTTTATGAACTTCTTTTTGTGGTTTTTCAACATTCTGGTTACATGGACTTCAACTGGAGGTACAGAAACCTCTCCTCTCAGGATTCATTAAAATACCTCAATTTGGGTTTGCAACAACCCAATATATAATTTATTTCTGTGATCAAAGCTGAATTTTCAGTATCATTACTCCAGTCTTCAAGGTCACATGATCCTTCAGAAATCATTCTAATATGATGATTTATTATTAATGATGGAAACAGCTGCACTGCTTAATATTTTTTTTAAAACCTGTGATTCTTTTTAGTATTCGTTGTTGAATAAAAAGTTACAAAGAATAGCATTTATCCAAAATGGAAATATTTTCTAACAGTATAACATTTACATTTACATTTATGCATTTGGCAGACGCTTTTATCCAAAGCGACTTACATTGCATTACACTATACATTTGTATCTGAGTATGTGTATAAGGCTTTACCATCACTTTTTTATCAATTTAACACTGCTGAATAAAAGTATTAATTTCTTTAAAAAAGTAAGAAGAAAATTACTGACCCTCAAACATTTGAGGTAGTTAAATAATTTTAAATAAAAGCTGGGTTTTTCTTTTTTTTTTTAATCTTTTTAAATTAAGTTGAAATTAAAATGTATCATTTTACATGGGCTTTAGTCAATACATCAAAATAAGTGTGCTTCTAAAAAAGCACCACAAAACATGATTTAAAATGCACATTTAAGTTAAACTTAATTAGATATTATTACAAAACACATTTTAAAAAGTTCACCTCTGTGTGTTAAGAAACAGGCACGAAAGTGTAATCTATTTAATTGGCTTTTAATTTTAGTAATATTATATTATCTCCAAGCATACTTTTTAAAGAGTGTACCTTTAAGGTTTGCAGTATACCAAAAGTGCACACACTTCTTTTCAAAAGGGTTTCCATGGTTAAACATCATAAATTTTCTTCTTGGAATTTGTTGTGGAAATGTTTAGTGGCTAGATAGCTGGATTAATGTAAAACATTCAATGAGGCCAATGGCAATTAAAGTAATGACAAAAACGGGAGGAGTCTCAAATCTTCTGAGCCATACAGTGCATTCAGAAAGTATTCAGACCTCCTTCACTTTTTTTTTTCAATTTTGTTATGTTTCAACCTGATACTACAATTGTTTAAATTCCCTTTTTTCCCCATTAATCTACACTCAGTACCCCATAATGACAAAATGAAAACAGAATTTTAGAAATGTCTGTACGTAACATACTGAAATAACACATTTACATAAGTATTCAGACCCTTATATGTAGTATTAACATGATATCACTATTTCATTTTTTTTAAATATCACAGTTATGATCACTATCTGTATATTGTGCCACCCTATTTTCAACACAAAGGCAGTTTATTCAGGACACTGAGGCATCTTCTCCTGTGACTTCTGTTCAAACAGGTCTTCCTGCTGGCTTTTCTAAGATGGTGGCACTTTCGATGTACCTGAAGCAGCCAAACTTCATTTACTTATGTGCATATATATGGCTGGCAACCCTAACTGGATCTACATACTGCTGGACTTCTGGATTTGCAATACCTGGTTTCATAAAATCCCTCACGGAAAATAAAAAGACTCAAGGTGGGATGCGAATGGTGTTACAAATTGTGAATGTGTAGAGATCAGTAATATCACAGGACAGATTAAATGTCCTTAACTACTCAAGTATTTTCTCATTCATTTATTCTATTGAAAATCCCCAATATAATGTTTAACAAAAAGCCGTGAACAAAACCAGCAGTAGTGGACAAGCTACAAAAATCAAATATTTGAAAAAAAGAAAAATAAAGTGCAGATACACTAATAACATATTACTCCAGTAAAAGTATTAAGTACTCCTTTTGGATTTTACTTGAGTAAAAGAACAAAAGTACTTACTTAAGTATTCAAGTTAAAAATTAAAGATTGGCAAATGTTTATTTTGTAATTTTATACTTTTGTATTAATTTTATATGATTAGGTTATTGATAGTGTTAACTTCATGTGTGCAAAGAAGTGGAGGGGGGGGGGGGGGACAAAATGCTATATAACATTGTATTTTGTGTATTGACAATCAAAATAAAAATCACAGGGCTAAATGAATAACATTTTAAGAAGACTGCTATGCAAACTAGTTTTGTTTTGAAACTGTTACAGCAATGGGGGGAGATGCATGGGAATTAATTTGCATTTTAAATTTTAAATGTTTCTTGTTTTTTAACCTAAACTTACACCCTTTAGACATTGATGTGTTGGGTCAGACTTCTGAATTCAGTTATACTTAGTTATGATGCTTAGTTACTGTCTACCTGTCTTTTGACATGAATTACACCATTGCAAACTTGCAATCTTTTTTGATTGTATTAGTTTTGTCAAAAGTCAAAAATTTTAAAAATGTGTCGATACCAGCATTTCCCTCTATCATTTTGAGCGCTGTTGAACACCTCTGATTGGCCATTATGTTCACGCGCTCTGACAATCTCACACTCAACTTAAGTGGCGTCTGACCAAACATCACTACGATAATTGGTGCCTTGTTTGAAGATTTTTTACAGTGTGCTAAGTCTTTTGTTGCTATGTTTCATTGGCAATTCTGTTTCATCAGCCTGGTGGCGTAGCATGGGAAGTGCTGGCCTAGGTCTCAGAGGTTCTGTGATTGAAGCTTACCTAGTATGATCCTAAATTGCTTGTTGAACAAAAATATTAAAAGGAACTCTCTTTATATTCACAACATCTTGCATTTTATGTGATTTTGTGTGCTTATTGGACGGTTGTTAGCTTGATTCTGTATTCCCTCTGAACACATTTTGTAGTGCAATGAGCTTGCAGCTTTATTTTTTATAATGGATTTCTACAGCTAACCAACTCTTTTTCTTTACTATAACTATGGCATCAGAGCCAATGGAAGTGGCAGCTCTAGGAAGACCTCTGTCTCTTGGTATGCTTTACGACTGCCGCAAAGATTC
This sequence comes from Hypophthalmichthys molitrix, assembly GCA_037950675.1. Taxonomy (NCBI): domain Eukaryota; kingdom Metazoa; phylum Chordata; class Actinopteri; order Cypriniformes; family Xenocyprididae; genus Hypophthalmichthys; species Hypophthalmichthys molitrix. The sequence continues at coordinate 6,019,465 of CM075494.1, forward strand.
CTTCATTCCAGGTGGTGTATCTACCTTAAAAAAAATCATATAAAGAAAAAAGATTTTTTTTTTCCTTTTCAGGACCAATAACCAGTCCTCGTGTAACAAAACTATAACACTTGCACATTTACAATTTACTTTTACAACAGTACATCACTTCCTCATACATACAGTAACTCTTGAAGCCATTTTTCATTTCAGGTGTTACTCTGTGGGATAAGAAATCACTGAGTGAAAATTTACACAATCGTCCACAGCCCCTAACAGATTTGAAGTTCAGTAGCTCTGACTCTCTTTCTAGTAAGTCCAACCTTCTGGATATAAGTGCTTCCCTGAAGGCCAGTTTCATGGGAGGGCTTGTGGAGGTGGGAGGATCTGGAAAGTTCCTGCGTGACACCAAATCCTCAAACCAACAGTCCAGAGTTACAATGTTTTACAGTGAAACCACAAGATTTGAACAGCTCACTATGTCCCAGCTGGGCCAGATCACCTACCCTCAGGTGTTCGACCAGAAAACTGCAACTCATGTGGTCACAGCGGTACTGTACGGAGCTCAGGCAATCATGGTGTTTGATCGGACATTTTCAGAAGAGGAAAGCAAGCAGGAGATTGAGGGAAAACTGAATGTCATGGTCAAGAGCATTCCTTCAATTTCCATTGAGGGAGAAGGATCTCTAAAAATGAAAGATGAGGAAAAGAAAATGGCTGAGACGATCTCCTGCACATTTCATGGGGATGTCTTACTTGAGCAGAACCCCACCACATACACGGAAGCCATACAGACATACAAGACGCTCCCCACTCTGCTGAAGGAGAATCCACAGAATGTGGTTCCAATAAAAGTCTGGCTCCATCCTCTTCATCTACTGGACAATAAGGCAGCTCAGCTGAAGAGAGAGATTACCACAAGTCTGATTTCTGACACTGAACATATAATCGAGGAGCTGGGAGAGGCAGAGAGGACGTGCAATGACCTGATCGGAAACACACTGGCCAATGCTCTCAGTGACATCAAAGAGAGGCTGCAGTTATTTCAGAAATCATTTAGCACATACAAGATAATGTTCCTGGAAGCAGTCGGCAGGGTCTTGCCTGCTGTTCGAGGAGGAGAGGAGGAGGAGAAGTCTCTGGAAGATATCCTGATTATGCACAAGACCTCCCCATTCAGCAATGACAAGCTTAACAAGTGGTTAAATGATGCAAAGTCTGAACTTCAAATCTTGAGTTCTAACATCAAGACTCTACAGGGGATTAAAATTAAAGACTCGGTCGATCTCATTACCATCTTATTTGATCCTGATGTTGATGCAGTGTTGAGCTTGACCTTCACATCTCTGAAGTATAAAGACCCATATCTTTCAACCCTGACTGAGTTTCTGAAATCTGACAAGTTTAAAGAGCTAGATGAGAAAAAAACTTTTTCTGTCAAATCTGCTTCAAAGTGGTTCAGTGAACACAGTGAGATTAACACTGGGTTTTCTGTGACATCTTTCACAAAGTGGTTCAGTGATTTAAATATCGCAATAAAGATGAGAGAGAACTTGTTTCAATTCAGGAGGTTTGCAGAAACCAATAAAGATGATAAGAAAATCCGCTTCATTATTTCTGCCCACTCCAATCCCTCCATTGCAGGCTCCTCCATCTATCTGTATGAAAAAGGGAAACTGACAGACAAACAGTTCCAGCCCGTGTCCAAGCCGTCCCCACCCATAGTGAAAAATGTCCTGGCCCAAGCGGTGTCCCTTAAACTGCAGAAGAGATCTGGAGAGAGAGTGCAGTACAGAGTGGAATACAAGCAGGTGAACCCACATTCTGGAGCTGAAGAACCATGGCTTTTTATAGAAACAGGTGATGAAGACGTTACTTTGAATGGATTGGAGTCTGGAAAGCAGTACCTGATCCGCTACAGGAAGGCTGGTAAAGTGGGAGTGAGTGAAGCCAGTGATACTGTCAACACTGTCCCTTTAGGTAAGTGTCATTTGCACATCTTTATGAGTAATTAACAGATGTGATTCTCAAACTGTACCATTCACATAGCAGCTTATATTCAGTATTTGAGCTGCCAGAATCAAAATATGAAAGTATGACTAGAAATATTACACTGCTATATTATCAATGATGCGTCAATGTTTTTGAAAAAAAGAAACATTTAAAAGGAATAGCTACATGAGGTGAAGCTGACTGTAGTCTGTTCTATATGACACATCCAGTATGAAATTTATCATATTTACTAGATCAGGGGTGCCCAACCCTGTTCCTGGAGATCTACCTACCTGCAAAGTTTAGCTCCAACCCTCATAAAACACACCTGAATCAGCTAATTAAGATCTTCATGAGCACTTGATAGTTACAGACAGGTTTTTGATCAGGGATGAATCTGAACTCTGCAGGAAGGTAGCTCTTCAGGAACAGGGTTGGGCACCGCTGTACTAGATGCACAACATAATTATAAGTTTATCCTACCAGCAACTTGTATCCGAATAAAAGGACGCAAATGCAAGTGAACTTGAACTATAGCCAGAAAGCGTTATTCCAATTGTGTCCTGCGTGCTTTTCCCTGTAAGGTTCCACCCACTAGCCCAACGACGGCATCTAGTGGTCTGGTCGAAGGTATTTCGCGTGTACGTCCTCTGGCACTTCTGTAAAATTCATCTTAATTTAATACAACTTTGGTTTCTAATTCAATTTTGACTTCGTGAATAATTTGATCTGACTCCAATTATAACTGACTCTTAGTTTCATACTCTTTCTGATGTAACAGCTGATCATGAGTTTAGTTGTGCTTTAATTTAGATCTTTGATCATTCTGGATATCTCCTAATTTCAATTATTCGTTCATTATGGACCTATCATCGCTTAGAGACTTTCACATCGGCCGACTGCGTTCTCACGGACATAAATTCGCCAGTTTATGGTTCTTAGTCAGAGGGTGCAGAGTTTACTAATGCATTTGAGTCGAACCGCCACATGCTTGTTCATACAAAAATACAGTTTTCTTAGTCACGATACTGCAACTTGCTAAGCCAATAACAGACAAACTAAAAAAGTCCCATGATGTGCCCCTATGCTCCTTTCATGGGGCTCTCTAGTTTGACCTGTCCTGATGCAGATTTACGGAAATGACGGACTTTAATAATCTACTAGTCATAATGATTTCAGAGGAATCCAAGATAAATCAAGATTAACATTTATTGTTTTTGCCAGGCAGGATAAATCATCAATTAAAAGAATTAAAAAGAACACATCACACAACTGATCAGCATAAAATGCAAAGTACAATTCACAACAAAATATTAAAAAGAATTTCAAAGAGTCAGCATACCTGGCAAATAGAGAGATACACACAGCAATTGTGCGGGAAGTTCTGAATGCAGATGCTTCCTTGAGTGGTTTGCCAAATCCCTTTAAATACCCCAAGTCTTAACAAAAGGGCCATAAACATTTAGCACCCAAATATTTATACAACTTTTGCTGGACCTTTTGTCGTGCCCCAAAGGGTCACACGCCTGGTTTCGGGGATCAAAAACAAATGGTTGATAAGGATTTTTATTGGGGCATCTCCCACCCCAGGAGAACAGGCATTCTTGTCTGTTCTATTGTTGTGGGAGTGAAACCCTCTTACCAGTCGCACCAGAAGTATTTACATTGATGTCACTTAAAACAACTAAGATAGCAGATTTGTGAGACTTGCATGACCTGAGGGGAAGGAGAGGGTGTGAGGAGTCAGGAACTCAGCATGGGGGGGGAAGAGAGGAGGTTGAACCAGGTGTTGTCCTGTGCTCTTTCTCGCAGATCCTCTCTTCAGATTAGAGAGTTTTATTGTTTTATTACAGGATAGGAATCTTGAATTCAGTAATTCAGTCTTAGTAAAAATCCATTCTTACATCCCATAACAACATGCTGAAACACGGCCAACTAAAGCACAAACAATTCACAACATTCTGTTGTTCTCTCAGTCATTATGTTATGTATATGGCAAATTGAAGTTTTTGAAGTCATGACGAGAATGGTTTTAATTAAGACATGCCTATTGTTGAAAAAATATGACGAGGAAAAATAACACTGCTGGATTATTAATAATATCATCAATTATTTTGAAAAAGAATCATCTAAAAGGAATATTACTGTCTCAAATAATGCAATCATAGTCAGTAATGACGGGCATTGCATTTAAGCTGAAACTGAAGAGTTTTGAAGAGAGATTTTATCTAAGACTGTGGCTGGAAGTCAGTTGTAGTTCTTGTGTTTTGCCTTTTTTCTGTTCTTGTTGTTCCTCTGTCCTTCAGTGCTGTGGACAAAACTGACTGGGCCCCAGTTAGATAGCCCTGGTCAAACCCATCTGGGCCCCACATGTCTGTGTAAATTAAGAACAGAGTTTTAATATCTCGAATGGTGTTCCCATAGTGAGGAATTAAATCAGTGACAAAAAAGGGAAACAGGGATAGGGCATTGCGTGATTTAAATCAAGCATGAGCTGTGTATTTGTTCAAAGGCACTGATCACATGGGTGTGTCTCAGTCATAGCGCCACCAACAGCCCCAATGTGCACCAAGGTCTGAGGGCCCTATCAATGCTGTTTGGGGATCTAAAAAAAAAAAGACTGGAAATTTATTCTGCCGCTGTGTGAATCCAGCCTGTTTTTGAATTATCCTAATTCTTTCCACAGCAGAACCTGTGATTGTGGGCGGGACAGGTGGTGAGGAATTCTCTTTTAAGAGCAGCAGCTCCTTTCAGAAGATCGTCATAACTTACATTGAGCGTGAGGATGATGATGGTGATGTGAGTGAAGATTGTTTTCATTCTATTTTATCATATTTTCCTGTATTTTATCACATTATTATCATTTAGTTATTTTATTCACATTAAATATGTTTGTGCCACAGGTGGAACTTCACTCTTTGAACACAATACAAGTGATTTTCCAGGATTACCAGATGATTAAAGTTGGTAGGGTAGCAGGAAATAGAGAAAAGGTATTTCTATTTGACATAACCGATAAAATTGTCACTGCAACACTGTGGCCAAATAAGCAGGGTACCAGATGTGGGGGGTTGGAATTTGTGGTTGAAAAAAATAATGGTAAAAGAATAACAATGTCTATCAAATGTGATGAAGTGGGTGAGCCTGTAATTGTTAATGTTGGATCAGGAAAATGTTACGGCATTAAAGGGAGAAGTGGAGATGAAATTGATGCTCTGGGTTTCTACTTCAGTTAGCCTCCAGCATGTTCTTTATAATTCTAATCCAAACATCTAAACAGCAATCATATAATCTAAACATGTTTTTTTTAATGTATACTCAGATTTTAAGAGTAAAAAATATCAGATTTGAGTCAATCAGTAATGTTTTATGTTTTCTAGTATCAACTGTTATAACATTTTTGATTTCCAGGTAAATGGAACCATAAACAAGTAACTCCATTAACAAAAGTTAAATATATTATGTCTGAGTTAATGAATAAATAGTGATTGTATTTGGGGGTTTGTAAGAGAGAACAATGTACTGTTTAGCATCTTATTCTGGTTAATTTGTCCATCTTTATATTTAATTTATTCCATTTTGTACCTTGTGGATGTACAAAAACTCTTGATGTTCAGTGACAATAAAGAGCTTAACTTGACTTTAAATGGCCTGACACAAGTCTCTCTTGCTGTTTTTTAGTTGCAAGCTGTTGCTCACAAATATTTTTTTGTTCACTCTTTAATTATATCGTGATCTCATTAATTAAAATTACGATTCACGATATTGGTTTCATTTTACGATTTTCTCACAAACAAAATGAAATTTAAGACAAATTGTAACCGAAAAAGTGTTATTTTATTATTTCTAAGACAAAATGCTGCATATTTATGGAAGCATACGTGTAGCAATTTTCAATTTGAAATGTAATATGTAAAATGGCAATGCATTTCTGTATTTAAATTTACATTTTCCATACCCATATGTGCAATGTTTGGAGCAAAATGATCATTCAAATTCGATAATATAATTTACATTTGCTATTTCCTACACTATAGTTTTAAGATATAATTTAAAAAAATGTTATAAGTTGCATTATAAGTTGATAAATTAAAATGAAAATGTATTACAGAAATATATATATATATATATATATATATATTTAACATGTTCAAGCAAAAAATTATAGTAAAATGATCATTTAAATGTTATTTTTCTTAATTGCATTTGCACTCAAGACACTTGCGATTGCATTTTCATTAAAGGTCACCTATTATGCCCATTTTTACAAGATGTCATTTAAGTCTCAGGTGTCCCCAGAATGTGTCTGTGGAGTTTCAGCTTAAAATACCTCACAGATCATTTATAAATCCATGTTGTAAATACCCGGATTCTCTGCCAAATACAAACAAGACATCTGCTTGGTTTTGATTATCATCTACTGTATATCGCGAACACTCTGACGGATAGCATAGTTCTTCTTTCATCAGTAAAGTTTGTTATTTCCATGCATTTTAAAGCTATATCAGTTTAAACATCTAATGGATCGTTTTCTGAGCGCACTTATCTTTAAAGCACACACACACACAATCTCCAGTTGTGTTCAGATAAACAATGAAAGTCATACTCATCTGTGATGGAATTAAGAGGGAGTAAATTATGACAAATTTTCTATTTGTTTTCGGAGAGACAGAGAGGTTTGAATATGACCAGGGCCATAATGCTCACAGCTGTTCTGGGTTTAACTAGAACAAATACTCACAGCATTAGGCAGAGGAGGATCAGTCTCTTGGAAATGGTGAGAACAATCCACTGACAGGCTAGCACAGAGAACTCGCTTGAGGAAAAACCTTCCCTTCTTATAGCTACTTCCCACTGTCTCCTCAACTCTTTGTCTTTGGGAAACCTTAAATGTGTGAGAAGCTAGCCAACTAACTAGAGTTACAGTAAGATTCAAAAAATGTCAGTCACCTAGCCGAAACGGGTACTTGTCATAAAAGTCGGTTTTAAGAAAATAAAGATGCATTTAGTTTATAAAATAAGATATAATATAAGCTAAAACCAGCCTTTTTTTACACTTCTGCATTGCATTTTCACTTTTACAAATGTAGGGATAGTGGAATATCACAAAGGCACATTCATTTAAGCTAACTTAACTTAAAAGGGATAATCCACCCAAAAACAGAAATTATCTCATCATTTACTCACCCTCATGCTGTTCCAGATGATTATGACATTCTCTTTTTCTGTGGAACACAAGCAGAGATTTTAAGAAAAATAATCCATCTCTGTGAGTTCACGCAAGAAGGTCAAAAACCAAACAAAGTGAACATGATGGTAATCCATGACCACAGTTGATGAATCAATGTCTTCTGAAGTGAAACAATAGGTGTGTTTGAGGAAAATACTATTAAGTTAAATTTGTTACAGTACAAATTTGCCAACTGTCAAATATGGGCTCAAAGTCTGCATGTTGTAATTTTGTGATGTGTTTTAAAGCTTGAGGAGTCATTTGGAAGCACAGACTTTAAAATATTAGTATTATTTTCTAAAACACACCTAGTGTTTCACTTCAACTACTGTTGCGTGTGGTTGTTGAAGTGTCAACCCTACACTTGCACTCACAGAGATGGATTATTTTCTAAAAATCATCGTTTGAAAGAAAGTCATATTCTGAGAGTATTTTCATTTTTGGGTGGAGTATCCCTTTTTCTAGTATTATCAGAAACAAAAACTTTAATTGAAAAAATAAATAAAAAAAATCTGTCATTTGGCCTTTATATTTAAATTCAACTTTTGAATTTCTACAGTCTTTTGAATTCTGTTACTTTCATGTTTATTACCGTGCAGCTGTTTTGTATAAAGTGTTACAGAAATGAAGATGACTTGACTATGAACATTATCCTGTACCTTTGACTTGTGGTCAGAGGCTCTCCAGCACAATCGTTGGGCTGGTGGGGCGGACAACATGTGGACAAAGAAGCGTCTTGACAGATGGGTTTGGACCCGCACCTGTTCCAGACAGACAGAAACAGATATTAACAAAGACACAAGTGCAGAGAACATATCAATTCATAAATTACACAAATTAAATAATTACAATTTTTAAAAAAAAAAATTCTACTTCTTAAAGTGTCTCATGACCATTCTCACCTTGTCTCCACTTCTGCTACTGAAAATAAAAAGTAGATTTTTTACAGTAATGAATGACACATGTAAACCTGTAGGTGGTGACAAATAAGCATCTTTTGTTACAAGCGACTTACTGAATCACTGGCTCAACTGGTTCATCGAAAACAGCTTGTCATTCAGCAGAAAGTGAGCAAAAACTACAGTATCTAACCTAGGCTATATTAAAAAAAAAAAAAAAATAGAAAATTTGAGAGAATGTAACGCCATTAATGCCAAACCAGCGTATGCCTGAACTCTAATAACGAGCGAATAACCTGTGCCATATTAACAAGTTTAGGAAAACATTTAAATTTAGCAAAAAACTTACAGGCTCCACTATCAGTGACAGGATCACGTGAGCATCATCGATCAACAACAGCAAGAGGCACAGTCTCCCAAACACTCTACAGCTGAAATTTAAAAAAAAATATTAAACATTTTTTGTGTGTAACGTTAGTTTTCGCTAGTGTCCAAATTAAAAACAACTCACGTTAAAACGGAAACCTAAAAATCTCAGATGCGTCTCCTCATGTGAGCAAATGAAACAAACAGGGCATTAAATTGACAAATAAAGTTAAAAAACCTTGACAATACAAAACATTATACATCCGAAGTAGCAATTACATTACATATGTGAAAAATGACAACTGAAAATAAAGATATAGAAAAGCTTACCTTTTCCATTGAGAACTCCCGATTGACTGACGACCGTTACAGATCAAAGTGACGCGCATGCGCAGTACTCCAAAAGTCCGTGAGCGCTGCTGGTGGTTTCCAGAGCCGTTAAAAAAGTGTTACCACAAATTAGATAAGATGCTTGAACACACATGTAAGATCCAGACAGGTGAAACTGAATACTTTTGTAAGCTGGATTCATAAAGACTGGCGTAACAATGCAATCGATACAGTCGTTATTTGAAGTCAAGTTAAGGCTGATTTTTTCACCTTATTTTCCGCGACAACAAGGATGGCGCTATTGCGTTCGTTTTGTCATCTTACTTCCGGCTGAGAGGGACCTAAGCTAGTAGTTGCTAGCAGTAATCCTATAGCTGTAAAGGTAGATGAGTATTATATGCTCAGTTAGGGGCTGCCATAACAATTAGATTAAGAAGAGAGTACAATTGCATCAGCGATGTTACGAATACAATGTAAAGAGGGTCGGAGTGTTGCGGTGCACTTTACAATTTACACCCACCACCTTAAGACGAGGAGCACATGAGCCAATGGCTGAAGGCGCTAAACTTGAAGTGCCCACCCAAGCGCCCTTATGTGTGATCGTACCATTTTATGGACGGGAGGCCGACTGACGAACACCCTTACCCAGAGAAATGGCTCAGCTACAATGTTCCGGTATCAATTCTATCTTGGTTTATTGCATATGAAAATTAAATGGTGAAATATTACCTCTACATAAAGGTCAGTAAAAGGTGTGTCTAGCTTCCTGATGACAACAAACACTCTTACAACTGATTTTATCACAACTTATATTAAATTATACATTTTCTAAAATACAAATCAGTTATCTCGTTTAACAAAACTGATTTAAAATAATTCCAGTCTTCTTCACCTACACCTTCTACATGCTGCTCCAACTCCTGACAGTCCCCATTGGTTACCCCTGGCCACTTCTTCATATCGTCTACCCACGTTAACAATGACGATATGAGACCATCTGTTCATCGTATAAAGTTTTCTCCGTGCTCCCAATTTAAAACATTTACGGCATTAACGTTATTTGTCATTTCGCTAAAGTTAGCTTGCTATAAACAATCTTCTAACTACTGATCTAGCTACCGGATGTGCCGCGTCAGTTTAGCGATAGTCGGATGACAAAATGCGGAAGAGCGAAGTATTAAAAGTGGGCGTGGCGGAATAAGGTGAATACTTTTGCATCGGACCTACGCCGGAGCCTCTGCGCCGAAGTGTATGCGTCTGTTTTCATTTATACTTCTTAATATATTACATTATAAAATATATTAAAAACTTATAAAAGTGTTTCTAATTGTGATTAATTTACAGGAAAAATTTGATTAATTTAGATACATTTTTTAATTTTAGTGACTGACATCACTAAAAACAACACATCAAACAAAAAGAAAGGTTATTCATGTAAACAAACAGTCTCATTCAATCTCAGTCATGTGGAGTAAAATATAGTTTATTAGGTAATTAAAAACTGTGGGAAATTAAAACAAAGCCCAAAAAGCAAATATAATACTTAATGGTTTTCATATATTAAAATAATACAATTAAAATTTCCTGAAGCAAATACAATCAGCAGAATATAAAATGTGTTGATAAAATAAAGATGACAATGTATTAATAAAAAAAGTAACAATCAATAATTACTCAATGCAAATGCAAAAAAAAAAAAAAAAAAAAAAAACTAATGAGGTGGATCTCTCTCCTTACTGACTAGTAGGGATGGGTATCATTAAGGTTTTAATGGTACAACTATTACTGCTTATTGATCTGCTATTTTTCTGTATGAAAAATATCCATATTTAACAAGTTATAAAGTAAAATATCTAGCTTATGCCAGACTGCCTTCCGTATTCAACAACGTCAGCCCTTTTTTTCGTTAGTTGAATAGGATGTAACGTAAGCGCTTTGAACTGCGAGTATGGATATGAATTTGGAGTTGAATATGGAAGGCGGATGGATGGATGCACTTTCTTCAGCTCATACTCGTTGGTCCCGTTCACTGCAATTATAGAGCTTAAGATGCATCAGGATATTTATTAATATAACTCTGATTGTGTTCATCAGAAAGAAGAAAGTCATGTAAACCTAGGATGGCTTGTGGGTGAGTAAATCTTGGGGTAATTTTCATTTTAAAGTGAACTAATCCTTGATCCAATATACGGACACATTTGATTTTCTCCAATATGTCGCTTTACCTCAAACATCTTGTTTCCATAATCTTCGGAAGCCAATCTTGAAATCGAAAATATAATTAGATTAAATGCAAAGACCTAAATGGCAAAAGAGATCTCTCTTCTGGATTACGAATAATGAAAATGTCAAATGTCTTGACATTATCACATATAGAAATAGTTGGCAAAACAATTAGCTTAATAACGTTTATGCAGCAATAATAAATAGTAAGGGTATTTTCTTAATTTCTACAGTACCAAAAGCAGAACCGATAACGTGGGAGCTTATCGACACTACAGTCTTTTAGTAATTAGTCCCAGGGCCTGTTTAATACCAGCTCCGGTACCCATCCCTACTTACAAGAGAAGCAAAGAAGGATCAGTTGTAAAGCTACGTGCCATTATATCTTGCATCTGTGTTTTCTTCATACATCATAAGAGGTAGAATAACTAATAATTTTAAAAACAGAAAAAAACAAAACAAATCTCAGTCTGTGGTCAGCCTCTTCTCTTTAGCTTCCTGAACAAGAATGGTTTGTAAAGAGCTTCTACAATTCTTCATGAAAAAATAAGCAAAATACAAGAGATACATATGCATTAAAAGACAATTGAACATAATATGAAACTAATAACAAAGCACAAATGATATAATTTACAGCAATCAGGCAAAACATTATGACCACCTTTGTAATATTGTGTTGGTGTGCTGTGGTATCTGGCACCAAGATGTTAGCAGCAGATCCTTTAAGTCCTGTAAGTTGCGAGATGGAGCCTCCCTGGATCGGGCTTGTTTGTTCAGCACATCCCACAGATGCTCGATTGGATTGAGATCTGGGGAATTTGAGGCCAAGTCAACACCTCAAACTCATTGTTGTGCTCCTCAAACTATTCCTGAACCATTTTTGCTTTGTGGCAGGGTGCATTATCCTGCTGAAAGAGGCCACAGCCACCAGGGAATACCGTTTCCATGAAAGGGTGTACATGGTCTGCAACAATGCTTAGGTAGGTGGTACGTGTCAAAGTAACACCCACATGGATGGCAGGACCCAAGGTTTCCCAGCAGAATATTGCCCAAAGCATCACACTGCCTCCACCGGCTTGCCTTCGGCTTGCCACCATCTTACATTGCTCCGTGGTCCAGTTCTGATGCTCACATGTCCACTGCGATGCACTGTGTATTCCGACACCTTTCTATCAGAACCAGCATTAACTTCTTGAGCAATTTGAGCTACAGTAGCTGGTCTGTTGGATCGGACCACACGGGCCAGCCTTCGCTCCCCACGTGCATCAATGAACCTTGGCCACCCATGACCATTTTTCCTGCTTCTAACACATCAACTTTGAGGACAAAATGCTCACTTGCTGCCTAATATATCCCACTCACTAACAGGTGCCGTAATGAAGAGATAATCAGTGTTATTTACTTCACCTGTCAGCCATAATTTTATGCCTGATCGGTGTGTATCATGAAGCAAAATAACACACAAGAATAAAACTTCTTGACACTCCATCTTTGAGTTTATCTGAATCTCATAGCTGAATCTGCTGGTTTTGAAGAACTTTATTCATTGTGAAAACTTTAGATAATGTTTCTTTGTCATGATGGTTGTAATCGCTGGTTAAGACAGATTTATCCAAATTATATTTTATTGCTTGATGCATTATTGTGAGGATGTGGAATCAGACCTGAAAGTGCTGGATCTGAAGAGGATCTACTTACTGTGATTGTTTTTTGTATGCTTGTGTAGAGAAGATGAATGATTGAAACACTTCCCTCATGCAGTGCTGTGATACGATTTCTCTCCAGTGTGAATCCTCTCGTGATTTCTCAGAGTTGCTAACTGACTGAAACTCTTGTCACAAAGTGAACACTTATAAGGTTCCTCTCCAGTGTGAATCCTCTTATGCGTTTTCAGGTGTCCTGACAGACTGAATCTCTTGTCACAGTATGAACACTTGAAAGGTTTTTCTCCAGTGTGAATCCTCTCATGCTGTTTTAAATGGCTTGCTGAAATAAAAGTCTTCTCACACTCAAAGCACATGTAGTCTCTCACACCAGTATGTATTTTCTCATGTATTTTTAAATGTTCCAGACGTGAAAAATTCTTTCCACATAAATAACATGAATATGGCTTTTCTTTTGTATGACATTTCAGGTGCTTCTTCAGGACTGAAGACCACAAAAATGTTTTTCCGCACTGATCACATGTGTAAGGCTTCCCTCCAGTGTGAATGTTCATGTGTTCCTTAAGGTTTGCTGATTGTGCAAAACTCTTTCCACACTGATCACAAGTGTACGGTTTCTCTCCAGTATGAACCTTCATATGTCCCTTAAGGTGTACTTTTTGTGAGAAACTTATTCCACACTGATCACATGTGTATGGTTTCTCTTCAGTGTGGATTATCTCATGTATTTTCAGATTTGCTGACCGATTGAATCTCTTGTCACAGTGTGAACACTTGTATGGTTTTTCTCCAGTGTGGATCCTCTCATGTTTTTTCAGGATTCCTGACTGATTGAAGCTCTTGTCGCAGTATGAACACTTATAAGGTTTCTCTCCAGGGTGGATGTTCATGTGTTCTTTAAGGTGTCCTGGTTGCGTAAAACTCTTCCCGCACTGATCACATGTATACGGTTTCTCTCCACTATGAACTCTCATGTGAACATAAAGACCATATTTGCATGTGAAACTCTTCCCACACTGATCACATGTGAACGGCTTCTCTCCAGTATGAGCTCTCATGTGACGCTCAAGATTTTGTTTATTTGAGAAACTCTTCCCACACTGAGTGCAGTTGAAAAATTTCTTGTCTCTTCTTTTCTTTAAATCTTTCTGTTTGGTTTGAGAGCAACTCAAAGGTTTTTCTCCAGTTATGACATGCTTTTTCTCATCAACTTCACTCAATTCTTCATTCTTCTCGTTTCCTTCAATCAGCTCTGAAATAAAAGTAAAAATGATTCATTTTCAGTAACTCGTAATAAAACAGAAATGTGAAGGACATAAAAGTGAACCCTGATGTAACAGTGGACAGTAGGCAATTGCTATACAAAATTTGTCCCTGAAACTTTCCATGAATGAGGAAAGGAAACAACTAAATATCTTATATCAATTTTCTTATATAAAAAATGCATCTTGATTTAAATTTTTTTTAGATTTTTGTACTTGAAATAAGACAAAAAATACTCATTTTTGCAGCGTGAACGAATGAAGTATTTAAACTTTGCTTATGCTTTAAAAGGGGGAGGAGACCGAAAGAAACTCTGGGTTTACTGAAGAAAACCTTACGAGGGGTGCGTTTCCCGAAAGCATCGTTAGCCAACTATTGTCGTCAGTCCCACTGAAATCTATTGGTAAAGACAGAACTTCCGACCATAGTTTGCTTTGGGAAACGCACCCCTGGTTAGGTTCACAGAGTAATTTACCATGGGTAACTCTCTTTCAGAAACAGCTTGACTTGCCCTGCTTTCTCATGTTTGACATACCTCCTATTCTGAAATAGAAAACCCAGAGTTTCCCCTCATTTCAGGGTTAACATACTCTGAGTTTTCACTTAACCTCCTTTCTGAAACGGGCCTCTGCTGAGACACCAAAAGATTCCCACCCCTGTCCAGTTCATAGAAAGTGTCCCTTATTATTTGATGCTTCTGATACATTATTTTACAGCTTTAAAGATTTTTCCTAACATAATAAACCAAAATCTAAATCTTCTTGAAGCTTTATAACCTTCAGCATCATGAATGAATGAAGAATAAACACCAACCTCTTTGTTTTTCAGTGTGTTTCATTCTGCAGGGTTCTGGATCACTCATGTTCTCACTGTCCTCTTTAATAAACTCAGTCTTTGCAGATTTCAGCTCTTCCTGATGCTCTGATGCTCGTCTGATGGGAATATTCCAGCATTTATGGGTGAAATCACTGAAGGCAGGATTGTTGTGGGAGGAGCTTCACTGAACATGAACTTCTGTGTGAAAGAAGCAGATTTGCAAAAATTAACAACAATAAATCAGTTATTTGGAGTTTTTTTAAAAACTAATTTACAAATTTAAGCATTTATGTAAGTGAGCAGATGTCCTCCAGATTCTATCTTTGAAGATAAATAGTCTTATAAATATAGTGTTGCCTCTTTGTAAATCACTGTATTAAAAATAACAGCATCGACACAAAGAGCACTTCAATTTAAAATGCTCATTCAGTGACTGCATTCACATCTGTGGAAATTCACACATTCTATGCATTTCTGTTTTGTCTGTATGTTTTTATTCTTAACGATTCTATCCATTTTTTTCATTCTGCCCCCTTTAACCATGTAAGATGATTTCTGTCTAGAAATATAGAATGTAAACCACAAATAACAGAAAAAAATAAAAAATAAAACAAACAGAAATTTGACGAGACCTATTTTCATTAACAACTACAGGTAAATAACTACAATAGAATGCACAATATCTAAATATAGTTTGGTTTTCTAATAACTACATTCAGATCAATAAAGTAATGATTAACTTTTTATAGCTTATGTGCAGAAACTGACAGTGATTACATGATTACAAATTTTAATCGAGTGTCTGTAATTTTGTTCATATTTATAGATTTTGAATGTCCCACATGGTTCACATGACTCAGTATTAAGTAATTAGCAGTATCTGTTCTTGATTTTAACGATGTAAAGTACAACAAATTTGATCTGCCAAATATAAATATCAGAGAAATAACGTTATAAATAAAATCGCAGCATCAATTCCCCTCACAGATCACGAAACATTCAGTAACATCAACATTATCACTCCAAACACCGAAACAATCATTCACACGAAACACACAACATCGCTCAAGTCAATGAATAATGAATGTTTTCCTCATATGCCGGTTAAGTCAGCAAACAAACACACAAACAGCGCTATACTCACATCAAAAAAGGCAGAAACGACCTCTCATACTGTTGCAAACAAACTGTGTAAAGTGTATTTTACAACGTTGTAAATATGGTAAATACCGTGAACTGCTCACCTCTCCTCAGAAGACTCGACGCTGACTTAATGATGGCTGATTTTAAAACACTGCTTCATGAATCTTTTGTTTCGAATCAGTGATTCGGAGCGTGTATCAAACTGCCAAAGTCACGTGATTTTAGTAAACGAAGCTTCATTATGTCATCACTGTTTCGAAACAGTTCGAAATATCAATGGTTCACCGATAGAGGGCGATGATAAAGTGAACCCATGAATCATGCAGATTCACTGAGAACTATTGAACAAGTGTCTAGGGCTTTACCCTATGGTTTTACCTGATCTCTGATCAGTTTTATACATTTGTAGATGTTTTAATTAGACATTAGAATAATTAAAATGAATAATGGTAGTTATTAATCTCTTATTGGCCTGTTTAGCTTGAGCCATGGAACAGAGAAACAAGCCTTGAAAATTGATAAAAGAACACATATTATACAGACACTCTATATTTAATCTTATTAGATGATTAGTTAATAGCATTTGATTGATTTTACTTTCAATAAAATTTTTGCAATACATTTGTTAAAGGGTATTTTTAATGCATGTTTGGCCTGAGTTTTGTTGCATTTACACTGTTCTGACCACTAGGGGTCACCGTGGAGACGGGTGTCAGATTGTTTCGAAGCCTCGATCTGCCCATCACTACGCTGACTGAGCGCGCGCGCTGTTGATGACGTCATCGCCGCGAGGCGAGATCAACTGCAAATCATCAACAAATTCTATTTAAAACGACAAAACATCTATAAAACAACGCGTCAAACAAAAATAACGCTTACTAATGTAGACAAACAGCACGTCTCATTCAAAGTCATGTAGTCTAAGGAGTAAATATTTGGCCATCAAAAGCTTTATTGAGAAATGTAATAGAGAAAGCCCAAAAAGCATATATACTAATACTTCATTGCTTTCAGACTAAAACTATAATTATAAAATTACATTTTCCTGATGCAAATACAATCGTCAGACAATAAAAGTTGTTGATGAAATATATAAGTAGCCTAAATATAACAATATATTAATAAAAATGTAACATTGAATCAATAATTACTCAAAGCAAAATTAAGTAAACATGAAAACATATGAGATGGATCTCTTTCTCCTACTGACTTTCATGTAGGGAAGGGCATATCGTTTTAACAGCATTGCTATTCTTATAATACTGCTTATTGATCTGGTACTTCTTATTGGCTCTTTTTTTATGAAATAAACAATGTCTTTATATTCTGAAATGTAAAACAATATATATAGCAAATAAACAGCATGTTGGAACAAATTATTATTATAAAAACAAATGAATATAAAACATCTATTTGTAAATTCACCAGTGTGTTGTTTTTTAACACATATCTTTTTACAGTGTAGGTCAGGAGAAGTGTTTAAGGTTTAAGGCATCTGATTGGCTGTTCACTACACACTTTCATGAGCATGCACACCATAAAATCAGAATCAAAGCCTGAGCTGATAGATCTGATTGATTGATAATCAGAATCATGGTACCAACAAAGCCGGATTGGTTTGGTTTTGCCAACTCAAAACTGTAGCCCTGACTTTGTTTAGCCACTATCATGGTACAAGCCTCTATTCATTTTTATTTATTTATTTAGGTCCAGAAAGCTTATATAATTTAATTTTTATAATATTTTTTTCTATTTTAAAATGCATTTTTTAATTTACCTTTAAGTTTCTAGATTTTATCAATAAATAATTTCGTTTAAGCACAATTCTTCACATTCTTTTAACTTAAATTCAAAATAACTTTCCAATACATGGATAACCCAGCTTAATCAGCTCAAATATCTGACATTGGGTCAATTTGAGTTTCTCTGTCGACCTCTAGTGGAAAAATAAATACATAAATAATTTAACGTGATATTTCATGATTTCAAGATGAAGTTCTTGAGTTTATCTCTTCAGAATGCATTCAGATACATAATGTAGACGTAAAAAAAAAGTGTTACATTGCCCAAGCAAAATTACCCGAATACTACGTTTAGACCTTAGTTAGACCTAGTATAGTTTTTTTTCTTTACTATCAAAATTATATTTAAGCTTACATATTAAACACTAAAAATGCCTTCAGTTTGTTGATAGTATTTTGACACATGTTGTGTAGATTTTTAACATACAATCCCCTGGTTTCATAGACAAGGCTTAAGCTAGTCCTAGACTAAAATGCATGTTTGAGCTGTTTTAACTTAAAAGTAACTTTTTTTGACATAGCTACCCTATATTGCCAAAAATATTGGGACGCCCCTATAAATAATTGAATTCAGGTGTTCCAATCGCTTCCATGGCCACAGGTGTATAAAATCAAGCACTAGGCATGCAGACAGCTTCTACAAACATTTGTGAAAGAATGAGTCGCTCTCAGGAGCTCAGTGAATTCAAGCGTGGTACCGTGATCCACCTGTGGAAAGTCCATTCATGAAATTTTCTCACTACTAAATATTCCACGCTCAACTGTTAGTGGTATCAAAACAAAGTGGAAGCAATTGGGAACAACAGCAACTCAGTCAAGAAGTGGTAGGCTATCGCGCTGAATGACACAGACCAGAAGCGCTCCCGCTCTTTCCTGCACGCGATCCCAGTTCTCTCAGACAGCGCGCGATCAGTTCTCCTCGCGCCTGAAAGGTCAAATGCACACATAGTTGTCAAAATGTCCATCGTGTGGAGTATCTCACATAAATACAGTCAGTTATGGCTTAAGTGTATGTAAACATTTGGGTGAAAACCGGATATGTGTCAGTATCCATGGATTCGGTCTTAAAGGGACCGTAGCCTAATTAAATATTTGTCATTAATGTTAATAAAACAACAAAAGATGTTAAATAAAGGTTAGAGAGAAAAATACTGTACCATGGTACAACAGTATTACTCACGCTATCAAGAGAGAAACTCGTAATCTAGAGTGCAAATGAAGACAAACACGTTTAGAGGTCTTTAGAATCGCGTGGAAAGAGAGCACTTCCAGTTATAAAAAGACTCTAAAAGCAGCCAGGGCTGAACATCTCCGCAAACTCATAGAAAATAACCAAAACAATCCAAGGTTCTTGTTTAGTACAGTGGCTAGATTAACAAATAAAAAGACATCACAAGAACAGAATATTCCAGTACAGTTTAGTAGTAATGAC
The DNA here is from genome assembly GCA_037950675.1 of Hypophthalmichthys molitrix. NCBI lineage: Eukaryota > Metazoa > Chordata > Actinopteri > Cypriniformes > Xenocyprididae > Hypophthalmichthys > Hypophthalmichthys molitrix. The sequence continues at coordinate 6,038,604 of CM075494.1, forward strand.
TTTATGAATTTCTTTACTGAGAAGATCGAAAGCATCAGAAATATAATTGTAAATGTACAACCTTTGACAGCGTTTTATGATCCAGTCTCAATTATTGCCCCTCAAGAACAGTTGCAGTGCTTTACAACTATAGGACAGGAAGAGCTAAATAAACTTATCGTTGCGTCAAAGCCAACATGTTTACTAGATCCAATACCCACTAAACTACAGAAAGAGTTGTTAGCTGTAGCAGAAGAGCCTTTTCTCAGTATTATTAACTCGTCTTTATCTCTAGGTCATGTCCAAAGACCGTTCAAGCTGGCAGTTATTAAACATCTCATTAAGAAACCACAATTAGATCCAAATGTATTAGCAAATTTTAGACCCATCTCAAATCTTCCATTTATGTCTGAAATATTAGAAAAAGCTGTGTTGGCTCAATTGTGCTCGTTCTATGATATCTATGAAAAATTTCAGTCAGGATTCAGGTCTCATCATAGCACAGAAACTGCGCTCGTTAAAATGACAAATTACTTACTTCTAGCTTCTGACCAAGATTGTATCTCAGTGCTGCATTTGACACTATAGATCATAAAATACCCTATACAAAATTACACTGGTATTCAGGGACAGGCATTATGGTGGTATAGGTCATACCTATCAGACCGCTACCATTTTGTTTATTTAAACAGGGAAAAATCTAAGATAACACCAGTAAACTATGGAGTGCCGCAAGGATCTGTGTTAGGCCCTCTGCTGTTTTCAATATACATGCTGCCACTTGGTGATATTATAAGAAAACATGGAATTAGTTTCCATTGCTATGCCGATGATACTCAGTTATATATTTCGATACAACCAGATGAAATCTCTAAATTATCCAAATTGACAGTGTGTGTTAAAGAAGAAAAACATTGGATGACCAGTAATTTTCTTCTATTAAATTCAGATAAGACTGAAGTATTACTTATTGGACCAAAAATCTGCACACAGAATCTCTGAGACTACAATTTGCATTTAGAAGGATGTACTGTTACTTGATCGTCTAAAGTTAAAGACCTGGGTGTTATATAAGACAGCAACTTGTCCTTTGAAAATCATACTTCCTGTTACAAAAACAGCCTTCTTCCACCTCAGAAACATTGCTAAGCTATGGAACATGTTATCTATTTCTGATGCAGAAAAGTTAGTTCATGCTTTCATGATGTCTAGACTAGCTGGCTGCCCTGCTTCTTCAATAAACAAGCTACAGTTAGTCCAAAATAAAGCTGCTAGAGTTCATACCAGGTCAAGAAAATATGATCATATAACACCAATTTTATCATCTCTACACTGGTTACCTATTAAGTTTCGTATTGTTTATAAAGTATTGTTTGGCGCACAAAAAGTATTCTCATCACTTTTTAATATTAAGGTTGAACCACTGTAGTCACATGAATGGTTTTAAATATGTTTTTGTGTAAAAAACAATAAATAAAAAAAATCCATATTTAACAAGTTATGAAGTATAATATTTAGCTTCTGCCAGACCACCTTCCGTATTCAACTTACGGAGGAAGATTAACGCCTTTTGCAGCTCAAAAAGCTTCGTTCTACGTCTTCCGTATTCAGCATTACGGAAAAAGCGTAACTGACGTTGAGTAACTGAGTAAATCTTGGGGTAATTTGGAACTAATTCTTTAAGAACTAATGCATCGATCCAATATACTGACACGTAGGATTTTCTCTAATATGTCGCTTTACCTCAAACATATTGTTTTCATAATCCTTAGAAGGCAATCTTGAAATCGAAAATAAAATTAGATTAAGATCTCTCTTCTAGATAATAAAATAAAAACGCATCACAAACAAATGTCTTGATATTATCGCATTTAGAAACTTTTGGCAAAACAATTAGTATGATAATGTTTATGTAGAAAAAATAAATAATAAGTGTATTTTTTTAAATGTCTATAGTACTGAAAGCAGAACCGATAACGTATGATCTTATCAGTACTACGTAATTTGTAGTTTAGCCCCAAATCCCATTTAATGCCGGCTCCAGTACCCATCCCAACTTACAAGACAAGCAAAGAAGGATCAGTTTCAAAGCTACATGACATATCTTATATCTGTCTTTTCATAATAGCTACATCATAAGTGGAAGAATAACTTATTTTAAAACAACAGAGAAAAAATAAATACATAAATAAATCTTAGTCTCTTAAGAGTGTTCAGCCTCTTCTCTTCAGCTTCCTGAACAAGAATGGTTTGTAAAAAGCTTCTACAGTTCTTTATAAAAGAGTAAGCAAAATACAACAATTAAACATATGATACTTATAAGACAGCACAATGATATAATTTATATCATGAAGCAAAATGATACACAAGAATAAAAAAAAAAAATGCTTTTTAGGGGAGGAACTCCATCTTTGAGTTGATCTGAATGTCACAGTTAAATCTCCTGGTTTTGAAGATGAACTTTATTCACGGTGAAATCTTTAGATGATGTTTCTTTGTCATGATGGTTGTAATCGCTGGTTAAGACAGATTTATCCAGATGATATTTTATTGCTTGATGCATTATTGTGAGGATGTGGCATCAGACCTGAAAGTGCTGGATCTGAAGAGGATCTACCTACTGGGATTGTTTTTTGTTTGCTTGTGTAGAGAAGATGAATGATTTAAACTCTTCCCACATGCAGTGCTGTGATGCGATTTCTCTCCAGTGTGAATCTTCTCGTGATTTCTCAGAGTTGCTAACTGACTGAAACTCTTTTCGCAGTATGAACACTTGTAAGGTTTTTCTCTAGTGTGGATCCTCTTGTGTCTTTTCAGGTGTCCTGATCGACTGAATCTCTTGATACAGAGTGAACACTTGTAAGGTTTTTCTCCAGTATGAATCCTCTGGTGCACTTTTAAATCACCGGCTCTAGTAAAAGTCTTCTCACACTCAAAGCACATGTAGTCTCTCACACCAGTATGTATTTTCTGATGTATTTTTAAATGTTCTAGACGTGAAAAACTCTTTCCACATAAATTACATGAATGTGGCTTTTCATTTGTATGACATTTCAGGTGCTTCTGCAGGACTGAAGACCATAAAAATGTTTTTCCGCATTGATCACATGTGTAAGGCTTCCCTCCAGTGTGAATGTTCATGTGTTCTCTAAGGTTTGCTGATTGTGCAAAACTCTTTCCACACTGATCACAAGTGTACGGTTTCTCTCCAGTATGAACCTTCATATGCACCTTAAGGTGTCCTTTTTGTGAGAAACTTATTCCGCACTGATCACATGTGTGTGGTTTCTCTTCAGTGTGGATCATCTCATGTGCTTTCAGATTTGCTGACCGATTGAATCTCTTGTCACAGTGTGAACACTTATAAGGTTTCTCTCCAGTGTGGATCCTCTCATGATTTTTCAGGATTCCTGACTGATTGAAGCTCTTGTCGCAGTATGAACACTTGTAAGGTTTCTCTCCAGGGTGGATGTTCATGTGTTCTTTAAGGTGTCCTGATTGTGTAAAGTTCTTCCCGCACTGATCACATGTATACGGTTTCTCTCCAGTATGAATTCTCATGTGAACATCAAGCTCATATTTGATTTTGAAACTCTTCCCACACTGAGTGCAGGTGAACGGCTTCTCTCCAGTATGAACTTTCGTGTGACGCTCAAGACTTTGTTTGTATGTGAAAGTCTTCCCACACTGAGTGCAGGTGAAAGATTTCTTGGCTCTTGTTTTCTTTAAATCTTTCTGTTTGGTTTGAGAAAAACTAAAAGGTTTTTCTCCAGTTATGACATGCTTTTTCTCATCAACTTCACTCAATCCTCCATTCTCCTCATTTCCTTCAATCAACTCTGAAATAAAAGTAAAAATTATTAATTTTCAATAACTCATAATAAAACTGAAGAAATCTGCAGGACATAAAAGTGAACCCCAACTATTTATATTATATATATATATATATATATATATATATATATATATATATATATATATATATATATAGACCAAAAGAAACTGAGTATACTGAAGAAAACCTGACCAGGGGTGTGTTTCCCCAAAGCATCGTTAGCCAACTATGGTAGTAAATCTAGTGGTAACAATGGAACTTCCAACCATAGTTTGTGTTGGGAAACGCACCCCTGGTAAGGTTTACACAGTAAGTTACCATGGTTACTTCTCTTTCAGAAACAGGCTTGACTTATGGGTAGGCGTGTATCGATATTCAGTAATACGATATAGCACGATAATGAATATGCATGATATTGTTATCACGGGCACTTCAAAATACCGTAAATAATTATTTATTACAAATTATTAAATTTTTTATAATGCATTTTAAGAATACTTTCCTCATCAACCATATAAAATGCACAACACTGCTGTATTCTGCGCCAAAGGGACACGCACACTCAGATGTTAAAAAAAGCCCAACGTGCACGAGAAGCACAGGGCGGAACGAGTAAAGGAGACGTGCTGAATGAAAGCAGAGGGCACTGATGGAACTGCAGAAATGCAGCGGTTACCCCGGAAGCCCCGTAAACAAAGCAGCTGCTACTGAGCAGTAATTAAAATTCTTCAAACAGCCATTCAATTTTTTCGCAATTTTGTTCATCACAGCACCAAATACTTAATACTTAATAGGCTATTTATTTTCAAACTTAAAAATTTTTATATTTTAATCTGGACAACAACATGCCCTAATGATTAAAAATGTTCTGATTATTTGTTATTGTTCAGTAAAACTTATGAAGCCGAGATATAAGGCTTCATTAGTTAACATGTTAATTCATTTTACCACACTGACAATGAAAAATACTTATAAAGCATTTATTAATCTTAGTTAATGTTAATTTCATAGTTAAGGTCTAACAACATAACTTATTCAATCGACCTGAGATAAAACTAACAACGATCAGTTGTAATTCTTAACTAACATTAACAAAAAATAATACAATGTAGCTATCATAGTTAATGCATTAACTAACGTTAAATGTGACCTTATTGTAAAGTGTTACCTGTTGTTCTCTATAATTCTTTGCACTTTAATCTGATTGAAAAATGTTACTTTTTTTGCGTATTGCGTTATTGTATTTAAATGTTCAGTGTTCTTTTTGTTATAAGAAAGAGTTCTTAAACCTGTTATACTATGACAACACTTTTATTGCATCTTATTACAACACCATGATAATACCATATACCATGATAAAAGCTTTAGCAATTATCGCAACATGAAAATTTGATGCCGTCACATGCCTACTTATGGGGCTTTCACACAGGACGTGGAATGCACTGCGCTATGAACCTCATTTATTTCAATGGCTTGCGCCGTGCGAGGACGGTTTGTTGCGGCATTGACCAAAGCGCACACGCAGTGGAGCGCACCATTGGTGAGCTTGCGCGCACGCCGTGGTCAAAGTTCAAAATAGTTAAACTTTTGCCGCTGCGCTCTGTGACAATTACCCGCACAACCAATAGAAACGGGGCATTCAAACAAGCACCGAAAGCAAAATGGATGAACAGCTAGTAATGTCCGTGTTGGAATTTCCAGAGCTATACGTTACAAGTAGGGCTGAACGATTTTGGAAAATAATCTAATTGCTATTATTTTTACCAATATTGCCATTGCGAATTAATGTGCAATTATTTTTTTAAGCTCTTTATCTTCTGTATTATTCAACAAAGACAAGCAATAAATCATTATGGGGTGGGAATTTTTAGGCACCTCACGATTCGATTCCGATTCTGGGAGTCGCAGTCTGATTCCAAAACGATTCTTGATCTTTTTTCTTATTGATTAGTCTTATTAATAAAACGTTTTTATTATTTAATTACATATATAACTATAAGTACTTTTTAAAATAGTTACACATTAAAAATGTAATTAAAACAATTGCATGCTAATAATTTTAAATAAACTAATATAAGACAGGGCTTAGATTAAGCCAGGATTAGGCCTTAGTTTAATTAGGACATCTAAGTAGCTTAAACGTGCCTTAGAAAGAAAAACATTAATGGTGTGTTGCATGACCTAGCACTTTTCACAAAGCATGTGTCAGCATTTGAGTTTGACATAACTGAGGCAGCGTTCGTAGAGCATTTGTAAGGAAAATACCAGCGGGCGAGACAATACACTGCAACCGTAAGCAAAGCACGTGTTTCACACTGCATCCTGTTCAAAGAAGCCCTTGAATGTCCTTGTAATTCGCTTCAACCTTTCCAAACTTTATTAAAGATTATTTTGTGGATGGTTCGAGTGGTGTGTGTGTGTGTGTGTGTGTGTGGTTGTTAGAGAGAGAGAGATTGGAAGCAAGCAGAATAAGTTTCTAAAGCACACGCAGCACCATCGCGCATCTGTGGTTAAAAACTAAGCTCAGAATCATTAGAGAGAGAATCCATTTTGTATAGTATAAACAACAACATTATTAGATAGATTAAACATAAACTGTGCTTTTCTGTAGGCCCGGCATATGCGTAGCATGCCAAGTTGATGCTTCCTCTGCAGACTGCTTTACTTTCACGTGTCACGTGACGAGCATGTAATCACTGCCTTTGCGGTTAAAAAATTGCGTTTGTCATATAGCGATATTATCGCAAATGTGATTAATCGTTCAGCCCTAGTTACAAGTTTGTGGTCGTATAGAGACATCGGGAGTAAAGCTGTGTAATGGAGACACAACAGACACTGTCGAGAGTTACTCTCTTTCTTCTTCTTCTTACTAGCAGGGCTAGTGTTATTGCTCGCTTCTTAACACAGGACATATACATATTTTGCTGCTGACCGAAGGGTGGAACAACAATCAAATTACTAGACGTACAGAATTCCTGCTAAAAGTTTTGAAAACTCCACCTACTTTGCTCTGGCCAGCGTAGCACAGAACCGTTCAATGGTTCTTGCGTAGCGCAAATTGCTTTGTATCTGAAGGGCTGCGCTGAACCCAAAGACGAGCACAGCACATTCCACGCCCTGTGTGAAAGGGCCATTTCCCTGCTTTCTTGGGTTTGACATACCTCCCATTCTGAAACGGAAAACCCAGAGTTTCCCGCATTTCAGGGTTAACTTACTCAGAGTTTTCACTTAACCCTCTTTCCTGAAATGGGCCTCTGCTAAGACACCAAAAGATTCCCACCCCTGTCCATTCATAGAAAGTGTTCCTTATTATTGGATGCTTCAGCTATATTATTGCACAGCTTTAAAGATTTGTCCTAATAGAACAAACCAAAATCTAAATCTTCTTGAAGCTTTATAACCTTCAGCATCATGAAAGAATGAAGAATAAACACCAACCTCTTTGTTCTTCAGTATCTTCAGTGTGTTTCATTCTGCAGGGTTCTGGATCACTCATGTTCTCACTGTCCTCTTTAATAAACTCAGTCTTTGCAGATTTCAGCTCTTCCTGATGCTCTGATGCTCGTCTGATGGGAATATTCCAGCATTTATGGGTGAAATCACTGAAGGCAGGATTGTTGTGGGAGGAGCTGCACTGAACATGAACTTCTGTGTGGAAGAAGCAGATTTGCCGAAATTAACAACAATAAATCAGTTTTTTTTTTTTTTTAACTAATTACAAATTTAAGCATTTATGTAAGTGAAGCAGATGTCCTCCAGATTTTATCTTTGAAGAGACCATAGCCTTAAAAAAAAAGGGTTGCCTCTTTGTAAATCATTATATTACTATATTAAAAATAACAGCATCAACACAGAGCACTTCCATTTAAAATGCTTGTTCAGTGACACTGCACTCACATATGTGGAAATTCACACATTTCTATGCATTTCTGTTTTGTCTGTCTTTCTATTCTTAACAATTCTATCCATTTTTTTTTTTAATTCTGCCCCCTATATTAACATATAAGATGACATCTGTCTAGAAATACAGAAAAGAATAATGACTGACATCATTAACAATAGTATCTAAATAGTTTGGTTTCCTAACAATACATTCAGAGCAATAAAGTAATGAAATGAATAACATTTTATAGTTCTATATGTGCAAAGCAAAATTTTAAATGTTTCCAGAGTTTGTAATTTTGTTCATATTTATGTGTAGATTTTAAATGTCCCACATGGCTCATTATATCGGCTCAGTATTAAGCAGTACAGTATAAGAGAAATAACGTTATAAAATCACAGCATCTATTTCCCTCACAGATCACGAGACAAACAGCTAATAATCAACATTATCACTCCAAACATCGAAACAATCATTCATTCGAACACACAAAAGTACAAAATCGCTCAGTGCTAATGTTTTCCTTACATGCTCGTTGTTTATCAAGTGTTTAAGTCAGCAAGCGCACAAACAACGCTGTACTCGATTGAAACAAGGCAAAAACGACCTCTTATATTGTTGCATAAACAAACTGTGTAAAGTGTATTTTACAATAGTTTAAATATTCGAAATACCGTGAACTGCTCCTCAGAAGACCAGACAGACTGACCGCGCGCGCTAGTGATGACGTCATCGCACATGGACCATGCGCTGTCCCACAACCCCAAAAAAAAAAAAAAAAAAAATGTAAAAAGCATTTACGTTTTCAAACTTTAGATGTTAACTAAGGTCCTTATTTTATCTATTAAACCCCACAATAATATATAAAATATCAGTAAGCCCAACATCATAATTTATTGAATTTATTGGGTACTTTAAATTGGGAGGTGTCTGTCCCGAACCCTAACCCCTAAATTTCATCTTGTAAAAATTGTATTGAAATAATTTTTGTCATTTTTTCCATTGTTGTTTTTAATGTTTTCTTTGTTTTTTTCATGTCACTACAGAAACAGTGTATGTTTTAGCTGATTTTAACCACAGTTATACATTTTTGATCAGGAAATATTCCCGTGTCCCTCCCTTTCATAGTAGATAGGTACCATCATTTTGAGTTAAATGTGTTCAAAAATCTGAAAATATGTGTGTAACTTTAAGAAACGACACAACCAAACACCTTCTTTCTGCAATTAAAAACTGCGCTAGCTAACCATGTGCTGATTATCATCTTTGAGCCTGGCTCAGAAGTATCTAAAATTGTCACTACCAAAACCGAAACCTGTCATCATTGTTTTGGCAGTGAGAAAAGGAACACAATCATTTATTTGTGGAAAATAAACAACATTTTACTACAGTTATGCAAATCATTTGTATTTTAATATGTTTTAGTAGGCTATGAGTTAAATTCTGTTATGTGATGTGGTCGCTACCAACACATTACTGTCACTACCAAAAAATGTGCATTCACGGCCGAAACATGGGATGTTTTATCAAAAATAAAGTATGAATTATCAACTAAGATGTTATATAGTGTTTGGTTCAATGTATATTCAAACTAATGAATCCTTAACTTTGAAATCAGTATGATTAACTTTATGCGTTTTACAAAGAAAGATTGGATTCAAAATACAACAAATCTCATAAAATACACTTGAAATATTGTTAAAATTGTAATTGCTATTGATTTACCTGTAAAAACCTTTTAAGTGCCGCTTTTATGCCTTTTTTAAGGTTTCTAATATTGCTTTGGGAGTCTCCTACAACAGGTTTACATGCATGCAAGGTCAAAACACTTCCGTTTTCTCATAATATACATTTAATTTCACCTCAGTTCTCAATTATTCATAAACGATTTGTTAGAAGCAGTTCAAAGAATCAGTCTCTCTAAACCCCTCCTTTCCGTGAGCCTACACTGCTCTGATTGGTCAGATGAACCAGTCCTTTGTGATTGGTCTACTGCGCGCACCGCTCGGCCATTGCTGTAACCAAATGACAGCTATCAATTCGCAAGACATTGTTTACAATCTATGGACAGAAAAGATGGCATCTATTTTACCGTATCAATTCGAGCCAGTGTCCGACTCTGTAACCTCTAAAGTAGTCGATCAACCAGAAACTGATTCACAATCACGACTGTTGCAGGACTTCTCTATAGTAAATGTCACCATTGTTTGCGTTATTTATAAGACATGATAGTAGCGTCACTGTTATACTTTATGTAGGTGCACCTGTGGGAACTGTATCAGAATGCCAAGTGAAGCTGAAAAACATAAGATAAACAACTAGGCCAGATGTGTACACAAACTAAGTAAAAAATGGCTATATCATTGTTTGACATTACAATGAGTGTTTACTGTTTACAGAGAGAATACTTCAACTAGTTAGCGCGGACTAGCATCTTAACATCCTATTACAATACAGATAAAGCTCCACTCTACTGTAATAATAAAAACGCAGAGGAAAAAAAACAGTTTGTTTTACAGTCATGTAAGCGAACCGAGCACACAGCTATGTTGTAAACTCCCACGATAGAACAAACCTGAGTAGCTGATAATGCATTACACACTGTAAACAAAAGTTGTGCTCCATCCTTGATCATTACTCCAAGTAATAAGACAGACAAGCTGCATTAATCGACACATTTTTAGACAAAATTGGACCCACATCTGAATTACAGAAACGTGAGTTAGCCGGTTAGCAGGAGACATTCAGACTGGTGTACGTTACACAACATAACATACAAAATGAATTTTGAATGATCGCTAGAAAATATAAACATCAGTTATTAATCATACTTACAGGTTGAGATTCAGAGGAGCAAGCTGGTCCAAATAAACTGAGCATTGATCCATATTTTAAGACCAGGCGTTTTGTGAATCCTGCGTTAAACTCCAAAAGGTTTGAGAAGCAGTCGTCAGTAAAATGACGGGAGCACAACAAAAGATTGTACTGCTGTGTTACTGTTGAAAAAAATGAATTTTCCCTGGTGTCTGTGTGCAAAAAGCGGGCGGGGAATATGCTAATGTTTCGTTGTGACATCTTAAAAAGAGATGAGTTTTCTGCTATCTTTTGAATATTGCCAGGGATTCTGCATTCCGGATGAAGATGCGGAGATCATTCCACCAGCATGGAGAAGTGAATGAAAATGTTTTTGTGCCTCTCTGTGATTTTACCATGAGCCTTCGCTCATTTAGTGAGCGTGGGCTTCTGGTAGGGATGTAGACTCGTAAGAGTGAGTGGAAGTAGGAGGGTGCTGAGCCTGTGGTAGATCTATAAGCAAGCATCAATGCCTTGAACTTGATGCGAGCAGCAAGTGGTAGCCAGTGCAGAGAGATGAAGAGAGGTGTGACATGGGCTCTTTTGGGCTCGTTAAAGACGAGACGTGCTGCAGCGTTTTGAATCATTTGTAAAGGTTTGATTGCGCATGATGGCAGTCCAGCCAGAAGAGCACTGCATTAATCAAGCCTAGAAATGACCAGGGCCTGGACGAGAAGTTGTGTTGCATGTTCTGTTAGAAAGGGCTTTGATGAACTTTAGATACCTCCCCTCTCCAGGCAACTCTGAAAGACCTACCTGTGAGATGGGATTCAAACCAGAGAAGTGGAGTTCCTGTGATGCCCAGTGATGAGAGGGTGGACAGAAGGATCTGATGATTCACGGCGTCAAAGGCAGCAGACAGATCTAACAGAATGAGAACTGATGATTTGGAATCAGCCTTCGCAATCCAATCACCACATCCATCCACCCATCATAAAAGTGATCCACATGGGTCCAGGGGGTTAATAAAGGCCTTCTGAAGGGGTTTTGTAAGAAAAATATTCATATTTAAATCTTTATAAACTATAATACCTAGCTCATGAGTGTTTGATTCTCAGTTCAATGAGCTGTGAATATCTGTTCATTCTTGCTCTCAAATACAAAAAGCCCCAAAATAAGCTCAAAATGACCAGATTTGTCATAAAAGAAACATGCAGGTCCCAGGCACATTTTCTACAGGTAGGGTGGAGCATTTTCCTTACAGAACCAGAAGTGAGAGAAAATCTCAACAAACTTGAATTGCAGCTCGACTTCTGGTGAGTTTATATTTCCTGGAACAGTGTGTTTTATGGAGATGTGTTAAATTATTGATATTATAAAACAGGACAAATATTTGTTGAGATTGTACTTATGTTGTGAATTGCTAATTATTTTTGTAAATTATTTTCTCAGAAACATATTCTTTGGATTGTGATCAGTTTCAGTTCAGATAAAGTGGTGACGAGGCCTAAAACACTTCTTGGGTAAGTGTCTGTTTACTCTGTTTAAGTAGGTCACACTCTGTCAGGGTCACACTGGAAATCCTTGGGAAGATGAAAGAAAACAATGTGGCTGAACAATTAAAGAGCAAACAAAAAGGTATAACTACAGCAGCAAACAGTCAGTGTACAACTTCTGTGCAGGATTTGAACACACAGGTTGAATTATCGGCACAGAATGACTGTCACTAGTTATAGCTTTAGTTAGTTTCACAAGAGTTGAGAGTCTACGCACAAAAGCCTTTTACAGATACTGTACATGTTACAGAGGACTGAAGCTCAAAACATTTGTGAAGCAATATCTCACTTAATATTAATTTTTATTTGTATCAGTCTTTATTAAAGTCCCCCTGTAGTCAATCATTTTATCCCTTAAAACTCATTTTTAATCAGCAGAATGACATATTAAGGAGAAAATACTCAGTAATGGAGTTGAAACTTTAAAAACAATGTGTAAACAACATTAAAAACCTGATTTTCACCATTTAATCTTCTCTTTCTTCTCACAGATCAACAAAAATGTTCGGAGACAGCAGAGAAACAGAGAAAAACAAGGTGAACCAACATTAGCATAACAGAAAGATTTAGAGCTGGTTTGATGAACTCATGAGCATTTATTACCAAACAACAGTTTATTATGAAACATAAGCTGAACATAAAGACAAAGACAGAAAGCCTAAATAACAAAGAAAACACCTGAAATTATTAAACCATTGTTAACTGTCAAGCTTAATATCTTGTTAAAACTTTCTGATCTAATGTCTGTATTTGGTGAGAATTGGACAATGATGTTAGGTGGTGTTATCACCAAACTGTATTTGTAAGAATTTCCAATATAAACATTTAATACATGATTATTTGTACATATATTATATTTCCAGATGAGTTACAATTTTTGATTTTTGTAGTGATCAGTAAACCTTTTTTTTTTCTTCATATCAGTTTCAGAGGATTTATTTAAAGAAAGAAACAAAAGAGAAGATCAACAAAATACTTTTAAAGAGAAGCTGAAAATCACTGAAGAACAGAGTATTTTCCAGAAATACTGTTGTGAAGCAACATCAGTTGCTTTTTTTGGTCAGATCATCTGCCAGAAACTGAAAGAGTCCATAGATCAGTGTGTCTACTTGAACACTGCCAGAGATCTAGCAGATGAAATGAGATCAAACTGTGAATCACTGAATGGAAACAGAACAAATCTGGAGAAACACATATTGAAGACACTGGCAGAAGAGGAGGATTTTGACAAATACATGAACTACATTAAAACTCCCAAAGATCACTTCAAGAGTTTCATCAGAGATGAAGTCAGGCGGTATGTCACTGATAAGTTCAGTGTCAGTGGTTTGCCCAAGATGAAGAAGAACATTGAACTCCTGGAGCAGAAGATCATGAAAGCAGCACATGAATCTACTGAACATGTTCAAGAGAACAGAGGAGATGCTGGTTTGTGGTTGAAGAGTTTCACACAGCAGATCTCAGATGTGCTGATCTTATCTGAAAAAGACTTCAGTGGAGTTAAACATGATAATGTTGATGATTTCAACCTCCTAGAATATGTGGTAAGAAAAGAACTTACTGCTATAATATCTGAGATTAGCAGTAGATTTAATACTGAGACATTTCCATCAAAGATGGACTTCAAGTTCAGACCAGATGAGCTTCTGATTGATCATTTGTGTCAGTGCTGTTGGGTTCAGTGTCCGTTCTGTAAAGCCATCTGCACCAACACCATAGAAAACCATCATGGAGATCACAGTGTTCCTTTCCATAGAGTGTGGGGAATTAATGGGCAGTTTTACAGTGGAACAACAAACTTGTCTACTAGCGTCTGCACATCAGCAGTAGCAAGTGATGGATCTTTTTATCCTAAAGGATCAAATGATAAAGTCCTCTGGAGAGAATACAGAAAAGCAGGAGGAGTTTATGCAAAGTGGAGCATCACTCCTGATCTCTCTGAACTGCCCTACTGGAAGTGGTTTGTGTGCAGATTCCAGAGACATCTGGAAAAATACTACAGTAAAACATTTGAGCGTTATGGTAAGATACCAGATGAATGGAGAAAATATTCAAAACAGAACGCTATTGAGAGTTTGAATCTATAAATCAGCAGATGAAGAATGAGATTTTTACCTCTGCCATTTCTATTCTTAAACTTAGGCTTAGGCAGCCTTTTTCCTACGCCCCATGACACTTTGCGTGAATTATGGGAGTAACTTATGTTAAACCGCAAACAATCAGCAGCTGCCGATGAATCTGTTCAAATGTTTGCTGTATGAATGCAATAATAAGTGTTATTCACCTAACCCTTCAACCATCAAACATCAAAAGAATAATTAAAAGTAAAATTAGTTTCAGCAAACCATGAACAACCCTAAAAAACAAGTCTTTCCACAACATTACAAATATGACCGTATTAATATATGTAAGTTTGTTTTATGTTAAGTGTATGTTGCGTTAATCAAACATGTTTGTCATTAACTTCAAAATTGATGGATATTTTAAAGTGCTTTCAGTCATTTTGACAGATAATAAATACTGTATTTCCTTGCTTTAGAAACATTGCAATAAACACAATAAAGAACTGAAAAGGGTTGAAAATAATGTCTTTAAAGCACCCGTGAGTAAACAAAACAGGAAAGGGACGTGAATGAGCTAGTGAAGTTATTCATGATATATTGTTCATTAAATCGAGAAAGCATAGACTGTAAAAAATAACAGATTTTTTTTTTAACGTTCATTTTCTTTTCTTTTATATTATACTCAAAACTCTGTAAAATTACAAACAATATAAATTAACAACTCGGCTGTTATTTTAAGTATTATGACATTAATGAAAAATTACAGTAATTCACATATTTTTTGCAGAAAATTTACTGTATTTTTTATGCAGTATTTTTTCTGTTTTCTTAAATTACTAAAAAATATGTAAAATAATCAGTAATTAAACAGTAACAAAATGTCACTGACCGTTTTTCAAAGTAATGGCAGCCAAAAAAACCCCATAGAATTAAAGTAAAATATCCTAATTTAAATAAACCGAAAAACACTGTTATTTTCCTGAATGATTACAATCAAATATCTTCACTTTAAAAAATATCATAAAAAAAAAAAAAAAAAAAACGGTCAATAACTGGCAAACAAAAAACATAAAGTTAAAGTAAAATAACCCAATTAAAATAAACTGCAAAAAAACTTTAACGAAGATTTTGGCCTAATTCACCGATTTTTTTTTTTTTTTTTTAAGCTTTTTTGTGACTTTAGTAGCTTGATTTGTGATGTTCAGAGTTGATCTGAATTATTTTTTATTGTCACCATTGTTGAGATTCATACGCTGATTCTTGATGTCTGTGTAAATCTGCATGAACTTGACAAAACATTTTCTGCATAATGATTTAATAGTATCACCGCATTGCAATAGTATTGGCATGTGAAATTACAACTGATATTAAATAATTTAGCCAGAGATCAGACTCTGGTATCAGTGAATCAGACCACTTTATGATGATTATATCATCACTTAAAAACTGACCAACATCATCAGTTTTTCTTTTTTTTTTTTTTGGGCTATAACAAAAGTGTATCAGAAACACACAGTTAAAGCAGCCAGAGAAACATTAATGTTAAAGAGTCAAAAGCCCAACTAAAGCAAACACTAAATTCAAACTTTATTATTTTCAATAAAACATCAACACCTAAACCTCTGTTAATTCTCAATAAGAACTTTATAAAATAAATAAAGTCTGGATTGTAATAAGTGAAGATGCTGAGATCTTGTGAGATCTGTTAGTGTTTAATGTTCTGATTTAAAGGGCTTCTGTATCTTCTGTTTTGTGGGTCAGCATTGTGCTGAAGAGTAGAGCCTGTGCTTCAATCCAGGATGGGCCAGAAAACACTGATGTTATGATGCATGTTGCTTTATTTAAGAGGCAGTAACATATAGTTACATTCATTCATGCATGTGTGCTAATTCTGGTTAAATGCAAGAGGTTCACATTTTACAGTGAATGTGTTTTGTTAGTAACATTTCAGGATATACTTGTAAAACAACAGTGTATTTTCTGTTTTGCACTTTATTTAAATTAGAATATTTTACATTTATTTAACAGACTTTGTTTGGCAGCCGTTGCTGAAAGTCATTTGACCGTTTTTTTTTATTTTTTTTTTAAGATTGTTATGTTTTGCAGTGGAGTCAAGTCAAGTCACCTTTATTTATATAGCGCTTTTTACAATGCAGATTGTGTCAAAGCAGCTTAACATTGATAACTGGTATATAATTTTAGCTGCACAGCAGCTCTTAAAGAATAGTGTCAATGTCGGCAGATCAAAGCACTGTTGAATATCAAATGTCAAGTGTCCCCAACTAAGCAAGCCAAAGGCGACAGCGGCAAGGAACCCAAACTCCAACAGGTGACATCAGATGGATGGTGGTTTATTGTAATAATTCAGAGAATACCTGTAATATAACTGTTTTTCTGTAAAAAATAAATAAATAAAAAGTGTTTAGAATATTTTACTTTAATTTTAAGGTTTTTGTTTGGCAGCCATATCTGACAGTCATTGAGCGTTTTTTTATGATTTATTTTTTTAAAGTGTAGCACAAGTATCTGTTGTCTTTTATAGCTGTGTGTCTACTGCATTATAACTAGGAGGGAGTACAAAATGAATAAGCATTTATCCATTAGTACTTTTGTACTTTTGAATCGAAAAGAAGAACTTAATACTTTTTCTGGAGTAGTTTTATTAGGGTATCTGTACTTTTACTCAAGTAAGTACTAGATTTGTGAGCTTCATTCTCCTCTGAACACTTCAGAGAGATACATGATAAGAGTGAGAATAAGGTCGTGAGCATGAACACAGAGGTTTCAAATTATGCCAGTTCCCCCTGAGAGAAACAGGATGATGTGTTTTTTTTTTTTTTCTGTTAATGCTTTTTAAAATATAATCTTTTGATTTCTGCAATACAGTGTGATCTCAGGTTGCAGTAAAACACTCTTTGTTAGCTGTGTCATGAATGGATGGTTCATGCAGTTTTAAACAGCGGAGTATGAACAGAGCCCATAGTTCTTTTATTAAACAAAATAAATAAACACCACAATCCCCCTCAAATTGAACCCTGAATATATATTAATCTAATATGATTTAAATTGTATGGTTGCTTAGTATTGCTAGTAATGCATTTGTAAAGACACTTTTGGAGACTTTTAACAACTGGTTTATATTCAAACAATACTTATCAGCCGCTTGAATTGACAGACAACGCAAAAGATTGAGGACTGAATGGAGATGGAGACTGAATCTGCGAAAGAAAAAGGTGTTAAAAAGTGGTTGAAGGAGATACCTGCACAACGTGAGTACACTGCTTATTACACACACAGGGATGTGCAGCAACACACAAACATGACAAATATTAAAAATAAAAGCATTACAACGTAATAGATTATTATTGTGTGCATAAAGATAAAAATGCTTAGGTGGAATCCGGCTTGTCCCATAGATGGTCTGCTCACTTTAACCTCGCGCACGAGCAGATCTGTTTCCTCACTATAGACGCGTTCAGTTTTTCCACTTGCAAATTCCGCCTTGTAAATAGCAAATATCCCATGGCGCGAGCGCAACTGGCCTTTAAATGGAATGGGAGACGAGACTTTGGTTGGTTTATTGCACGTTACGCCCAAAACACACCCATGACTCATTAAGAGAATAGAGACAACCCTTTTAGACCATGTGCCGGGAGCATCGACCATTTTTCCCATCGTTAAACTAGCAAAAGTGGTTTCGGACACACCCTAAGTGCATCTGCGGCGTGCGCTTTAGACCATGCGCTTAGATCGTTAAAATAGGGCCCTAGAGTTTCATGACCAAAATAGTGATTTATAATATGACATAAAAAAAATTATTTGATTTGATGGGGTTAACTCATCAGTGATCTTGACTTTGGGGTTTACTTTTCATTTCACATTTATCTCTCATTTGAAACATCACTTCATTTAATGTTTCTTTTAGACCTGATGGACGTGAACAAGGAAAAATAAAAGGCAAAAACACTGCCTTCAGTGTAAAAAAAAAAAAATGTTTCACATGTAAATCAAGCCTGAAGATTCACATTTGAGTTCACACTGGATATAAGAATCATTTTAGGATTTATAACTACGTATGAAAATCATAATCACGATTGTACTGACTGATTAATGCTTATTAAACAATTTTATATACTCCGTTCTTTATTACCTTTCTGCTGCCTATGTGTGGTTCAGATACTCAGATTTCATTACAAATATCTTCATTTGTGTTCTGAAGATGAACGAAGGTCTTACAGGTGTGGAACGACATGAGTCATTTTTGGGTCAACTAACCCTTTAATAGTGAATCAATGAATTGTTTGCTACATACATTTCTATAGATATAGTTACATATTACAAGTTACCATATTTAAAATGTAATAAGTAGTGTAACTATTTCAATTACTTTATTAAAAGTGCACAGTGAGTCAATGGCTCATAGGTTCTCAGGAAGAAAGTTCCATAGTTTGGGACCGAAATAACTAAAGGCTGAGTCACCAATTTTTAGCCGTGTCTTAGGCACAACCAACAAATTACAATTTGATGTTCAGAGCGATCTTGCTGGAGTATATTCAGCAAATTAGAAAGGTATATTGGGGCATTTAAAGACTAATAAGAGGATCTTGAATTCAATTCTGAATGATGCAGGCAGCTAGCGAAGGGATCTGAGTGTTGGAGTAATGTGATTTCTATATGTAGAGCGAGTTAGCATTCATGCAGCTGCCTTCTGAACTCTTTGTTGTGTTTAATAGAGCTCTTTGGTAACCCAGAAAAAAAACACAATTGCAGTAGACAAGTCTAGACGTAACAAATGCATGGACAAGTTTCTCATTGTCAGAAGGGGAGAGAACGTCACGTACTTTTGAGATGTTTCTGAGGTGATAATATGCTGTTTTGTGTTTAAATATTTTTAGAAATTTTAACAGCAAGTCAATAGTAATTATATTTTTTTAAAATGAAAACAAATCTTACATTCTAACAAATAGGCATAAAAAGGAGAGAGAGAGAGAGAGAGAGAGAAAGGATTTTTTCAAAATAGAAGTAATAATAAAATATAAATAAAATTTACCCAAAAATTCAACCCTTAACCCTCTCAAGCGTGAGTTTAAAATATTCTAACTGACCCCCCAGAGTGAGTTTTTTTTAAGGCGACCGTTATTTTAGAACGTTTGCCCTTATTGTTTCCATGGCGACGCGTCTTGCTTGTCACGAGCGCTGAACGCAGCCACAATAACACTGTATGACAGATGGATCGCTATTATTTTGTTTTTCCTTTTTTATTTAAAATATTCGCAAACTTGCTTACCATGTCATCAACCATATGATATTCCGATTCTCAAATATGTGTAAATGAGTGTGTTCTGTCGTTTAAAAATCTTTATAAACGATCTTTATCTTGATCTATAATGCGAGATGGGCGCCGCCATCTTAGTTTGCGTCTTAGTCCTGTCAGTCGGATTTACAGCATGTGAATTCATCAGTTTCTCCCGAAATATATGCAAGTAAGTGGCTGGTTAACTGGAAGAATAATAGAGTAAACTTTATAGTTACTTAGGCCCATTATGTGTGTCTGATATGAATAAATGTCGGCAAATTATATTTGAATGGATTGTTATTACTGCTTTCACTGATGTCTGACATCAGTGTGTATTTTATAAACTCTAAATGTATTGTTTTAATGGTGCTTATGCGTATTTAAATGTCTTAAATCTTAAAAGAAGCATTATGTGGCTGAAAACACTGCATAGCTTTGGTATATGACAAGAGCTGCGCGCGTCCGTCTCACAGCCAAAGCGCGAAAGCAGTTTGAATCTGGCAGTTATGTGACGTCGCTGAACGTTCGAAATCCCATATGTGGGACCGTTCGCCCAGGGGCACAGAAATAAAAATCCCACATGTGGGACCGTACCGCTCAAAGGGTTAAGTGCTATCCAATGGAAAAAGTAGGTAATGTAGGCATGATAAACATATTAATCACAAGTTTGCAAAAAATGAATTTTTTCAAATAAAGTCTTGTCTATTAGGGTATTCCTAATTCTTTCCAGATGCAGTATATTTTGTCATTAAAAAAATCTGCAAACTCATTGCACTTTGCACTTGTGAGAAGTTCTGATGATACAGTATTTGAGCTGAGGGGTTAAGTAGTCTATCGATAGTGGAGAATAAGTATCAATGGTTGTCTTTGTTGCAGAAAAATGTTGTAGCCTAAAGCTTTCAGCCACAATATGGATTGATGTAACTGGCAGATGTGGTGCGCTAAAAAATCAAACAAGGGAACCAATCAAAACCATCAGAATAACATTACTTTACTAAATGGCCTTAAAATGGCAGGAGGCATCATGCACATCAAAAACAGGCAAAGCAGCAAGTTAACATTATTCAACTCCTAGCTTTTTACAGAAAATATTCAGATGTAACCCCCTTTGTAATCATTAACATTTTCAATTTAAATTGAATTACACTGTTACACTGATTGCCTCTTATTTTCTTAAGTTTGCAATCATCAGTAAACATAGGTAGTTTTTTGAATAACTGTAAATTACAAATAAACGTTAATTTAAATCAAAATATATATATTTAGTGTTTTGTTCATCTAAACTTAATGCAACTCAAAGTTTTAAGTAAGCTGTAAACCTGAATAGGTTGGCAAAACTTAACAAAATTGAGGCAATCAGTTAAGAAATTCAAAATTTAAGTAAACAGAAGTGGAAGATTTTTATTTTGTACTACTCATTAATTTTAATTGTTCTTAACTTAAAATGTTTGAGTACACATGTATTTAACTGAAAATAATCATGTAACCCCAGTATAAACATTTTTATTAGTGTAAAATTAGCTAGCTATAACAAACTAATTCAGAACTACTAAATCTCCCACTTAACATTAATCTTGCACAAAAAAAAAATTATATAACACTTAATTTTAGCATTTACTTACTTTCGAGTGCCATGGCCAAAGAAAATAGAAATCCCAGCCCGGTTTCAGTTAAACTTAAGTTTGTCTAAATTAAAAGGAAAAAGTTCCTAAAACATAAAACAATGAAACAGTTCAGTTTACTTAAAATATATCAGTTCTGTGAACTTAGACCAGTCTGCAACATTATTATAAACAGCTGAATCCTTGCATATTTTTGTAGCTATCAAAATAAAAATGCATGTATTTAGACTTAAATTGACCTGCTGTCGAATCCAACTGAATGAACTCAAAAATAATAGTTAGTTAGGCACATTTTGAGTAAAAGGTACTTTCCATTATAAGTTAGTTATACTGTTTGGGTTTACAGTGTATATGTAATTCCGTTACATGTAACTTGTTACTCCCCAACACTGAAAATGAGTTTGCAATTTCCAAAAAGGTAAACCAAAGATAATGATTTCTTGTTACGGTATAATTGATTTATCTTAAACAATAACCTCAATGTTAGAAATTAGCATGAGCATGTGCGTGAGAGAGAAAAAGAAACAACACTTGAGAACAAAGAGCACCATGGAAACATTCAGTGACTGTGTAAATATCAGATTGCTTCTGGAGAAGTATTAGACAAAGGCCTACAAGTGTATCCACAGAAACTCATTCTGCGTGTTCTCATAAATGAGCACCGACCTGATGAAGTCTCAAATTCCTTTTGTTTAGCAGTAAGTGTCATAAAGCCTTCACAGGGGGTCCTTATTAAACCCGCCCCTTTCTGAACAGACATAAAAGGAATTGAAGCATTATTTCTGTATAGTCATTCAGCTCCTGACACATGATGGATCTGCGAGTCTCTGTCGTTCTTCTTTTCATTTTTCTCACTGGAGGTACAAAAAAAAAACTGCAGGTTGGTACACATACTGTACTGTAGAGCGCTAACTCAATGTCTCTGTCTTTTAGGATATTCTCTCCAGTGTTATACCTGCACACCTGATTTGACGGGCTCCTGTGCAGCGCAAGTGGAGACATGTGCAAATGGATCTTCTCAATGCCTAAGCAGTACAGTGGAACAATCCATTGGTAAGTCCAGTATGATGTGGAAATCTGCTGTAATAATTTAGTTACAGTGATAGTACTGCTGGAGAGAAAGTATAGGCTACTTGTTGATATTTTCACATACAGATGTTGGAATTGGTTGTTTATGGTTGGATGTTTATGTCTTTTTAGCTGGTTTTCAGGTGTCCGTCGTAACTAAGCAGTGTGTACCTCTGTGTGAACCGTCGACTGTACAGCTTCCAACTGGAGGGTCAGCGACTGTCAGCTGCTGTGACACTGACCTTTGCAATGCAGCAGGTATTGGCCTTTATTTCACTGTGTGCTAGCAGTTTGATTTCATCCAAAGGAACTTAAAAGGAGTGAATGATACAAACAATCATACAAAGAATTCAAATAAGTAAAAATAATAATATTCAAGTGACTGTTCATCAGAGGCACAATATCAAAAGTAGTCAAAAATAGTGTAAAGCCAGAACAGAAGCTTATGTTAAGTGCTTTCTGTTATGGTTTATGTTTCATTGTTTTTGCTCATGTTCACGTGTTTTATTGCAGTTTAGTTACTAAGTTCTCCTTGTTCGTTACCTACTTAATCCCACTGGTATTTCAGCCTGGCCTCATTAATACGTGGGTATTAATACATTACTTTTAAAAGACGCAAAACGTACATTTTTGTACGTTTGGAAAGGTGCTGAAACTTACACTATGGACGTACTGATAACATTTAAAAGTAGCATTATTACGTTTTTACAGCTAAAAAATGTAAAATATTTACAAATCGTTCATATCATAAATCATATATCTGTATAATTTCCCTTTTTGATCACTAAACGCCACCCCAAACCTAAACAAACCTATTTTATACAGAATATAAAAAGAAATATAGCTGCGAGCAGCAATCATCGGGGTTCAAGCACTTTAAGGCCTTTAAGCACATGGTTAAAAAGGTATTATATTTATATTTTACTTGGATCATAGATGGAAATACCATTTACAGCCAATACAGGCAATTTAGTAAGGAAAAACATGGTTTTTAAAGGTTTTTTTTTACAGTTAGAGTGCCAACTATTGCCCAATCTCCACCAATTTTTTGGGGTATCCTCAGAGTGTGTCCATACATATGCTTGTTAATTTTGGTGAAAATATGTAATTTCATTTTGAAGTTATAGTCATATATATGAGAGCATAAAAAACGACCCATGAGAGACTTTGATTGGATTTCTTTACCACTTCCTATCAAAATTGACATTTGGGCATTTACATTTTCTAAACCAACTTAGGTTTCGTGTTTCCTAAGGTGGTTTCATCTCGATCGGACTAACGGTTTCGAAGATATTCACAAAAGTTTTTTAAACGCTAAATCACAACGTTGCACAAACCACAAGGCAAAACCTGGCAAGTCTGGTATCGATGGACTCGGCAAGGTTTCAGGAGTCTAAAGACATTACTCCCGTGAAAGCATCATTGAATGCATGATGTCCGCCTTGATTCCAATGATATAAGACACTTGAGCCTGGGACTAACGGTTCAGGAGTTATGAGCCGTTTCGTACTTTTGACCGCTATAGTGCCCCCATCAGGCCGATCGGGGCGAGCATTGGTGACGTTGTAGGCGGTATGAGTACTACCAACCCTCAAAGTTTCAAGTCTCTATGACTTATGGTTTGGTCTGCTCAAGCACTTTTAGGGGAGAATGCTGATCCTTGGAAAATTTAACAATTACAATGCGCGCTTGAACCCCTAATAAAACGTAATAGACAGAAATATGTAGGGAAATGACAAGTTTATTAACAATATAGCATTAAAATAATTATATAGAATTAAAACAATATTTTGCCGCCTATGTCCACTCCTATCTCTAAATCTACCCATAACCATTTATTAAAGTTGCAATGTGTACATTTAAGGAGGATCTATTGACAGAAATGCAATATAATATACATGTTTTCAGTGGTGTATAAAGACCTTACATAATGAACCATTATGTTTTTATTACCTTAGAATAAGCCATTTCTATCTCATACACCGCAGGTCCCCTTACATGTTAAATCGCCATTTTGTTCCGGCATGTTTCTACAGTAGCCCTAAACGTAGCTCTACAGAGCGCGTTTGCTTGACTAGCTTCTCTCTGCTGTCTCAGACGACGACATTTTTGTCCTGTGTTGGCCGCTGTAGGTTCTCTATATTGTAATTCGCAACCTCACTGCTAGATGCCACTAAAATTTACACACTGAATTCATAACAAGTGTGACATTTAAGGTCACTACTGAGAATGAAGATCACTGGATAAAGGGCTGAATTTGGATCCGTTTCTCTCAAACATATGGATTCTTAAGATTTGAATTACAGTGAATTCCCATATATGAATATTAAAATCATAGTATTAATGTTTTGATTGTATTGTATTCAATTGTCATATCAGTTTTCCAGTCACATTTATTAAATGCAGTTTACGCATCTACTTAATATTGTGAAAAAATGTTCACAAAAGAAGTATTTTACGTTTTAGCGCTGTCAATATGTCAATGTACATTTCAGTGTGTATGAAAGTGTAAGTAAATGTATATGTGGTAGAAACACTCTTTACGTAAAGATACCCAACATGATCTCATTAGAATACATGTGTATTTAGTTCTCTTTAAGTGTGTCAGTCCTCGTCATGAATTAGCACGGGTTAATTTATTCCTTTGAGAGTATTCTCTGTGATTAATATTAAAGTATTTCTATTGGACTTTCTGCACACGCGTCTTGGGAACACCACCTTATATGTGCCACTTTCAGAGAGTTTTTGTTGTTTTTAAAAATGTGTGATAAAAGTGATCGACAATGCATGCATTTAAAAAAAAAAACTATTATATTATTAGTAGTAATTGTATTAATTAACACTAATTTCCTTACTGTCTTGATTAGATGGAGTGTATAAGGGAAGCTTCCTCCTGCTCTTGTCTCCTCTGCTCTTCTACTTCCTGTTTAAGTGAGTCCAGCTGAACTTCAGATTCTACAGCAAAGACCATCACAAGACTCAATATGATACTTTACTGAATTAAGCTTGTTTGTTGCTCTGCTGTTCTTTTGTTAAAGATGAATAGATAAAATGTACTTCATTAAACAAATAATAAACAAAACACTGCCTTACAAGTCATTGCCTAATAAGGCATCGAGGCAACAAGTCAGCTGCCTAGGTTTTCAGATGCAGCATATAATCCACAACTGCTTACATTTAAATTAAGGAGAGACTGCAGAATTGTCCATGTGATTTAACATGTTGCAGATTTATGTGTGCTAATGAGATGTTGGCAAAGACTGTCTTTATGATTGAGACAGTCGCAAAAGACTTTTATTTTGAAAGGGGGCTCAACAAGGAAGTGTACTGCCAAGACAACACATGAGGGACAACTCTGTAGCTGTGTCCCAATTCAAAATGACTGTAGGAGTAGTTTTAGAAATAGGCATATTATAAAATTAGCTGATGATACTGCAGTTGTTATAATTGAGTGAGGAGGACTCCATGCATGGCCCTGTGGTTTTTGACTTTATTGTCTGGTGTCAGAAGGATTTTTAAAACTTAATGTTCTGAAAACTAAGGAGATGGCTATTGATTTTAGCTCTAGGAGGAAATTTATTCAGTATTTGTGTCAAAGCAGCTTTACAGTGATAACTGGTAAATAATTTTGGCTGCACAGCAGCTCTTGAACAAAATGGTGTCATTGTCCAGCTTCAGTAAATTCAGTATTGATTCATTCCGATGTAAGAATCAATAATTAGTTAATTTATCTATATATCAGCGCTGGAGAAAACAGTGATGTCATCATCCAGCTCAGTTCTGTTCGCATACAATAGTGTCAATGCAGGCAGATCAAAAACATTGTTGAATGTCAAGTGTCCCCAGCTAAGCAAGCCAAAGGCGACAGCGGCAAGGAACCAAACTCCATCAGGTGACATCAGATGACAAACAGGTGTTAAAATGGAGAAAAAAAACCTTGGGAGAAACCAGGCTCAGTCGGGGGGCTAGTTCTCCTCTGGCGAACAGCGAACAGTGTATGATTATGATTCAGGCAGCATTACAAGTCATAAATCCGACTGGGATTACAAAAGTCAAAATATTTAATCCAGTACCATCTAGTTGATGATCGTATTCATCACGCTGGTATGGGACGGTTTGTTGGGAATCTGTGCCACTGGCTGTCGTGTCGATGAGGCCTTCACAGTGGGTGATCTAGTTGACTCAATCTCTGCTGATACTTCAGGGCTGCGTTGTGGTCGAATCTAGGCACAGGTCCTCGATCTCACCTGGATATGGCCTGGATCTGGCTGACTACGGTAAACCTCGGGATAAACAGAGAGACTAATATTAGCGTAAATGCCATTCTTCTTCTGATGTAACGAGTACATCTGGTGTTATAGGAAGTGTTCCCGGTTCCGGCTGACCTAATTTATGCAGCCTAATAATCCTTTAACGGATTTGAAAATATAAATTGATAATGTGTTATGTGTATGCCAGGTTAAAGAGATGCATTTTTAGTCTAGATTTAAACTGACAGAGTGTGTCTGCTTCCCGAACAATGCTAGGAAGATTGTTCCAGAGTTTAGGTGCCAAATAGGAGAAGGATCTATCGCATGCGGTTGATTTTGATATTCTAGGTATTATCAGCTGGCCTGAATTCTGAGATCTCAATAGACGTGAAGGACTGTAATGCTTTAAGAGCTCGCTCAGGTACTGGGGAGATAAGAACTCTAGCTGCTGCATTTTGGACCAGCTGTAGTTTGTTTATCAAGCGAGCGGAACAACCACCTAGTAGAGCGTTAAAGTAATCTAGCCTTGAGGTCATGAACGCATGAACTGTTCCGCATGTTACATTGAGAGCATATGTCGTAGTTTAGATATATTTTTAAGATGGAAAAATGCGGTTTTACAGATGTTAGAAATGTCAAGTCAAGTCAAGTCACCTTTATTTATATAGCGCTTTTTACAATGCAGATTGTGTCAAAGCAGCTTAACATTGATAACTGGTATATAATTTTGGCTGCACAGCAGCTCTTAAAGAATAGTGTCAATGCAGGCAGATGCAAAGCACTGTTGAATATCAAATGTCAAGTGTCCCCAACTAAGCAAGCCAAAGGCTTGTGTCTTTCAAATGAGAGATTGGTATCAAAGAGCACACCCAGGTTCCTACCTGACGACGAAGAATTAACAGAGCAGCCATCAAGTGTGGGGCGTTCACACCAGATGCGACTTGCGCGAATAAATCGTGCTATTCGCACGTAGTTGGACGCTTGAACATTTCGAGTTTACTCGCTTCATTCGCGCGTGAAATTCACTTCACAACAGACGCGAATTCACGTCATGAGAGGTGCTCTCCCTCTCCTTTAAATATGTGTCCCAGACTCTTCCACTTCTTTCTGCACACTTCCTCTGAATAAACACAACTCGTCAGCGGGAAAGTAGTTGTAAAATTTGGCGAATAAGCAATTTGCCGGCTTTAGCTAGCTTGTAGTCTCAATATGTATATATATAGCTCAAATTGAGTAAAGACCGTTTTTTACAACTTACCAGATTGTCCGACCTCCTCACTCACTTTCTTCCAAGCAAGATCCTTTTTATTCCTGTTTCTATAAAAGTATGAAGATGTATCGTACAGAGACGATGATTTTGTCCTCCATTGTTGTTTCGGATTTCTGCCTCCGCTCGCTACGTCGTAATCACATCACTACCAGAGCAAGCTCCTGATTGGTTAACGCGGCGCGAATTTTCGCCAAAGTTCAGATTTTTTAATTCGCCCGAATCGTGCCGCAGGATGTCTATTCGCGTCTTTGCATTGACTTAACATGTAAATCACTCGCGCTTAACGCTTCATTCGTTCCTGGTGTGAACGCACCATTAGACAGTATTCTAGGTTATTACGTGAAGAAGTTTTTGGTCCAAAAATTAGAATTTTTTTCTGAATTTAGTAGTAGGAAATTACTGGTCATCCAATTTTGTATATCAGCTATGCATTCCGTTAATTTTGTGAATTGGTAAGTTTTGTCAGGGCGTGAAGAAATATAGAGCTGAGAATCTTCCTAATGATATCTCCCAAGGGTAGCATGTACAGAGTGAAAAGCAACAGTCCTAGTACTGAGCCTTGCGGTACTACATACTGAACTTGTGATCGATATGACATCTCTTCGTTTACTACTACAAACTGATAACGGTCAGATAAGTATGATTTGAACCATGACAATGTGATTCCACTAATGCCAACAGAGTTTTCGAGTCTATTTAAGAGAATCTTGTGAATCCTCACAGATACCATTTCTTTCTAAGAAGGAACATAGTTGCGATGATACTGCCTTTTCTAGTATCTTTGATCTTTGATTAATTCTCTAGGATCAAGTTGTGTTTTTTTAAGGCGAGACCCCCCAGGTGAATAGGGTAAAAAAATTAATAGATATCACCATACTTCCCCAGCTGATTGATTACATTAAAAATTGCAAACATTTTTTGTATTACAAGTTTTCTAAAATGTTATGTTTAAATATGCAAATGAGGCGTTATCTAATTAAATATGCACGAATTTGCATACATTTCTAGAACAAAAATCTGAATATTGGATGATGTCAGGTTCAAAATTCTTGTTTAATTTTTTGGACATATTAAATTCAAAGGTTTTTACAGAGGGAATTTTGGATATCTCTTTTTATCACTCCATAAATCAGAAAATACTATCAACAGCCAGAAAAAAAATAATTTTCACCATTTTTAAGCGATAAAAAGGTCAGAGGGGCAGGCATCACCACAAGATCAGGATTAAAGTGGGCAGCTGACACATCAGTGGCACAGGCCGAAAAGCATTCTGAAGTTGAAGGACATCATTGGGAACCCGTGCATGGGGAGACAATGACTCGGGACCAACCACTTCCAGCAATGGGGGAAAGCAGACCCAAAGCAGAGGTGAGACATGATCCAAGCCGAGGTCTGACACCTGGAGGAAGAAGGGCAAAGGTCAAGGGCCGTGGAACTTGGATCACAAGGATCCTGGACAAAGTGAGACCTGCTAAAGTGGAAAATCACGTGGCCTGAACTTTGGAGACAAGAGCCTTTCCGCATCTCTTTCCTGCTCCGATCAGTGTACGACACTCTTCCAACACCAACAAACCTGCACAGGTGGGGAATGAGAGAGGACTTATGTCCAAGTTATGGACATAACAGCTGCCTGCTCTCGCCTAGACTTCAGGCGAAGCTACTTGAACATTTACTGGCGCTCTGTTAATTCTAAATAATAACTGCTGTAGATTGTTTTGCAGTATGTGCTTTAATCTTAGCACCTTTAACCTTATTATTGATCATTCTCAGGTTAGGTAAAGTCAAATCTGGCCTAAATTATAAGCATTTAATTGTTACTTACAACCTGGACTTCTCTCTGTGGTCTGTTCTCACTCAAGGTTTTGTCAATGACACTACAGGCAATTACTTGCAATTAATATAATAGTAATTTATTAGTTACAATCTTCCAAAAATAAAGGCAAATAATTCTTAACAGCAAAGTTTCAATCAAAGGTGTAATCAGCTGGGTGTCAAGAGATACCCCTCAAACTCTCCTCTTGCCTCTTCTTCTTTGGCTCTGTCTCCTTTTTATCTGTAAAAATACCTTATCTACAGTATTACATTTTACTTATAGATATGTCTAATCTAATACATATCTACTCTAAGTTACTTAAACCACAAAAGTAGGAAAACAAAACAACACCATACGGTTGGTTTCTTAAAGTAAAACACACAGGTTGTTATTGAAAACCATTAGATCCTTCATTTCCCCCCTTTTAATCACACAGGAAAACATTTCATTATATAGGTTAATTAAATGCAACAAACCTTCATAATCATTATCAAAACATGCTTTGAAAAGTTTAGATGGCCAGCCCATACTCTTCCTTTCTACATGCTCTTTAAAAAAAAAAAAAAAAAACAGGTCTTCTGTCAGACCATGTACCAGCGTCAAGTGAGGGGTGTATCTGACACTGGTTATAACCTCACAGCAGTCAATTGTCTCATAAAACAAATCAACACACTATGACAATGTACAAGAGTAAGGTGAAAAACACTCCTGAAACTGTGACTAATAAAGGTGTGTGTCCCACTCAGAAGAACTAAAGCTAAATTGTGCACTGCTCTACCAGTGTTGTCTGTGATTTATGAACAACACTTAGTTGCAATCATGTTGCATGTTCCTCCCTGGAAGGCTAACAGTATATCAAGAGCCATTCAATTTTGTCAAACAAACATCCTCATTGCATGCACTTCCTCTAAAATGTTTACAACAGAAACAAGTGTAGAGTTTGCTGTGGCCTCAAACGCCTCATGTGCATGTGCACAT
Organism: Hypophthalmichthys molitrix; assembly: GCA_037950675.1. Lineage (NCBI taxonomy): Eukaryota > Metazoa > Chordata > Actinopteri > Cypriniformes > Xenocyprididae > Hypophthalmichthys > Hypophthalmichthys molitrix. Next base: position 6,069,010 of record CM075494.1, read on the forward strand.
ATCAAGTGCATGATATTAGGAGGACACCTGCAAATTCCAAAGTGGTGAAAAAGGTGACATGTTTCCAAAGGGGGTTCTGGGGGCATCGTCCCCCAGGAGAAAGTTTATATGTTAAAATCACAATTAAGTTTTCTGGTGCACTCCCACAAGAAATTAAATGGAAAAAACAACATTTGCTTCAAGTAAAAAAATGAAATTGACACTAGAGCTGGGCATTGACACAAATTTCACAATTGGATTCGATTTAGATTCAGAAGCGTGCAATTTGATTTCGATTTGATTACTTTCAGTTCAATAATAATTAATTTGGGGCCTATCAGGTACACATGGCAAATTTCCTCAAAGAAAAAATATCAACTAATGCTGTAAACTATACAGGGAACCAAAGTTGGTACATCATTATAATATTAAAGGTTAAAATTAATTGATTTGTAAGCTACTTAAATGTAAATTACACATAAAGAAATTTTTATTATAATGTTATAAGAAATTTCTAATGACAATTATGTTTCTACTCGTTTTTAATATCAGCCAGGTTTTATACATTCAGTATTGAAGCACATGTTAAGTACATGAATATGCAGTGGCCTATAGTCACAGTCGATATATATCAAAATGCTCCTCTCTAAACTCAACGAGTTTTTTGACATTGAACGGCTTTTCTGAGGTAAATGTGATGGTAAATGTGACATTTTTACAAGCTATTTTATTGCCGCTTTTATTGCTGCTGATTTTAACACTATTAAAATAAATACTTTTTGAACAGAAACATAAAGGCATCAAACACAAAACTCATCCAGCAGATCTGGTCACTGTAAGGTATTGATGTTACATATGACACTGAAGCTTCAAAGCATGTATTGAGTATGCAGCGAAATTTCTCTTGAGCGTTATTGTTTTCAGATAAACACGTGATCAATGAAAAACAAAGCCTCACTTTCTTTCCAGTCACGTGGATGCTTCACTTTTGTGTGTCGGGATGTTTGAAACCAGACCAGTTCTCTATGGGTTTATGGAAGTTAAAGATTTTTTATACATAAGCCTATAGCATATATCACATGATCATATATTCTGCCATATAATTAGAACACCATTTACTTGCATCAAACAACTCTGTTGGTAGGCTATTATTATAATCAATATTATTATAATTGTTACATCTAATTTACTGCCAGACTTTAATATGTGAATTATATAATCAGAAAACTAAACATTTAGGTTTTTATTTATGCTTAATGGAAGAAACAACGGATCTGGCTCTCGGGTTTATGGCTGCTGTACATTTTACCTGCCACAAGATGGCACTGTTTTCGACACTCCTGAAGCTTCGAATCTTTTCCCAAAACAGAGAAAAGCATCAAAAGCGTTCTCCATCCCTACTGTAAGGAATGATAACAGAAGAACTACAGCAGCGGGGCAGGGATTATGTCACTGCTGGGTGTGGCCTAATGAAGGGGCGGGGTCTGATAACTCAGTATCTGACAATGGCAGTGTCACCTTTCCACTTCCTCTCAGCTCTGTAGAGAGAGACAGACAGACAGATAAATATATTAGTTTTAGAGTCCAGTAATAATTTCATAAATCAAAGGCGTGTCATGTCTGCTGACCTCGGGTGAAGTACAGATAGAAAAAGAAGCAGCAGTAGATGATGGTCTGGACGACGCCGGACACCACAGCGATCAGGTCGTAGAACCCCTCAAAGTAATAGCGCCACACCCAGTTACCGAGGTACAGAGCGCGGTACAGACCCAGGAAGAACATGTAGTGTGTGATGAAGGACTCTGCTTCGCCCGTCTTCCTGATCATGAACATCTGTGGCAGGATGGCCACCGCCTCCAGATAGATGGAGAACGTCCACATGATCTACACAAACACATCCATGATGACACAGCGATCAATCAGTGACAGAGCGACTATTATGCCCTCTTTTGTTTTCTCTATGTGTGTTTTCTGTCCTATTGGTTCATCCATCTGCATTTGTTCCAGCCAATGGCTGCCTGCCTCGTGTGATTAGCCAATCACACACAGAGACTTGAGATCACTTAAGTCTATAAAAACCCAAGATGACCGATACATAAAGTCTGCTTCTGGTTTTTGTTGTAAAGCTTTTCAGTTTGTTTTATTTTCTTAGCTTTATTTTTTAATTGGGAACAGGTTAGGGGCCCTACAGGATTTTTCTCCATATAGTGGACTTCAGTGGGGACCAACAGGTTGAAGGTCCAAATGTCAGTTTTAGTGCAGCTTCAAAGAGCTCTGCATGATCCCAGATGAGGAATAAGGGTCTTATCTAGAGAAACCATTGGTCATTTTTTTAAAAAAATGAAAATGTATATACTTTTTAACCACAAATGCTCATCTTGCACTGCTCTGTGATGCGCCACGCATTACGTAACCATGTTGGAAAGGTCGCGCGTGAAGTAGGCGGAAGTATTTTGTATTTGTATTTGTAGTCTTTATTTCAAACTCGAATTATTAAAAGAAAAAGACTAAAATAACACAAAAATAAATAAATAAATAACAGAATACTTAACCAGAATACTCAAAAACCTAATACTCAACCTGTTCGAAAAGGGATAGGTAGAAGTCCTAGGCTTATTAAATCCTACCCCCAGTACTTAACAAATCGAAATCACAATTGAAACCAGATAAATCAGACATACCATTTTGAACCTTACAAAAATGCTTCTCCAATTTCCATCCTACCTTATCTAGCTATTAATATACACTCAAAAAAATGATACGTTGGATTTACTTAATTTTTTTATGTCAACAGGTTCCACAAAACTTGGTTATGTTGCATTTAATTAACATTATTTATTTCAGTTAACTTAAATTTATTACATAAGGTTAACTCAATGCCATTTAGTTGAATCAAGTTAACATTCTTAATTTTTGTCCAAAACCATAACATTTAGTTGTCCTAAAATTCCAGTTTAATTGATTAGTTTATATAGTGGATGCATTCAAGAACCATTTTCACAACTTTTACGAAGTCTTTACTCTGTAAAGACTCTAATTGTTAGATGTTAACCAGAAGATGGTTTCATTCCATCTATAGCATGCCCAAATTAGTTGTTTTTAATATTAAAACAACTTTAATTGTTGTTAGCAGGTCCTCAACCCAAGCACATGTTCTACACTTCTCCACAATGGTAACCCCAAAACCATTAACATAACAGAAACTTTTAAATACCAACATAATAGAACGGTCTCCCCATTTTTCTCATGTTGCTAAAAACTGCTTAAAATAACACTTTATTTCAACATTTACTCTCCCAGATCAGCCCCTTTGCAAAGCATGATGGGTAGTGAAAGTCCTGTTTGATTGAGTCCTGGTTGAGTTTACTTGATAGAAACATGTTATTTTAATATGAAAACATCAAGTTAAGTCAAAAAGTAATTGTTTCAAGTCAATTTAACATGAAGAAATTAAATTTGAACCAGAAACCTAATACAATGGTGTTGAATCAAAATAAGTTGTTTAAATAAAGTGAACAGCATCAAAAAAATCATTTTTTTTGAGTGTAAGGAAGAACAAACCGAAACAAAATTCAAGCAGCATTAACAACAGATAAATTATCTCTCTCCCTCCCCACTTCTGTACTTATCAAAAATAAATCTCTTATACCTTTTTTAAATTGCAAGATATTTACACTTTGTTTGATCGAATTGTTCAGATTATTTCCCACAAATCAAAATACACAAACTTTTGAGCTTTGTCCGAGCATTCCGCTGTCTCAAGTTATAACGCCCCTCTCTATCTGTGAACAGTTGTTGTATGTTTCCAGGCAGCGGGTTTATTTTTTGCTTTATAAATTATTTATACTTTAAAGTATGTAATTTAAAATACAGTAAATTGGTATGCTTATAATATCCTACTTCATTTACAATCCTAATTGCTCTTTTCTGTATTGTGCTTAATGTTTGTAAGGTGGTCAACACAGTAATTCAAGTACGGCAACACAAGTACAAAATATAAAGTGCTTTCTCATTCAACACATGCCTTGCTTTCCCCATAACTCCAATACTCTGTGCTACTTTTGCTCTGACATGTTTAATATGGGGTTTCCAGCAGATTTTGTAATCAAGAATCACACCCAGAAATTTATTTTCATACACTCTTTCTATTTCAACATTATTAATAATTACTTTTACTTGTGTATCAATTTTACGATTTCCAAATGGCATAAGTTTGGTTTTATCTAAATTTGTCCATAATTTAACATTTTTTACTTCTTCATTTCTGCCGTGACCACCTCCAACAGCTGCTGCAAATTTTCCCCAGTACAAAAAAATATTGGTGCCATCAGCAAAAATCACAAATTTTAAAAAGTTTGTCACTCTACATATATCATCTGTATACAAAATAAATAATTTGGGACCCAAAATCGACCCCTATTTGCACAAATTAAGTCTATTACTTATGTAACTTTTCATCCAGTCAAGTACAACCCCTCTGATACCATACTTCATCAATTTAGTGATTAAAAAGTCATGATCAATTGTATCAAAAGCTTTTTTCAAATCTATATACTCCCACTGCATATTTCTTGTTATCTATAGAACTGGTAATGTCTTCAATTAATTTCATTAATGCCATGGATGTAGATCTATCCGACCTAAATCCATACTATCAACTAACAATTCATGCTTCTCAATAACATTATCCAATCTATTAAAAAAAGTGTTTCTAATATTTTAGAGAACTGAGAGAGTGAAGACAATGGACTGTAATTAGTAAAACTGTTTTCTCTCACCAGCTTTATATAATGAAATGACTTTAGAAATTTTCATTTTACTTGGAAATACACCTGTTTTAAAAGACAAATTACAAATATAAGTTAACAGTTTAACAACTGCACCAATAACTTCCTTAATTAAAGCCATATCAATGTCATTCCAGTCTGTAGACCTTTTATTCTTCCATTTACTAATAATTTTCAATCGCTGGTTTCAAAAACATTGTATTTGGGTTGCTATCTAAATAATCCACAACGTTCACCTCTCCTATTTCTATCTCAGGACATTTGATTTCCTCTGCCAATTTTGGTCCTCTACTTACAAAAAAAAAAATGATTAAACCCATTGGCCACATCATTCCTGTTACTTACAGTCCTCTTATTATCTATAAAGCACTGAGGGTATTCTATATTCATTGATCCATTCCTGACAATATTATTTAACACATTCCATATGCCCTCCATATCATTTTTTTGTCATTTAATATTACAGTAATCTTTCTTACTTATCCTCATAATACTAGTCAACTTATTTTTATATCTTTTATACTTGTTCTCAGCTTCTATAGTTCTATGTTTTATAAATTGTTTATTCTAAAGTACCGTGGTAGGGCGAAAAACTCCATCTCATTTTCTCCTCCAACTTCAAAATTGTCCGATATCATTGTTTTACCTTTTTTTAAAGGCTGTTTGGCTTATTCTTTGCATGTTCGATTTGTCAACACTGGATCTGTACATCCGCCGACGTCTCGGGTGACCTTTTCAACGTGATTACGTAATGTGTGGCACATTGCAGAGCTAGTGCAAGGCGAGCATTTGTGGGTTTTTTTAGAAAAATAACCGATGGTTTCTCTAGATTAGACTCTTATTCCTCGTCTGGGATCATGTAGAGCTCTTTGAAGCTGCATTGAAACTGACATTTGGACCTTCAACCTGTTGAACCCCAGTGAAGTCCACTATGGAGAAAAATCCTCAAAAATTTATTTTCGACTGAAGAAAGAAAGACATGAACATCTCGGATGACATGGGGGTGAGTAAATTATCAGGAAATTTTCATTCAGAAGTGAACTAATCTTTTAAGTCTTCTTAAGAGATAATAGACAGAACGATGGAACAATACACAGAAAAAAAGACAGTAGTAGTCTGTAGTCAGTGTTTCGTCTTATTATCTAAAGCATGTATCGCTGGACTCTGACCTCCATCAGTGTGAAGTCGTGGTTCACCAGGAACGACAGGCCGGCCAACAGCACCAGCAGGAACTCCACACGGAACGAATCGTTCTCAGAGTCGTACGAGTTCCTGAAGCGTAAGTAGATGAGGCTAACAGTGCCGTACGCCAAGACCAGATACACCACCTGAGAGACAGACAGACGTCTAGATGTGATTTACACTTGCTAATTTCCATCCAAAGTTGCAAATTTAACTTGTGCATAAAATTAGAATATCACATAAAACATTAGTGAATAAATCAGCGTTTCCATCCCATGTGTTCAAAAGTACAAAATCGCCACCTCCTGGGAAATTGGCGAAATTATCAGTAATGAAAATGGAAGTTGCTTCAATCCAGCTCTTTTTTCCTCCATTATGAATAAGTTGCATCTCAGATTGGCAGACAAAAGTCATTAAATGCTGTCATGTTCTCTTGCATTCAGATGCTGGTGTTCGGTCGCAGCTTTTTTCAAAAATTTGAACTTCTCGTTCTGATCACATCCTCTGATGAGGCAAAGTCACATGACTTTTTTATTCGGTAAATGTGTTTCCATCGTATTTAATGTGCATGTCTTTATCAGATAAAAAAAAAATCATATGCATATGAATGCATTTTTAGACAGATGCACATCTAGGCATTTCCATTCAACATTTTTTATGTGATAGCTCTAAAATTTGCATAAAAATAGGTCGATGGAAACATAGCTAATGACATCACAATTTGATCCAGAGTGACTTTCTCTGGGATTCAAACCAAACGCTGCAGGAACAGTTTGAGTGTTTGTGATTTGAAGGCTTCAGGGAACTAGTTGTGGGTGTGTCATGAACATAATGCTTGACCATGAGTTTTGCATTAGTTTAAATGAACAATAATAGATGAATTAACTATAATAACAATTCATTCAAAGACCTGTTACACATGCAGGTGTGTCCATCGTTTCAGAAGTGAGGGGGACAGAAATGTCAGTTTTATCTGACCTTTATTTTATTACTTTTAATTCAAAATCAATTTGCTTTTAATAAGAAATCAAATACACTACTGAACAATAACCAATATCTATAATATTTTTACCTATATTTTATGACAATTTTATGATTGGTTTATGTACTACAAACACTTGTGCATTAAGTCCTCATAGATTTTATACAATGTAAAAAAAAAAATATCACAGAATAAGGCAGAGAATATACAGTACCTATCAAAAGTTTGGAAACATTAAAATTATTTAATGTTTTTGAAAGAAGTCTCTTCTGCTAATAAAAACGATAATATTGTGAAATAGTATTACAATTTAAAATAGCTGTTTTCTATGTGAATATATTGTAAAATAAATATATATGTGGTCAAAGCTGAATTTTCAGCATCATTACTCCAGTCTTCAGTGTCACATGATCCTTCAGAAATCATTCTAATATGATGATCTGCTGCTCAAGAAACATTTATGATTAATATCAATGTTGAAAACAGTTGTGATGCTTCATATATTTGTGGAAACCATGATACCATTCATTGTTGTAAGATTAAAAAAAAGAGAGAAATTAATACTTTTATTCATCAAGGATGCATTAAATTGATCAAAAGAGACAGAAGACATTTATAATGTTACAACATATTTCTATTTAATAAATGTTAATGAATTAATGTAATAAATTCAAATAAATGCTGTTTCTATTCATAAAAGAATCCAGAAAAATTAAATGTATTGTGGTTTTCACAACAATTTTAAGCAACTGTTTTCAACATTGATAATAATCAGAAATGTTTCTTGAGCAGCAAATCATCATATTAGAATGATTTCTGAAGGATCATGTGACACTGAAGACTTGAGTAATGATGCTGAAAATTCAGCTTTGATCACAGGAATATATTACATTTTACTATATATTCACATAGTAAACAGCTATTTTAATTTGTAATAATATTTCACAAAATTACTGTTTTTACTGTATTATGCAGCCTTGGCGAAGAGACTTCTTTCAAAAACATTAAAAAGTCTTGTCAATTGGCACTGCATTATACTTTTTTTGTCAATAAATACCTTGAGATGGCTTGAAAAGCATACATAATCCATATCTTGCCGCAATCGTGTATTTATTGTCTTCACGTTTCATTAGTCAAGACCTTTCTGCTTATTTCTACAAATCAGTTTTGGACTTTCTGCGCAGAGAGCGCCCTCCAGCTTCCAGTATAATGTTTAGATCGCCTCACTTTGGTTAAGAATAAAACAACAGGTCATGCATAGACCATCTTGTCTCTTTGAATTTAAATCGCGATTTATTCACATTGGCCTCTATTTGAACACACTTTCCCGAAAAAAAGTGCAAGGGACAAATGTATGTTTTATTAAAAGTGCAGGGGACTTTTAATAAAGTCCCTCCTACCCGTCCCAAACATGGCATGTGGTATTGTTGCCAAAAGTTTGATTTTCGTCTCATCTGACGACACTAAATTCTCCCAGTAGTTCAGACCTTTCCAAATGTTGTGTAGAAAACTTCAAAAAGTTCAAAAACGTCTTGCCTTTTCTTCAATAATGGAGCTTTCTGTGGTGAGTGTGCATGGAGGCTGTGGCGGTGGAGTGCATTTCCTATTGTTTTCTCTGCTGCCTCCAAGTCTTTCTGGACCTCTTTCCGAGTGGTCCTTGGTTCTTGGGCTACTCTTCTGACTCCCTGATCAGAAATCTTGCGAGGAGCTCCTTTGCATGGCCAGTTGATGGTGGAATGGTGTTCCTTTCAGTTGTGGAAAATGGCCCCAGTGGTCCTTTTTAGGAACAATTAGGAGTTGGAAAATCCTAACCAGTACCGTTGTTATGTACGACAACAATCTTGTTGTGAAAGTCTTGGGAGAGCTCTTTGCCTCTACCCATCATGAGAAGTCCAGTACTTGCATTCAGAGGTGGGTAAGCCTTTTAAGCCTTTTTATGTGACAGTTTACCGTCAAGAAGGTGTTGTAGATGGAGACGAAGGAGGTGAACAGGTCCAGATATCTGGTGGTGAAGACCAGCGCAAACAGTACCTGAGACTTCCCAGAAATACCTGAAATACACAACAACAAACTTCAGAACTGAACGGAAAGACTTGCCTCAAACAACTCTGTTGGTCTTATTTACTAACAGTCGCGCTTTTACGTAATTTGAGTGTTTACATTTTTTTCACGCGTCAATACACTGTAAAGAAGATTCCTTCCGGTTCTTTTACACATTCACTTTCTAATCACTTCTGTTCACAAAGCACAGAGACAGAGCACATTACCTGCGCATGATTTGGATCTCCAGATCTTCAGAAACAGACTAATAATGGCCACCACATGACAAACATCTCCAGACAGTCTTAATATATTCATCTTATCGATTAGTAATCAGGGTCTTAAAGGGTTTCGCAGCTGTACTCAGATCATATATTCGTCCAGCAGAAATAATACAAATCTTTCTTGCTCCTCAGCGCGCGCGTCGGTACGATATAAAGTTGTTTTTATACTACACATTTACTTGAAATTCGAGCTTCTCTTCTATCTTAATCGGAAAGCAGGTGCAATATCAAGTTGGTTAAAACTTTATGTTTGTCGGTGTTCAGATAAAAGACGAAACCATAGTAAATTATATATTATGTTAATCAATACGTGACGTTTTAAAAGCATAAAATTTGTGAAAACGTATAAAAAAAACCCGGTGTTGTTAGATTTTCTGTTTCTGGTATTTTCGGTTTCAGTGGGCGGAGCTATATTAATATTCATGAGATTCTTGGACATGCGTAGATTTCAGCTGTGGCGGGTAAGACAGCCGCTCCCACTAGCCACTTTGGCGAGTTGAATATAATTTCAGCCTACAGCCTAATCAAAGGTAGCCAAGGCATATATATATATATACACGCAGATGAAAAGTAGTTATTTTTACTAATTCTGGCATATTAACATGGTGTATTTTATACAACAATGTTCATGAATATGCATGGTCCCTATCGAATAAACCAATAAAATAAAAAATAAATAAATAAATACATATATATATCATTACATTCATAATAAATATGAATAACGTGTTAATATTAATAATATGTGAGATATAAAGTTTATTTCAACAGCAAAAGTAAAGCATAGATTTAAATTATTGTGACAGATGTGAAAGGGGAGGAGAATTATATGTCCGTCAGGTTTTTCGATGAGAAAGGCCCTGTCCCATATGGCACACTTCATAGCACTCTTCGTCTTTTGGACTTAAAATGGTTGCCACGTGCACATGTCCGTTAAACAAGACATAGTGTCCAATTTGTCAAATTTAGGTCTCAGAAGGGTGCTCACGAATGCCCCCTTTGCGGTCGATATATGCCCTTGACGACTTTTGCTGAGCCCGCACTGGTTGGAGCATTTCCCGACAGTCAAAGCGGCATTACGTCATGAAAGTGTGGACTCGTAAGAAGACCGTGTTTAGGGTGCCATTTGAGACAGGGCTTCTGCATAGGATCCACCTGTGTATCCTCACTCATAGCTCCTCGAGAAGCTTCCTCACTTCTCTTTCTTCACCTCCTCGCGGTGCAATGTGAGAACTGAGATGTCCTTCAAGATGGCTGAGCTTTATCGGTTTCTGGGTCACAGGAAGATGGAGGAGCGAGGAAACATCAATTTGAACACTCATTCAACAAGACATTCAGAATCATCAGCAGATCATCTCACTTTATTCTGAGTGTTTGCTGTTAGAAATAGATTATTTGAGTCAGTGCATTTGATAAAAGCCTATAAAACTGCTCTATTGAAAGACAATTCTGTTATTTCTCTCAATATGACATGGACAAAACATCACTAGTGATGACATCATCAGCAATAAACGGTAGATTATCAAAACACGGCAAATTGACAAAACATCTATAAAAATACAAGGATTACACGCCTCTTTATTCCAGCTGCTCTCTTTCTGCTGCTTGTGTAACGCTGTGGTTGTTTTTCCAACAATCAGTTTTTCCATTCTCAACCTGAAACAAAGTAAATATAGTGAGCATCAGCATGTTCTTCAGTATCATGATGTTTCATTCTGCAGGTTCTCTGTCCTCTCCTTCCAGATGCTTTCTAGTAGTTCTGCATAAAAACGAAGAAAGTTTTATTTTCAACAGACATGATGCGAGATGAATAATAAATATTTCAGACTGTTTTATGGAAACAGAAACTGCAACTAATGTGTCATGTTTTTTAAACAGAGAGGTGTTCTAATAATAATCAACTTAATCCCAATAAAGACAACTTTTCATAAATGAACTAAAACATCCATGAACGAGTGCATGTTGGAAATAAATGCGCTGAATTTAATTCTCTCTCTGTTGTCTATGGTCATTAATAGCCTCGCATTCATATTGCCGTTCATTTACCAACAAGATCCACTCATTTAACACTTCCTAAATTATATTAGCATTTACTATATAACCTTTATTTCGCTATATATATATATATATAAATAATTACAGCTATTAAATTATTATCTCTGTGAGAGAAGTTCTGTGTAAATGCATACAGTGAATAAAACAGCGCTCAGGTATTTCATAATGTAGACAGACAAAAACATTACTGATAATGCCTGATGAGATGGATTTATTCCAGCAAATGTATGCGTATTCCAGTGAAAATTAAGGTATTTATAAAATAAGCGATTTCTACCGAGGCAGAACAATACCATGAACTACTGTAAAGCATTTAACTCAATTAATTATAACTAAAGGGATACTTAAATTACAGTGAATAAGAACCGAATCAACTGTAAGTGATTCAGAATTAATATTGAACACTTCATTAATTATTCGTCCAGCGAATAATTGAGGTTAAAGTATTTTACCAATTCTGAATAAAATATTATCCCGTGGCCAACAGTAATAATATTTTATTATGATTACTATAAGCAAAAGTAGCCGGAATCTTTCAGTTTAAGGGCAACAATTTGAAACACAGCACAAGACAAGGACAAGACACTTGTATGCGTGAAAAATCAAACAAGACTTTATTGAACTACTTCTCTGATTACAAGAAACTAAGACTAAACACACCCACACATACACATTCGCGGAGTTGACAGAGTGAGTTATGAATAAAGTCCCAGTTTAAGTACTAATAATTAAAATCGCAACCTCAGAAAAATCACAAAAGCAGAGCTTTGGCTTGATTCTTTCTGTTTAAAGGATTTTTACCAGTTTCCAGCAAGAGAGAGAGAATTTTGCTTGTACCTGCGTTCGATTTGACAGCTGAGGTAATCGGGATGTCCCGTGGCTCGTATCAAGCTGGAAGGGGAATCCCGATTTGGATTGGCTGTCTTTGAGGTGACGTCTCTCGGGGAAGCCCTGCGTTGGGTTGCGCTGGAGCTCTGGAAGGAGGTCGCCGGCTGGTGACGCGCTGAAAGCTCTTCTGAGAGCTTTGGAGAATTTTGGTCACGAAGTTCAACGGAGTGTTTCAGAGTTCTGGATGTGACGGCTGTTGGAAAACCAGCGATGGCTGTGTGATGGAAAAACATGGCGGTTTGAGGAAAAAGGTCAGCTACGGCTGTTTGATGAAAAGGGTCAGCAGCGAGCTGTTTTGTCATCATGGTTAAAAGGAGAGACTTTGGTTACGTCCTCCGACGCGATTCTCCAATGACACGCTGCTACGGAGCTTAGACACGCCCCGTACTGTTTCTTCTCTGGCTGCGTTCCAGTTCGTTTTTTTAAATGCCCTTCCATCGCTAACTTCCCTCAGTCTCGTTGACTCGGATGTACGTCATTGCTTACGTTGCACGAGTGCCCACTACTGGCGGAACCTTTGCAATGGGCTGAACTGGAACGTACTAAGCCCTTGATCACTTGGAATCCGCAATGGAGCTGATTTATTATTTATTTTTTCCCCTTACAAAATTGTTTAATGCAGCATTCTATATATATATATATATGTGTGTGTGTTTTAAATGTTTAAAAAACTAATTTATATATCATAGAGTTGTTTGTGGTGGGGTAAATTAAACGCGATATGCGGTGACGTCATAATTGTATTGCATTGTGGGTTATGGAGCTGCCTGAAGTGTACATATGAAGTAGACTCGCTACCTCTGTCAAAATCGAGGGAGTGAGTGTCTGTCCATATAAACTTCCCTCATCCACTTCACAAAGTGGAACACACTTCAAAATGGTGGTAGGGATTCCCCCGAGGGGAAGTGCTTAGGGAAGTTCAGGAGGGCATGTCTAAAACTGGAGTGGAACGCAGCCCTTGTTCATTGATTGCATCATGTGACCTTCGTGGAACATTTTCCTGTTTTGATTAGTAACTTTATAAAGTTTCCTAATATCTCCCTGATACAGAATTTCAATGTTTCATGCACCCAGCATTACAGAGAATAATATGAGCTTTGATTCAAACTCGGACATGACACATCTCTTGCACACATATTACTAACCTGACCTAATAAAACAATAATCACAATAATGCATAGATTAAGATATCATAAGTTCCAATAAGCACATCAAGCACATATAAGGCATCATTATTCTGAATATAGTTAACCATTGTAAATGATCTCTCAATGATTGTCCTTTTGAGATTGGAGATTGAGTCTGTAAGAATAGAAGAGCTGAAAATCAGGTCAGATGCGATCACTCAGTACAAAGGAGGTATTTGTATTAGACCCGTTGTGCTTTAGGTCCGTTAATTAATGTTTCCTGTGGATTTGCGCTGTAAGGGGTTTCCCTCTTTCCATTTCGTTGATACAAAAGGTCTTGTGAGAGAATCGATGAAACCTAACATGATGAGGACCACAAGACTTCATGTGATAGGTTTTGATTAATTTATTTCTGATCGGCGGGAAAGGCTCAGAACAGATGTTCTTTGTTCTTGAGTCACGTTATCACTTCTCTTAACACTGATTGAGTTGGGAAACAAATGAACAAGTGTTGCATCGTTCGTTGTGTGTTTGTTGCCTGAGGGTTTAAGAATTAAGTCAGGGAGGACAATTCCTTGTTCATTGTTCACAATTAGTATTCGGTTAAAGTTGTTTGGTAATCCCTGTTCAACAAGGTCCTACACTACTTACTGTGATCTCAGACTGTGGTGTTTTGGTTTCTCCACTGCATGGATCTTCATGTGAAGCTTCAGGTGACTTTTAATAGTGAAACTCTTTCCACACTGATCACACGTGTGCGGCTTCTCTCTGCTGTGGATCCTCTCATGTTTTTTCAGATCTGATGACTGACTGAATCTCTTATCACAGTATGAACACTTGTAAGGTTTTTCTCCAGTGTGAATTCTCTGGTGCACTTTTAAACAATTTGCTGTAATAAAAGTCTTCTCACACTCAAAGCACATGTACTCTCTCACACCAGTGTGTATTTTCTCATGTCTATGTAAACTACACAGCAGTGAAAAACTCTTTCCACACACAGAACATGAATGTGGCTTCTCCTTCGTATGAACTGTCAGATGTTTCTTCAGGTGTGATGACTCAATAAATGTTTTCCCACACTGATCACATGTGAACGACTTCTCTCCAGTGTGGATCCTCATGTGAACATTAAGGTTTGCTAATTGTGTGAAACTCTTTCCACATTGAACACAAGTGAACGGCTTCTCTCCAGTGTGGATTTTCATGTGTTCTTTAAGGTGTGATGATCGGGTGAATCTCTTCCCACATTGACGGCATACATGCAGCCTCTCTCCGGTGTGGATCCTCATGTGAACATTAAGATGATGTTTGTATCTGAATCTCTTTTCACACTGATCACACATGAACGGCTTCTCTCCTGTGTGAACTCTCATGTGAACAACAAGACTTTGTTTGTATGGGAAACTTTTCCCACATTGATCACATGCATACAGCTTCTCTCCAGTGTGGATCCTCATGTGAACCTCAAGACTATGTTTGGTTGAGAAACTCTTTCCACACTGAGTGCAGGTTGCAGATTTATTGGCTCTTCTTTTCTTTAAAAATGTCTTTTTAGTCTTGGAGTGACTCAAAGGTTTTTCTCCAGGTTTGTCATGATGTTTCTCCTCCACTTCACTCAGTTCTTCACTCTCCTCGCTCTCTTCCATCAGGTCTGAAATGAAAGGACAAAGTGAGCCCTGATGTAGTAGCAGAAAGTAGACAAGATTTCTTAAAATTGTGGCGCTCAGGAAGTGACATCATCTGGACTCTTTCTACAGCATGATGGGAGGAGGAGAAAATAATCTCAATCCATTGTCTCAGTTTTACACAAACTGTACAGTGTTGATCATATTCATCAACCCTCTTACCGAAGTTACTGTAAGAATAATAATCTATATAACTATGAAAAACTTTCCAAAGTTTATCTAAATCTGATGGTGTTTTTGAATCTTTCTAACATGAATGTTGTTCAGCATCATGAATGAATGAAGAATAAACACCAACCTCTTTGTTCTTCAGTATCTTCAGTGTGTTTCATTCTGCAGGGTTCTGGATCACTCATGTTCTCACTGTCCTCTTTAATAAACTCAGTCTTTGCAGATTTCAGCTCCTCCTGATGCTCTGATGCTCGTCTCATAGGAATATTCCAGCATTTATTGGAGAACTGATGTGGGAGGAGCTTCACTGATGATGTGATTGCTGTGGGAGGAGCTTCACTGATTATGTGATTGCAGTGGGAGGACATTCATTGATAATGATTTCCAGTGTGGGAGGAGCTAATCTGCCAAAATTAAAAATATATCAGTTACTGAGTTTGTTTTTATAATAATTGACACTTCTAAGCATTTCTAAGTCTCTTCATTCATCGTAAACTAACTGATGCTAATAAATAAATACAATTATTGCTAATCCTAACATTATTCTGCTTCTTCATTAAAATACAGGTAGATATCAAGAAATACAGAAAAGAATATAATGTAAATTCTTCCAAATATAAATAATGATAAGAAAAAAAAAATAGTTGAAATCATAAACACAGAAATAAATGCCTATATTTTAGTCAATAAATCCCCTCAGTCTGTTGACACCAATGAAATGAGTTTAAGTGTCAATTTACAGCAGATCTGAAGACATCAGCATAATAAATGAGGTGAAAACAGGAACTATTGACATGAAATAAAGAGTGTTTTCAGCAGCTCTGTTAATATTGATGATCCTCAGACTATTAGCACTCATTCAACAAGACATTCAGATCATCAGCAGATCATCTCACTTTATTCTGAGTGTTTGCTGTTAGAAACACATTATTTTAATCAGGATATTTGCTAAAAGCCTAAAATGCTCTATTGAAAGACAATACTGTCATTTCTCACAATATGGCATGGATAAAACATTGATAACACCAAAACTAGGGCTGCATGACTTTGGGAAAAAAGTAACATTGCGATATTTTGTTTTTTTCTGCGATATAGCGGGACAAGTTATCCCTTATTTCTCAGTGTGAGAAATACAAGGTGTGGCATGTGAACTGATTGAAATGCATGTCTCATATATATAGATAGATAGATATTCTACTATACAATCGGTAGAATCAGTATGTTTTATTCATACAGTGAATAATATGCAGTTTTATTTTTTCATTTGATTATTCAGTTTCTTACTTGAATGCTACTTTTAGGTATACTTTACCTGAAAATTTAAAGCAGTTCATTTTTTATTTCCATCTTTCTTTTATTGTATGTATCTATTTTTTTCTATACTGATGTAATCATTGCCTTCTGCAATAAAAAAAAAAAAAAAAAAAACATGATTCAAGGAAAACAATTCAAAATAAATGTTATTAAGAAAGATGGATGTGTGATATAGTGTAAGAATACGGATGTAATATTGCAACAAAATTTATATTGTTGTGCAAAAGATAAAAAACTTAATGGGTTAGTTCACCCAAAAATGAAAATTCTGTCATTTATTACTCACCCTCATGTAATTCCAAACCTATAAGACATACAATCATCTTCAAAACACAAATTAAGATATTTTTAATGAAATCCGAGTTTTTTATTGAAAAATTCACAAAAGTGTGAACACTTGTGAGGTTTTTCTCCAGTGCGAATTACCTCATGTGTTTTCAGATTTATGGAAAGCAATGAAATTAGCACTTTCAATGTAAAGAAAAGTAGTAAAAACATTGTTAAATAGTCAACGTGACTACAGTGGTTCAACCTTAATATTATGAAGCAAAGAGAATACTTTTTGTGCTCAAAAACAAAACAAAAATAACGACTTAATTCAACAAATTCATCTCTCCCATCATTCTGCTATGCTATTTATGTTGCAGCGCTTCCAGGTTCTACTTCAGAACACCAACTCAGTATATTAAAAAAATTGTATTTCATCAAAAATATCTTAATTTGTGTTTTGAAGATGAACGAAGGTCTTACAGGTGTGGAACGACATGAGGGTGAGAAATAAAGGACAGAAATTTAATTTTGGGGTGAACTAACCCTTTAAACTCATTCAAGAGCATTTGTGACAATGTTGTTTTACAAAATAATAATAATAATCTTTACATACAAATTTCTTGTTTATTAAGGCACATACAAAGTAAGTGAATGGGATCATATTTTGAAAGCCAAAGCGTCAAGCCATCAAACACTGAACTGGACTAGATCGGAAAAGCAACAGTATGAACACAAAGAGGTCTGAAACGACTTTGCTACTCCAGTGGACCAAAAATGGATCTGAGTCCTCTTTCAGGGACAGTGTGAACGTAAAGAGAACTGGGTCCTTTTTACTTGGTTCACCTCTTGGTCCACTTAAAGGGGTCTGAGTTTGGGTATTTAAAGCGGACTCAAGTGTGAAAACACCCTAGACTGCGGATATGTTGTTTCTCCACTGCATGGATCTTCATGTGTCGCTTCAGGTGACTTTTAAAATAGAAACTCTTCCCACACTGATCACGTGTGTGGCTTCTCTCTGCTGTGGATCCTCTTATGTGTTTTCAGATTTGTTGAATCTCTTGTCACAGTATGAACACTTATAAGGTTTTTTTCTTTAGTGTGAATCTTCTCATGTGTTTTCAGATTTGATGACTGGTTGAATCTCGTCACAGTGTGAACACTTGTAAGGTTTTTCTCCAGTGTGAATTCTCTGGTGCAGTTTTAAACAGTTTGCTGTAGTAAAAGTCTTCCCACACTCAAAGCACATGAACTCTCTCACACCAGTGTGTATTTTCTCATGTTTATGTAAAGTTTGCAGCCGTGGAAAACTCTTTCCACACACAGAACATGAATGTGGCTTCTCCTTCGTATGAACTGTCAGGTGTTTCTTCAGCTCTGATGAACTAATAAATGTTTTGCAGCATTGATCACATGCAAATGACTTATCTCCGATGTGAATCCTTATGTGAACATTAAGGTGTGATGATTGTGAGAAACTCTTCCCACACTGATCACATGTGAATAGCTTCTCTCCAGTGTGGATATTCATGTGAACATCAAGACTATGTTTGTACGTGAATCTCATTCCACACTGATCACATGTAAACGGCTTCTCTCCAGTGTGGATCCTCATGTGAACAACAAGATTTTGTTTGTATGATAAACTCTTTCCACACTGAGTGCAGGTTGTAGATTTCTCGGCTCTTCTTTTCTTTAAAAATATCTTTTTAGTCTTTGAGTGACTCAAAGGTTTTTCTCCAGGTTTGTCATGATGTTCCTCCTCCACTTCACTCAGTTCTTCACTCTCCTCGCTCTCTTCCATCAGGTCTGAAATGAAAGGACAAAGTGAGCCCTGATGTAGTAGCAGAAAGTAGACAAGATTTCTTAAAATTGTGAGACTCAGGAAGTGACATCATCTGGGCTCTTTCTACAGCATGATGGGAGGAGAAGAAAATAATCTCAATCCATTGTCTCAGTTTTTACACAAACTGTACAATGTTGATCACATTCTAAACCCTCTTACCAAAGTTACTGTAAGAAGAAAATCTATATAACTATTAACTTCTATGATTTATGATAACTACAACTTTATCAGTAACTATAAATTATAAATCAGCTTTTGCTAAAGTTATGATTACAACCCTGTCAGCCATTTTGGAAAGTTCATTTACTTCATACATTTTGGTGTTTACTGATTACTCCTAAAAACAACAATGTTGTAATCTATATTGATAATGTCTAAAATTCTGGTAATGTTGCAAATTGTGAACCAGATATAAAATAAATGTAAAATAAAACAATATTTAGATTAATCTGATGTTGACAATCAATATGAAAGTTTCTTGAACCTCCCATTACTGACCATATGTTAAATTTTGTTTTATCTAAATCTGCTAAAGTGTTCTTGAATCTTTCTAACATGAATGTTGTTCAGCATCATGAATGAATGAAGAATAAACACCAACCTCTTTGTTCTTCAGTATCTTCAGTGTGTTTCATTCTGCAGGGTTCTGGATCACTCATGTTCTCACTGTCCTCTTTAATAAACTCAATCTTTGCAGATTTCAGCTCTTCCTGATGCTCTGATGCTCGTCTGATGGGAATATTCCAGCATTTATTGGAGAACTGCTGTATTTTAGTCAATAAATCCCCTCAGTCTGTTGACAGCAATGAAATGAGCTTTAAGTGTCAATTTACAGCAGATCTGAAGACATCAGCATAATAAATGAGGTGAAAACAGGAACTATTGACATGAAATAAAGAGTGTTTTCAGCAGCTCTGTTAATATTGATGATCCTCAGACTATCAACACTCATTCAACAAGACATTCAGATCATCAGCAGATCATCTCACTTTATTCTGAGTGTTTGCTGTTAGAAACACATTATTTTAATCAGGATATTTGTTAAAAGCCTAAACTGCTCTATTGAAAGACAATACTGTCATTTCTCACAATATAGCATGGATAAAACATTGATAACACCAAAACTAGGGCTGCATGACTTTGGGAAAAAACTAACATTGTGATATTCTGTTTATCTGCGATATATATTGCAATGTGAAAATATGAATGGTTGGTCAATTTGACGATTTGAAATTGGGTGGTTAACAATTTCAAAACGATTTGAATAGCTCTATTTGGAAAGAATTATTCATTCTAGAATGATTGGGGTGATTTTGTAGGGTAGTGCATCTGTATAGATAATAATAAACAAATTACAAGCATATATAAATACAATAGAACAAAGATACAAATTAAATAAGCAGTGCTTTATGTTTTCAGGTAAATCGAACTGCCCTAGAGGAACATATTGCAGTTGTTTGGGCTATAAATTCATTAAAAATACATAAAACTTTGAACTGCAAAGGGTGTGATTTGTTACTGGCTCCGAGAACAACAATTTCAAGATAGTTTTACTGTCAAGAGTGATGCTGAAGAAATGCTATTGACATTCTAGAATCAAGAAAAACCACGAAGTTGATCCACACTCCTATCACTATCCTATCCTATCCTCAGAGATTGTCATAAAGTTGTTTTTGTTTGTTTGTTTGTTTTTTGCGCATATAAAGTATTCTTGTCACTTCATTACATTAAGGTTGAACCACTGTAGTCACATAAACTGTTTTAAATATGTCTTTAGTAGCTTTCTGAGCGTTTTTGAAAGTGTTAATTATCTTTCTGTCAATGGAGGCCTCACTGAGATGTCGGATTTCATCATAAATATCTTAATTTGTGTTCTGAAGATAAACGAAGGTCTTACGGGTGTGGAACGACATGAGGGAGAGTAATTAATGACAGAATTTTTATTTTTGGGTGAACCAACCCATTATATTGACAAGGTTTAAAAAAACCTTGAAAGTACAAAACATTATACATCTAAAGTAGCAATTAACATTACATATGTGAAAAATGATGACTAAAAATAAAGTTATAGCTCTTACCTTTTCCTCTGAGAACTCCCGGTGGACTGACGACCGTTACAGCTCAAAATGACGCGCATGCGCAGTACTCCAAAAGCCCGTGAGCGCTGCTAGTGGTTTCAAATTCAAATTGCGTCACATTAATTAACATTGTACATCTAGTGATTTTATTTCATTTATTTATTTATATTTGATGTGCATTTAAACGCTATATTGGACTGAAATTAAATTACAAATAAATAAAGTAGTTAATTAAATAACAGGCTAGATAAAATACACATTTGTGAGGGTGAGGTAAATTTGACTTTTTTCTGCCATGATCACTCTGCATTTTTTGGGAAGATCATATGTGAACAAAAGTGGTCAATGTGGAAAATATGGGGAAATTCATGTTTGTTTGTTTTTTCTGTTTAAAATTCTTCTAACATTTAATGGAATGTAGTTTTAATCGCAAGGCTTTTTTTCCACCCACATTTTCACTGTTGACTGTAAGATTGGAAATGTATTTTCTTGTGCCCTGTTAGAAACACATTGAATATATGATCAGGATATATGATAAAAAAAAACTGCTCTATTGAAAGACAACACTGTTATTTCTCACAATATGGACAAAACATCGCTAGTGATGACGTCATCGGCAGTAAACGGTAGATTATCAATTTGACAAAACATCTATAAAAATACAAGGATTACACGCCTCCTCTCTTTATTCCAGCTGCTCTTTCTGCTGGTTGTGTAAAGCTGTGGTGAGATGGAGACAGTAATCATTTGTTTATTTTGTAAAAACTGTGTTTAAAGTTCATAGTAATTGTTCTGACTTCATGAAGCCTCATGGTGTGAATGAACATCAAACTGACTAGAACAAACTCTGAAATGTATATATAATACTGGATATCAAGGGTGAAACTGTTAATAATGTAGACAGACAGAAATCTCATTCAATGACAGTCATGTGTGCAGTGAAATATAATTTATTAGGCATTTAAAAGCTCTACTGTGAAAATTAAAAACATGAGAAGCTCAAAAAGCAATTATAATAGGCTACTTCATGGCTTTCAAAATTAAAATTATTCAAGCAGAATCAGCAGAAAATACAAATGCATGATAACTACTAATTTCCTTCATAAAAGAGAACTGAGTGACACAAATTCATTCAGAAAATTAACACAAACTCCTGAAGATGAACTTTGGATGATTTTTATTTGTCAAATCTCTCATTGACACAACCTCTTTGTTCTTCAGTATTGTGATGTTTCATCTGCAGGTTCTGGATCACTGGATCTCTCTGTCCTCTCCTTCCAGATGCTTTCTGGTAGTTCTGACAAAAACAAACAAGTTTCATTTCCAACAGACATAATGTGAGATGAATAATAAATATTTCAGACCCTGGACGTCATACAGATGCATGTGTTGTTTACTCTGATGTGATATTCCCATTGTGAAACTTATATTTAATGGTTATATCCTTATCTGAAAATGTTAGAAAGTCATGTGAGTATTTTGGTCAAATGTTTGTCCTGAGAGCGAGTGAGTCTCTGTTCAACTTTACAGAACGAGCTCCAGCACCTCAAGCAGACGAAGAGTGATAACTCTGAATAAAACATAAATTTGTTGTTAGACATTAAATGCAGGTTTCAAATTCTACATGTAACACTTTGCACTAGGGAAAGACGCCCACCTAAAAGACTCGATTTATACATTTTCTTCTTGTTTTCTTTCTTCTTCTTCTTCTTCTTTAGTGCAACTACGAAATCTGACAGTTTAAGTTCTTTATTTCAATTTAGTTCAATAATTGACTGCAGATTTAAGGATGTTTTTGATATATTTAATGTTGATACATGTTCCTAAAAAAAGTGGACTTTCTGTTTTGGGGGAGGAGTGTTATGAATAAAATAATAATTGTAACTTTAATAAGTAAGTAATGGGTGGAGTCACGTAGCAATGATGAAGTGATTTGCTCTGAGTATACAAGTGCAATGTGAGCATTAAAGACGCTTTTGTTTCTGAATTGTTATTTTTGACTGTTTTTTAATGTCCTCTGTCATACGTAGAAAAGGAAAAGACATGACATGGCGAAGCGTAAGTTTATTTATTTACAAATAAATCGTAATGGATTGTGCATAGTAAGTAGATCACGGTTTCTGCTCTGATGAAGACTAATTTATTCACTTTATAACTGTAAAACATCCTCATTTGAACACCACTGCCTGAATATGTGTATGTGTTTATGCTTCATATGCAAAACTTAATTGTAAGAAATCAGATTATGATGATGTTTTAACTGATGTTATGATTACTGACTTTATATATTTGAATGTTTTAAACGGTTTTTCCTGGCCTGTGATAGACTTTGCGTGTGAATGGTGAACCGTTTTTTTAACCGGTTTATTGAAACAAACTGTCCAAAAGAACCAGTTTGCAGAAAAGAACCGAACTCCCCATCACTGATGCTGATTGGTTCGATGTTTGTTGTTGGTCTCGGCCCGACTAACTTGCAAACAGTGTATTTGAAATACTACTGAGTCCC
The DNA here is from genome assembly GCA_037950675.1 of Hypophthalmichthys molitrix. Lineage (NCBI taxonomy): Eukaryota > Metazoa > Chordata > Actinopteri > Cypriniformes > Xenocyprididae > Hypophthalmichthys > Hypophthalmichthys molitrix. The sequence goes on from CM075494.1 coordinate 6,092,201, forward strand.
CCTTTAAGATGCAGATAAAATTTACTTTTAACAACCTAATTTTTTATGGCTAATTTTAAATATTCGACTCATATTTAATGTACTAATGTTCTTCTATAGTTTCATACTGAACTGACCGACACCTTCAGTGATTATAACAGCACTCTTGCTTTCTGTGTAATTCTTTGCCATTTGAAGACATTTTTGTTTTTCGTGAGTCTTCATGAGTTTTCATACTTAAATTCATAAAGTGTCAAATGATGTGAGCCACCAGTGCCTTCACCACACACCAGCTATACGTGGAGAGGAGAGACAGAGAGCCAACTAACACAGAAGAGACTTTGTTTCTCAGCACATAAAGATGAACTACTTACTGTGATCTCAGACTGTGGTGTTTTGGTTTCTCCACTGCATGGATCTTCATGTGTCGCTTCAGGTGACTTTTAATAGTGAAACTCGTTCCGCACTGATCACATGTGTGTGGTTTCTCTCCAGTGTGGATCCTCTCATGTGTTTTCAGATTTGTTAAGCAACTAAATCTCTTGTCACAGTGTGAACACTTGTAAGGTTTTTCTCCAGTGTGAATTCTCTGGTGCCGTTTTAAACAGTTCACTGTAGTAAAAGTCTTCTCACACTCAAAGCACATGAACTCTCTCACACCAGTGTGAATTTTCTCGTGTCTCTGTAAATATTTCCGCTGTGAAAATCTCTTTCCACACACAGAACATGAATGTGGCTTCTCCTTTATATGAACTGTCAGGTGTATCTTCAGAGCTGATGAATCAAGAAATGTTTTCCCACACTGATCACATATGAACGACTTCTCTCCAGTGTGGATCCTCATGTGAACATTAAGGTTTGCTGATTTTGTGAAACTCTTCCCACACTGATCGCATGTGAACAGCTTCTCTCCAGTGTGGATTTTCATATGTTCTTTAAGGTGTTCTGATCGGTTAAAGCTCTTCCCACATTGACAGCATACATGCAGCCTCTCTCCGGTGTGGATCCTCATGTGAACATTAAGATGATGTTTGATTTTGAATCTCTTTTTACACTGATCACACATGAACGGCTTCTCTCCTGTATGAACTCTCGTGTGAACAACAAGACTTCGTTTATATGGGAAACTTTTCCAACACTGATCACATGTGAACGGCTTCTCTCCAGTATGAACTCTCATGTGAAGCTCAAGACTTTGTTTGGTTGACAAACTCTTTCCACACTGAGTGCAGGTTGCAGATTTATTGGCTCTTCTTTTCTTTAAAAATGTCTTTTTAGTCTTTGAGTGACTCAAAGGTTTTTCTCCAGGTTTGACATGATGTTTCTCCTCCACTTCACTCAGTTCTTCACTCTCCTCACTCTCCTCCATCAGGTCTGAAATGAAAGGACAAAGTGAGCCCTGATGTAGTAGCAGAAAGTAGACAAGATTTCTTAAAATTGTGACTCTTACCAAAGTTGAACTATAAATCAGCTTTTGCTAAAGTTATGATTATAACCCTGTCAACCACTGTGGAAAGTTCACTTACTTCATACATTTTGGTGTTTACTGATTACTCCTAAAAAATTAACAATGTTGTAATCTATATTGATAATGTCTAAAATTCTGGTAATGTTGCAAATTGTGAACCAGATATAAAATAAATGTAAAATAAAACAGTTAAAATAATATTTAAATTAATCTGATGTTGACAATCAATATGAAAGTTTCTTGAACCTCCCTTTACTGACCATATGTTAAATTTTGTTTTATCTAAATCTGCTAAAGTGTTCTTGAATCTTTCTAACATGAATGTTGTTCAGCATCATGAATGAATGAAGAATAAACACCAACCTCTTTGTTCTTCAGTATCTTCAGTGTGTTTCATTCTGCAGGGTTCTGGATCACTCATGTTCTCACTGTCCTCTTTAATAAACTCAGTCTTTGCAGATTTCAGCTCTTCCTGATGCTCTGATGCTCGTCTGATGGGAATATTCCAGCATTTATTGGAGAACTGCTGTGGGAGGAGCTTCACTGATGATGTGATTGCAGTGGGATGAGCTTCACTGAGTATGAATTCCAGTGTGGGAGGAGCTGATCTGCCAAAAATTAAAAATATATCAGTTTGAGTTTGTTTTTATAATAATTGACACTTCTAAGCATTTATGCCTGTCTCTCTATTCATCGTAAAGTAACTGATGCTAATAAATAAATAATTATTATTACTAATCCTAACATTCTTCTTCATTAAAATCCAGGTAGATATCTAGAAATACAGAAAAGAATACAAATAATGTAAATTCCAAATATAATGGTAAGAAAAAAAGTTGAAATCATAAACATAGAAATGCCTATATTGTAGTCATCAAATCCCCTCAGTCTACTGACAGCAATGAAATGAGTTTTAAGTGTCAATTTACAGCAGATCTGAAGACATCAGCATAATAAATGAGGTGAAAACAGGAACTATTGACATGAAATAAAGAGTGTTTTCAGCAGCTCTGTTAATATTGATGATCCTCAGACTATCAACACTCATTCAACAAGACATTCAGATCATCAGCAGATCATCTCACTTTATTCTGAGTGTTTGCTGTTAGAAACACATTATTTTAATCAGGATATTTGCTAAAAGCCTAAAATGCTCTATTGAAAGACAATACTGTCATTTCTCACAATATAGCATGGATAAAACATTGATAACACCAAAACTAGGGCTGCATGACTTTGGGAAAAAAACTGACATGGCAATATTTTGATTATCTGTGATATATATTGAAAACAGTTTGAATGGTTGTGGTCAATTTAAATGATTTGAAATTGGGTGGTCAACAATTTCAAAACAATTTGAATAGCTCTATTTGGAAAGAATGATTCATTCTTGGACAGTTAGGGTGATTTTGTAGTATCCTATCCTCCATCACTAGAGATTGTCATAAAGTCTTTTTTTTTTTTTTTTAATTGCCCACAGTAAGTATTCTAGTCACTTCATTACATTAAGGTTGAACCACTGTAGTCACATGAACTGTTTTAAATACGTCTTTAGTAGCTTTCTGGGCGTTTTTGAAAGTGTTAATTATCTTTCTGTCAATGGAGGCCTCACTGAGATGTCGGATTTCATCATAAATATCTTAATTTGTGTTCTGAAGATAAACGAAGGTCTTACTGGTGGAGGGTGAGTAATTAATGACAAAAGTTTCATTTTTGGGTGAACAAACCCATTACATTGACAAAGTTAAAAAAACAAAAAAAACCTTGACAGTACAAAACATTAACAATCTAAAGTATTAACAATTACCATTACATATGTGAAAAATGATGACTAAAAATAAATTTATAGCTCTTACCTTTTCCTCTGAGAACTCCCGGTGGACTGACGACCGTTACAGCTCAAAATGACGCGCATGCGCAGTACTCCAAAAGCCCGTGAGCGCTGCTAGTGGTTTCAAATTGCGTCACAGTAATTAACATCATACATCTAGCGATTTTTATTCATTTATTTTTTTTATATTTGATGTGCATTTAAACGCTATATTGCACTGAAATTAAATTACAAATAAATAAAGTAGTTAATTAAATAACAGGCTAGATAAAATACACATTTGTGAGAGTGAGGTAAATTCGACTTTTTTCAGCCATGATCACTCTGCATTTTTTTGGGAAGATCATATGTGAAGAAAAGTGGTCAATGTGGAAAAAATAGGAAAATTCATGTTTTTTTTCCCCCACCTCTTTCTTCCCGTACATACGATCTGTGTTACACCTATTTAAACATAAATATGAAACTATGTTTTCTTTAATGGCTACCAACACGTATAGTACAGTACAGAGAAATTTCATGCCGTGAGCAAGAGCGGATCATGAGTCACGAGTCAGATCAAGAATAATTTATGTTTAGGCTTATATTTAATATTAGGGGCATCCAAGTTATTTGACATATTTTTTTTAAGTAACGCAATAGTTACTTTCCCTGGTAATTAGTTACTTTTATAATGATTTAACTCAGTTACTAACTCCGTTACTATTTGTGAGAAGTAACTAGTAACTATAACTAATTACTTTTTATAATAACATGCCCAACACTGCTTACAATATCCCAAATGTTTCCAACTATAAACCTATCACAGTACCACGCTTGAATTCACTGAGCTCCTCAGAGTGACCCATTCTTTCACAAATGTTTGTAGAAGCAGTCTGCATGCCTAGTGCTTGATTTTATACACCTGTGGCCATGGAAGTGATTGGAACACCTGAATTCAGTGATTTGGAGGGGTGTCCCAATACGTTTGGCAATATAGTAGCTCAACACGTTTAATCTTATTGTTTAAATCTAGTTTTCTTGATTTTCTGAGAGTACCATGCTTTACAAAATGTTCTCCAACCAATACACCAATATAGGTGGTTTGTCACTTCCCTGAAATACGACCCATAGGAGCGTTTACTAAAGTGGCACCCCTATCGACAACAGGACACTTTCATTTTAATTGAAATTAATTCATTTTAAGTTACCTTTTATCTGCATCATATTTCAGGTTTTGCATAGCTCAATTGGTATCATATATACATTTCACAGTTTGTTCTAGTCAGTTTGATGTTCATTCACACCATAAGGCTTCAGAACAATTACTATAAACTTTAAACACAGTTTTTACAAAATAAATGATCGCATGTTTGCATATTGTTATATATTGCAATGCTCTGCCGGATATCAAGGGTGAAACTGTTAATAATGTAGACAGACACCAATCTCATTCAATGACAGTCATGTGTGCAGTGAAATATAATTTATTAGGCATTTAAAAGCTCTACTGTGAAAATTAAAAACATGAGAAGCTCAAAAAGCAATCATAATAGGCTACTTCATGGCTTTCAGAGCTAAAAATATTACTGATTCAAGCAGAAAATACAAATGCACAATAACTACTAATTTCCTTCATAAAAGAGAACTGAGTGACACAAATTTATTAAGAAAATGAACACAAACTCCTGAAGATGAACTTTGGATGATGTTTGATTGTCAAATCTCTCATTGACACAACCTCTTTGTTCTTCAGTATCGTGATGCTTCATCTGCAGGTTCTGGATCACTGGATCTCTCTGTCCTCTCCTTCCAGATGCTTTCTGGTAGTTCTGACAAAAACAAACAAGTTTCATTTCCAACAGACATGATGTGAGATGAATAATAAATATTTGAGACTGCACTAAGACTAATCATACATAAAAAAATAGTGACATTGATCATGTAACTCAAGATTATCTAAATCATTCACAAATCATATTTACATATATTACTTATCAGGTTTTGTCGAAGCCACAGCAACACAACACACAAAACAATCTTAAATTACCCAGGGCTTCAACTACTAATTGATGAAATCACTGCAGAAGAAGTGCACAAGCAAAAATGCTTCACTTTAAGCACTTCAAATAAACTCAAAAGCATACAGTTTAACACGGCTTGCCCTGGACGTCGTACAGATGCATGTGTCGTTTACGCTGATGTGATATTCCCATTGTGAAACTTATATTTAATGGTTATATCCTTATCTGAAAATGTTAGAAAGTCATGTGAGTATTTTGGTCAAATGCTTGTCCTGAGAGCGAGTGAGTCTCTGTTCAACTTTACAGAACGAGCTCCAGCACCTCAAGCAGATGAAGAGCGATAACTCTGAATAAAACATAAATTTGTTGTTAGACATTAAATGCAGGTTTCAAATTCTACATGTAACACTTTGCACTAGGGAAAGACGCCCACCTAAAAGACTCGATTTATACATTTTCTTCTTGTTTTCTTTCTTTCTTCTTCTTCTTTTTTTTAGTGCAACTAGGAAATCTGACAGTTTAAGTTCTTTATTTCAATTTAGTTCAATAATTGACTGTAGATTTAAGGTTGTTTTTGATATATTTAATGTTGATACATGTTCCTAAAAAAAGTGGACTTTCTGTTTTGGGGGAGGAGTGTTATGAATAAAATAATAATTGTAACTTTAATAAGTAAGTAATGGGTGGAGTCACGTAGCGATGATGAAGTGATTTGCTCTGAGTATACAAGTGCAATGTGAGCATTAAAGACGCTTTTGTTTCTGAATTGTTATTTTTGACTGTTTTTTAATGTCCTCTGTCATAAGTAGAAAAGGAAAAGACATGACATGGCGAAGCGTAAGTTTATTTATTTATAAATAAATCGTAATGGATTATGCACAGTAAGTAGATCACGGTTTCTGCTCTGATGAAGACTAATTTATTCACTTTATAACTGTAAAACATCCTCGTTTGAACACCACTGCCTGAATATGTGTGTGTTTATGCTTTAGATGAAACTTAATTGTAAGAAACTTATCAGATTATGATGATGTTTTAACTGATGTTATGATTACTGACTTTATATATTTGAATGTTTTAAACGGTTTTTCCTGGCCCGTGATAGACTTTGCGTGTGAATGGTGAACCGTTTTTTTAACCGGTTTATTGAAACAAACTGTCCAAAAGAACCAGTTCGCAGAAAAGAACCGAACTCCCCATCACTGATGCTGATTGGTTTGATGTTTGTTGTTGGTCTCGGCCCGACTAACTTGCAAACAGTGTATTTGAAATACTACTGAGTCCCCCTTTAAGATGCAGATAAAATTTACTTTTAACAACCTAATTTTTATATGGCTAATTTTAAATATTCGACTCATATTTAATGTACTAATGTTCTTCTATAGTTTCATACTGAACTGACCGACAGCTTCAGTGATTATAACAGCACTCTTGCTTTCTGTGTAATATTTTGCAATTTGAAGACATTTTTATTTTTCGTGAGTCTTCATGAGTTTTCATACTTAAATTCATAAAGTGTCAAATGATGTGAGCCACCAGTGCCTTCACCACACACCAGCAATACGTGGAGAGGAGAGACAGAGAGCCAACTAACACAGAAGAGACTTTGTTTCTCAGCACATAAAGATGAACTACTTACTGTGATCTCAGACTGTGATGATGTGGTCACTCCACTGCATGAATCTTCATGTGTATCTTCAGGTGACTTTTAAAAGAGAAACTCTTTCCACACTGATCACACGTGTGCGGCTTCTCTCTGCTGTGGATCATCTCATGTCTTTTCAGATCTGTTAACTGCCTGCATCTCTTGTCACAGAATGAACACTTGTAAGGTTTTTCTCCAGTGTGGATCATCTCATGTGTTTTCAGATGTGCTGACTGACTGAATCTCTTGTCGCAGTACAAACACTTGTAAGGTTTTTCTTTAGTATGAACCCCCTCGTGTGTTTTCAGATTTGCTAACTGATTGAATCTCTTGTCACAGTGTGAACACTTGTAAGGTTTTTCTCCAGTGTGAATTCTCTGGTGCACTTTTAAACTGATTTCATGAGTAAAAGTCTTCCCACATTCAAAGCACATATAAGCTTTTACACCAGTGTGTATTTTCTCATGTGTTTGTAAATTTTGCAGCAGTGAAAAACTCTTTCCACACATAGAACATGAATGTGGCTTCTCCTTCGTATGAACTGTCAAGTGTGCCTTCAGCTCTGATGCCCTAAGAAATGTTTTCCCACATTGATCACATGTGAACGACTTCTCTCCAGTATGAACTCTCATGTGAACATTAAGGTTTGATGGTTGTCTGAAACTCTTCCCACATTGATCACATGTGAACAGCTTCTCTCCAGTGTGGATTTTCATGTGTTCTTTAAGGTGTGATGATCGGGTGAAACTCTTCCCACATTGACGGCATACATGTGGCCTCTCTCCAGTGTGGATCCTCATGTGCACATCAAGTTGATGTTTGTATGTGAATCTCTTTTCACACTGATCACACATGAACGGCTTCTCTCCGGTGTGGATCCTCATGTGTCCTTTAAGGTGTGAAGATTGACTGAAACCTTTGCCACACTGATCACACTTGAATGGCTTCTCTCCAGTATGAACTCTGATGTGTGCATCAAGACTTTGTTTGTTTGTGAAATCGTTTCCACATTGACTGCATACATATGGCTTCACTCCAGTGTGGATCTTCATGTGTTCCTTAAGATTTCCTTTTTGTGTGAAACTCTTTCCACATTGATCACATGTGAATGGCTTCTCTCCAGTATGAACTCTCATGTGACGCTCAAGACTTTGTTCGTTTGTGAAACTCTTTCCACACTGAGTGCAGGTTGTAGATTTCTTGGCTCTTCTTTTCTTTAAAAATATCTTTTTAGTCTTTGAGCGACTCAAAGGTTTTTCTCCAGGTTTGTCATGATGTTTCTCCTCCACTTCACTTCGTTCTTCACTCTCCTCACTCTCTTCCATCAGGTCTGAAATGAAAGGACAAAGGGAGCCCTGATGTAGTAGCAGAAAGTAGACAAGATTTCTTAAAATTGTGAGACTCAGGAAGTGACATCATCTGGGCTCTTTCTACAGCATGATGGGAGGAGGAGAAAATAATCTCAATCCATTGTCTCAGTTTTTACACAAACTGTACAGTGTTGATCACATTCTAAACCCTCTTACCAAAGTTTAACTAAAAAATCAGCTTTTGCTAAAATTATTATGATTATAACCCTGTCAACCATTTTGGAAAGTTCATTTACTTCATACATTTTGGTGTTTACTGATTACTCCTAAAAAATAACAATGTTGTAAACTATGTTGAAAATGTCTAAAATTCTGGTAATGTTGCAAATTGTGAACCAGATATAAAATAAATGTAAAATAAAACAGTTAAAATAATATTTAGATTAATCTGATGTTGACAATCAACATGAAAGTTTCTTGAACCTTGACCAAATGTTAAATTTTGTTTTATCTAAATCTGCTAAAGTGTTCTTGAATCTTTCTAACATGAATGTTGTTCAGCATCATGAATGAATGAAGAATAAACACCAACCTCTTTGTTCTTCAGTATCTTCAGTGTGTTTCATTCTGCAGGGTTCTGGATCACTCATGTCCTCACTGTCCTCTTTAATAAACTCAGTCTTTGCAGATTTCAGCTCTTCCTGATGCTCTGATGCTCGTCTGATGGGAATATTCCAGCATTTATTGGAGAACTGCTGTGGGAGGAGCTTCACTGATGATGTGATTGCTGTGGGAGGAGCTTCACTGATGATGTGATTGCGGTGGGAGAAGCTTCACTGAGTATGAATTCCAGTGTGGGAGGAGCTGATCTGCCAAAATTAAAAATATATCAGTTTGAGTTTGTTTTTATAATAATTGACACTTCTAAGCATTTATGCCTGTCTCTCTATTCATCGTAAAGTAACTGATGCTAGTAAATAAATAATTATTATTACTAATCCTAACATTCTTCTTCATTAAAATCCAGGTAGATATCTAGAAATACAGAAAAGAATACAAATAATGTAAATTCCAAATATAATGGTAAGAAAAAAAGTTGAAATCATAAACATAGAAATGCCTATATTGTAGTCATCAAATCCCCTCAGTCTGCTGACAACAATGAAATGAGCTTTAAGTGTCAATTTACAGCAGATCTGAAGACATCAGCATAATAAATGAGGTGAAAACAGGAACTATTGACATGAAATAAAGAGTGTTTTCAGCAGCTCTGTTAATATTGATGATCCTCAGACTATCAACACTCATTCAACAAGACATTCAGATCATCAGCAGATCATCTCACTTTATTCTGAGCGTTTGCTGCTAGAAACACATTATTTTAATCAGGATATTTGCTAAAAGCCTAAAATGCTCTATTGAAAGACAATACTGTCATTTCTCACAATATAGCATGGATAAAACATTGATAACACCAAAACTAGGGCTGCATGACTTTGGGAAAAAAACTGACATGGCAATATTTTGATTATCTGTGATATATATTGAAAACAGTTTGAATGGTTGTGGTCAATTTAAATGATTTGAAATTGGGTGGTCAACAATTTCAAAACAATTTGAATAGCTCTATTTGGAAAGAATGATTCATTCTTGGACAGTTAGGGTGATTTTGTAGTATCCTATCCTCCATCACTAGAGATTGTCATAAAGTCTTTTTTTTTTTTTTTTAATTGCCCACAGTAAGTATTCTAGTCACTTCATTACATTAAGGTTGAACCACTGTAGTCACATGAACTGTTTTAAATACGTCTTTAGTAGCTTTCTGGGCGTTTTTGAAAGTGTTAATTATCTTTCTGTCAATGGAGGCCTCACTGAGATGTCGGATTTCATCATAAATATCTTAATTTGTGTTCTGAAGATAAACGAAGGTCTTACTGGTGGAGGGTGAGTAATTAATGACAAAAGTTTCATTTTTGGGTGAACAAACCCATTACATTGACAAAGTTAAAAAAAAAAAAAAAAAAACCTTGACAGTACAAAACATTAACAATCTAAAGTATTAACAATTACCATTACATATGTGAAAAATGATGACTAAAAATAAATTTATAGCTCTTACCTTTTCCTCTGAGAACTCCCGGTTGACTGACGACCGTTACAGCTCAAAATGACGCGCATGCGCAGTACTCCAAAAGCCCGTGAGCGCTGCTAGTGGTTTCAAATTGCGTCACAGTAATTAACATCATACATCTAGCGATTTTTATTCATTTATTTTTTTTATATTTGATGTGCATTTAAACGCTATATTGCACTGAAATTAAATTACAAATAAATGAAGTAGTTAATTAAATAACAGGCTAGATAAAATACACATTTGTGAGAGTGAGGTAAATTCGACTTTTTTCAGCCATGATCACTCTGCATTTTTTTGGGAAGATCATATGTGAAGAAAAGTGGTCAATGTGGAAAAAATAGGAAAATTCATGTTTTTTTTTTCCCCACCTCTTTCTTCGCGTACATACGAACTGTGTTACACCTATTTAAACATAAATATGAAACTATGTTTTCTTTAATGGCTACCAACACGTATAGTACAGTACAGAGAAATTTCATGCCGTGAGCAAGAGCGGATCATGAGTCACGAGTCAGATCAAGAATAATTAATATTATATTTAATATTAGGGGCATCCAAGTTATTTGACATATTTTTTTTAAGTAACGCAATAGTTACTTTCCCTGGTAATTAGTTACTTTTATAATGATTTAACTCAGTTACTAACTCCGTTACTATTTGTGAGAAGTAACTAGTAACTATAACTAATTACTTTTTATAATAACATGCCCAACACTGCTTACAATATCCCAAATGTTTCCAACTATAAACCTATCACGGTAGCACGCTTGAATTCACTGAGCTCCTCAGAGTGACCCATTCTTTCACAAATGTTTGTAGAAGCAGTCTGCATGCCTAGTGCTTGATTTTATACACCTGTGGCCATGGAAGTGATTGGAACACCTGAATTCAGTGATTTGGAGGGGTGTCCCAATACTTTTGGCAATATAGTGTAGGTCAACACGTTTAATCTTATTGTTTAAATCTAGTTTTCTTGATTTTCCGAGAGTATACCATGCTTTACAAAATGTTCTCCAACCAATACACCAATATAGGTGGTTTGTCACTTCCCTGAAATACGACCCATAGGAGCGTTTACTAAAGTGGCACCCCTATCGACAACAGGACACTTTCATTTTAATGCAGTTACCTTTTATCTGCGTCATATTTCAGGTTTTGCATAGCTCAATTGGTATCATATATACATTTCACAGTTTGTTCTAGTCAGTTTGATGTTCATTCACACCATAAGGCTTCAGAACAATTACTATAAACTTTAAACACAGTTTTTACAAAATAAATGATCGCATGTTTGCATATTGTTATATATTGCAATGCTCTGCCGGATATCAAGGGTGAAACTGTTAATAATGTAGACAGACACCAATCTCATTCAATGACAGTCATGTGTGCAGTGAAATATAATTTATTAGGCATTTAAAAGCTCTACTGTGAAAATTAAAAACATGAGAAGCTCAAAAAGCAATCATAATAGGCTACTTCATGGCTTTCAGAGCTAAAAATATTACTGATTCAAGCAGAAAATACAAATGCACGATAACTACTAATTTCCTTCATAAAAGAGAACTGAGTGACACAAATTTATTAAGAAAATGAACACAAACTCCTGAAGATGAACTTTGGATGATGTTTGTTTGTCAAATCACTCATTGACACAACCTCTTTGTTCTTCAGTATCGTGATGCTTCATCTGCAGGTTCTGGATCACTGGATCTCTCTGTCCTCTCCTTCCAGATGCTTTCTGGTAGTTCTGACAAAAACAAACAAGTTTCATTTCCAACAGACATGATGTGAGATGAATAATAAATATTTGAGACTCTGCACTAAGACTAATCATACATAAAAAAATAGTGACATTGATCATGTAACTCAAGATTATCTAAATCATTCACAAATCATATTTACATATATTACTTATCAGGTTTTGTCGAAGCCACAGCAACACAACACACAAAACAATCTTAAATTACCCAGGGCTTCAACTACTAATTGATGAAATCACTGCAGAAGAAGTGCACAAGCAAAAATGCTTCACTTTAAGCACTTCAAATAAACTCAAAAGCATACAGTTTAACACGGCTTGCCCTGGACGTCATACAGATGCATGTGTTGTTTACTCTGATGTGATATTCCTATTGTGAAACTTATATTTAATGGTTATATCCTTATCTGAAAATGTTAGAAAGTCATGTGAGTATTTTGGTCAAATGCTTGTCCTGAGAGCGAGTGAGTCTCTGTTCAACTTTACAGAACGAGCTCCAGCACCTCAAGCAGACGAAGAGCGATAACTCTGACTAAAACATAAATTTGTTGTTAGACATTAAATGCAGGTTTCAAATTCTACATGTAACACTTTGCACTAAGGAAAGACGCCCACCTAAAATACTCGATTTATACATTTTCTTCTTGTTTTCTTTCTTCTTCTTCTTCTTCTTCTTTAGTGCAACTACGAAATCTGACAGTGTAAGTTCTTTATTTCAATTTAGTTCAATAATTGACTGCAGATTTAAGGTTGTTTTTGATATATTTAATGTTGATACATGTTCCTAAAAAAAGTGGACTTTCTGTTTTGGGGGAGGAGTGTTATGAATAAAATAATAATTGTAACTTTAATAAGTAAGTAATGGGTGGAGTCACGTAGCGATGATGAAGTGATTTGCTCTGAGTATACAAGTGCAATGTGAGCATTAAAGACGCTTTTGTTTCTGAATTGTTATTTCTGACTGTTTTTTAATGTCCTCTGCCATAAGTAGAAAAGGAAAAGACATGACATGGCGAAGCGTAAGTTTATTTATTTACAAATAAATCGTAATGGATTGTGCATAGTAAGTAGATCACGGTTTCTGCTCTGATGAAGACGAATTTATTCACTTTATAACTGTAAAACATCCTCGTTTGAACACCACTGCCTGAATATGTGTATGTGTTTATGCTTCATATGCAAAACTTAATTGTAAGAAACTTATCAGATTATGATGATGTTTTAACTGATGTTATGATTACTGACTTTATATATTTGAATGTTTTAAACGGTTTTTCCTGGCCCGTGATAGACTTTGCGTGTGAATGGTGAACCGTTTTTTTAACCGGTTTATTGAAACAAACTGTCCAAAAGAACCAGTTCGCAGAAAAGAACCGAACTCCCCATCACTGATGCTGATTGGTTTGATGTTTGTTGTTGGTCTCGGCCCGACTAACTTGCAAACAGTGTATTTGAAATACTACTGAGTCCCCCTTTAAGATGCAGATAAAATTTACTTTTAACAACCTAATTTTTATATGGCAAATTTTAAATATTCGACTCATATTTAATGTACTAATGTTCTTCTATAGTTTCATACTGAACTGACCGACAGCTTCAGTGATTATAACAGCACTCTTGCTTTCTGTGTAATATTTTGCAATTTGAAGACATTTTTATTTTTCATGAGTCTTCATGAGTTTTCATACTTAAATTCATAAAGTGTCAAATGATGTGAGCCACCAGTGCCTTCACCACACACCAGCTATACGTGGAGAGGAGAGACAGAGAGCCAACTAACACAGAAGAGACTTTGTTTCTCAGCACATAAAGATGAACTACTTACTGTGATCTCAGACTGTGATGATGTGGTCACTCCACTGCATGAATCTTCATGTGTCGCTTCAGGTGACTTTTAAAAGAGAAACTCTTTCCACACTGATCACACGTGTGCGGCTTCTCTCTGCTGTGGATCCTCTCATGTCTTTTCAGATCTGTTAACTGCCTGCATCTCTTGTCACAGAATGAACACTTGTAAGGTTTTTCTCCAGTGTGGATCATCTCATGTGTTTTCAGATGTGCTGACTGACTGAATCTCTTGTCACAGTGTGAACACTTGTAAGGTTTTTCTTTAGTATGAACCCCCTCGTGTGTTTTCAGATTTGCTAACTGATTGAATCTCTTGTCACAGTGTGAACACTTGTAAGGTTTTTCTCCAGTGTGAATTCTCTGGTGCACTTTTAAACTGATTTCATGAGTAAAAGTCTTCCCACACTCAAAGCACATATAAGCTTTTACACCAGTGTGTATTTTCTCATGTGTTTGTAAATTTTGCAGCAGTGAAAAACTCTTTCCACACATAGAACATGAATGTGGCTTCTCCTTCGTATGAACTGTCAAGTGTGCCTTCAGCTCTGATGCCCTAAGAAATGTTTTCCCACACTGATCACATGTGAACGATTTCTCTCCAGTATGAACTCTCATGTGAACATTAAGGTTTGATGGTTGTCTGAAACTCTTCCCACATTGATCACATGGGAACAGCTTCTCTCCAGTGTGGATTTTCATGTGTTCTTTAAGGTGTGATGATCGGGTGAAACTCTTCCCACATTGACGGCATACATGCGGCCTCTCTCCAGTGTGGATCCTCATGTGAACATCAAGTTGATGTTTGTATGTGAATCTCTTTTCACACTGATCACACATGAACGGCTTCTCTCCGGTGTGGATCCTCATGTGTCCTTTAAGGTGTGAAGATTGACTGAAACCTTTGCCACACTGATCACACTTGAATGGCTTCTCTCCAGTATGAACTCTGATGTGTGCATCAAGACTTTGTTTGTTTGTGAAATCGTTTCCACATTGACTGCATACATATGGCTTCACTCCAGTGTGGATCTTAATGTGTTCCTTAAGATTTCCTTTTTGTGTGAAACTCTTTCCACATTGATCACATGTGAACGGCTTCTCTCCAGTATGAACTCTCATGTGACGCTCAAGACTTTGTTCGTTTGTGAAATTCTTTCCACACTGAGTGCAGGTTGTAGATTTCTTGGCTCTTCTTTTCTTTAAAAATGTCTTTTTAGTCTTTGAGCGACTCAAAGGTTTTTCTCCAGGTTTGTCATGATGTTTCTCCTCCACTTCACTTCGTTCTTCACTCTCCTCACTCTCTTCCATCAGGTCTGAAATGAAAGGACAAAGTGAGCCCTGATGTAGTAGCAGAAAGTAGACAAGATTTCTTAAAATTGTGAGACTCAGGAAGTGATATCATCTGGGCTCTTTCTACAGCATGATGGGAGGAGGAGAAAATAATCTCAATCCATTGTCTCAGTTTTACACAAACTGTACAGTGTTGATCACATTCTAAACCCTCTTACCAAAGTTTAACTAAAAAATCAGCTTTTGCTAAAATTATTATGATTATAACCCTGTCAACCATTTTGGAAAGTTCATTTACTTCATACATTTTGGTGTTTACTGATTACTCCTAAAAAATAACAATGTTGTAAACTATGTTGAAAATGTGTAAAATTCTGGTAATGTTGCAAATTGTGAACCAGATATAAAATAAATGTAAAATAAAACAGTTAAAATAATATTTAGATTAATCTGATGTTGACAATCAACATGAAAGTTTCTTGAACCTCCCTTTACTGACCATATGTTAAATTTTGTTTTATCTAAATCTGCTAAAGTGTTCTTGAATCTTTCTAACATGAATGTTGTTCAGCATCATGAATGAATGAAGAATAAACACCAACCTCTTTGTTCTTCAGTATCTTCAGTGTGTTTCATTCTGCAGGGTTCTGGATCACTCATGTTCTCACTGTCCTCTTTAATAAACTCAGTCTTTGCAGATTTCAGCTCTTCCTGATGCTCTGATGCTCGTCTGATGGGAATATTCCAGCATTTATTGGAGAACTGATGTGGGAGGAGCTTCACTGATGATGTGATTGCTGTGGGAGGAGCTTCACTGATGATGTGATTGCAGTGGGAGGAGATTCATTGATGATGATTTCCAGTGTGGGAGGAGCTAATCTGCCAAAATTAAAAATATATCAGTTTGAGTTTGTTTTTATAATAATTGACACTTCTAAGCATTTATGCCTGTCTCTCTATTCATTGTAAAGTAACTGATGCTAATAAATAAATAATTATTATTGCTAATCCTAACATTATTCTGCTTCTTCATTAAAATACAGCTAGAAATACAGAAAAGAATTTAAATAATGGAAATTCTTCCAAATATAAATAATGGTAAGAAAAGAAAACAGTTGAAATTCTAAACACAGAAATAAATGCCTATATTGTAGTCAACAAATCCCCTCAGTCTGTTGACACCAATGAAATGAGTTTTAAGTGTCAATTTACAGCAGATCTGAAGACATCAGCATAATAAATGAGGTGAAAACTGGAACTATTGACATGAAATAAAGAGTGTTTTCAGCAGCTCTGTTAATATTGATGATCCTCAGACTATCAACACTCATTCAACAAGACATTCAGATCATCAGCAGATCATCTCACTTTATTCTGAGTGTTTGCAGTTAGAAACACATTATTTTAATCAGGATATTTGCTAAAAGCCTAAAATGCTCTATTGAAAGACAATACTGTCATTTCTCACAATATAGCATGGATAAAACATTGATAACACCAAAACTAGGGCTGCGTGACTTTGGGAAAAAAGTAACATTGCGATATTTGTTTATCTGCAATATATTGAAAACAGTTTGAATGGTTAAGTACAGACAGTGGATTGTTCATTGTCACAAAGTCAGACACTAAACCAAGTAAAACAAAAATAAAACACTGGTGCTTCTGCAGTTTACACCTTTGGACTTCAAGTTAGAATGTCCCATATGTGCCAATCAAAATAGCCTCTTGGTGCATTAGAGGGATATTTACTGTAATGAAAAGACAATTGTGAATAATGTGCACTTCTGTAGAACATATAGTTCAGTCAAGTTGTGAAATTGATTAAAGGATATAGTTCACCCCAAAATGAAAATTATGTCATTCCCATACAGGAAAAATTCATTTTATCTGGCCAAAATATATTTTAAATATATGGTAAATAAGTGTTGTAACCAGTGAAATTCAATAAAATATCTTTTTGAAACTGAAAGTATATTTTGTTTCAATGTCATATACTTAAAATATATTTTAAAATGTATTTCCCCATATTTTCCACACTGACCACTTTTGTTCACATATGATCTTCCCAAAAAATACAGAGTGATCATGGCAGAAAAAAAGTGAAATTTACCTCACCCTCACAAATGTGTATTTTATCTAGCCTGTTATTTAATTACTTTATTTATTTGTAATTTAATTTCAGTGTAATATAGCGTTTAAATGCACATCAAATATAAATAAATAAATGAATAAAATCACTAGATGTACAATGTTAATTACTGTGACGCAATTTGAATTTGAAACCACTAGCAGCGCTCACGGGCTTTTGGAGTACTGCGCATGCGCGTCATTTTGAGCTGTAACGGTCGTCAGTCCACCCGGAGTTCTCAGAGGAAAAGGTAAGAGCTATAACTTTATTTTTCATATATACGTTAATTGCTACTTTAGTGTTTTGTACTGTCAATGTTTTTTGTTGTTGTTTTTTTTTAACTTTGTCAATGTAATGGGTTAGTTCACCATGTCTTTCCACACCCGTAAGACCTTCGTTTATCTTCAGAACACAAATTAAGATATTTGTGATGAAATCCGTTATCTCAGTGAGGCCTCCATTGACCGAAAAATAATTAACACTTTCAAAAACGCTCAGAAAGCTACTAAAGACGTATTTAAAACAGTTCATGTGACTACAGTGGTTGAACCTTAATGTAATGAAGTGACTAGAATACTTACTGTGGGCAAAAAAAAAAAAAAAAAACGACTTTATTACAATCTCTAGTGATGGAGGATAGGATACTACAAAATCATCCTAGAATGAATTCTTTCCAAATAGAGCTATTCAAATCATTTTGAAATTGTTAACCACCCAATTTCAAAAATGTTTAAATTGACCACAACCTGTCACTGATGCTAGCACCCAAGCCTTATATGATATGTCATATTCCACTGTCATATATGCAATGCTAAAGGCTACTTATGCTAAACCATTGCGATAATAAATATGCATGTTCATGGGAAATACCAGTCGTCTCTCATAGTGAGAAGAAGCATGTGTGTCCTGTGAAGAAAACAGCAGAGATTAGAGGTGTAAGAGACACAACAGTCCTCAATCAGCATAATGACGATTCCCTCGCATCTGATTCAGAGCATTAGCATACTGTGATGATGATGAAGGCCATTGTCCCACATTTAACTCTCATGAATACTTTTAAAGTGATAACGGGCAGAATTAAACACATATTTCATGTCAATAGTCCTGTTTTCACCTCATTAATTATGCTGAAGACTTCAGATCTGCTGTAAATTGACACTTCAAGGATTAGTTCGCTTAATAATTCATAAGATACTCACCCCAATGTCATCCAAGATTTTCATGTCTTTCTTTCTTTATTTCTTTTCTTTCTTTCGTGATGTAGGCAGAAGTACAGATCCAGTGTCTGCAAAGCGAACATGCAATGATTAAGCCAAGGTAAAAAAAAGAGGTAAAACAACGATATCGGACGATTTTGAAAATTAGATTAAGTTTCTCGCCACGTGACCTTTCAACGTAATGCATGGCGCATCGCAGAGCAGTGCAAGATGAGCATTTATGGTTAAAAAGTATATTATTTATTAATATATATAAAATGGTCGATCATTTCTTTAGATTCTTATTCCCCATCTGGGATCATGTAGAGCTCTTTGAAGCTGCACTGAAACTGACGTTTGGACCTTCAATCCGTTGAACCCCAGTGAAGTCCACAATATGGAGAAAAATCCTGGAATGTTTTCCTCAAAAACCTTCATTTCTTTTCAACTGAAGAAACAAAGACATGAACATCTTGGATGACATGGGGGTGAGTAAATCATCAGGAAATTTTCATTCAGAAGTGAACTAATCTCATTTAATCGGTGTCAACAGATTGACAGTATTTATTCAGTACAAATATGTACATATATTTCTGTGTTTATGCTTTCAACTGTTTTTCTGGCCATTATTAATATTTGGAAGAATTTACATTGCATTATTTTCTGTATTTGTAGATATGTTCATATATTGTAATGAAAAAGCAGAATAATGATAGGCTTAGAGATGAAATGAATTTGTGAATTAGTATCAGTTACTTTACAGTAGACATACAGATATAAATGCTTAGATGTGTCAATTAGTATAAAAACAAATTCAGTAACTAATATATTTTTTGATTTTGGAAGATCAGCTCCTCCCACATTACTCACATCATCAGTGAAGCTCCTCCCACAGCAATCACATCACCAGTGAAGCTCCTCCCACAGCAGTTCTCCAATAAATGCTGGAATATGCCCTGCGTTTCCGCCATTTTGTGGTGAAAGCGAGTCGGCAGCCCACTAGTTTCCATGGCAATATCAGCTGCTTTGTTAAAAAAAAAAAACGTACATTAAAGCTGAAATCCAACCTGAATGATGACAACACAGAATAAAATACTATCACTAGTGATCATCAAATCCTTTTTACAGTTTATTTTACACACTTTGTGTTTAAATCTTCCACTTTTTTTCACAAAACCTTTGCTCCAGTCAGTTTGGGTTAAAATTCTTTAAAAGGCTTATAAACACTGAATTAATACAAAATATGAAATTAAATTAAGGACATGCATCAGAACAATTGGGAATGTTGGACAATAAATATATGAATATAACAGCTTGATTTTGCAGTGTTGTTTAATGTCCGTTGAAGCAAAAGTGTCCAAAAGTGGGAATTATGCGATAACGGACACAGCAATGCAAGATCATGTTTGTAGCGTGATCCATTAAAACGTACAATATAGCCGATTTCAATTCAGACCTAGATATTACTATTACTCCATTCTGAAATATATTGTTTGCTGCAAACATGATGATCTTAAATTTATTATTAAGTTACTATTAATAAATGTGTAAAGTAAAATGGAAATACTCAATAAAGTAGGCTAACTACGTTACCTCAGATGGTTGAATGGTTGGATTCCACAACTGGTAAAATAAAACATATATAAGACAATACAACATTTACTGTAGGAGCCATACAATTTACTGGTGACTTAATTTAAAAAACTGTTCTATTGCGCTTCTGATCTGGCAGTGAAATTCGCCGGTTTTGGGTGTGAAGGATTCTATGGTCCGGTTAGTATTTTCACCCCATAATGGCGGCCGCGCTACCGGAGCGCCATCTACTGGCTGTTACCCAAAAATTATCAAAGTGTCGCCTCTTGGGTTCTAAGCTCTTTGTTACAATGGAAGGAAGCGGCATCGCGTCGTCCATCTGTTTTTTACAGTCTATGGTCACAACGCAGCAATTTCCACACATGTCTTATCACGTGGTGAAGGTACATTCAGATATGAATAAATAAATAATAATACACTGGCAACTTACTTAGTATTTAAAATGAATCTAAAATGCAAAATAATAGTTAAAATAGTTACAAGTTTAAAAAGTTGTAATTTCTGTACAGTAGGCTAGCCTATAAACAGCTCATAAAAATGAAAATATTAAATTCAATAATAAATGTTACAAATATTTGTTAAATTCCGTTTTATCTTATCTCATATTTATGTAGTTTATTTTTGTAATGTGATTGTTCAAAATAGTGTAATAGTTTTTTGTTTAGTTAGGCCTGGTATTGTGCAATAGATTTTAGCCTAAAAACAGAACAAAAATCCTAATAATAAAATTAAATCATAATAATTATTAATGTAATGATATAGGGAACCTGCAACATTTAAAAAACAAAAACATTCAAAAATGTATTGTCCCCGTTTTTTTTTTGGGCTAGTAGATACAAATAAGATTTCGGTTATATTTTTAACACTCAAAAGGAAATGTCCCCAGTTTCTATTTCAATTTGGTCACCTTAGACGCTTTAATAACAAATGGTTAATCAGGAGTGTTTATGCTGGGCTGTGTAGGTTGAGGCTATACGTGAACTGAAACTATTAGAAGGAAATAGGCTACTGCTGGAAGAGGTGTGCTCTGTGTGGGTCCTAACGCTTCAGTATGACGTATGCAAGTTATGTAAGTTATGCAAGGAAAAAACATATCTCAAGCCAAGTAAACAACACAGTCACCTGTAGGTCCAGGGCGAATTGTAAAATGTTATGTTAAAATGTAATCTGAAATATAAATTATTCACATTTTTGTATGATTATTGATGACGTTGTCTCTCATTTGAAATCTCACATGATTTAATGTTTCTTTTAGACCTGATGGACGTGAACAAGAAAAGAAAAACAGAAGCCAAAACATCTGTCTCCTGCCCTCAGTGTAAAAAAGCTCCACATGTAAACCAAGGCTGAAGATTCACATGAGAGTTCACACTGGGAAGAAGCGGATCAGGCTTTTGCTCTGAAATCACATCTGCCTTGTCATTCTGAAGAAACACCATTTTACTGTGATCAGTTTCATTGAGCATCAGTCCTGAAGAAACACCTGAAGATTTACACAAATATTCATAATATTACAGAAAACATTAATCCAGGAACACTCATGTACAAAACGCAAATAAAGTTTAAGTACTGAGTTACCATAGGCTGTGGCTGACTGGTTAACTCGCAGTGTTTCATGTAGCCTAAACCAATGACTGTACTCGTTATTTAATGCTATTCATCGTTAATCCTTGTTGATAACATGACAAACTTATACATTGTGATTTGCAGTGTCACCTTTTGAAGAAGAATATGAAACGTTACTGCATATCTCCATAGAGATCCATTTAAGAGCGTCATCATGTCATATATTTGAATCACTTAATCACGCCATTTACTGGTGACAAAACGTAAGATCACTCATCATGAAGCTTTTATTCAGGATTACAGTGAAAGGCTAAGATCAGTGAGTATCCCCACATTGTAAACATTGTTACTCACAAGTGTGTTGAGACATCAGCTTTTGTCCTCACTGCCTGCTCTGACAAAAATAAAGTTCATCCACACTCTCTTATGTGTTAGGATCACAAGGAAGGCCTGTTTTTCCACATTTTTTAGCAAAATCCTTTGTCTGCATCTGTCTCTCTCTCTAGTATTTTCCAGTGGTGAGGAATGACTTTTTTAACCAGGTACGCTGGGTGGCGTGTTATGTCAAAAATGTGCAAGGTGCAGATCCGTTGGATGCATTTATAATAAGCGAGACGCTCGCGTTTGCTCTAGACAGAGTGTTAGCTGCTCAATTGCTAACTCATGACATTTAGCAACTCAGATAAAGTATTCATACTATGTTTGCCCTTTTAGTGAAAGTAGAATACATTTACCTGTTCACAAGCACCCGTAAAAGGAGTTGATAGTATAATCACACACAGTTTCTGGCAATCTCATGTTAATCTTGAGTACATATAGAGTAATATTGCATCCTTCATATCTCATAGTGTTTAGTTTTATCATATTTATAAAAGATTGATATGCTGTACAGAGTATTTCCGAAAAAAGCCGAGATCCTGGAGGCGTCAGTGTCGTGGGCGGAGCTAAAGAGTCACGAGCACGTGCAGCTTTTGCGTAGAGATTGCATGCTAGCTGTGACATCATTATAAATAAAAAAGGGAACAAAAAAATTTGTGTTGTTTACATTATATGCACCTGCGCGCTGATTGCCAACAAAACACAGACATCTGATGCAGCTTTACTCACCACCCGTGATCTGCAAATCCAGCACCGAACTGGGACTTATTTACGAAGTATTCATCACCAAATTCCCGGGAACAAACAAACATACATGCACAACTCTTGCTGCCCCAGAAAAACAAACCTCATCCACTGTTCCCTTAATACTGGGTTCTTTGGGAAGCTGAAGAAGGTAATCTTTCCCTCACAACCAAAAACACTCCTTCGGTGACAGGAGCTGCATCTCATTTTGGAGGCAGCGTCCTCCGGAGGTCGCATTTGAAGGCTGAATACTTCATCAAGGATGTCTTATTTAAGAAAAGTAACCGTAATAAAATTGACCGATATTCATTGTGAGGTGTAAAATACTGTAATTTCTTTCTTATGTTGCAATCTATAGTATGGTTCAAAAACACTATAGTATTTACTATAAATTACAATAGTATTTTTTCACCTGGTTGCTCTGGGTGATGTGTGTGCAAGTTTATCAGGGAGAAGTGCCTATACAAGGAATTCCGCCCGTGATACAGGCCATACTCCAAAAAAAAAATTCGGCGAAACATGTCCACAACCCCAAGTAGTATATTTGGCACAGATATACTCCATCATACATCCAACTCGTGTTTTGAAACTTTGGACATGTTTAGCATGAGAATGCAACTCTTTAACAGTGTAAATGAGTCAGAAGGCATGAAATAGCATTACACCCCCCCTTTAAAAAGTTAGTAAAATATTATGCTGTATTTTTGTAATTCCGCTAGGTGGCGTTAATATCGCAGAAACTAAACGGAATGGTGCATCGGCTGAAGACACATCTACACTGTCCCAAATCTGTTTTTTTTTTTTTTTTTTTTTTTTAGCCCACATCTGTTTAGTGTGAACAGTACCACATGGAATCTGATCATTTCAAATCCGATTTCAATGCCACCTTCATATGTGGTACTAAATCCAATACATGTCAGATTTTGTAATATGCGACCGCAGTGTAAACAGTCATATCGGAATTCATGCGATTTTTACGTCACTCCAGATCAACATTCGTCACGATTCTGCGTGATTTTACATACCCAACGTTGACAAGACAGTTGCCAGGTAGTTAGTAGAAGGGCAGTGATGTGTCAGAACTCCTAAATATTACAGCTCTATAATGTAAGCAAAACATGAGGGCTCGTATCATAAAAGTTTAAAAACTGCTCTCTTTTGTCACATCATTGTCTTTATTTTTCATATTGCCTGTGCATAATTTCGCTGGCTTCCGCGGCAGATCACACTATAAATAAACGTGTAATCCTTACTTTAATGCCCTCCGTGTTCACTTCCGTATGAAATCGTGCTCTCTATGTTGCCAAGTCCACGATTTTCCCGCAGAATTGGGTTACTTTTTCAATGTTGCCACTGGTTGTTTTGCAACTCCGTCGGTTGAATAACGCAATATTTATCCCCCAAACGCGATTTTTACCGGGATATCCCACGGAATGTGATTAAGCTAATTTTAGACAAGTTTTGAGAAGCAATTGGGTGGATTTTGTGGTTAAAAACCTGGCAATCCCGTTTGTATCATTCTTTTGCTCATGCAGATCAGTTCAGAACCATGATCTGTTCACACTGGAAATCTGATATTGGCCATATTTAAAACAACAATGTGAACAGCCCTACAAACAAATCAGATCTGAGCAAAAATCAGAATTGAGCGTTAAGGCTCGCATGTGAATGTAGCCGAAATCAGACAACAAATGAGAAACACCATTGCCTTAACCTCACAGACATATAAAAGTGGAACAAAGATTGACAGACAGATCGAGCAGGAACATTTGTGCAAGGCAGGAGACACTGGGTGTATAAAATAAATAAAAACGAGAACAAACCATTTAAAGATCACGAAAAAAGATAAAATAGTAAAAAATAACTGACCAGCACACAGTTGAATTACAGAAAAATGGAATTTGGTCTAAAAGGTCTTTGGTCAAAGGTGATTAAAATGTTACAAAACCAGGACTTGCAACATAAAGAGGAAGTGAAGCTTAAAAAAATTATAACAATCAACAGTCAGAGAGGAGTCATAAGGGCAGAGACACGAATAGTCTCAAAAAGCAAGACAGGCAAAATGTGAAAATAGGCAGAGCTGTCAGCTTAAAGTGTAACAGGCTGTTTGTCGGAGAAACTGTAATATGTGGATGTTTTGGAGAGTATATATGATGGGATGGTCCAGCTAAATATAAACCTAGGGATCTCAAGGAAAAGCCTCTAGAGCAGTGGTCACCAATCTTTTTAAGCCCAAGATCCTTGACCTGTATGAAAGACAAGATCTTCCTATTGAAGAATTCATAGAAAAAGCCCATCGTATTTAGTATTTCATGGCCAATTCAGATTCCGATTTATCTATTTACTTTTACAAGCAAGTAGCCGATTTCAATACTGGTTGCAGATATTATTATTATTATTATTATTATTATTATTATATTGTTTATTTGCTATATAACAAGCAAACTGGCCTTAAACAAAGATATCTAGCCATTTCAAATTAGAGGTAACCACAGCATTTTAATCACAATCCAAACAAAGGTTGCATGAGCAGTTGTATTTGATTTAATTTCAAGCTTTAACGCATAAACAGAACAGTCTGACTTTATCTTTGTGGAGTTATATGCTACACACACATACAAAAAGCATGAAACAAAAACAGCAGACAGGCTGAATGAGATGCAAATTCACTCTCTGACAGCAGGAGGCACTTATGGAAGAGCAGTGAGACAGCGTTTCCTTGCTTACCACTGTAAACAAAGCAGCACTGCGCTTATAAATAGGCCTACTACTTTATTCGGAGGTAAGAGGAAAATAAAATGGCATCGGAACTTTTCTGAAGACAGTCAGTTCCTGTCATACATTTATAATTCAATTTTTATATTTTCTTCCTATATTTAGAGCGTCATGAACAGTGAGCTACTCTGCCTGCTACAGAATTTTCTCCTCTTCGCGTCCATCTTCAGCGTCTCTGGCGAGTTATGTGGGATATTTACCTCACTGTCCCAGTAGCTCCCGAAAATAACAGACAAATAAATACAAAAATACAGTACAAAGACTGGAGAAATGTAATTTTTGTACTCATATTTCTGTTATTTTTAGGAGCTAATGGGACAGTGATAAAGATCGCGATCGACGGGTTGGTGACCACTGCTCTAGAGGAACCAAAAATTAAGAGCAGTCAGTAAGGAGCATCCAAGAGCAATAAAGGGCACACTCTGTGTCATATGCGAGGAATGCATAACAAAGTATCTCAAGCTAGAGATAATGACTCAAAGAACAGGAAATCCAAAGGATACCTGTGAGAGTATATGGATAGGCTTGAAATGGATAAAATGCAAGGAATGTATTAGTGACACAGAAATAGGAGAATTGCTGGTGATCGGAAGGCATAGGGTGTTGGCATGGCATAAAGCTTGTGGTTTTGATTATGCTCGTCAGTATTGATTATTCCTGGACAACAAGTGTCACAGTTCCCGTCTGTCCCGGACTCCATCTCCCATGATCCTCCCTGTCCCACACCTGAACTCACTCCGTCATCATCTCTCCCGCTCTCCCTGGATTCCCTGCACCTGGTCTTCGTCATTTAGCACTCCCTTTATATTGGACTCACTCCCTGCACTCCCTGTCTGTTCTTGATGTTGATGTCGTTATGTTTTCTACATGTGTTTGGTTGTCGTTCTGTTCCTTTGCTTAATAAATACCCAGTTTTGTAGAAGTCTGCGATTGCTTTATCCTTGCCACAACCAAACCGTAACAACAAGATGTCATGCAGGAGTTTAGGAAATTCAAAGCAAATGGTTGCTAGTGGATCCAGGAAGTCTGAGACATGAACTGGAGAACCTGAAATTTTGCTTTGATGACAACAGACGAACAGTTAAACCAGAAAAAGGAATTGTTTGGTCAATTGTAACCATTGTTAAAGTGCTGATGGAAAATGGTGATGGAGAACAAATAATGTCACCAAGAGTTGATTTTCTAAGACGAGGTGAATGTGACGAGGAAAATGGAAAAATGAGATGCCAGTTTGGACAAATTGACGAAGAACGTTGGTCGAACAAAATAATACAAAAAGTTACTAAAGTCGGAGACTTCTGGCAGGAGGCTACATAGCGAAAACCTATTATGGAAGGAGAAACAGAAGATCTACCAGCACACAGAGTGACCTTGGAAAACAAAGTGATTGTGAATTCGACCACAACATCAGAACCTGAAGTACTCTCCTGTGGCGTTGAAATGAAAATGGCTCAGGAATAATAATAGGTGTAAATGCAATGTGGGAACAAAAGGTATTACACCTTCAGTTATAACATTGCTTGAAATGATGGACGAAGCACAGCCTCAGGAACCCAGATAGAAGGTGGCGGCCAAGGTCTTGCGATAGACCCAAATCCTGACAATTGGACAGTGTAAAAAGTGTGAGAGTTGGGAGAGGCCGTACCTTTATTTGTCCTCACATGGACAGGTATCCAAAGGATATATCCAAAGAGAGAGCACATAGGAGCATGCCAGCATGAAATAACTGATGCATCGCTATTGCGGCAAAAATGACAGCACCTTACCATTGTTAAGCAGAGTACAGAAAATTGGCCCCAAAATGAAATCTTAAGGGATATAGTGATAAGAAGATTTTAGAAACATTAGTGATAAGAAACATTTTGGATCAAAATGAAAGATTGATAAATGTTATCGATTGAACCAGGAAATAGCAAATATGCAAATGTTTCAAAGTTGTTAATTGCTTGTTTTTAAGTTAAGGCCATATATGCTTGAATGATTATGAAATTAAGTAACTGCAATACTTCCTTTGTTTGTTATAAGATGACTAAGCAACAGTTGTGAAAGTTAGGTTTGAAGTTTGTAGTCAACCACAAAGATTAACAATAAGGATGAAGAGAGCATGTTGCAACCTCAAGCGGAGGTGAGCCAGACGAAGACTTCAGTGAAGAAGAGTAAGAGTGCTAGAAGAAGTCAGCAACATAAACGACAGAGGAAGGACATCCGGTGGATTAATC
Organism: Hypophthalmichthys molitrix; assembly: GCA_037950675.1. Lineage (NCBI taxonomy): Eukaryota > Metazoa > Chordata > Actinopteri > Cypriniformes > Xenocyprididae > Hypophthalmichthys > Hypophthalmichthys molitrix. The sequence continues at coordinate 6,120,067 of CM075494.1, forward strand.
ATGAGATACAGAGACTGATGCGATTACAACAGGGAGATTGGATCATACAAGGCATTGATCAATTGATGAGAGTAGTATAAAAGTCTGAGGAGTAAAAGACTTTTACTTATACAAACTGAGCCTTAAAAAAGAACAACCACAAGGTGGTCTTCTACATCATTCCTGAAGAACTTCAACCTGCAGACGGGTGAGTACTTTATGGTTTAGGCTAGATTTGACTAACCTTACCTTACCTGAATAATCCTAGGGTTAAAAGATGTACTATAAAAGCTATTATTATTATTATATTTTTTATTAAACAAAACATTGGTATTCCTTTACAATACATTTTAAAAATCTAAATCCAGTCTTAACCTGCCTACAAAATCCACCAGGTTACTGATACTACTACTTCTTATATGCATAAGGTATACATACTGTTAAATGTCAAACAGTGTTAAATACCAACACTGTGTACAAATAAAACCCCACAGTATCAATATAGAAATGAGTCTCTGAGTATATCAATATGAGAAATGAGTGTGTGATAGATCACTTTATCTGCTTCAGCACAGAGCACTAGTTAAGCAAACATTTCTTCACTTTAATACAAGTTACAGCAAAACTAAACCTGAATGTACATCAGATGACATGTTGAAATACAGTACATGTACAGTGGTTATAAAGAGTCTACACACCCCTATTTTGTGATGTAAAAAAAAAAGAAGGAAAGATAATAAATAAAATCAGAACTTTAAGGTCAAATCACAACCTATGCAATGCCACTGAAAAAAATAACTTTATAATTAACTAATCATCAAGCTCATGCGTAAAAGTACACACCTGTATTCACCTGAAGTGAAGATTTTTTGGTTGCACGCTACTACTAGAGCCACAGGATCTTATTTGTTTTAGGTATCTCTAAGGTGAGGGGCTACAAAAAAGTCCAAGGCATTAGTGACAACAGTCATCAACAAGTGGAGAAAGTATAACACAACAGTGACAATGTCAAGAATTCATTTTCTCTGGTGGGAAGACAACATTAAAAGAGCTGCAGCTCTTTCTGGCAAGCACTGGTTGATCCTACATGTTACGACAATCCCATCTGCCCATAGTTCTGAATGAAGGTCTTACGGGTGTGGAACGACATGAGGGTGAGTAATAAATGAATTTTTTTTCATTTTTGGGTGAACTAACCCTTTAAAGACTTCATAAAGGGTTAGTTCACTCAAAAATGAAAATTCAGTCATTAATTACTCACCCTCATGTCGTTCCACACCCGTAAGACCTTCGTTCATCTTCAGAACACAAATTAAGATTGTTGAAATCCGATGGCTCAGTGAGGCCTGCTTAGCCAAGATTAACACTCCCTTTTTCACGCCTGGTAACATTATGTAAAATAATATGAATGTTTAGGTTATATTTCGTCTAGTTTTGGCAAGCTTATGATACTGCTTACAGAAAAAACTGCATTATCAATGTAGCTTACAAATGTTTGTGAATATCTGCACGGGTGTAAACGTTTATAATACAGTCTTTTTTTTTTATATATATACTTCACCTAGTTTTGGATAGTTTCTGACAGTGTTTATGGTAGCTATAGTACTGCCTTATCAATGTAGGTTGTGTTTGCAAATATCTGCTCAGGTGTAAATGTTTGAAATGTGCTATAAATATGTTCAGTCGATGGTGTCCGCAAATGTCTCAGGTGTAAATGTTTAAAATTCGCTAAATCAGAAGGGGAAATCTGTACTCTCATTAGACTGACTTTTGAATAAGGACAGATTAAAAGGGAAAAAAGTCACCATGGCCTCTAAAAACAGTAAAATGCCTGTATTGTTGATGAGACACTTTGCAAGGATGTGTAGAAAAAGAAGCAGATCTGAAAATGGATAAAAAGAGAGACAAGCCAGGATTTAAAGTCAAACTCATAAGAATCCGATTCGGAGGAACTCAGAAGGTAACAAGACTGTAAAAGTGCAAGGCCAAAGAATCAACATGACTTTGATACAGGCAGTTGAAAAAATTCATCAGTGAGCAACTGTAAAACACTATCTTTGCACAGAAAGGCATCACTCTGTGCCAGACAAAAGATTTCTTTGCATATGTACAAGATGCTCTCTTGAAATGCATTGATGCGTGTTTAAAATACATAGACTATAAAGAACTATAAAAGACACAATCATGTGATTAAAGGAAGAACTACTGCTGGGGAGGAATGCATGTTTTAAGCTGGGAGTTTAACAGGTGTCGTCTGTGGACAAAGTGGAAAATTCCCCAGACACGTTCGGAAAACTGGCCAAAGAGCAAAACTCACTGTAAATGACTGGGAAAAATGTCTGGATATTCTCACTGAGTCACTGCGGATGAGAAAATATCACCTGTGGCACAATGACTAAGCAGTTTCATATCACATGATTGAAGCTGTCAATCAAGAGCTCGATAAGATGATTGAAGAAGGAATTATTGAGGAGGTCAATGAAGGAGCAGAATGGATCCCCAACCTCTTACTGATACCAAAGAAAGACAGTGCAGAGGTGAGACTGTGTGGTGAATTAATAGAGATCAATAAAGCAGTCATTCGTGAAAGACATCCAGTTCCTACAGTTGATAGCATTCTTCAAGTGATAAAAGGTGCAAAAGTATTTGCTAAACTGGATGCCAGGAAAGGATTTTGGCAGGTTGATTTAGCAGAGCAGTCAAGAAATCTGACAGCCAGGATTTTCAGAACAAAACCCGCAAAATTGCTGCTCAAAACTAGCCCAATCGCGGGGGGAGGGTCCCCAGGTAAACATCACATTCAGGGGGGTAAAATCCGTGTTTTTGGTAGGGTTCCCCTTTTAAAATTTGCATTCCAGGGACTAAATATCATGTTATTTGTGGTCGCTTCAACCCACAGACATGAAAAACAACCTGTGGCAAATGTGTTAAAGAAGCCTGATTCCGCAGGAAAACCGCAGACTTGGCAATGCTGCTGACAAGCTTCATCACATATAGAGGGTGCTACCATTTCCGAAAAGTTCCTTTTAGCCTTTCTAGTGCACCAGAGGCTGATCAAAAAGCCATGGACTCAATACTTTGTGGATCACCTGGTGTAGTTTGGTACATGGATGATGTAGAAGTGTATACTGACACTGACAGTAAGCTGGAGGAACAATTGAGAGCAGTGTTTGAAAGATTTAAAGAAAGAGGACTGAACAAAGATAAGTGTTCCTTTAGACTAAAACAAGCAGAGGTTCTGGGTCATGTAGTAACATCTGCAGGAGTTAAACCTGATCCCAGGAAAGTGGAGGCTGTGTGTGGAGAACCCAGGCCACAAAATGTACATCAGTTGAGATCTTTTCTGAGGACATGTGGATATCTAATGAAATTTATTCCTAACTTTGCAAACATCTCAGAACCACTCAGACTTCCAACAAGGAAGTATGTTCAGTGGGAATGGACAACAACAGTATGAAAGAAGCTCTAACAAGTGAACCTTGTCTTGCCTATTTTCAACTAAATGCACCAACATATGTGATGAGCGATGCTACAGAAGTGGCTGAAAAGTGGTCTCGTTTAGGTATAGGGGTGAGTTAGGGGCTCAAAGATATCTAAATAATATATGTTTACATAAAAAAAAACTATTTATAATTTAAATGGATTTGTATAGATTTTTATACCCTGTAACTGAAAGGTATACCAGAAGCTTTGCATATGCCAAAGCTTCTGTAAATGGCTATAAGATCTGTAAATGATATGAAACACGTTTATATGTGATGAATAGTTTAGACCTAGGTGAATGTGAATGATTTACTGCATTAATTCATTCAAGGTGACTCTGATATATTCAAGGTAATGTTGATTCCAGCAACTGCTCATGTTCTCTTCCTCACATGCTGTTTACACAATCCTATCACGTTTGTAAAAATGCTTATGTAACAGGTTCATGGTGTCGCAGAAACTATATATATATATATATATATATATATATATATATATATATATATATATATATATATAGTTGTAAATATATATATATTTGTATTCTGTCTAATTTGATAGAACATTTTCATTGCAAATTATATTATCCACATAATAATGACTGAAAAATAAAATTGAAATATCTACATGAATCTCAGAATTCATATGGTTTTTCTTACTTTTCTTGCAATGACAGCAGCACTCAGTGCTTGAACTCCAGAAGTTTGTGTAAAACCTGATGATCATGTTCTCCAGCATGATTTGAGATGATATAAAGAACATCTTAAGAAGAGTGTGAGAAATGTATATACCATGTACATAAAATGTACACTGATGCAATTGCAAAATTACACTACTGAATAGATTAATAATATCTATTCTGTATACATACCAAGAACACAAATAAAACTTAAAACAATAATGGTTTTATAAGACAGGAGGGTCAAATACAAACTATATAAAAACATTGTTTGTACAGGAAGTGAGAATATGAGCAGGTGCTGGATGGTGCTGATAAACAAACTCTCCTCCACTGTATAAAAACGATAAACCACGGCTCCACAACACAATATCCAGACATTGACATTGATCTACTGGACGGGTTTGTGTCACAAAAATACCTGATTGAACCATGTAAACTTTGTAATGATTATTTGTGTATAATTCTGTTTTAAATTGTATGCAGAGTTCCAGTGTTCTTTGAGAAACGATGGCGGTCTGGACTGTCTATCTGTCTCTCTGTCTTCTCGTAGCTTTGAGTGCTTCAGGTAAGATTATTATTCTACATTTTACATAATAACTGTTATTTTAACATGAATTGTAGCACACCTGCAACATTGTAATGACTAATCAGAAGCCAGGAATGGAATGATCTAATACACTATGTGCACTAGAGTAAACCTGAGTTTGTCACTATTATAATATTAAGACAATAAAACAACGGCAATTATATCATTTTATACAACAGTTCTTTCTGGTTCTCGAATCTGTTTGGCTGATAGCCGTGCAATCAGACCTTTTGTATCACCATTTGTATCACTCCTCTTAAAGCGACTGTCATGGCGGCCGAGCAAATCCACCATATCCTTTTTTCCAAATGCTACAATTGTTGTACCACAAACTGTAGTTTTAAGAGTATTTTAGGCGAGAATGTAGTTGTTTAGACCTGAAATATGTGATTCATATTTAATCATAGCACCTTTTTACAATTTTTTTAGATGGTTTTTTTTTGAGATGCGAGCTCCAGGCCGTCAGCGGCCGTTCAGTGCTCGTGTACCCGCCGAGAACAGTGCTTCGGCCAGTGAAGTTCTACACAAGACTGGCAAACAGGACAAACACCAACTGATTTTTATTATTCACTTTTTCTGATGGAAAACAAAAGCCATCAGAAGAAAAAAATAAAAAATAAAAACAGCAGCCGCCTCGTAAAGGACAGTGAGAAATTTGAGTCTTTGATCTTCCACTAATGTGTACCTCAATCCACAGGTCAAGTTGTTGTTCCAGAATGTCCCAACGTTCCTTATGGCGAGAGAGTGGACTGTTTCCCAGAACCCAACGCTTCTGAGGTAGACTGCCGTGGATATGGCCTACATTCCATACAAACTCCCAGCATGCTTTGCTAAATCATGCTTTGCTAAATCATACTTTGCGTCCTTACAGGAAAAGTGTTTGGAAAGAGCCTGCTGCTGGAGCCCTGTGAGTGAGGCTAACGTCCCTTGGTGCTTCTTTTCCAAGAACCACGGCTACAATGTGGTCAGCGAAAGCAAGCCTGACAGCACACGTGAGTTCAGCCTGAACCGAGAATCATCTACTTTCCATTGTACTTTGAAAAGTTTGTGTTTGACTATGTAGCAAATAGAGCAAACAATTCGCCAAGACCTCATGGAAAATGTTTGTTTTGCTGTAGATATTGAGGCCAAGCTGACAAGAATGGATGCTCCATCTCTATTCGGAGCTGACATTAACGAGTTGACCTTCTACGCTGAAATGCAGACAGAGAATCGTCTTCGATTTAAGGTGTGTTTTAAAACTGACACAAATAGCAGAGGCATCATGTCAATGTAAATATACTATAATGTATATAATGGCATGCAATGTTCTCTACCAGATCACTGATACAAAGCAAGCCAGGTTTGAGGTTCCCCACGAGCATGTGCAAGCACCTTCTATCCCTCCCACCGGACCCCTAAATTACAGACTGGAGCTGATCCAGAAGCCCTTTGGACTAAAAGTTTGGAGAACATCTCCTGAGAAACTCCTGTGAGTGGGGACCTTTTCGTCTTTTCTCTACCTATTCACACACAGATCACATGTTGACTCTTTGTGAGTTTAGTGCATTGCTAACAATGCAGCACAGAATCATTTTAGAGTGTTTCTTTGACTAAACGAGGGGCAATCACAACACCATAAAGACAGGATGAGGGAATCCAGCCTGAAGCAATGCAAGCTTTTTGGAAATCTTCATCTCGCCATCTACACAATATTGATGGAAATTGCTTTGTTTACTTTTGCTATTGTCTGCCGTCATGTGTAAAGAGTAAAAAGTAAGTCCTGATTCCTATTTCTTGCATATGTTCAAGACTAATTTGATCATTTTTAAGTCACAGTGACTATCAGGCCTGCTTCATGTACGTTGCTGTCACATAAGCAATGTGGTGGCCTTTTTAAATAGATATTAAATAAAGCTGTGCACCACTGCTTATTGGAAGAATTTGCTACAGTTTGCATCAATCTTTTTCTAATGAAATTATCTTCAACCAACAAACTAGATGATTTATAATTTGTAGCATAAACACAATTTTTTAAGTTGATTACTCAAAAAAAGTTGTTTCAACTAATTGAGTTGTGGTCCTAAAGGGTTAGTTCACTCAAAAATGAAATTTTTGTCATTAATTACTCACCCTCATGTTGTTCCACACCCGTAAGACCTTCATTCATCTTCTGAACACAAATTAAGATATTTTTGATGAAATCCAAGAGGTGACTCATCCATAGACAGCAATATAATCACCACTTTCAAGGTCCAGAAAGGTACTAAAGACATTGTTAAAACAGTCGTCGTGACTGCAGTGGTTCAACCTTAATGTTATGAAGCGACGAGAATACTTTTCGTTTGCAAAAACAAAACAAAAATACTCAGTATTAACCAAAGCTGATCACCTGAGCAGCATGTGCGTGTGATCCTGACGCAGGAGTCGGCCAATAATGAGTCGGCGTTCTGACGCAGAACTTGGAAGCGCTGGACGTAAACAACATGTGACAGAAGAGAAAATATTGTTGAATAAAGGAGTTATTTTGTTTTGTTTTTGCGCACAAAAAGTATTCTCGTCACTTCATAACATTAAGGTTGAACGACTGCATTCAAGTGGACTGTTTTAAATATGTCTTTAGTACCTTTCTGGACCTTGAAAGTATTGATTATATTGCTGTCTATGGACGAGTCATATACCGCTCAGATTTCATCAAAAATATCTTAATTTGTGTTCTGAAGATGACCAAAGGTCTTATGGATTTTGAACGGCATGAGAGAATAGGAAGTTGTTTTCCTTTGGTTACAGAAGATGACCCATCTATCAGTATTTGTCATTTATTCTAATGTTTTCATGTGGTTTGGGTGTGCATTTTCTATATTTGAAGAGTGAATCTTTTGGTCAATGGAAATATTCTTAACAGGTTTCAAGGCATTCACCCACAAACTGAACTGTGAGTAAACTTACTCTCTACATTCCTCTCTTGCTCGGTCAGGTTTGACACAACCATTGGGCCGCTGGTTTTTGCTGATCAGTACCTTCAGCTCTCGGCTAAACTCCCCTCTCACAATATTTATGGACTTGGAGAGCATGTCCATCAGACCTTCCGCCATGACACCAACTGGAGGACCTGGCCTATCTTCACAAGAGATGCTTTCCCCAATGGCGTGAGTCATAACATTTAGAACATTTGAACAAACATTTTCACTGTTCCAAAACAGTATGACTTAGTTTCTTCAGTGACATACAAAGTTTTAGGTAAGTTTCTGAAGAACCTCCTGGCCACTCTGAAGGACTGAGGATGTCATGCTTCAAAAGCCATATTCCAAATCTTCCGAAATCATTTGACTGAAATTAAAGTCAACCGAATCATTAAGTCAGTGAGTTGAACTCAAGAACTAGATCAGTCTGATTCATAAACAAATCATTTAGAACAACTTAATACTTAGCACTACTTATCCGAGGAGATCTAGGGTGTGTAGGATTATCCTGCAATTTGTGTTTCAAGGTCATGAGACATAAATGTCACAAACTGTCTAATTAACTGATTGAAAGGTTGAAATTTGCCATTACAAACCTTGTGTCTTAGCCGTCTTAGATGTCTTTTCCTACCCCAGGACACACACAACCTGTACGGCCACTACCCCTATTTCACATGTCTGGAAGATGGCAGCGGCCAATCCTTTGGTGTTTTCCTCATGAACAGCAATGCTATGGGTAAACAGACACTCTCTTGAGTAGTTTTATTCTGTCATTGTGATAGCATGTTCTTTTTGCATTACTGGTCACAATCACAAGCTTTGCCATGGACTAAAGTCATAATCTTTAATAACATGATTTGCATGTATAGTGCGTTTTGATGTGTTTGGAATGGCTCCTTTTGTTTAGTTTATCAAATGAAAGCAGATTAAGTTGTTTTTTTTGTCTGTCTGTTCTTGGCTGTGTGCAGAGGTGACAATCCAGCCGGCTCCGGCCGTAACCTACCGGACTATTGGAGGGGTTTTGGACTTCTACATCCTGCTTGGGGAGACACCAGAGGCAGTGGTGGACGAGTTTACACAGGTGATAGAAATGGAAACACCAGTGACACTTGTGGGCAAAATTGTGAACACTTGGAAATGCTTTTTCATGTTAGAGACACGGCATGGTGGACAGTACACATGCTAGGACATGTGACACAGTGAAACTTGTGTGTGGGCAAGAACGAATAGGGTCATTTAGCTTTCCTGTAGCTCAGTGGTTAGGGCATGGCACTAGCAATGCCAAGGTCATGGGTTCGATCCCAGGGATTGCACATACTCAGATACAAATGTATAGTATAATGCAATGTAAGTCGCTTTGGATAAAAGCGTCTGCCAAATGCATAAATGTAAATGTAAATTTCCTGATCTTCCTGGTAATTTCGCCGCTTTCCAATTGGATTAAAAGCCAAAAGATCATGCAAATAATAAAACAAATATCAAATTGATAACTTGTATATTAATTAATTTGACAGATTATTTATTCTTTTACATTTTTATGTAGTGGTACATATTTTGCGCTGGAAATATTTTAACAAAATACTAGAATTTATTATACAAAAATACTTGATTCTTATTGGTCAGTGATAGTATTCTGCAGTCAAATATTTTTGTATATTGACCGCAAAAAATATTCTATTATAAATTATAAACATGAAATAAATATGTTTATTTTCTATTAAATTTACATCGAAAATATTTATATTTGAAAAATATTCTGAAATGCTTTATTCTAATTCTGGTCATTTGTGGCATTCTGTGGTCAAATGTTTTTGTAAAATAACCACAAAATTGTATGTTATTAATTACATATATTATATAACTATTATGAATTAAAATCATATAAAATATTATTATTTATTACACAACTCTGCTCAAATAGCAGTAATAGGCAATCAGACGATCATTATTGCAAAATAAAGCCTGATTCGCCTGATCACGCCATGAACTTCTTACCAAAACTTCATCAATGCTAATTGACATTATTTCATGATGAGAGTTGAAGTGAATTCCTATAGGCCCAGATGAAGCTTCCAAATGAGCCTGAGAGAGTCAGGCTGTGATGTTCAGCGTCTTTAACATTGCTTCATGTCTCTCCAGCTGATCGGCAGGCCTTTCATCCCTCCGTACTGGTCTCTGGGCTTCCAGCTCTCTCGCTGGGACTACGGCAGCCTGGACGAGATCAAGAAAGTCGTGGAAAGAAATCGACAGGCTGGCCTTCCATATGTAAGTGTAGAAGGCCCCTCACTTTGTTCTACAAAACTTGATTCCACCCAGTCCGTCAAAGTCACAATCAAGAGCACAAAATAAAGCTTACTGATTCATGAATAAGAACTGCACATATGTGCATTTCAACTATACACATGCATTTAGAACTGGCATCTGCTAAAGGAAGTCAAGCCTTCCAGAAAAATCACAACAGACAATAGTGAATCTAGCATGCAAAAGATGCATTAGCCATCATAAAGGCTGAAGGTGCTGATTCTAAAGGATGACACTTCATTGTTATAGTGCAGGTGTAACCCCTCCTGTTCGAACCGCCTGCTCTAAGTGGGACTCAGGCACTCTAACAAGGAGGCTAAAGATGGTAGTCTCTAGTGTCAGTTTACACGCACAACTCTCACCCCCCTAAACCTCACTCCCATCCGGGTCACGGCACCAATGTCACCCCTCCTGTTCGAACCGCCTGCTCTAAGCGGGACTCTAACCTGGGTCCGCCGGCATGGGAGTCGGGCCCTCTAACAAGAAACATGAACTTTTACAACCTAAAAATAAAGCTTCCAAAAGTGGGTTTTCACAGCTATATGTCTGTGAACCATTTCTGATTCCCCAAAAAACCTTTCAGAGAGAACCATTAATTAATTTCTTAGTGTAAAGAACATTTTAATAGTCTAAAGAACCTTTTCCATTATAAAGAATCTTTTGTGCGATGGAAAGATTCCATGGATTCTTCACGGAACCATCAATGCTAATAAAGAACTTTATGTTTAAGAGTGTAACTTCCATAAATAGACGTTGAAGTGAAACAGGATATTCAATGAGAGAAGTAAAATGATTTCATTTAGATTTTACTAAGACTTACAGCTGAACCATAATTATTTTGTGTTATTATTCCAGGACGTCCAGTACACTGATGTTGACTACATGGAGGACAAAAAGATCTTCACCTATGATACGGTGAAATTTGCCGAGCTGCCTCAGTTTGCTGACTACATGCATGAAAAAGGGCAGAAATACATCACCATATTGGTGAGCAATTGATATTGTGGTTTCATTTATGCTGAGTTGCAGAGTTTTATAGGTTAGCAAGTTAGTTCTAGGTTTTGGACAGTAGGCCAAAACAAGTTTTGGTCATACATTTCAACCTCTTGCTGAATTTGATTTTGTCCTGTTGAACACCTCAGAACATTTTCTTCTTGGTAGGATCCTGCCGTGTCCACGGGTCAGAGGATAAATGGACCTTATGAAGCTCTTGACAGGGGACATGCAGCTAATGCTTGGGTCACTGAAGCAGATGGAGAAACGCCTCTACTGGGAGAGGTACGATCCCAAACATATTCCTGATTGATTAATCGTTAGTAGGGTTTAGGATTGAGAACTGGTTCTTCTTTATAAAAATAACTGAACTTGAATGATTTCCATGATGTTTGGTTTTAGTAATTGTTGTTGGACGTTCATGCATTCGTTTATTCGTTCATTCATTCATTCATTCATTCATTCAAGAGATTATATGCAGGAGAGTTAAGCAGATTCTCTTCCGCTCTCTCACATGTCACAGGTCTGGCCAGGGGAAACCGTATTTCCTGACTTCACTAGCCAGTCTTGCATTGATTGGTGGGTTGATGAAATTTCACGTTTCCACAAAGAAGTCAAGCATGACGCTCTCTGGATTGTAAGTAACCCGCAAAGATCATTACCCATCACCAAATATTTAACCTGATCATTTTAAAACTGTTCTGATTCATATCTCCAACTTCATACAGAATCTCCAAATCAATACTATATGTCACTGCATCATTGTGTATTAATCATGATATTCAAACACAGCAAAGCTCAATAAACATCTCATCTAGAATACAATATAACCCACAAAAGCTAAATCATAATTGACCCTACTTACAGTAGTAATTCATCAAACTCCTGTTCAATTAAATAGACATTAATTTGTATAGCGCTTTCACACTGCATATTTCAAAGCAGCTTTACAGAAAATGCTTATTTCAAATATTACAATCAAGAAGCTAGTGATGACTGTGTCAAGAAATGCATTTTACACCATCAAATCAATTCCTGATTGATAAAATCCAGTTCTGCCCTACAATTTGTCTCACTGAATATTCTGATTTAGAAATGCATCACATTATGAAAGTAAAATGGTTATGAATGCCATTTCATGTTGACTTTAAAGCCTCCCTACACTGTAAAACAGAAAATTTGAGCTTGTTTAAAAAAATAAGGCAACCCATCACACTAAACCTTTTTAGTTAAATCAACTAATTCACTCCAATTAAAGTCAAATTAAACACTTTTGTTCATCTAATGAGTAACAGTCTCTTGAACTTCAAAATTCTTTTCAATGCCAAAGAATGCATTGATACAATCCTTGTTTTTCATCTCCATGTTTGATTTTCAAAGATAATGTCATGACATGAACATTTCTGGAGATTTTTGCTTTAATCTTGAGAAAATTAACTGCCTGAATCAGGAAGCGCTAAATTAACTGGAGTTTTTTTTTCTAAGGACATGAATGAGGTGGCTAATTTCGTAAAAGGAGGGATCAATGGCTGTGCTGATAACAAACTCAATTATCCTCCATTCACCCCACGTAAGTCTGAAATGCATCTACAGCTAGATTTCACATTTGCATTTCCACAGCATCTATAAACATCCATCCTCTTCATTTCCATTGAACTCTAAAGGTATCCTTGATAACCTAATGTACAGCAAGACCTTATGTATGGATGCTAAACACAACTGGGGGAACCACTATGACGTCCACAGTCTCTATGGCTACTCTATGGTCCTGGCCACTGAGAAGTAAGTTCTGGTTTTTCCACACTTTGTATGCAAATAATCTCTGTTATGATTGACTGATGCTGCTTTCGCATCTTGTCAGAATGATTAATTCTGATTAACATCCCAACAATGCTGTATTTACCATGACATCATGACAATTTCTGAATTATGTTTATGAATCATTTCATAAAAGGTCTGGGTGGTCATTGGAGGGAGGTTAATGTTGTCAGTTTTGTCAGAACCCCAATCACCTCTGAGAATATAGGAAAAGCCCAATGAAATTGGTATGCAGAATTTGCATGCCAGGCCTAGTTTAGTCTAGTTCAGTTCCCAAGGAATGGTGAACCCTAGGCCACCCCTCTCTATTGTACCTTTCCGGAAGTTGAGTTCAGCGGAGGAACTCACTTCCAGGCCCAACACTCGTGAGCTGCCCCTTTTCAGGTGAGCCCTTGTAATCTGGCTGGTGCTCCGTATGTAGTGGTTGCCCTGAATGTCACCCTATATGATATATTTTCCATTGCTCAGTTTCCCTGTTGGTGAACCCAGTGTCTTCCCCTCTACAGAGCTAGCTCTGTCTCCGGTCACTGTGGGATAGGTAGCCTCCCCCTTTAGTGGAGCCCACCACTATGTAGTACTCCCCTCTAGTGGGTCCTTAGGATGCATTTCCATGTGTACCTCCCCTTCCGGTAGCATGTGGCCTCCATAGTGTTCCTGTCCCTTTGGTAAAGAGAACACTTCCCAACTTTTCTAAGGCTCTTCTAAGACATTGTCTTAGCCCTATTTCCTTAAAATAATCAGAAGAGGCCATACAGCTGCAGTGGCCTCTTGAAAAGTGAGTAGCGCTTCCTTGTGGAGACCTGAGGTCATCTACCCAGGACGTTGGAAGGTTAAGAGTGAGCATTGCTGCACTTGTCGTTGGCACGCACAGGCTTGCCCACATTTGCACTGTGACATAGACTATCTCATGACATAGTGCAGTTGTAGTGGCGTTTGGTATAGGGATGTTGTATGTCAGTCGGATTCGACACATGTCGAACTGGGTCAAAGGGAACGTCTCGGTTAAGTATGGTAACCCTCACTCCCTGATGGAGGGAACGGAGACATGTCCCTCATGCCACAACTCTGTACTGACGGCTGAAGTGGCTGAGATGCTACCTCTGCTCCTCAGAATGATACTCAAGTTCAGCCTACATGCTGCCGGCCTTATATACCCGTATATACAGGAGTGGCCTGGCATGCAAATTCTGCACGCCAATTTCATTGGCCTTTTCTGATTTTCTCAGTGGTGACTGGGGCACCCAAGATCGAATCCCATATGTTGGTTTTGATACATGTCTCCATTCCCTTCATCAGGGATTGAGGGTTACCATACATAACCAAGATGTTTTAAAGTGACAGCAACCTACTGCTGTCTGTGTCATTTAATGTTAATCAAACAACAAAAGAAAACGAGATTATTGTATATTTTAACTCAGTGTTGTTTCTTGACAGTGAAACTTCTCTGAAAGAACAGATTAAGGGGTTGGGATCATGAACGTACTGACAGCGGCCACCGGACAAAGTTTTGCTTATGGCCCCCAGAAGTCTAGGACTGGCACTGACTCTAATATTGTGTTTCTGCTTCCAGGGCATCGAAAGCAGTGTTTGGGAAGAGCCGTTCCATGGTTTTCACACGCTCCTCCTTCCCTGGGGTGGGCAAGTATGCTGGGCACTGGTTGGGTGACAATGCCGCCACCTGGAATGACATTAAGTGGGCAATACCTGGCATGCTGGAGTTCAACCTCTTTGGAGCCCCTTATGTAAGTGGGTTGACTCCAAATGAAACGTCTTTTCCAACATGGGTTATTATTGATGGTAAACACCAGTCTGAGAGACATGGAAAGCGCTTGGAGAAAGCTTTTGGTTTTGATTTAGGTTCCATGAAATGCAATGAGAAATTGTATGGGAACAGTACTTAACTGGCCCATGATGCCCAGAGGTTGATCTTTCATAGGTTGGGAGTTCTCACTTATATTTCATTAAATTATATTGCAAGCATCAACTTTGTCTCACATGTTAGACACAAATGACATACAGAAAGAGTATAAAGCTCTAGAGTATAGAGAGTATAAAGAAACACAAATGAGACAAAAGAAACACAAATTAGATAATTTGGACCTGGAAGAGAATCACTTTTTTGATCTCTTCTGATACTCTATGGAGACATTTGTCAGATTACGGTTGGCTTTTTCATATATAGAACACTGGAATCTACATTTAACTGCCTAGTTTTCTGAAGATAATAATAATTTGAGATAATGAGTGATTTTTTCTGAATCTAATGATGTTCTTCTGCAGATCGGTGCGGACATCTGTGGGTTCTTTGACGACTCGCCAGAAGAGCTTTGCAGACGTTGGATGCAAGTCGGTGCATTTTACCCCTTCAGCCGTAACCACAACGCACAAGGGTTCAAAGTATGTGCTGCTCTTTAAACACCCATAAACATTCAATCTCGAAGTGTCTTTAAACATCTGTGCTATGTGTTTCTGGCCCAAGGGCAACACACTGAATTACAAGCATGTCCTCATTTGTAGAATATTTATTTCTCTAATCATTATTGTGAGATTGGTGTGAGAGAAGACCTCCAGAATGACAGTTTGAGCGGGCAAATGAGGATGAATGGAAAATGATAATCTTGGTGAAATTAGATTAATAAGATTTGAGCTTTTAGCCGAAGAGTAATCGTTCCATGGCTGTCTCAAAGACCAATGGATTTCCACCAATGATGAACATATTATCAGTATCCACACTTATATTCCTGACTAGTTTTCTGTCGCTTTCTAACAGGACCAGGACCCTGCATCATACGGCGCTGACTCTCTCTTGATGACCAGCTCCAAGCATTACCTGAAGATCCGATACACCCTCCTGCCATACCTCTACACTCTGTTCTACAAGGCCCACGTTAACGGAGAGACTGTAGTGCGTCCCATGATGCATGAGTGAGTGTATAAGCATGTGCAAACAGCAGTAAATTTAATTTAATTTAAATAATGTGACACTGAAGACTGGAGTAATGATGCTGAAAATTCACCCTTGACCACAGGAATAAATTACACTTTACTATATAATCACTGTATATTCCCGCTCTGCAGGTTCTACTCCGACAGTGAAACCTGGGCAGTGCACAAGCAGTTCTTGTGGGGAGCACATCTTCTCATCACACCTGTGCTGGATCCTGTGAGTGAACACACACTTCTCTTTCTGTGAGCTTCTAACTGCCTCCGATATCTCATTCATATTCTCTCTTTCTGAATCTTGAAAAGCCAAGAGAGGAGGACCATATCTCTCTTAAAATTGACCACCAGTTTAATGAATAATGCTGATTATTAAACCATCAAAATAATGTTTGTCATTATGTTTAGCTTTTTCTCCTGTTTGTTTGTTTGTTTGTTTGTTTGTTTGTTTTAGGGTGTTGAAACTGTGGAGGCCTATATCCCAGATGCCATCTGGTATGACTTTGAGAAGGTAAGAAATCAGAAATCATTCTAATATGAAATATTTCTGATTATTAGAACAGTTTTGAAAACCCTGATCAATTTTTTTCAGGATTCTTTGATGAATAGAAAGCATTTATTTGAAATATAATTTTTTTTAACATTAATCATATCTTTACTGTCACTTTTGATCAGTTAAATGCATCCTTGGTGAATAAAAGTTTTTTTTTTTTAATTATACTGATTTTTTTTTTTTTTTAAATAATGGATTATACAATGTATATATATATATATATATATATATATATATATATATATATATATATATTGTCCATTTTTTTGTCCCCTCCCTCTAAAACAATTTAATAATCAAATAAAGCATATTGACAATGCAATCTTTGGTTTGTTTTATAGGAGGTAAGGATTACAGATCGCAAAGCAAAGGTTTCCTTGAACCTGCCCGCTGATAAGATTGGTTTACACCTGAGAGGCGGAGCCATTCTGCCTGTACAGACACCAGACGTCACCACTACATACAGGTAATGATGTAGATTTCCCCTAAAAATACATAAAAAGCTCATATTAAACCATGCATTGTCACTACACTCTAAACTCCATTAAAATACAGTCTATCCACTGTCCACTTACATTAAACACATCTAATGCCCAATAAAACAAAGCGTCTGCATTTTTTTGGAGATTGTATTATAGGTCAAGTTGGAACATGATTCACAGCATCAATATAACATGATTAATATTGCAAAGTGAGTTTAATATGATACTGAGAACAGACATATATTTAGATGTTTGTGTTTTTGTATGCTTGCATCTGTTTTCTCGTCTGCTCTCGAGTTGTATGTTTGTGTGATGAAAGTTGTGTGTTCCCTCAGCCGACGTCTTCCCATGGGACTGATCATCGCACTCGATGACAACAATGCTGCGTCAGGCGAGCTCTTTTGGGATGACGGAGACTCTCGAGGTATTTTAGAAGGACTCGCTATTAATTAAACATTGTTCAGTTCACTGTCAGAAACAAAAAACTCTCGGTCACACTTCATTTTTGGGTCTTTTAACTAGTTGTTTATTAGCTTGCATATTATTAGAATATTGGCTGTTTATTAGTAATTAATAAGCACATATTAATGCCTTATTCTGCATGACCTTATTCTAGATTCTTAATCCTACCCAAAACCTAAACTTAACAACTACCTTACTAACTATTAATAAGCAGTAAATTAGGAGTTTATTGAGGGAAAAGTGAATACATGTTCCCTATACTTATAGTGTTACCAAACTATCTTATACAGGGCTCAATAACAAGAATGTCAGATCATTTATTATACCATGTAAATGTGCATTGTTGAGTGGAAGGAATAATATACT
Organism: Hypophthalmichthys molitrix; assembly: GCA_037950675.1. Classification (NCBI taxonomy): domain Eukaryota; kingdom Metazoa; phylum Chordata; class Actinopteri; order Cypriniformes; family Xenocyprididae; genus Hypophthalmichthys; species Hypophthalmichthys molitrix. The sequence continues at coordinate 6,137,654 of CM075494.1, forward strand.
GTGTTTGCGTATTTATCTTTAAATGCAAATGAGCTGCTGTTCCCCGCCCTGTTTTCCAGAAGAGGGCAGAGCCTGTACGGCTCATGCCTAGATACTCTGCCAAAAACTAGCAAAACATCCGTCTATCACGGTCAGGATCAAGTGACATTGCAGTTCTTCGTCATAATGAAAGTTTATTATCTGCATGCATTTTGAAGCCATATCAGTCTAAACTTCTGATAAATGGTTTTCTGAGAGCGCACAACTGAAACGCATACGCTGGCTGTCAGACGACACATCCTGTGAGTATTAAACTAACTTCTGTTTCAGGTGTTATTGCGCTTAAACTGTCAAATATACACAGGGTTATGACAAAAACACACAAAGATCACATAAACACGGTCAGTTATGTCTGTGAACGTAAACAGCAGGTAAAGAAATCATATGTGTACATTAGATCTGTGTAATAAAGTGACAGCAGCGTAATATACAGTACCTACTGCTGTATATGCTGTTAAATCACTCACTGCTCTTGATTGAATAACATAGTAGCTTTAATAAGAATACATTTCTTACCTGAATGCTGCTGTTAAATGCTCTGGCGAGGAGATAAACATGGCTGACTGTGTACAGCTCACTCAGGTCAGGGCTATGCTAATAGGGCAGAGTGGGCGGGGCCTACGCATATGTGACATCACATTATACAGAAACTGCAAATGACTTGTTCTGAGACACTGCTTATGATTTATGGGGTTTAAAAAAGTATTGGGTGGATTTTTATCACTATAGAGTGGTTGTGTACACACACTGCCAACACACATTTATGTTCAAACTGCAGTGAATTTTGCATTATAGGTCCCCTTTAAAAAAAATGTAACATTATTGTAAAGTGTTACCCAAAATGTATTTATATTTCATTCTAAGATTTTTAATTTGCCAGAACAGCTATAATTTAACCCCATGACAGATATAAATTTATATAGTAAAGACATTTTGCTTGGATGCATCCAAGACTCACCAATGCTAACAAGGTAGATATCTTTACCTTGGTGAGGTTACCTTTAAAATGAGCAGAATTTGCTACATCAGAATCTTCAATAAATTAACAGTTCAAATAAAAACAAATGTTTGTGTTTGCAAGGCATAAAAACACATGGACATGAGATGTAGTGAAAAAACAACCCTGGCCTGAAACTCTTTCAAATTGGCCACAGGTTCATCCTCATTATTGAGCCCTATAATAGATTTACCCCATCCCCCCACCAACCAAAAAAAAAACAAGATAACACTTGTGTGACTCATATATACAGTTGACTTGTCTTAACTTCTTTCTCTCTTTTTCTTAGATACTGTTTCATCTGGCTCCTACATTCATTACCAGTTTTCCGTGGCTAATGTACGTCATCCTAATGTCACATTTCTGTTTGTTTGTTTATTTGTTTTTAGATGCCATTACATTGCATGTCCAAAAAGCAACATTTAAATAATTTTTATGGCATCTATTACAAAAATCTGTAATAATATCTGACATTTTTTCTGCTGGATCAGGATGTCTTGACAATGCATGTTACCCACAATGGCTACACGGATCCGAACAACTTGAAGTTTGAGAACATCACAGTGATGGGAGTGTCCGCGGCTCCCGCCTCTGTGCTCGTGTCAGACGGCATCACTACTGAAGCTCTGTCGGAGTCCCAGGTTCACTACGATTCCACCAAGGAGGTAATCCTAGTTTTAACATAAAATAGTTTCCTGTTCACCACCAAAGTCAATATGAAACTGTGTTTGATTGAAATGGGATATTAAACACCCTACAGAAATAGGTATAATGCACATTGAGACCAGGAATATAAAGTAAAGGTGAGGTTCTTTCATTCCAAGTGAGAGTCCAGGAATGCTCACGAACCTGGGCTTTCTAAAAAGAACACACGTATTAGGTTATGATGAAGAGCATTGCTTTCTCCCAGAGCTCAAGGATTGGAACACAAGGTCGTGCAGACTTTGGTCTTAAACTCCGCGTGACACATTGGCCCTGTTTCCACCTTGTATTACGATGCGTTTTGGTCGATCAGATGGACGAGGGAGACGTATACCCGTTTACACCTGGTGTTTTAATCCATCTCTTTTGTCCACTTTCAATCACTTCTGTCCTGATTTCTTCGAGGGGAGGGTCTATGAATGGGTAAATGTATGTGTTTTTTCAGATCTTTCGATCTAATGGACAAAATAAGCTCACGCAATTTACATATGAACGCGACCGGAGATGACGGAAACACATACATACAGCAATAGCTTTCATTTCTGCTCTGATAGCTGAAAGACCACGCCGAACACTGTGAAATGATGAGAATGGTGAGAGAACAATGTGCTTGGTATGTTTTTTTATCTTCAACCACATGAGCGTTTCCACTATGAAAGCATTTCGGTCTAATGCGTTTTTGACTACCTCTGGAAGTGATCGAAAGTGGACAAGCTCAAAATGTTTTACACCTGTATTTAGTGTCGTCCACATGTGATCCGATCGACCAAAACTTATCTTAATACCAGGTGGAAACAGGGCCATTAATGTCAGCTGCCGTCAATTATGGCACGTCCACCAACTAACGTGAAAAGACTTTGTGAAATGCAACAGTATTTGTCATTTTTGTTATTCACATCCTTTAACTAGAGGATAGGATTCTGACGTGAATACACCTGCTGTCTTTTGTGTGATATATACAGTATCATTGGGTGTTTGTGGTCTGCTAGGTGATGTATCTGAGAAATCTGGAGCTGGAACTGGGGAAGGACTACACAGTCAACTGGGAGGCCAAATACCCAAACACTAGGCGCATCGATTGTCACCCTGATGCGGGTTCTGATCAGGCCAAATGTGAAGCCCGTGGCTGCATCTGGAAGGTCAGAGAGAGAAGATCTTCAATATTCAACCCTGTTGTTTTCAAAGACACTCTCTGATCCAAAGTGTGTTTTTCCTGTTACTGTTCTAATGCGGTTCAACACATCTGCTTAAATGTTTTTATTGTCTTTCATAGCCTTCAGATGTTCCCAATGAGCCCTGGTGTTATTACCCTGATACCCACGGTTACATCACCAGCAACATGTTTGAAAAACCGAGCGGCATCACTGTAGATATAGTGCGCAATCCTGATTTCCCAAGACAACGCTCTCAATCTCGAGACATCGACAAGCTCCGTGTGGAAATCACATACCTGAGTGGACAAAGCCTGAGGTGGAAGGTATGCTTGTTTAGGATTAAGACCAAGACAAAGATTAAATATACAATTTACATTTATGCATTGGCAGACGTTTTTATCCTAAGTGACTTACATTGCATTTAAGGTATACTTCGTTAAAGCATTCCCCTGGGAACCCATAACTTTGGCGTTACTAGCACCATGCTCTAATGTTGAGCTTTTTTAGGAATTCAGAAAATAAATGAATACATTTAAGGCTTAGATGAAGACTACATCTGATTTTGGTCCTGTTGATCTAGATCTTTGACCCAGCCAATGCTCGCTACGAGGTCCCAGTTCCCCTCGAACTGCCCGCTGCACCAGAGACAGAGGAAAACAACAGACTGTACAGGGTTCAGATCCAGCACAAGCCATTCGGGATCCAAGTGATCAGAAAGGGCTCAGAAGAAATCATGTGAGTAATACACCTCAATTACTCTGCTCACATGGAGTCCAGAGAGCTTCTTTTGGCAGACATGTGGTAGTTTTACTGCAGTTTTCACAATGCTGCACTTTTAGGGTTTTCTGAGAGTTATAGGACTATAGAAGCACAGTTTTTCCGTAACACTTGTTTTTCAGTGTTTTCAATGTTTTGTTAAATCTCTTTTTCTCTAGATGGGACTCTGCCATGCCAGGGTTCACATTCTCCGACCAGTTCCTTCAGATCTCCACACGCCTCCCCTCAAACTATGTCTATGGTATTGGTGAAACGGAGCATCCCAGCTACAGTCATGACCTCAACTTTCACACATACGGCCTGTTTGCCAAAGACCAGCCTCCAGGGGTGAGTGTCAGAAACAAGCCTTCCTGCGTGAAACTGTATGTCATTTGCACTTTACATCACATCACAAACTCAAACTCTGATCTCTTTCTCCCCGTCTGTAGTATAAACTGAACAGTTATGGACTCCATCCCTTCTACATGGGTCTGGAGAAATCAAAAAGCGCTCACGGCGTCCTCCTGCTCAACAGCAATGCCATGGGTGAGTTCAAACACACACTAAACATGTGTGTCTCACTCGGACACACCAGCCACAACCTGTGCTAAATGGGCTAAGACCAACCTAAATATACATCTTAAACCAGCCTGAGATGTTTTGCTGGTTTAAACTGGTCTAGTTGGCAGCTTGTTCATAAAGAAAAGCAACACTTTCAAAATGTATAAATTAAAGCTTATTATTTCACATTCTAGTTAGAATAGAATGCTCGAATGTGATTGGTTGACGAACATTCTAATGTGTGCAATTATTTTCAGGGAAACGAAGGCTAAAGTAGTTCTAGCAGGTCTTGACCGCATTACAGTTCCATATCACTGCGCCAAACGATTTCAGTTATTTCAAAGGTCCTTACAGCCGACTACAGCAAAACAATCAAAACCCACAATGACATTGATCAAGAAACGTGTTGTCTGCGCTGCTCTGACGATTTTATCAATAAAATAGTTTAACAACTTAAAAGCTACATGACATTTCTCACTAGCAGGGTAATTACGGCGCTGTTTTTGAAGCAGATAAACTTACAGTTTTGCTATTAGTAAAGATGCCGAACACTGTTGAGACGCACAGTCTTGTGTAATTCAAACACGTTTAACACTCTTTGTGAGCTGAGGCGACACATTGAGTCACAGGGATGATGTCATCCTTTTCTCTCTCTTTTGTTTCTTGTTTTGCTCTTAGATGTGACCTTCCTGCCTGATCCAGCTCTGACTTACCGCACCATCGGTGGAATCTTGGACTTCTACATGGTGATGGGTCCCTCTCCAGAAGCTGTGGTTCAGCAGTACACTGAGGTGTGTGTGTGTGTGTTATTCCTGGCTTGATGAGGTTTAGAAGCTGGAGTCTCTCTCATTGCCCACAGTAAACTCAATCTAAGCACACACACAAAATAACAATGGAAAACTCACATGCTGAAATGAAATACATAAATATCTATCTAAAGGAAGCTTGATTGTCACATTCGATTCTATTCAGCCACTTGAATATTTATGTTCTACAATCTATTTGGATACTCTGTCAAAAAATTTTCTCTGGGTTTGTGCGTTTTGTTTGATAGATGATCGGCCGCCCGGTTCTTCCAGCCTATTGGTCGCTTGGATTCCAGCTTTGTCGCTACGGCTACGCCAACGATGCAGAGATCGCAGATCTTTACAAGGACATGAAAGCTGCTGAAATTCCTTATGTAAGTGATCTCATCCTTCAGTGTGTGCATGTGTGTCTTTCAGTCTGAATAAACACAGTGATGTAACTCACCAACCTTCAGAACTCATTCAGGAGTGAGTCACCGAATCATAAAGCTCATCTTTTCATAAAAAAATGTCCTTATATTAATAGTTACTTTAAAGACACGTATCACTAGCAGTGTTCCCTCTAAGCTGCGTGCAGTTCTGATGTCGTGGTCATTAAGTTTAATGATCCTAATATTTGACCTTTGACCCCTCAAAGGATGTTCAATATGCAGATATTGACTACATGGAGAGGCAGATGGACTTTACACTGGACCAAGTGAACTTCAAGGGACTGCCTGCTCTGGTGGACCAGATGAGGGCCGAGGGGATGCGTTTCATCTTCATTTTGGTACCAACAATTCTTAATTACTGGAGAAAAAAAAAAAAAAGTTGTTTCCATTGAATGGTAAAGGATGTTGTAATGAGAACAGAGCTTTTGTAGTCTGATATCATTATGGCCAGTAACATGCAGTGAAATGTATTCTGTAGCAAAACCTCATGCTTTATTTGTTTGTGTGCTTCAGGACCCGGCTATAGCGGCCAATGAGACTAAAGGCTCCTACCCTGCGTTTGATACCGGGATTGAAAAAGACGTTTTCATCAAATGGCCTCCTGAGCTCAGCAATGACATTGTGTGGGGAAAGGTATGACAAACACAGAGAGGAAGAGGAACATATATTGATGTATTCTGAGTCAATACCTCATAGTTTTGTTGACGTGGACATGTACTGAAAGCAGGAATGATCCTGAACCACTGATTTTAGCTGTTGTTTTTGTCTGTCATAGGTGTGGCCTGATTATCCTAATATTACTGTGGACAATTCTTTGGACTGGGATACTCAAGTAGAGGTATCTGCCACTCTCTCTCTTGTTCTGTTTCATTATCTTTCTCCATGTTTCGCTTTCTTTCTTTTTCTATCTCTCTTCATCAGAGAACCGGACATCTTTTCTCTTGTTCCTCCATATTCAAGTCTATTTATATCGAAATCATCAGTACAATGGGCTATAATTGCAAATGCAGCCAAGATAGATGAGGGTGACATCATAGATACTATCAGCCAATCAGCATGTAGAAGACACACCATCAGCCAATGAGCACATACTAGTACTATGATGTAGTAAATAAACTGAAACTCAGCTAATCAGAACAGAAAAGAAGTGAATCAGCACATTACTATTTTATCAAATTAGCAAGTATCAAATCAGTGTAGTTGTCACGATCACTGTCTGTACCTGTCAGTTCCCGGACTACAGTTACCATAATCCTCCCTGCCGGTCACATGCTCACTCCACACCAATCACCCGTTGCCACATACACCTGGAGCCTATCATCTGGACTATTTAAGACACACTCACACACCACCTCATTGCGAAGTCTTGTTAACTGTTGTTACAATTCTGAGTGTTTTATCATGTCTGTCTGTCTCTGTCTGTCTGTCTGTCTGTCTGTCTGTCTGTCTGTCTGTCTGCCTGCCTGCTACCTATCCTGTCTGTTACCCGTTTACGATTCCTGCTACCTGCCTTTGGACTGTTTATTGTTATCCGACCTGTGAACGATATCTGCCTGCCCTGATCTACTGCCTGTATCGTGACCACGTCTCTGCCTGTTCCATTCCTGTTTGCCCCTGTTGACCATTGCCTGTTTGACTACGAACATTGTTCTAATAAAGCTTGCACATGGATCTCACGTCGTGTCCCGCCTCGTTACAGTAGTGATGGTTAAAGCATCTTGTCCAACTTAATGTTTCTTTATTTTTAAACTTTCAGCGCTTCAGATCTTTCGTGGCGTTCCCTGATTTCTTCAAGAGCAGTACAGCAGAGTGGTGGGGAGAGCAGGTTAAAGACTATTACAACAACGTCATGAAGTTTGACGGACTTTGGATCGTGAGTGCTTTGTTTTTGTCATTTTTCATTAATTACAATTGTACGAAATGTCCTTTGAGGACACGCCATTGTTGCTCCTAACACATCACATCTAACTCTAACCGTAACAATGAAATAATGAAATTGTGCTTTCTGAAGGACATGAATGAACCGGCCTGTTTCGTGCATGGCACCGTCGGAGAGAAGTGTCTAGGGGATCAAACTTTGGAATATCCTCCATACATGCCCCGTAAGTTCTTATCAGCACATCCTGGCATGTGTACTTTATAACACCATGGTCAACATTTACTAGGCCTGCCCCCAACTGAAGATTTTTCTAATCCACCGGTAGTCATTCAGTTAAGTCATCAGTTGAAACATTGCATGTTTATATTAATTTAATTACTTAAATATATACTGGGGGAGGGAACTAAACCATAATAAGCCTTTTTATATAGCCTTTTCCATGCTCAAGCACACACGTAAAGCTTGATGCAAAGCACTGGTAAAAATAATGACTATGAATGTGTCAAAAAAATAGCAAGGAGATATTTTAATTATTTATTAATAAAGTACTGTTTTCTGAGCCAGTTGTGGCTGCAAAGATGAAGTTGACGACGCTGACTCGTCATCTCACCTTAATGCACATTTCTTATGGATTGCATAATCAGAGAGTATGTGTTTTTGTTTAAAAGTTGACATTTCAAGCTTTCTATAGATATATATTTCATGTCTGTGAGGCAAGTATACACTGAGTTTTGGTTCATTTTTGTGACATGCTCCAAAAAGAAGTTCACGGAGATCGAGACGGCAGAAAGCACATCCTGTTTGTTTTCTTTATTTTACAAAGGCACTTTTTGTTGATATTGCGCATGTACACAAATAAAAGTAGTAGTAAAAGTAATAAAAGACCCTATTCAGTTTCAAATGATGTATTACTCTTTTCTGTATTACCAAAAATCAGAGTATTTTAAGTTGTTTCTGCTGTTATCAGGAAAAAATGCAAGTGATCGTGCCAGCGGCTCCATGTTGTGCAGTAAGCACTAATACTTCAGCTTCACACTCCACACGAAAACTTCAATATGCAGCTAATAATAGTGCACATTTATCTAGGTTAATGTTCGAGCGAGTGTCCATGTAAAGTTGCTACTGCTTACATGTTTCAAATGATAAGTCATATTTATGGTTGATGGATGATAGGCGAACATTTTTATATCCTGCCTGACATACAGTAATTACCACAAGGACCTGCCATTAACATTCTGTCCCTCACGGACTGTGTGACTTCACCACTTCCTGTGGAGTTTTTTTTTCTCCGACAGACCAATAAAATTTGGTCGACTAAGCCTCTTCTTGTTGACTAATGTTTAGTCGACTATTAAGAGGGAACCTGTATTTAGCACTTTCTGTCCTAAATGAGTCTACCCTATGTATGTGTGTGATCTTTTTTCAGGACTGGAGTCCATGCACAGAGGTCTGAACCATAAGACTATGTGCATGAACAGCGAGCAGATCCTTGCTGATGGCAAACGCGTCAAGCATTATGATGTCCACAACTTGTACGGCTGGTCTCACACCAAACCCACTTATGAGTGAGTTTTCTGTTCCTCCATATTCACTACTTGATTTATTTCTCGTTGATCTGGAAGGAGTTTTGATTGTGATGTGTGTTTGTGTGTATTTCACAGTGCTTTGCTTAGTACCACTGGAAAGAGAGGTGTGATAATTACCCGTTCAACATACCCGTCTAGTGGTCGCTGGGCAGGACATTGGCTGGGAGACAACTACTCCAGCTGGAACCAGCTTCTGAAGTCCATCATAGGTGTGATGATAGCTGCTTATTATTTGGTGCCTCTTGGTATCTACTGTACAGTTCAGTGTATAAACTGAATATCTATGTACATGAAAACCAAACTCTCTTTCTCTCTCTTTCTGTCTTTCAGGTATGATGGAGTTCAGCATATTTGGCATCTCTTACGTAAGTGCCTTTCTCGTCATATTGATCTATCATTTGTGCTTTATTTCCTATCAAATAATATTTTTAGTTCAGTGTGGTGCATTACACTAGCATGCAGCCATTACACTGACTCTAGAGTTTATCTGTTTTTCTCTTTCTGCTTGTGTTCTAGACCGGCGCTGATATCTGTGGCTTCTTTAACCATGCCGAATATGAGATGTGTCTGCGTTGGATGGAGCTCGGAGCTTTCTACCCATTCTCCAGAAACCACAACACCATAAACATGCCAGTAAGAACACACACATCACTTTCTTATCAACAGATTGAGGATTTTTGGACCTTTTTTTGACACAAACACTTGATTATCTTATTCTAAGCCTGTAGGTGGTATGAATATGTTATGTTAGAGCTCTTTTCCCTTTTAAAAGCTCTCATGTTTTTCATCACATTATAATATTTTTGGATCTAAAAATGGAGATTTTTAGATCCTTCATCACTGTGTTTATTACGCTTGCATGAGAATCTGTTCTTGTTTTCTTCAGAAGTGCTGAATGATGATAATCTGATGAGTTTGTGTGATCTTTAACAGAGGCAGGATCCTGTGGCCTGGGGGCCAGAGTTTGCTGCCATGTCTCGTGATGTGCTGAATATTCGCTACACTCTCCTGCCGTATCTGTACACACTGATGTACGAAGCTCACGCTCACGGAAACACTGTGGTCAGACCACTGCTGCACGAGTGAGTGTTTCTCAACAGTTCAGCCAAATAATTGATGAGATCATATCCAGTGTTGATGAAATCATGTCCGATGTTGATGAGGTCATGTCCAGTGTTGATGAGATCATGTTCTGTACTGCAGGTTTGTCACAGATGAAAACACATGGAAGATCGACAGGCAGTTCCTCTGGGGTCCGGCTCTTCTGATCACACCTGCTCTGGACCAGGTTCTGAACACACACAAACACAACTCTACTATGATCACGCTACACAAACACAACTCTACTATTATCATACTACCAGAAAGAGTCTCCTGTAGTCATGTTTGAGTTTTGAGGTTTTGCTCACATACCCTGAACTGATCCATGTGTTGTTTGTGTTGTTGTTTGTTCATTTCTCATTGGGTTTTTTTTGTGAAGGGCGTAACTATGGTCCGGGGCTATGTGCCAAATGCCCGCTGGTACGATTACCACACGGTAAGAATTATATCAGCATGCAAATCTTTATTTGCAAGATTTTAGTAGCATGACAATGAAAGAAGCAGTCATAATGCAGCTGGCTTTTTAAACAAACTCAACCTGCTCTACTTTGACCTCTATATATTGGCTTCTCTTATCTGCTGGAATGTGATTGATCCACCAGGGTGAAGTTGTTGGAGTGCGAGGACAGTTTGTGGATATGGATACACCATTATGGAAAATTAACCTGCACGTGAGAGGAGGACACATCCTGCCCTGGCAGAAAGCAGAGAAAAACACACACTACAGGTCAACAAACTGCTCGCCATCTTTATCAAGACTGACATTTCTAGAGCTGCATAGTATTTCTTTCTACTTTCAAAAGGGTTTCTTGCTTTTTTTTTTTTTTTTTTACGTCCATATTCCACTCTCTCTGGGTTTTTAAGGGTTCACATGGCTGTTTATCAAGATGACCAAGTTTCTGATCACTGAATAAGTATTAAAGTGCCCCTATTATGCTTTTTCAGATGTTATCTTACATGTAGTGTGTAATAAAGCTGTTTGTGATTGAATAAAGACCAAAGTGGAGATAAATGGAGTCTCAAAAAAAAAGAAGCGATTCCGAATAATTCCAGTAATTCTCACTTCCTGCTGACCTTATGTAGATTTGTAACTAATTTGCATAATGCCAGCCTGTGGTCTTCATTGGCTGAACAGCATCTCTTTGCCCCGCCCTCAAACACTGTAGTTGTATCCGAGACTGAAAGAGTTTGGTTCGTGTTGTTCATGTTGAGAAGACGCTGTTTTCTGCTGCCAAAGCAAATCCACTTTGATGGATCCACTTTATAGTGTTTTTGGATGCAATACAACATTAGAAACCTTTAAAGTATCATAATAGGGGCACTTTAATATGTAAATGTGTTAATATGTTTATTCTTTTGATGTCACAACACTAATGTAATGTTCACTGTTTTGTTTTATGTAGTCGTCAGAATCCTCTGGGTCTTATTGTTGCTCTTGATGATGGAGGTTCGGCACATGGATCCTTGTTCTGGGATGATGGAGAGGGAATTGGTGAGTTATATTAAGTGACCACAGCAAATCCATTTGTTCTTCGTGTCAGGAGTAGCGTAGGCGCTTTGGAGTATGTCAGAAATAGAACGAGGCATCGGTTTACTGTCGTGGATTTTGAGTGCAGCATTGTGTCCGGTGTAGACAGGGTAATTAGTTAAACTGAAACATTAAAAATATAAACAGCTTACAGAATTTAGTGTGACGGGTGAGCTTGTTTTACATTCAGTTTAACCTTAGTTTTTATCATCTCTGATATTCATAAGCCACCCATCCATTTTGTTTTTAGTTGTTTATGCTCAAATTCAGTTGCGCCAAACCTGCTGTAACCATAGCCAACAATTAGCTGGGAGAATAGTCAAATTGCCCTGTATAGTGGATGACTATAGATTTGCTAGTAAAATCCAGTAGCCCCTCATTGCAGAACCTGAAGATCCAGGGGTCGGAGACGGGTAGATTTAGGGATATGTAAAGTGGGAGGAGTTGGATCCAGATCCAGGGGGTAGAGATGGGTAGGTTGTATATGTGAAGGGAGCCCCCTTAACGGGAGCTGGCACCTCCACAGGTTTAAACCCCTGACCTAGCTGATAGTGTTAACAAAAGCAAGCATGAAATAAAAACACATTTTTATTTATTTTTCTTGATTTTTTTCACTTTACCAGGTGTGCTACTGAGCAAGTTTATGATATCAGAAAAACCATATACTGTATATGGAGCTGGTTATGTGGTGCATTAGCTTACAATAGTATACAATAGTCAAAATGTATTAGCTTACAATAGTATACAATATTTAATTTTTGGAGTTTTGCAAAAAAAAAAAAAAAAAATGGAGGTACAGTAGAGGTATGTATTTCTGATAAGTCTGTGTTGGATTTATTACTTATATTGTGTTATTGGTAACACAATTTAATGTAAACATTACAAACATTAAAACTATGTTCTGAATATGTATCTTTATATTAGTTTGTATTTCTTATGTAGATCATTCTAAAATGATAATTTTATCACGTAATCTTTTTTTCCTTCTTTCTCCTTACAGATACTGTTCAGAATAAGCGTTTCCTCTTGACAACTTTCACTGCATCTTCGGTACGTTTATATGTTTTGAAGAAAGCTGTGTGTGCAGTTCTTTCAGATTTATTTGGATTGTGGTCATTAAATCCATTAAATTGTCCCATCTCACTTAAAGCCAAACATCCTTCCATTTATAATTTATTATCCAGATCAAAAACTAGTTCATGCTGTAGCAGCTCAAGGCCACATCTGTACTTCCTGTGGGTTTGATGATGTCATATGTGCTGAGATTATTTGAGCGGCTCTATGGAGCTGATAAATGTTTGTAACTCAGCTAGTTTGATGTGAAGTTACATAAATACTAAAAATACTGAATTTTGAATTTTGTTTTTAATTCTGTTCTAGTCAGATCTAAGTGAGTGAATCTAAAGAAGCATCTCATATATCATTGTGATATTATTTTCATGATTATTATAATTTAACTGGATGTTTTACTGTCATCAGTTATCATCTGTGATAGCATGTTTGCTCACACTGTAAATATTCATGTGTATAACAGCTGTGCTGTGTGTTTATTTGTGTATAACAGTTGTCCTGTGTGTTTGTATTTATAGGGTGTTCTCACAAGTGCAGTTCCCACTGATGGTCTGGCTGAGGCCGACAGGTTGACCCTGGGTCTGGTGAAGGTGTGGGGTGTAACAGCGCCCGTCACTCGTGTTACTATGAGCGTGACTGGACAGCCTGACACCGAACTGGCATTCACATATAACGCTGAGGTGAGATCCTTCATACAAACATGTACTTGAGCTTGATTCTGTCAGAAACACTGATACAGTTATAAGGGAAAAATGGAATCTATTTAATTTTGTATTCAGTTTTAGCATATATATATATATATATATATTTTAGGGGTGTGATAAAAAAATAGATCCATCGATGCATCACGATTCTCTCTCCAACGATTCTGGATCGATTCTGAGCTTATAGTTTTTAACCAGATGTGCGATGACGCCGAGTGTGCTTTAGAAACACCCATATTCTGCCTGCTTCCAGTTCCTCACACACATACACCACTCAAACCTTCCACAAAATAATCATTCATAAAGTTCGGAAAGGTTGAAGTGAATCACAAAGGACATTTGCGGGCTTCATTGCATAGGACGGCCTGTGAGAGATGGTGCGCTGTGTTTGATGTTACACATGCAGTGCGCGGTCTCACCCGCTGGTATTTTCCTTACAAATGCTCTTAGAAGTCATTATTTATGTCATTTGGAATGCAGTGGACTTAAATATATTTAAAATATGAAACTCAGAAGGCTGCTTTCAATTTCAAATCCTGACATGCACTTTTGTGAAGAGTGCTCGCGCATGCGGCTGTGCGTGACTCCGTGTAAGTGGTTTAATGCACTTGCGTCTCAAAATGGTTTTATGATGCACAATTAATGTAAACACAGCCAGTTATGTCTTAAGGGATTAACCGGACAGGACAAACCACATTACTTCTTATATCCGTGCATGAATGGAGCTTATTAGACAGACATGAGCTTGAGATGTTGAATCAAGGACGCGAGAGCCTGGATTCACATGAATATCAAAACTGTAAAATCTTATAAATGTATGCGGAGAGGACCAGCCTGCCACATCATATACTTGGGGCGCCCCATGCCAAAGCTTGGGAGGACGCAACCCCAGGCTTCAAGAGTGACCGGAGGTACAGTTGAGAATGGAACCTTAGGCAGGTAGTCAGGGTGAGGATAAAAAATAGCCTTCACCGTGCTTGGGGCAAAGTCTAAGCAGGTTGGCAAGAATGACAGAGCCTGCAAATCCCCAATTCTTTTCAGTGAAGTTACAGCCATGAGAAATAACATTTTTATAGTCAGTAGCTTATCAGGCGCTGACTCTAGAGGTTCACAGGGGGTCTCAACCAGACCCTCGAGGTCTATGGCTAAATCCCATGAGGGAATCTTGGTTCTAACGGGAGGCCTCAGTCGTCTGGCCCCACGAATGAAGTGGCGGGGCAAGTTGCCTGCTGAAAGTTTCTCCTGCAGAAACTCCAGTACTGAAACAATTTGGCAGTTGACTGGGTCTGCATGGCGTGCAGTACACCATCTTTCAAAGACACCCCATTTGTTGGTAAAAAATCTTCTCATGGAGGGAGCCCATGCACTGAGAATGGTCTCTATAATTTCAGGTGAAAGCCCAGTGTCCGTCAGTTTGTACCCTTCAGGGGTATTTAATTTTTATTATTTTTTTTTTTTAATTGAAATTATTTTTTGTTTTAGTTTTAAAAAGAGTTTAAAATTTTAAGAAATATTATTTTAATGACAATTAAGCATTTATAATTGCAATTATAAATGATTATATGATTTAAACTGAATATTATTTATGCATCATGTATGTATGTATGTGTTTGCTGCCTTTAATTTATGCTGAGAAGAATGAAAATTGCTAAATCTGAAAAATTGCATCACAAACTCTGTCTCTTCCTCTCCCTTAGGTTCAGGAGTTGCAGATTGATGCAACATCACAATCTCACACCATTGAAAAGCCTTTCACAATCACCTGGAACAGCTAGACTTGGACACCAGTCTGTGGAAACGGGCTTGAGCCAAGAGAAATCACATGATTATTTACCTTAAATTACTAATTTTAAGTCAACTAGTAATTTATTTTGCATTTCCATGGAGAGCTTTTCATGGTATCTATATATCCTAATTATTGTTAATATGTAATTCATTATTTCCAGGAGCTCATTGCTTCTACCTTCAATTAAACTGCTAATAGTAATTGTAAATTAAATTGCCTAAATTATTACATTATTAGCTAACTGCATTCTCTAAATTGTAATGTTGACATGCATTCTCTGTAAAGCTGCTTTGAAACGATATGTATCGTGAAAAGCGCTATACAAATAAATGTGAATTGAATTGAATGGTACACTGTAAAAACACCAATAAATAAAATGTTGGAAGAGCAAAAATATTGAAGTTGAACTAATATTCTTGCTTGGGCTTAGTTAAGTAAATATATATTAAGTCTGTAAAAATATATTGGAAAAATGAACGGTTATTTTCTGTGGTTAGTGGTGTTAAAACTGGAAGTTATTAGCATTTAATATTATATAAATACAACTTTATCAAATCCTAAAATGTATTTTTAAAATGTATTTTTTTTATGTTTTTTTTTATCTTGAACTTAGTCTTATTTTTTTTTGGTAATAAATACACAAGAAAAGAGCATCACTAGATTTAAATAGAGAATGGAAGGATCTGGATTACAGACTTCGAACTAAATGTTCATTTTTAGATTAAATTTATCTACAAAAACGTACAACATATTCAATGTTTTGTGTGGCTATTTAGGAGTGTTTTATATGTCCAGGAGAAAGACAACACTGAATAGCCTACATGTTCATTTTTAGACTAAGTTTATCAACAAAAACGTACAACATATTCAATGTTTTATGTGGATATTTATTATAAGTTATATGCCCAAGGGGAGCCATTTAAGTTAAGGGGAAGTGGTATTTTACCTTGTTTAATTCATAAAACATGTAATGTTAAAAGCTGTACTACCATAATATAATTTTAAGTTTAATATAATTTTGTATAATATTTTTCTTTTTCTGTAAAGAGATGAGATGAAGAAAACGTGGTCTTTCTTTCATTATAAGCCATGCACTTTTGTGCTTAATTTTGATATGACTAACTAAATATATAATACATATAACGTTAAACACACCAATACGCAAATTGAGGGTATGTGGGCATGTTGAACGGGCTTTTGCATGTGCTAACTTTTGCACTTGTCCTGTGAAGTTAAGAGAACTAAACGTGAATAACAACCAGCTATGATAAAATGGCACTCGTCTTTAAGCGAATTCCAAACTTCATCTTGACCTCTTGAAGAGGACGCCATTTATAGGGTTGTTCCAAACGTTAGTGAACAACTTGTAACAATAAAAGTCATTTGATTTGAAAACACCCACACATAGGTTGGTATTAAGTCAGTGTTTATAATGCTAATACTTGAACTTAAAAGAAATTTAACTTAAACTGACTGGGTTTCTAGAGAGCAAAGGTTTTAAAAAAAAAAGTGGAAGACTTAAACACAAAGTCCGTAAAATGAACTGTTAAAAGGATTTGATGGTCACTAGTGATAGTATTTTATTCTGTGTTGTCATCATTCAGGTTGGAGTTTAACTTTAATGTACGTTTTTTATTTTAACAAAGCAGCTGATATTGCCATAGAAACTAGTGGACTGCCGAGTCGCTTTCACCCCAAAATGGCGGAAACGTAGGGCTGATGCTGGGCGCCGGTGTTGCAATGGAACTTTCTATTGAGTTTCACTTCTTGTCAGTATAAGCAAAGTCCCTTCAAGTAAGTGTTATTCTATAGTCTTTGGTATAAGTTCTTTGATGTTACTGCATTACAGTATATAACACAAATGCAGCATGTCATAAAAGCAAGATGACAAAATGACAAGTTATATTTTAAATTAAACTATACCTGTTCTATCTTCATGCAGCATATATTCTCTGGCTCTGTAGGATCTTACAACAGTTCCCACACGAGCGATTTATAGAATATCACGACAGAATATGATAATCAATGACTTTAAAATAGTTAACACTCCATATCAGCTATATAAATTCATCAACTAACCGTTCAAAAGCGTCCTGTTGCATTCAAAGTGTTGTCACTTCTTCTTGAGTCTCATTGTCCGACTCCGTTTTGAACATAAAAGGCTGAACAGTTTCTGACATTTTCAGGGAGTCTGCGTGAGGTGATGTGAGGCGCTGCTAAGCGCTAACACGAGCCCCTGAAACTCCTCCCCCTTTTGAGAGCAGCAGCTCATTTGCATTTAAAGGGACACACAAAAACAGAGCGTTTTTGCTCACCTTCAAAAACTGACAAATTTAACATGCCATAAAAATTATCTGTAGGGTATTTTGAGCTAAAACTTCACATACACATGGGGATATCAGAGACTTATTTTACATCTTGTAAAAGTGGCATTAAACCACTGCTTTAAAATTTTAAATATAAATAATGAGAATGATATAGAATAAAGGTCTTGCATTATATACAACTTTACTAATATTATCCATTTCTGTCCACTTATTGATAAAGATAAATAATGATGTAAATCTAATGTCTAGAGAATGTCGTTTGTTTTTATCTACTTTTTGCTCCATTAGAATTTCAGGTTTTGATACATAAATGTTTTTATGACTTTGTTCTATATTACTTCTAACTTCTCATTAATACACAATAATGAACGATAATACATACTGTATATGTAGTGAAGGCTACTATAATATGAATTAATTTAATCATTTAAAATCAAAATGCAAAATTGCAAAAATATGAGTATTATTCATATGATCACTCTCTTGTGATTATTTGCTTTGCTGTCACTGGCTACAAGCCACAGGTACCTCCTACTTCTTACTAAACGGCAGCCGACATCCAGGTACTGTCAGAAACTTCCTTCTGCCATCTTCCGATTGGTTTCTGTCCATCTTTGGATGCTAGTGATTGGAGATTGTAAAGCGGCAGGTTCCACTTACATTGCCAAGTACTTCCTGCTGCCAGATGCCGATGTTTTTCTGAACCTCTACTGTTATTCTATTTTGTGCTTCACTTAGATATGTTCCCCTCATGTTTAATAACTGCAGTTCAGTTCTAAAAACAAAACAAAAAAAAACAAAGGCTACAAGTAAATAGGCTTATCTGCGACGTGGCCCTCCATAGACCTTATTCACAGCAGCGCCATCTTTTATCTGGCACCAAGATGTTAGCAGCAGATCCTTTAAGTCCTGTAAGTTGCGAGGTGGAGCCTCCATGGATCAGACTTGTTTGTTCAGCACATCCCACAGATGCTCGATTGGATTGAGATCTGGGGAATTTGGAGGCCAGGTCAACACCTCAAACTCGTTGTTGTGCTCCTCAAACCATTCCTGAACCATTTTTGCTTTGTGGCAGGGTGCATTATCCTGCTGAAAGAGGCCACAGCCACTAGGGAATACTGTTTCCATGAAAGGGTGTACACGGTCTGGATTGCAGGACCCAAGGTTTCCTAGCAGAACATTGCCCAAAGCATAAAACTGCCTCCACTGGCTTGCCTTCTTCTCACAGTGCATCCTGGTGCCATGTGTTCCCCAGGTAAGTGACGCACACGCACCCGGCCATCCACGTGATGTAAAAGAAAACATGATTCATCAGACCAGGCCACCTTCTTCCATTGCTCCGTGGTCCAGTTTTGATGCTCACGTGTCCACTGTTGCCGCTTTCGATGGTGGACAGGGGTCAGCATGAGCACCCTGAAGCAGCACAAGCAAAGTCAAAGATGCTGTTTGAACAGTCCAGCAATTTGATAAGACTGTCAAGTACATTTCACTAAACAGCACACTTGCACGCAGAGAACACATGCAAAATGAGTAAACAGATGAATCACGTGCAGACAACGATAAGAAATGCCACACACCATTCAATAATGAGCTAGATTTACTTAGAAATATAGTGCATCATTTTTGCATGCCTCTTTTTAAGCAATTTTCACATAGAATTTTCAGCAATATTACCTAAACATCTTTAGTTGGCAGTGCTTAAATGTTTGAGTATCCCAGAAAATGGCTTTGCTTAAATTAGTTGGTGTAACGATAAATTAAGTAGTTTTTACTGACAAATTAAAGTAATTCCTACCTTAAAGGTTGTTCACCCAATTATAAAATTTAAATTTGATAATTTTTAGTTCTTGAACTTTAAAATACCAAGGCACTCAGTTAATTTACAATTAGTTATACATTACAATGAGTGGAAGAAACAGACAACCAGTGAGTATAAAAGTGCTTCTTTATTAGACAAATGCAACTTAAACATTTTCAACAATTTACAGCTTTAATAGAAACGTCTGTATGATTTGTTCTAAAATTGTGTTAGTATTGTTACGTCCTACGAGGGTTGTTTTAGAGAATGTAACAAAGTTGGCCCTGCCACAGCACCACAACATGATTTCTTTTAACAGCTTTATTAAAGGCTAGCAAAGCATAGCCAGGTTTCTTTGAACAAAAGTACAACTTAAGAAGGAAACAAAGGCCTCAGAAGGGGGCAATGCCAAAACAACAAACATAAGTCTAGTCTAACTTGGAAGTTAAATTCTTACGAACTCTCTCAAAGAAAAGAAAAATCAACAACAGAATTTACACTCACTCACTCCCTATCTAGCCACAAACCAGGAGAAAACAAAATCGCACCCACCTCCTTACAGTTCCCAAACAATAATTAAGGAATAAAAAAATAAGATGTATAAGGAGGTACACCAAAGTTGTAGACTGGGGCAGGTCACAACAGTACTAGGCTCAAGTGTTTAACAGGACTAAAGCATTCAGTGGTAAACAGGCAGCTAAGGCAACAGCATTTTAGACCAAAGGAGAAAAATGCCAGAGTGAAAGAGTGGGAGGAGCCAGAGGAGAGCAGGAGACACAGGAAAACAAAAAGCAACCATACCACAGTGCAATATGCAATTGTCAAAAAAATAAATACGTTTGGATGTAACAGTATGTTTAGTGTGCAATGGTGTGTTTGTCAACCATTACATGGGCATTTGACAAAAAACGTATAATATACATTACTGAACAACAGTCAATTTTCTGTAACAAACAACAATAAGCATCAACATATTTTTGTGGTGTCGTGTGTGTTTGGGTGTAATTTAGGTTTCTAATTTTTTTTTCCATGTTAGTATGTTTGAAATAGTGTGCAATGGTGCTATTGTTTTGTGTTAAAGGGTTAGTTCACCCAAAAATGAAATTTCTGTCATTAGTTACTCACCCTCATGTTGTTGCAAACCTGTAAGACCTTCGTTCATCTTCGGAACACAAATTAAGAAATTTTTGATGAAATCCAAGAGGTTTTTTTTTATCCCCCATAGAAAGCAACATAATTACCATCATACAGTGCAGTAATTGCGGAGCAAAAACAGCAATATGCACTGCATTTTTTTAACTTAACTTTTTGAGTTATCTTTTTACATTGACTTAGTTAAGTTGTGTTTACTTAGAATTTTAAGTATTTTCAACTTGACCGATTTAGTTACTTGAACTTATAAAGTTTAGTTGGAATAACTAAGAAAGTAAAGTGAACTTTATCAAAGCACAAGTGTTCTTAACGAAACACGTGCTGCAGTTGGTAAGCCAAGGATCAAGTGCGCAACTAAAAGAAACACTTTTTACTATAATGGTGACTTCTGACAACATTTCGTCCCCTTAGAATTATAAGGTTCTATCTGACATTTTTGTCAAAACTGAGTTATTAACATATTCTTATTCCGTGACAACTTATTTACATTATGTGATGTTTTTGGTCATGTTGAGTAAATATAGGGACTTTTTATTTAGAAAACAAAATGGTTCTATCTACAATGTCCAATGGAATGCAAAAAGTTTGAAGCAAAATATCTCAGAACTGCTCAGAATGCAGATAGAACCTTATAATTCCAAGGGGACGATTTTTCAATAAAAAAAAAAATCAACATTAATTAGAGCTAAAACTCGGTTAATTAAAGAAATAAAGGCAAACCGGTCTGTAATAAGCAAAGCTGGTAAAGCTGTTTTTGGAGTTGTTTAATGATCCTCTGCTCAGATCTAGAGAGATTTAATTTAGTTGTTTGCAGTTGATATGTTTTAGTGGCTGACTTCAGATCAGTTATTAAAGGAACTGTACAACTACTGCTGGGGAGGAATGCATGTTTTAAGCTGGGAGTTTAACAGGTGTTGTCTGTGAACAAAGTGGAAAATTCCCCAGACAGGTTCAGAAAACTGGCCAAAAAGTCATTTTAAATGACTGGGAAAAATGTCTGGATATTCTCACTGAGTCACTGCGGATGAGAAAATATCAGCTGTGGCACAATGACTAAGCAGTTTCATATCACAGGATTGAAGCTGTCAATCAAGAGCTTGATAAGATGATTGAAGAAGGAATTATTGAGGAGGTCAATAAGTTGGAATAACTTTAAGAAAGTAAAGTTAACTTACTTTTTTAAGTTTTCAATACCATAGTTCATGTTCATTTAACCTTTTTTGACTTATTTTAATAATGTATTAGTAAATGTTGAAATTAACATTAACAAAGATTAATAAATGCTGTATAAGTGCAGTTCATTATTCATGTTAACTAATGTAGTTAACTAATGTTAACTAATGAACCTTATTGTAAAGTGGTACCATTTATTTATTTATAATTGAAAATGATAATTTTGTTTGAAGGCACCATTTTTGATGAACAGCGCTTCCTGTAGTTGTGCTGTTGATCCTTGAATTTTTCAATGAACTTTTTTTTGGGCTGCTTTAACACTGAGTTTAGAAAACACATATGTTATGTTAAAGAAAGAAAGAAATCAGATACTTGCTACTTATTAATGATGTAAGCATCACAAAGTGGCTTGTTTCAATGATCACATCTGAAACCTCATCACTGATTGTTTGGGTTTAGTGTTATCATTTAAACAGTAATTCGAATCACCGTACAACAAGCATTTGAATGTGGTAAGACCATCAGCTGATCTACTTTATCAAAGCACAAGTGTTCTTAATGAAACACGTGCTGCAGTTGGTAAGCCAAGGATCAAGTGCTCAACTAAAACAAACACTTTTCACTATAATGGTGACTTCTAACAACATTTTTCAATAAAATATCAACATTAATTAGAGCTAAAACTTGGTTAATTAAAGAAATAAAGGCAAACTGGTCTGTAATAAGCCAAGCTGGTAAAGCTGTTTTTGGAGTTGTTTAATGATCCTCTGCTCAGATCTAGAGAGATTTAATTTAATTGTTTGCAGTTGATCTGATGTCGGCCACTGAAACATATCAGTTATTATTTGCAGTAGAAATGGATTTAAATGAAAAATTTGTAACCGAAACATGGCTGAAACATTTGAAATAAAATAATATTTACAAATGACATAAAAGAACTATTTAAATAAAATAAGCATATATGTATTATTTAAATATTTATTATTTCTTTATTTGAATTATTAAAATAAGCCACATTAGGTTACATGAACATTGGTACTGAAAACTATTGAACTGTAAGTTCAAATAACTAAACTTGTCAAGTTGAAAATACTTAATATCTTAAATACAACTTAACTGAAAAAAAAAAAAAAAAAAACTAAAATTTAAGTTAAATGAACATAAACTTTGGTCCTGAAAACTTAAAAAATGAAGTTCACCTTACTTTCATGAAGTTATTCCAACTAAACTTTATAAGCTCAATTACCTAAATTTGTCAAGTAATTAAAGTTTAAATAAGTCAGTGGAAATTAGTACCTCAAAAAGTTGAGTGAAAAATAAATAAATAAATAAATAAATAAACATATTTCACAGGGAATGTTTACTAAAAACTTTAAGTAATTTCACCTTACTTTCATAAAGTTAATCCAACTAAACTTTATGGCCTGGTTTCACAGAGAGGGCTTAGTCTAAACCAGGATTAGGCCTTAGTTCAATCAGGATATTTAAGTAACTTTTATAAATGTACACTTGAAAAAAAACATTACTGGTGTGCATCTTGAGATAAAACAATGGCACTGATGTATTTTAAGATATGTCAGTACAAATTGCTTTCAGTTAAAACAGCTCAAACATGCATTTTAGTCTAGGACTAGCTTAAAGGGATAGTTCACCCCAAAATGAAAATGATCCCATGATTTACTCACCCTCAAGCCATCCTAGGTGTATATGACTATCTTATTTCAGACGAACATAATCGGACATATATTTTAAAACATCCTTAGTCCTCCAAGGTTTATAATGGTTGTGAATGGCTGCCCAAATTTTGAAGATTTTGAAAAAATTAATCCATACGACTCCAGGGGGTTAATGGAGGCCTTCTGAAGCAAATTGATGCGTTTGTGTAAGACAAATATCCTTATTTAAAACTTTATAAAGTAAAATAACGGGCATCACTCTGTGTCGGACGAACAAAAGATGTTTTGTATATGTACAAGATGCTCTCTTGAAATGCATAGGTTTATTTGATGCTGATTTAAAATACAAAGACAGAACTATAAAAGACAATCATGTGATTAAAGGAACTATTACAACTACTGCTGGGGAGGAATGCATGTTTTAAGCTGGGAGTTTAACAGGTGTCGTCTGTGAACAAAGTGGAAAATTCCCCAGACAGGTTCATAAAACTGGCCAAAAAGTCACTTTAAATGACTGGGAAAAATGTCTGGATATTCTCACTGAGTCACTGCAGATGAGAAAATATCACCTGTGGCACAATGACTAAGCAGTTTCATATCACAGGATTGAAGCTGTCAATCAAGAGCTTGATAAGATGATTGAAGAAGGAATTATTGAGGAGGTCAATGAAGGAGCAGAATGGATCTCCAACCTCTTACTGATACCAAAGAAAGACAGTGCAGAGGTGAGACTGTGTGGTGATTTAAGAGAGATCAATAAAGCAGTCATTCGAGAAAGACCTGATCCTACAGCATTCTTTAAGTGATGCAAGGTGCAAAAGTATTTGCTAAATTGGATGCCAGGAAAGGATTTTGGCAGGTTGATTTAGCAGAGCAGTCAAGAAATCTGACAATCTTCATCACACAGACAGGATGCTACCATTTCCAAAAAGTTCCTTTTGGCCTTTCTAGTGCACCAGAGGCTGATCAAAAAGCCATGGACACAATACTTTGTGGATCACCTGGTGTAGGTACATGGATGACACTGACAGTAAGCTGGAGGAACGATTGAGAGCAGTGTTTGAAAGATTCAAAGAAAGAGGACTTAAAGATAAGTGTTCCTTTAGACTAAAACAAGCAGAGGTTCTGGGTCATTTAGTAACATCTGAAGGAATTAAACCTGATCCCAGGAAAGTGGAGGCTGTGTGTGGAGAACCCAGGCCACAAAATGTACATCAGTTGAGATCTTTTCTGAGGACATGTGGATATCTAATGAAATTTATTCCTAACTTTGCAAACATCTCAGAACCACTCAGACTTCCAACAAGGAAGTATGTTCAGTGGGAATGGACAACTCAGACAACAGTATGAAAGAAGCTGTAACAAGCGAACCTTGTCTTGCCTATTTTCAACTTAATGCACCAACATATGTGATGAGCGACGCTAGCCCTGTTGGCCTCAGGGTGATACTGCTTCAAAGACAAGAAGATAGACACAACAAACCAGTTACTTATGCAAGTCGTTCCCTAAATGCCACAGACAGATGATATTTCCAAATAGAGCGAGAAGCTCTTGGCTGCGTTTGGGCTGTTGAACATTTCTGAACATATCTGTGTGGAGGAAAATGTACATTACAGACTGATCATAAACCTCTTATTCACATGTTCAATCCTAAAAAAAACACAACACTGCTTCCACGATGTATTCTGTGTTTAGGATGGAGGCTACAGCCACATAATTATAAAATATCGCACATAGTCGGTAAGACAGATGTTGCTGATTCTCTTTCCAGGCTTCACTGGCCAAAGGGATTATGTGAAGAAAGTACTGTTGGTACAGATACATGATTTACAGGCGCTGACAGCTGATGTGATTAAAGAGACAACAGAACATGATCAACTTCTTCAGCAGCTGATCCAAGCAGTTCATACAAACCAGTGGCCAAATCCAGTTCCAGAAACATTAGTTCCTTATTAGCGCTGTGCGACTGAATTGTCAGTATATGATGGACTTGTACTTCATGGAAGTATGAACTATGAATATCACAGGTCTTTTTCAGCTAAATCTGCTTCATTCAACAGTAGATTGGATTGGTCAATCATAGATACTGAACTTTTGTTCTGGCATTTCGGTGGTCAAAAAGCTCTGACCTGTGTCGTGTGCAGTTCCCAAAGCCACTGGGCATCCTTCTGCCCTAAAACTCGTGCTAGCAGAGGACTGACCGCTGTCCATGGTGCTGAACATTCATGTGCCCATGTTGATATAAAAGGCCAACCCATCAATACTTTAATGGCATTCCTTTATGCAACCATTTCAATGAATCAGTGTGTTCTTTCTCTAATTGTAGATTTTCGCATGTTTGCAGTTTTTGCAAGGACCCTCACATGAAATCTGTCTGCCCAAGGCATTTCAGGCCAGCGACATGAGGAAAAGCGCCTCCTCAGAAAAAATTCTGAATAGCCAACAATCTACCCCTATTAACATAGCAAGACTACCTTTTTTCTCACCCTGATCTAGTTTTCGTAGATGATTTTATTTCTGGGCTTTCTCAAGGTTTTCGGGTCGGCGTTCTTTCACCACTGTCCTTCTTCCTATGTAGCAAAAAACTTGCAGTCTGCTTTAGCTGAACATGAAGTTGTCTTCTGCCTTCTTGAAAAAGAACTGAATAAAGGTTACCTTATCGGACCTTTCAATTCTCCTCCTTTCTCACCCAGAAAATGGATAAAAAGAGAGACAAGTCAGGATCTAAAGAGAAACTCATAAGAAATGTGCATGAATCCGATTCGTATGATTCAGAGTACACAAGGAATTTGTGTACTCCATCAACTCAGAAGGTAAAGAGACTGTAAATGTGCAAAGCCAAAGAATCAAAATGATTGTGGATACAGGCAGAAAAAAAAAAATTCATCACTGAGTAACTCTCACTCTCTCTCTCTCTATATATATATCACTATATTTGCAGAGAAAGGCATCACTCGGACGAACAACAGATGTTTTGCATATGTACAAGATGCTCTCTTGAAATGCATAGGTTTATTTGATGCTGGTTTAAAATACAAAGACAGAACTATAAAAGACAATCATGTGATTAAAGGAACTATTACAACTACTGCTGGGGAGGAATGCATGTTTTAAGCTGGGAGTTTAACAGGTGTCGTGTGTGAACAAAGTGGAAAATTCCCCAGACAGGTTCAGAAAACTGGCCAAAAAGTCACTGTTTAAATGACTGGGAAAAATTTCTGGATATTCTCACTGAGTCACTGCGGATGAGAAAATATCACCTGTGGCACAATGACTAAGCAGTTTCATATCACATGATTGAAGCTGTCAATCAAGAGCTCGATAAGATGATTGAAGAAGGAATTATTGAGGAGGTCAATGAAAGAGCAGAATGGATCTCCAACCTCTTACTGGTGAAAGACAGTGTAGAGATGAGACTGTGTGGTGATTTAAGAGAGATCAATAAAGCAGTCATTCGAGAAAGACCTGATCCTATAGCATGATTTAATTTCTGGACTTTCTCAAGGTTTTCGGGTCGGTGTTCTTTCACCACTGTCTTCTTCCTATAGCAAAAAACTTAGTCTGCTTTAGCTGAACCTTGTCTTCTGCCTTCTTGAAAAAGAACTGAATAAAGGTTACCTTATCGGACCTTTCAGTTCTCCTCCTTTCTCACCCTTTCGAGTTAATTCTCTCGGCATAGTCACACGCAAATATTCAGGAAAAAAGCGTTTGATATTTGAGATGTCTTCTCCCAATTCCAGTAGATTCGCTAGCGTAAACAAATGTATCCCTCTAGAACCTTTTTCTTTGTACTTCGGTCGATGATGCTATACAGTTAATCAAGCTGACAGGATATGGAGCATTACTTGCTAAAGCTGACATTGCTTACGTGTTCAAAATCATGCCTATTCATTCCTATGATTGGCCGCTGTTTGGCATCAAATGGGAATCTAAATTCTACTTCGCGGTGAGACTCACCTTCGGCTGTACGAGTAGTCCATACATCTTCAATGGCCTTTCTGAGGCTTTGTGTTGGATCCTCTTGAATGTAAGCAAGCTCCCATTCATGCTACACCTGCTCGACGATTTTCTACTAACTGACTTTCCTTCTTCGTATAGCAAAGTGCTCGACACACTCAAAAGAGTCCCGCTACGTCTCTCGAATTCCTCTGAATTATTCTTGACACTATCACGATGCAAGCCATGCTTCCTAAATAGAATTAGGTCAGTAACAGAATCGTTTCTTTCTTCAAGAACAGTTACCAACTGCGACATGCTCTCTCTTCTTGGCCTTCACAATGAGAATTATTCCCCAAGGTCAATCTCTTTATTTCTCGCTTGTTGTCTTTGGCTCACTCGGTACAAAGTGATCTACCTAGATGATGGTTGCTTGTAGTCCTTAAGTTTTGGGCGCTTCTATTAGACAATTGGAAGGGACAAGAATCGGCCTCATCAGCTCTGCATGAAATTTACCCAATCACTGCTGCCAGCGGGTTGTGGGGCTCGGTTTGGTCGCGTAAGCAAATAATAATGATGTACTGTGAAACAGTCATCGCTATTATCAACAAAGGAAGATCGCATTGCCAAGCTATTATGTCTATTCTAAGACGTTTAACCTGGCAATCAGTTATTCACAATTTCATTATTAAAGCCGAACATATCCCTGGGCATTCTAATGAAACTGCTGATGCCCTTTCTCGCTTTCATTTTCTAGCTTTCAGACGTCTCTCTCCTACAGCCAACCAGGATCCAACACCACACATTGGCCAAAAATGATAATTTATTAGAATTTGCAAGAGCTTACATTTCCAAGGGAGTTGCACCTTCTACTCTTAAAGTGTACAACTCTGCTTGGTCATGGTTTAGTATGTTTTGTCTCACTTTTTAAATCCCTTTATTTCCTGTTCTAATTTCTACCATATGCATGTTCTTAGTCTATTGTTGCCATTTGAAGTTCGCTACTTTACGCAAAACTCTGGCAGGTATTCAATTTTGTGCTCGGTATCATAATTCAAATTATCCAAGCTTATTTTCTATACCATCAGTTCGTCTATTACTTAAAGGTATATGAAAATCGTCTTTTAAAGTCTCAGATAAACGTCTTCCTATTATGATCAGCTTGTTACATACATTAATCTCTTAAGCTATTTTCCAATTACATCAACGCTCTCCTTGAGGCTCTCCTTGATTTTTTTTGACGGCTTTTTACGGTTTTATGCGGCCTGGGGAATTTTCTACAGACTCGCGTTATAATCTGGCACAGGACCTGTCTTTTTTGACTCTAAATCTACTTTAAGAAAAGGTGTCTTGATATCGATTTGTAAAATTAAATCATTCCTTCTGTCCTTACTGTCACAGTTCCCGTGTTCCCCGGACTCCATTTCCCATCATCCTCTTGTTTCCACACCTGCACTCACTTCCTCGTCATCAGCACTCATCTCCTGCAACTGGACTTCTTCATCATCACTCCCTTTATTATGGACACTTTCCCTGCACTCCTTGTCTGTTCTCTGTTATTGTTAGTTTATGTGTAACTAAATGTGTGTTGCTGTTCGTTCTTCCCATTATTGTCAATAAAGCCCGTACTATTGTGGATTTCCGTATTCGCCTCGTCTCTACAGCTACACCTGTAACACTTACACTGCTATGGTACATTATCATCATCAAATTGATGGGTAGATGGACATCTGCCACATATGAATCTTACATCAGGTCTGATCAACAACGAATGCCCAGAAAACACTTTCAAGCAACTTTTAAAGTATGTCTAATACAGGGGTTTAGGCAAGTTCGGTCCTGGGGCATCCACACAACATGCCTTATTGAGGTAACCACACACAGTATTAAGAATCCATGGTTCCCAAACTTTTGAACAGGGTTATTTTTAGCTATTTTTTTTGTCTTGTGGACAATATATATGTAAACAACTTTTATGTAAAATATCTTACTCAGGACAGTACTAAATACTGTCGTGAGCACTTATCCTCATCTTAAAAAAAAAAAAAAAAAAAATTCTATACCTTTCTATCCTACCTTTCTTTGCTTCCTTCACTTCCTTTAATCTCTCTCTATTGTAGCTTATGATACTCTGAGCACTGCCTAAAACTTGTATTGTGAGCACTTCTTGTCCCTATTTGCCTCGTCATGACGACTCGCTTACTGTATTCCTCACTTGTAAGTCGCTTTGGATAAAAGCGTCTGCCAAATGAATAAATGTAAATGTAAATAAAAATAACATGCATTTTGAATGATATATATATCTCTTATTTTGTTAAAATTATTCACATTTTCACAGATTCTGCAAGTGCTTCCCATACTTTTGCATGCAACAGTAAGGGATTTGTATAGATTTTCATATCCTGTAACTGAAAGGTATAACAGAAGCTTTGCATATAGCAAATAAATGATCAATTAAAAAAATGCAGTTTGTACATAATTTTAAGGAAGATCTGTAAATGATATGAAACACATTTACGTGTGATGAATAGTTTACACTTTAGGTGAATGTGAATGATTTACTGCATTCATTCATTCAAGGTGACTGTTACATATTCAAGGTAATGTTGATTCCAGCAGCTGCTCATGTTCTCTTTCTCACATGTTGTTTACACAATCCTATCACATTTTTTCTCACATCATACAAGTTCATAGTGTCAGAAATTGTATAGTTCCAGCTAACAGTTGTGCTGATTTGATTAATATATATATATATATTCTTTCAATAGAACATTTTCATTGTGAATTATATTATCCACATACTGCTGACTGAAAAATAAAATTGAAAAATCTCAGAATTCATGTTTTTTCCCCCCACTTTTCTTGCAATGACAGCAGCACTCAGTGCTTGAACACCAGAAGTTTGTGTAAAACCTGATGATCATGTTCTCCAGCATTATTTGAGATGATATAAAGAGCATCTTATGAAGAGCGTGATAAATTTATATAGCATGTACATAAAACATGTACACTGATGCATTTGCAAAATTATACTACTGAATTACACTTCATCTATTCTGTATACATACCAAGAACACACATACAACTTTAAAAAAAAATGGTTTTATAACAGAGGAGGAGCAAGTACAAACTATATAAAAAGATTGTTTGTACAGGAAGTGAGAACATGAGCAGGTGTTGGATAAACAAACTCTCCTCCACTGTATAAAAAGATAAACCACAGCTCCACAACACAATATCCAGACATTGACATTGATCTACTGGACGGGTTTGTGTCACAAAAATACCTGATTGAACCATGTAAACTTTGTAATAAATATTTATGTATAATTCTGTTTTAAATTTTATGCAGAGTTCCAGTGTTCTTTGAGAAACGATGGCGGTCTGGACTGTCTATCTGTCTCTCTCTCTTCTCATAGCTTTGAGTGCTTCAGGTAAGATTATTATTCTACATTTTACATAATAACTGTTATTTTAACATGAATTGTAGCACACCTGCAACATTGTAATGACTAATCAGAAGCCAGGAATGGAATGATCTAATACATTATGTGCACTAGAGTTTGTCTCTTAATTATTATGATAATATTAAGACAATAAAACAACAACAATTATATCATTATATCAGCTAAAGTTATTGATTTTTATGAATGTATTTATATTATTTTTGACAAAATACATCAACAAATGTGCTATTATTATTATTAGTAGTAGTAGTAGTAGTAGTAAAGCTATTGTTCATTTTATTCTATTAAGGAAGTGTTTGTATGAGCATTTGAAGTGGATGGTAGTTCTTCGTCATTTCAGAATTTGTTGTGTACCATGTTTTTACATTAGCTATGCAAATGTGATTTATGCAAAGCTGTCCAATATGACTATATAATAATTTATTGATATCATTATGCACATTAATAGCCATATTTATTTGATGCAAATGAAAACAAAGTGTGGGAAAGACATATAAAATGTCCCATAGAAGAGATACACAACCAATGTTATCCTAGAACACATCTGAGCTAAGCACGCCTGTCAACCTGACTCCAGTTGTGACCCAAGCAACACCTGACTATACCATGAAGTGGCATTTTAAAAGTATACCTGCGTACCTCAACTACCGCTTTCTGGTACCCAAAAAACTCCACGGATGATGTACTTCAGCAAGGATGAGCAGAAGTTCACGCGGATTTGGATTAGGGTCACAGGGCGATTGTTGCAAATTCGCAAAATTTCCATCTCGCCATCAAGACCGAGGAGATGGATGAAGATGTTCTCAGCAGCATCTGCTTCGTGGGCATCGACAGCATGGACACACTCCGTGGGTTCATCCTGGTGTAACTGTTGTAGGCCAGTAAGAGTTGTGTGTGTAAACCTCATTCACCTGATGAGAGAGCACCCGCTTCTCACGCCGGAGACCACGGTTCGAGTCCCGCATGGAGTTGAGTAGGACCGGTGATACTGGCGCCACTGTTCATCAGTACCTCGTTCCTTCTTGTGGGCTTTGTGTCTCTGTTCCGCATCAGGATCATTATGAAGCACAATGGGACCAAGACGGAGAAGCTGGAGAAGCTTATGTTGTGCATGGGCATCTTCAGCTTCCTGTAGACCAGGGGTGTCCAACCCTGCTCCTGGAGAGCTACCGTCCTGCAGACTTCAGTTCCAACCCTGCTCCATCACAGCTGTCTGTAATTATCAAGCAACCCTCAACACCTTGATTAGCTGGTTCAGGTGTGTTTGATTGGGGCTGGAGCTGAAATCTGCTGTATGGTAGCTCTCCAGGAGCAGGGTTGGACACCCCTGTTGTAGACGCTTCCAGCCATTATCGTGATCACGTGTAATTACTTCTCCGAACAGCCTTTGGGGAGCAGTGGGAACAGACTCCACGTGTCCCGTGCACAACTCGCAGATAAACTCGGACTTCACGGAGTACCTGTTGACCCTGATCATGGCCATCATGTTTGGATTCTGGATATAGTCCGGAAAGACACTTAACTCATGGAGGAAGTTCTACATGAGACTGGCAAACAGCAAACAAAGAGAAACAATCATGTGACTTACATGCACTAACTGCTTTTTTTACTATTCATTTCTACATTTGCCATGCAACATGTAGTATTAATATAGAAATCAATTGCTGTATGGTCACAAGTGCATTTTTATTTGTTTTTAGTAAAGAAACGTAGAAAATCCATTAATGATTTAATGATTCTCTCTCTTTTTATCAGTCAACTGCGAGGCCAAATACCCAAACACTAGGCGCGTCGATTGTCACCCTGATGCAGGTTCCGATCAGGCCAAATGTGAAGCCCGTGGCTGCATCTGGAAGGTCAGAGAGAGAAGATCTTCAATATTCAACCCTGTTGTTTTCAAAGACACTCTCTGATCTGAAGTGTCTTTCCTGTTACTGTTCTAATGCGGTTCAACACATCTGCTTAAATGTTTTTATCGTCTTTCATAGCCTTCAGATGTTCCCAATGAGCCCTGGTGTTATTACGCTGATACCCACGGTTACATCACCAGCAATATGTTTGAAAAACCGAGCGGCATCACTGTAGATATAGTGCGCAATCCTGATTTCCCAAGACAACGCTCTCAATCTCGAGACATCGACAAGCTCCGTGTGGAAATCACATACCTGAGTGGACAAAGCCTGAGGTGGAAGGTATGCTTGTTTAGGATTAAGACCAAGACAAAGATTAAATATACAATTTACATTTATGCATTGGCAGACGTTTTTATCCTAAGTGACTTACATTGCATTTAAGGTATACTTTGTTAAAGCATTCCCCTGGGAACCCATAACTTTGGCGTTACTAGCACCATGCTCTAATGTTGAGCTTTTTTAGGAATTCAGAAAATAAATGAATACATTTAAGGCTTAGATGAAGACTACATCTGATTTTGGTCCTGTTGATCTAGATCTTTGATCCAGCCAATGCTCGCTACGAGGTCCCAGTTCCCCTCGAACTGCCCGCCGCACCAGAGACAGAGGAAAACAACAGACTGTACAGGGTTCAGATCCAGCACAAGCCATTCGGGATCCAAGTGATCAGAAAGGGCTCAGAAGAAATCATGTGAGTAATACACCTCAATTACTCTGCTAACATGGAGTCCAGAGAGCTTCTTCTGGCAGACATGTGGTAGTTTTACTGCAGTTTTCACAATCCTGCACTTTTAGGTTTTTCTGAGAGTTATAGGACTATATAGGACTTCAGTAACACTTGTTTTTCAGTGTTCTTAATGTTTAGTTAAATCTCTTTTTCTCTAGATGGGACTCTGCCATGCCAGGGTTCACATTCTCAGACCAGTTCCTTCAGATCTCCACACGCCTCCCCTCAAACTATGTCTATGGTATTGGTGAAACGGAGCATCCCACCTACAGTCATGACCTCAACTTTCACACATACGGCCTGTTTGCCAAAGACCAGCCTCCAGGGGTGAGTGTCAGAAACAAGCCTTCCTGTGTGAAACTGTATGTCATTTGCACTTTACATCACATCACAAACTCAAACTCTGATCTCTTTCTCCCCATCTGTAGTATAAACTGAACAGTTATGGACTCCATCCCTTCTACATGGGTCTGGAGAAATCAAAAAGCGCTCACGGCGTCCTCCTGCTCAACAGCAATGCCATGGGTGAGTTCAAACACACACTAAACATGTGTGTCTCACTCGGACACACCAGCCACAACCTGTGCTAAATGGGCTAAGACCAACCTAAATATACATCTTAATCCAGCCTGAGATGTTTTGCTGGCTTAAACTGGTCTAGTTGGCAGCTTGTTCATAAACAAAAGCAATGAAGACGCTTTAAAAATTAAAATTCAGTAGTATTTCAAATACACTGTTTGGAAGTTAGTCGGGCCAAGACCAACAACAAACGTCTAACCAATCAGCATCAGGGGGCGTAAAACAGTCGAGGAGAAAGAGAGCAAGAGGGAGATTTGAACAATACAAAAGAGCTCAAAAGAATATAACTGGAATGAAGGTTTATGCCTGGGCAAAATGCTTTAGGGCCTGCGTTTATATTAGAAAAGCTTTCCAGTGCTGGAGAGAGCTAAGCAGGAAGGCCTGAAAACAGATGCGGAGGCTGCTTTCATCCTGCTTCACGTGTGAATAACACTGGGTTTGAGTGTCTGGAGCTGCTGTGCTGTTTGCGACTAACAACAAATACTTTGTTTTCACTATTAAGTACTGTACGTTCATTTTTTTGTGCTCCCTTGTCGTTCGTTCATCAACTGCACTTTATTTTTCGTGAAGCATTTTTGCGCGTCAGCTGTGATCCAGCTCGCAACAGTCGCATTGCGTGTGTCACAGTGGGCAGATAGTGAAAGTTTTGCAGTTAAACCACTGCGCACTGACAACTGCTAGAGAATGAGGTGTTTAGCGTCATTGGTAGTGCATGCCAGCAGCGATCAGGCCGGGGTTCGAGTCCGACTCGGAGCAGGGTGGTTAGGATTGGAGTGTGAGTTTTGGAGGCGAAGCAATAAAGAGAGGGGTGGGTTTGTTTGGGTTGATTTCAAATATCAACAATGTCCAACAGCGTAGTTCAAATTCTATTTACAGCACCTTTAAAGCCTATTATTTTACAACTAATTAGTAGTTAGAATAGAATGCTCGAATGTGATTGGTTGACGAACATTCTAATGTGTGCAATTATTTTCAGGGAAACGAAGGCTAAAGTAGTTCTAACAGGTCTTGACCGCATTACACTTCCATATCACTTCGCCAAATGATTTCAGTTATTCATTCAATCAAAACCCACAATGACATTGACCAAGAAACGTGTTGTCTGCGCTGCTCTGATGATTTTATCAGTAAAATAGTTTGACAACTTAAAAGCTACATGACATTTCTCACTAGCAGGGTAATTACGGCGCTGTTTTTGAAGCAGATAAACGTACAGTTTCTCTATTAGTAAAGATGCTGCTGTCGAACACTGTTGAGATGCACAGTCTTGTGTAATTCAAACACGTTTAACACACTCTTTGTGAGCTGAGGCGACACATTGAGTCACAGGGATGATGTCATCCTTTTTCTCTCTCTTTTTTTGCTTGTTTTGCTCTTAGATGTGACCTTCCTGCCTGATCCAGCTCTGACTTACCGCACCATCGGTGGAATCTTGGACTTCTACATGGTGATGGGTCCCTCTCCAGAAGCTGTGGTTCAGCAGTACACTGAGGTGTGTGTGTGTGTTATTCCTGGCTTGATGAGGTTTAGAAGCTGGAGTCTCTCTCATTGCCCACAGTAAACTCAATCTAAGCACACACACAAAATAACAATGGAAAACTCACATGCAGAAATGAAAT
Source organism: Hypophthalmichthys molitrix (assembly GCA_037950675.1). Lineage (NCBI taxonomy): Eukaryota > Metazoa > Chordata > Actinopteri > Cypriniformes > Xenocyprididae > Hypophthalmichthys > Hypophthalmichthys molitrix. Next base: position 6,173,122 of record CM075494.1, read on the forward strand.
ACATAAATATCTATCTAAAGGAAGCTTGCTTGTCACATTCGATTCTATTCAGCCACTTGAATATTTATGTTCTACAATCTATTTGGATACTCTGTCAAATATTTCTCTCTCAGTTTGTGCGTTTTGTTTGACAGATGATCGGCCGCCCAGTTCTTCCAGCCTATTGGTCACTTGGATTCCAGCTTTGTCGCTACGGCTACGCCAATGATGCAGAGATCGCAGATCTTTACAAGGACATGAAAGCTGCTGAAATTCCTTATGTAAGTGATCTCATCCTTCAGTGTGAATGAACAGTGATGTAACTCTCACTGACCTTCAGAACTTTAGAACTTCAGGAATATTGTATTTCTTACTGTAAATACCTCAAGCAGTTATTCTGCAGTGATGTGATGAAAACACAACATTCTGTGGCCGTTTTTATACCAGGAGAAGTCACCAAATCATAAAGTTCATCTTTTTTTTATAAAAATGCCATTATAGTCCTTTTATTAACAAATATTTTAAAGACAAGTATCACTAGCAATGTTTCCTCTAAGCAGCACGTACTTCTGATGTCATGGTCATTAAGTTTAATGATTCTAATATTTGACCTTTGACCACTCAAAGGATGTTCAGTATTCAGACATTGAGTACATGGAGAGGCAGATGGACTTTACACTGGACCAAGTGAACTTCAAGGGACTGCCTGCTCTGGTGGACCAGATGAGGGCCGAGGGGATGCGTTTCATCTTCATTTTGGTACCAACAATTCTCAATTACTAGGAAAAAAAAAAAATGTTGTTTCCATTGAATGGTAAAGGATGTTGTAATGAGAACAGAGCTTTTGTAGTCTGATATCATTATGACCAGTAACATGCAGTGAAATGTATTCTGTAGCAAAACCTCATGCTTTATTTGTTTGTGTGCTTCAGGACCCGGCTATAGCGGCCAATGAGACTAAAGGCTCCTACCCTGCGTTTGATACCGGGATTGAAAAAGACGTTTTCATCAAATGGCCTCCTGAGCTCAGCAATGACATTGTGTGGGGAAAGGTATGACAAACACAGAGAGGAAGAGGAACATATATTGATGTATTCTGAGTCAATACCTCATAGTTTTGTTGACGTGGACATGAACTGAAAGCAGGAATGATCCTGAACCACTGATTTTAGCTGTTGTTTTTGTCTGTCATAGGTGTGGCCTGATTATCCTAATATTACTGTGGACAATTCTTTGGACTGGGATACTCAAGTAGAGGTATCTGCCACTCTCTCTCTTGTTCTGTTTCATTATCTTTCTCCATGTTTCGCTTTCTTTCTTTTTCTATCTCTCTTCATCAGAGAACTGGACATCTTTTCTCTTGTTCCTCCATATTCAAGTCTATTCATATTGAAATCATCAGTACAATGGGCTATAATTGCAAATGCAATCAAGATAGATGAGGGTGACATCATGGATCAGCCAATCAGCATGTAGAAGACAAACCATCAGCCAATGAGCACATACTAGTACTATGATGTAGTAAACAAACTGAAACTCAGCTAATCAGAACAGAAAAGAAGTGAATCAGCACATTACTATTTTAACAAATTGGCAAATATCCAATCAGTGTAGTGATGGTTAAAGCATCTTGTCCAACTTAATGTTTCTTTCATTTAATCTTTCAGCGCTTCAGATCTTTCGTGGCATTCCCTGATTTCTTCAAGAGCAGTACAGCGGAGTGGTGGGGAGGACATATTAAAGACTATTACAACAATGTCATGAAGTTTGACGGACTTTGGATCGTGAGTGCTTTGTTTTTGAAATTTTTCATGTTGGAATGAAATTGAATTCATTAATTGAAATTGTTTGAGATGTTCTTTGAGGACATCTGTGCCATTACATGCCATTGTTGCTCTTAGCACAACACATCTAACTCTAACCGTAACAATGAAATACTTATAAAATTGGGGGAAATGATAGAATCATAAGAATGTTGATTCAGAATACATCTTACTTGACAGAGAACATGCGATGGTTTAGCATAGCCACACCCCATTCCTACGCTCATTTGCATATCATCACTGTTTCCTCCTTTGGATTCATTGCATGATAACACTGTCATTGTGTTGTGTTTTCTGAAGGACATGAATGAGCCGGCCAGTTTCGTGCATGGCACCGTTGGAGAGAAGTGTCTAGGGGATCAAACTTTGGAATATCCTCCATACATGCCCCGTAAGTTCTTATCAGCACATCCTGGCATGTATACTTTATAACACCATGGTCAACATTTACTAGGCCTGCCCCCATCTAAAGTGAATGTGTCGGAGAAAAAATAGCAAGAAGATATTATTTATTATTATTATTTATGATCAATTATTTATTAATAAACTAGTGTTTTCTGAGCCAGTTTGTGGCTGCAAAGATGAAGTTGACGATGCTGACTCATCATCTCCGCAGGATAGTGAACACACCTTAATGCACATTTCTTATGAATTGCATAATCAGAAAGTGTTTGTTTAAAAATAGACATTTCAAGCTTTCTATAGATATATTTCTCATGTCTGTGAGTCAAGTATACACTGAGTTTTGGTTCATTTTTGTGACACGCTCCAAAAAGTAGTTCACATAGATTGAGACGGCAGAAAGCGTCCTGTTTGTTTTCTTTTTTTTTTACAAAAGCAGGTTTTGTTGATATTGTGAGTGTACACAAATAAAAGTAAGTTTCAAATGATGTATTACTCTTATCTGTATTAACAAAAATCATGGAGTATTTTAAGTTGTTTCCGCTGTTATCCGGAAGAAATGCAAGCGATCGCGCCGACGCCTCCATGTTGTGCAGTAAGCACTAATACTTCAGCTTCCACATTTGAATATGCAGCTAATAACAGCAAACATTTATCTAAGTTAACGTTTGAGCGAGTGGCCATGTAAAGTTGCTACTTCTTACATGTTTCAAATGATAAGTCATATTTGAGGTCGATGGATGATAGACAAACATTTTTATTTCCTGCTTGACATACTGTAATTACCACAAGGACCTGCCGTTAACAATCTGTCCCTCACGGACTGTGTGACTTCACCACTTCCTGTAGAGTTTCTTTTTCTCCGACAAACCAACTTATAAAATTCGACTAAGCCTCTTCTTTGACTATTAAGGGGGAACCTGTATTTAGCACTTTCTGTCCTAAATTAATCTGCCCTATGTATGTGTGTGATCTTTTTTCAGGACTGGAGTCCATGCACAGAGGTCTGAACCACAAGACTATGTGCATGAACAGCGAGCAGATCCTTGCTGATGGCAAACGCGTCAAGCATTATGATGTCCACAACTTGTACGGCTGGTCTCACACCAAACCCACTTATGAGTGAGTTTTCTGTTCCTCCATATTCACTACTTGATTTATTTCTCGTTGGTCTGGAAGGAGTTTTGATTGCTGTGTGTGTTTGTGTGTATTTCACAGTGCTTTGCTTAGTACCACTGGAAAGAGAGGTGTGATAATTACCCGTTCAACATACCCGTCTAGTGGTCGCTGGGCAGGACACTGGCTGGGAGACAACTACTCCCGTTGGGATCAGCTTCTGAAGTCCATCATAGGTGTGATGATAGCTGCTTATTATTTGGTGCTTCTTGGTATCTACTGTACAGTTCAGTGTATAAACTGAATGTATGTCTATGTACATGAAAACCAAACTCTCTCTCTTTCTGTCTTTCAGGCATGATGGAGTTCAGCATATTTGGCATCTCTTACGTAAGTGCCTCTCTCGTCCTATCGATTAATCATTTGTGCTTTATTTCCTATCAAATAATATTTTTAGTTCAGTTGCATGACACTAGCATGCGGCCATTTCACTGACTCTAGAATTTATTTATGAATGCTCTGTTGTTCCAGAGATCTATATTTGTGTTTCTCTTTCTGCTTGTGTTCTAGACCGGCGCTGATATCTGTGGCTTCTTTAACCATGCCGAATATGAGATGTGTCTGCGTTGGATGGAGCTCGGAGCTTTCTACCCGTTCTCCAGAAACCACAACACCATAAACATGCCAGTAAGAACACACACATCACTTTCTTATCAACAGGATTTTTGGACTTTTTTTTGACACAAACACTTGATTATCTTATTCTAAGCCTATAGGTAGTATGAATGTATTATGTCAGAGCTCTTTCCCCTTTTAAAAGCTCTCAAGCTCATCACATTATAATATTTTTTGGATTAAAAAATGGGGATTTTTAGATCCTTCATCACTGTGCTGATTAAGCTCGCGTGAAAATCCGTTCTTGTTTTCTTCAGAAGTGCTGAATGATGATAATCTGATGAGTTTGTGTGATCTTTAACAGAGGCAGGATCCCGTGGCCTGGGGACCAGAGTTTGCTGCCATGTCTCGTGATGTGCTGAATATTCGCTACACCCTCCTGCCGTATCTGTACACACTGATGTACGAAGCTCACGCTCACGGAAACACTGTGGTCAGACCACTGCTGCACGAGTGAGTGTTTCTCAACAGTTCAGCCACACATGAAGTCATGTCCGATGTTGTTGAGATCATGTCCAGTGTTGATGAGATCATGTTCTGTACTGCAGGTTTGTCACAGATGAAAACACATGGAAGATCGACAGGCAGTTCCTCTGGGGTCCGGCTCTTCTGATCACACCTGCTCTGGACCAGGTACTGAACACACACAAACACAACTCCACTATGATCTTGCTACAAGCCAAACGTATACAGTAGTCATGTTTAAGAGGTTTTGCTCACTTACCCTGAACTGATCCATGTGTTGTTTGTGTTGCTGTTTGTTCATTTCTCATTGGTTTTGTTTTGTGAAGGGCGTAACTATGGTCCGGGGCTATGTGCCAAACGCCCGCTGGTACGATTACCACACGGTGAGCATTTTATCAGCATGCAAATCTTTATTTGCAATATTTTTGAAGCATGTCAATGAAAGAAGCAGTCATAATGCAGCTGGCTTCTAAACAAACTCAACCTGCTCTACTATATATTGGCTTCTCTTATCTGCTGGAATGTGATTGATCCACCAGGGTGAAGTTGTTGGAGTGCGAGGACAGTTTGTGGATATGGATACACCATTATGGAAAATTAACCTGCACGTGAGAGGAGGACACATCCTGCCCTGGCAGAAAGCAGAGACCAACACACACTACAGGTCAACAAACTGCTCGCCATCTTTATTAAGACTTCTGACATTTCTCTAGAGTCGCATTGTATTTCCACTTTCAAAAGGGTTTCTTGCTCCACAAACAGAAGCGATTCTGACTTGAAACGAGTCGTCAGTAATTCAGTCTCACTTCCTGCTGACCTTACGTAGATTTGTAACTAATTTGCATAATGTCAGCCTGTGGTCTTCATTGGCTGAACAGCGTCTCTTTGCCCCGCCCTCAAACACTGTAGTTGTATCCGAGACTGGAAGAGTTTGGTTCGTGTTGTTCATGTCGAGAAGACGCTGTTTTTTGCTGCCAAAGCAAATCCACTTTGATGAGATTGATACGGTAAAATCAACACCATCGTTGGTTTCCGACCAATCACAGAAGACATACTGTGAGAAAAGAGCAGATGCTGCAATGAGAAAATTAGAGTGTTTTTTGACCTTGGATGCATTACAACATTAGAAATCTTTAAAATACAATAGGGGCACTTTAATATGTAAATGTGTTAAAATGTTTATTCTTTTGATGTCACAACACTAATGTAATGTTCACTGTTTTGTTTTATGTAGTCGTCAGAATCCTCTGGGTCTTATTGTTGCTCTTGATGATGGAGGTTCGGCACATGGATCCTTGTTCTGGGATGATGGAGAGGGAATTGGTGAGTTATATTAAGTGACCACAGCAAATCCATTTGTTCTTCGTGTCAGGAGTAGCGTAGGCGCTTTGGAGTATGTCAGAAATAGAACGAGGCATCGGTTTACTGTCGTGAATTTTTTTGTGTGCTGCATTGTGTCCGGTGTAGACAGGGTAATTAGTTAAACTGAAACATTAAAAATATAAACAGCTTACCGAATTTAGTGTGACGGCTGAGCTAGTTTTTTTTTTTTTAACCTTAGTTTTTGTCATATCTGATATTCTTGATTTTTATCACAGGTTTTTTTTCCTATTCTTCTCTTAATCTTTGTTTTTCTTCTTTCTCCTTACAGATACTGTTCAGAATGAGCGTTTCCTTTTGACAACTTTCACTGCATCTTCGGTACGTTCATATGTTTTGAAGAAGGCTATGTGTGCCTTTCTTTCAGATTTGTGGTGAATCCATTAAATTATCCATCTCACTTAAATCTAAACATTTCTCTATTTATAAACCAGTCCAGTTCCAAAACTAGTTCATGTTGTAGCAGCTCAAGGCCACATTTGGACTTCCTGTGGGTTTGATGATGTGGTAACACTTTAGTATAGGGAACACATATAAACTCTTAACTACGACTTTTCCCTCAATAAACTCATAATTTACTGCTCATTAATAGTCAGTAAGGTAGTTGTTAAGTTTAGGTATTGGGTGGGATTAAGAATGTAGAATAAGGTCATGCAGAATAAGGCATTAATATGTGCTTAATAAGTACTAATAAATAGCCAATATTCTAGTAATATACATGCTAATAAGCAACCAGTTAAAAGACCCTAAAATTAAGTGTTACTGATGATGTCATATGTGCTGAGATTATTTGACCGGCTCTATGGAGTTGATAAATGTTTGTAACTCAGCTAGTTTAAGGTGATGTTACATTAATACTGAAAATACTGAATTCTGAATTTTGTTTTTAATTCTGTTCTAGTCAGATCTAAGTGAGTGAATCTAAAGAAGCATCTCATATATCATTGTGATATTATTTTCATGATAATCATAATTTAACCAGATGTTTTACTGTCATCATTTATCATCTATGATAGCATGTTTGCTCACACTGTAAATATGCATGTGTATAACAGCTGTGATGTGTGTTTGTGTGTAACAGTTGTCCTGTGTGTTTGTATTTATAGGGTGTTCTCACCAGCGCGGTTCCCACTGATGGTCTGGCTGAGGCTGACAGGTTGACCCTGGGTCTGGTGAAGGTGTGGGGTGTAACAGCGCCCGTCACTCGTGTTACTATGAGCGTGACTGGACAGCCTGACACCGAACTGGCATTCACATATAACACTGAGGTGAGATCCTTCATACAAACATGTACTTGAGCTTGATTCTGTCAGAAACACTGATACAGTTATGTAACTGTAATAATTTTTATATCAAATTTTAAAATGAAAAACGTCTCGGTTTACTTGACTGTAACCCTGTTCCCTGAGAAAGCGGGAATGAGAGGCTGCACTGAATCAGTGCTTTGGGAACACCTTTGTTTGTGACCAGCTGTAAATTATGTGTGCGAACATGCCAAAGAACTTGGCTTTGAACTTTGAACTTGATAGCGTTTGACGGTGATACTGGCGTGCTCATCAGAGGATATAATTAGATGTGTTACAGGTGCATCTTCAGGTATCACTTTGTCTGAAGAAAAGTCCTGGCACATATTCAGTGCTGCAATGCAGCGCAGCATCTTGTTCCTGCTTTTTCAGGGAACTGGGTTACAGTCAAGTAACCTGAGGTGTTCCCTTTCAAAAGCTTCTCTCAATGCTGTGCTAAATCAGCGTAAAGCCCCGGGTATACTTCGGCACACCCTGTCCGCGTCCACTAGCTAGTGCGGTGGACATAGGCCTGAAGAGCGTGTACTAGGCACAGTCGGTGAAGTTTCTCCTGCTCCTGTGTTGTGATCAAAGAAGGGCAGAAGGCTTCAAAAGTGACCAGATATAAGGTTGAGAATGGAACCTTAGGCAGGTAGTCAGGGTGAGGATGCAAAATAGGTTGGCGAGGTCAACAGAGCCTGCAAATCCCCAATTCTTTTCAGTGAAGTTATAGCCATGAGAAAATCCTTATCAGGCGCTGACTCTAGAGGTTCAAAGGGGGTCTCATTGGAGGACTATGGCTCGATCCCACAATGGAATCTTGGTTCTAACGGGAGGCCTCAGTAGCCTGGCCCCACAAATGAAGCAGGCGAACAGAGGATGCTTCCTGACTGGCAAGGTGTGGCAAGCCAATATAGTGGCCACATAACCCTGAGACTGGCAGGGCAAATGCCTGCTGAAAGTTTCTCCTGCAGAAACTCCAGTACTGAAACAATTTGGCAGTTGACTGGGTCTGCATGGCGTGCAGTACACCATCTTTCAAAGACACCCCATTTGTTGGCATAAATTCTTCTCATAGAGAGAGCCCTAGCACTGAGAATAGTCTCTATGACATCAGCTGAAAGCCCATTGTCAGTTGGTACCCTTCAGTGGCCAAACGTTCCACAACTCAGGCCGGGGATGAAATATTGTCCCCTGCGCTTGAGATAGAAGTTCTCTCTGTTTGGTATTGCCCAGGGCGAGCCGTCAAGGAGGAATTTAATTTCTAAAAACCAATCTCTGTTCAGCCAATGCAGCGCTATCAGTAAGAGTCAAGACCCTTGTTGCCAAACTCTGGCCAGGACTCCTGGATGGATCAGGGGAAACGCATACAGGTACTTTCTGGGCCTTGTATGAGCCATTGCGTCCAGACCCAGGGGGCTGGGTGACTCAGAGAGAAGGGGGCATTATGCTGTCTCTTGAGAGGTGAAGAGGTCCACCTCTGCTTTGTAGAATCTTTCCCAGATTAGTTTAACTACCTCGAGGTGGAGTTTCCGCTCCACGTTCAGCACCATTTGTCTGGACAGTAAATCTGCTCCCACATTCAGATATTCAGGATATAAATCGCTCTGAGGGACAGGAACTTGTCCTCAGCCCAAAGCAGAGTCTACTGCTCTAGCCTGTTCAGATGATGCGAACGCAGACCACCCTGGCAATTTATATTGGAGACTACCGCAGTGTTGTCCACCCACATGGTAGCCCCTAAACCAATGGTTCCCAACCACGTTCCTGGAGGCGCCCCAACACTGCACATTTTGCATCTCTCCTTTATCTGACACACCCATTTCAGGTCTTGGAGTCTCTACTAATAAGCTTATGATCTGAATCAGGAGTGTTTGATTAAGGAGACATGGAAAACATGCAGTGTTGGGGGGTCTCCAGGAATGTGGTTGGGAACCCCTGCCCTAAACTGCTGGAGGAAGTACTTGACCACTGTGTTGACTGAGTTGCCAAAGCCCGGAAGGTGAAAGAGGTACATGAAGAAGCAAGACACGTCTTTGATCCGTTACATTTAGCCACAAATGTCTCTCCATGGTGATGAGCAGTCCCATTGAATGACCAAGAGACAGATCTGTGGCTTGACGAAGCTCAGAGAACACTTCTTCGTCGATACTCAGATCCTTCAGCAGGTCAGCCTGGTATGCCTGTAACATCGCCATGGTGTGCAGCACAGCACCTTGAAACATGCTGCTTGAAACGCTTTTCCCACCAGCGTGGAAGTGGTCCTGCATGGCTTGTTGGGAAGAGCTGGTTTCTTGAGTGATGATGTAGACCCAGGAGAGATAGCCCATGAGTGTCTCTTCAACCTGAGGCATCATCGTATAACCATGCCCAAAAACGTGACGTGTAAGATTTCCCCCATGAATGACATAACTTGTCTTGGAGGTCCTCAAAGAAGGGGAGAGACAGTTGTTGAGGCCCCTCCCCCTGGCCACCGGACAGAAATCTGCCTTGTAATTTAGAGCGTTTGGGGGTTTCTTGCTCCTGTGGCCAGTCTAATTGTATCCTGGCCACTGCATGAGTGACCACCTCAAGTATCTCCTTTTGTGCTTTGTCATCGTGGGAAGATCTGTCAATCTGGAGAGAGAGTGAGTGATAGGGACGGACCCGTCTCTCGCTCCTCAACCAGATCGTCACCATTTGAAGTGGAACAAAATCTTTATGTATTTGCCAAATTATAGAGTTACTGATTTAAGTTTTCATTTTGAAATATACATTTATAACTGGGTGAATCCTTATCATATTTCACCCCAAAAAAAGAAATATGAAAATATATTTTTAAAAGAGTTTAATATTTTAAGAAATATTATTTTAATGACAATTAAGCATTTATAATAGAAATTATAAATGATTATATTATTTAAATTGAAAATTATTTATGCATCATGCAAGTATGTGTTTTCTGCCATTATTTGATTCTGGTCATATTTAACCCCAAAATCAATACAAAAAAAGTAAAAAAAAAAAAAAAAAAAAGGTATATTTTACTTAATTTTTATTTAAATTATTATGGATTAAGCATTTTATAAATAATTATATTATTTAAATTGAAAATTATTCATGCATCATGTATGTATGTGTTTGCTGCCTTTAATTTATGCTGAGAACAATAAAAATGGCAAAATCTGAAAAATTGCATCACAAACTCTCTCTTCTTCTCCCTCAGGTTCAGGAATTGCAGATTGATGCAACATCACAATCTCACACCATTGAAAAGCCTTTCACAATCACCTGGAACAGCTAGACTTGGACACCAGTCTGTGGAAACGGGCTTGAGCCAAGAGAAATCACATGATTATTTACCTTAAATTACCAATGTTAAGTCAACTAGTAATTTATTTTGCATTTCCATGGGGAGCTTTTCATGGTACACTGTAAAAACACCAATAAATAAAATGTTGGAAGAGCAAGTTGAACTAATATTCTTGCTTGGGCTTAGTTAAGTAAACATTATATTAAGTCTATAAAAATATATTGGAAAACATTAAATGAAGAGTTATTTTCAAATCCAGTCAACATTCAGAATGGCTAATATTGACTGGACTAATAAAAAATAAATCCAGTCAAAATTTGGTAAAAGTAAGCCAGTTATATACACACAAGATATTTAAATATGTAAAACAGAGAATATATGTGGTTTGTGCAGTTAAAACAAGTAGGCATCCACTGTAAAAAAGCAAATGAGCTGCGGATAATCATAAGTGGAGCTTTATAAAAGATGTATAATAGGCAGATTAACAGTAGAGGTTCAGAAAAACATCAGCATCTGGCAGCAGGAAGTACTTGCCAAAGTAGATGGCACCTGCCACTTCGCTATCTCCAATCATTATGTTTATTGTAGAAAGAATAATTGATTATTGTATCAAACCACAATCATGTGTGAAGCCGCCGGGTTTTCCTGTTAAAAAGCTGTGATTGTCGATAATTAATGGTTATCATTATATTCCCTCTTCCCCAAATGCCATCATTAGAGATTCAGCTTTCCAAGTTCAGCCTAAAGACAAACAACCACTATTAGTTTCTAATATGAGATCCAACCCAAAACAGAACAAAACATTTATTTTAGAAGAAATCATTTCAAATCTCAATCAAATCCAGATGAGAGATATTCTACTGTAAAAAAAAAATTCTTAGTTATGACATTTAAATGTATTGAATTTCCATGACATTTCTCTAAACATTTACTAATATGTCCATGAAGAATAAAGCATATTTTAAATTGTAAAAACTGCGCAACGGCAGCTAAATAGTAAACGTGGATTTATTGTACCAGTATTCACTATAGCAATTCTGTGGGAGAAAGACGTGGGAGAAAAAATGTCATGTATTCAGATTCCACTGCAGCACTATTGGCATTAAAGGACAGGAAGAGTAAAGCCAGATCAGATTTAATTGAAATTCTAGTTGCAAAAAAAAAAGCTATACACAAGAATGAAGTTAAACTGAAAGTATGGAAGACTTGAGTGCAAGAATATTATTCAGCAATAAATAAATACAAAAATCATAGCAGAAAGAATGGGAAGAGGGGAATAAGGCAGACATTATTTTTCACCACAGCCAACATTAAAGTGCATTAAACACAAGATTGGAGATGAGAGATAGTGTGGTGGTTACTGTCAAGACTGGGACATTGTGCACTGAATTATGGGCTGATGGTTGACAAGCATCAAGATGGCAGATGCTTATCCAGAGAAGAGTAAACTGTAAATCACATTAATGGAGAGTGTTATTCATTGCATAGCAAAAAATCTCATGTTTTCAGAGCTGCTGGAATCTGGAGTTACATATTTTATTTTAAAATAGATTCTTATAATAAGGACTATGAAATAACAAAAGTTGTTATAAACTTTTTACGCTGAACCGGACTTTAAGGATATGATCCATCAACTGGAATTTTTGTAAATAGACTGAGGAGGGCAGCAATGCGTCTAGTCTGCCAAGGAGAAGAAGCAGCAACTAGTGATGGGCAGATCGAGGCTTCGTGAAACACTGAAGCAGTTGAAGCAAATGTGCCGTGATGTGTCGAGGCTTCGAAACAATCTGACACCCGTCTCCACGGTGACCCCTAGTGGTCAAAACAGTGTAAATGCAACAAAACTCAGGCCAAACATGCATTAAAAATACCCTTTAACAAATGTATTGCAAAAGTTTTATTGAAAATAAAATCAATCAAATGCTATTAACTAATCATCTAATAAGATTAAATATAGAGTGTCTGTATAATATGTGTTATCAATTTTCAAGGCTTGTTTCTCTGTTCCATGGCTCAAGCTAAACAGGCCAATAAGAGATTAATAACTACCATTATTCATTTTAATTATTCTAATGTCTAATTAAAACATCTACAAATGTATAAAACTGATCAGAGATCAGGTAAAACCATAGGGTAAAGCCCTAGACACTTGTTCAATAGTTCTCAGTGAATCTGCATGATTCATGGGTTCACTTTATCATCGCCCTCTATCGGTGAACCATTGATATTTCGAACTGTTTCGAAACAGTGATGACATAATGAAGCCTCGTTTACTAAAATCACGTGACTTTGGCAGTTTGATACACGCTCCGAATCACTGATTCGAAACAAAAGATTCATAAAGCTTCGGAGCTTCATGAAGCAGTGTTTCAAAATCAGCCATCACTAGCAGATACAGACCCGCTTCAGAGCAGCCATAAATCGGCTGTGTAAAGATACCTATAAATAAATGTGACATACTGGAGTGCTAATTTGCAGAGCTCGTGCTAACATACCAATGTTATTATGATCAGATGCTTTTCTTAAGCTTTCTATAAAAAAAATCTGTTTTGTGTTTATTTTGTTACTGAGAGGAAAGCATGCAGCAAATATTTACATATTCATATAACTTGCTCTCAGCAGTGTGGGTGGTGTCAGATGTTCGCTATATCGCTGCTCACATATTTCGAACTTTGTTTTACCTCTAAACGAAGAACAAAAAAGAACTTCACCGTAAGTATATCGGGGCCTTGAATGTTAGTACGTCATTTGACTATACACACATACGCATAAAAAACACATTGGGCTTTATTCACTGTAAGTTAGTAACACAGTCTGTTTCTGGGCCACCAAGTGGCAGTTTTATGTAACAGCATTTGATTAAAAGCATGCTTCTTATTGGTTGGTCAGCTTTTCCCCCAATGCAATGAAGAGATTTGAACAGCTCTCTAAAAAATACAACACATTAGTTACAGCTGCTGTTTTCATAGAAGTACAATTACTTCTATTACATGAAGAATTTGAAACTTACATTTAAGGTCTAACAACAAATTTATATTTTAGTCAGAGTTATTGCTCTTCGTCTGCTTGAGGTGCTGGAGCTCGTTCTGTAAAGTTGAACAGAGACTCATTTGCATTTAATCAAAATACTCACATGATTTTCTAACATTTTCAGATAAGGATATAACCATTAAATGTAAGTTATGCAATGGAAAAAACATCTGAAGCCAGGGTAAACAACACAGGCAAACTGTTTTAAACTGAAATATGAAATATTGATTATTCTTCTCCTCTGTTGGTAATTAAACTTGTTTGGTGTTGTCAGAACTACCAGAAAGCATCTGAAAGGAGAGGACAGATCCAGTGATCCAGAACCTGCAGAATGAAACATCATGATACTGAAGAACAAAGAGTTTGGTGTTTATTCTTCATTCCTAATTCATTCATGAGGCTGAAGAACATGCTGATGCTCATGAGATTTACATTTTTCAAGTTGAGAATAAAACAACTCAAATTGAAGCACATAAAAATCCTAGTGAAGTATTTCGACATTGAACTTTCTTAATTTTATTTTTGCGGTGCATGTAGCGCCCTCTATTGTACAGACATGAATTTGTTTTTACTTCAGTCCAATACATACTGTTTGTCAAAAAATCTCACATTTTTGCATAGCTTAGAGGCCAATCAGCTTGTGGCGTGTAGGAAATGATGTGATATCTTACAGATTACATGTCAAGCCTGCTCCATCTAGAGTTTCATGACCAAACTAGTGATTTTTAACACATCTTCATGACATTAAAATAGATCATAATCGTGCACGGCATTTGACGACCAGATTGGATTAAAGTGACTATTGAACTCATCATGATCTTGACTTTGAGCTTCACTTTTCATTTCAGATTTGTCTCTCATTTTAAATCACACATGATTTAATGTTTCTTTTAGACCTGATGGACGTGAACAAGAAAGGCCAAAGACCTGCCCTCTGTGATCTGCCTTCTAACTCTGAAATCTGTGATTATTCTGCATGATGAAAAGTATAAGAAAAATATAATGAGGGATGATCAAACCTGTTCCTTGTTTGAGTAATGTTAGATCTGCAGCCAGTTGTTTACAGTTTATACTAATGCCTGTCAGGCCGGCTAATTGTTCAATTAAAATCTGAATTAATTTAAAACTAATATTTCCCTTCTTTACTGTGCATTGGATATTTATCATTACATTTTAGTTTTAGTCATGCAAATCACATTCATTTCCCTTGTTTTTTTTTTTAAGCAAATTACATTCTGTGCCCATAATATATTCATCACTCTCATACTGTCTCTTGGTTTGGCAACCTGCCCCTTAAAATATCTATGCATGGCCATTGCTCTGAAAAAAATATTATCTTTCAAAGGACAAGCAGAAAACAAGCTACATATTAACAGCAAAACAAACTCTGTCAAAAAGGAGTTTCTGCAAATTCACCATTGGTGGTAATGTAAAATGTCCACATAAGAAATGAGGGGAGCTTTTACAATTAACTTAAAGGGTTTGATCACCCTGGTGTTTTTTCACAAACCTTTATTTTTGTCTCATCTGACCATCAAACCCAGTTCCTCTGAAAGCTCCAGTAATGCCTAGAAAACTATTTTATTGAAACCTTCCCATGTGGAAAAATTAAAATACTTCAATAAAAGCAACTACATTTGTAGTACATTCTTTATTTTGGTGCTAAATAAAAGTGTCAAAGTTATACACTATAAATACACTAATTTAAAGTATATTTCTACTTCAGTAGTACTTCAGTGCACTTGGAAAAGTATACTAAATACCACTACTACTTAAACAGATTTTTAGTGCATTGAAATAAAGTACTACCACAAAAATATACAGAGTTTTATTAGTGTATTTGTTAAAAGTGTGCTTTGAATGCTTTAAAAATTAGTTCAATCTTAAGAGTTGTAATAGTAGACTTTTACATAGTAATCCTAAGTTTAAATGACAGCGATTTATATAATATATTACTAATGTACCAGTTATAAGTACAATTTCCCAACTGTGGTACTTAACTATACTTAATATAAATGCACTTCAAATGATTTTCCCAAACAAGTATTGTGTAAGTAAGTGAGGTCTGATCATAGTTTTGAAACCTTTCTGATGCCAAGACCGACCTAGCCAATAATTTTAGCACACATTTTGTAGAAAAACATTTTTGTATAATTTATTTCACATTTATTTGTTTAGTTTAACTGCAGTTAAAGTTTATATATATATATATATGTATATATATATATATATATATATATATATATAAAAGGGTGCCGTGATTTTACATGATCAGTTTTTGTATGTTATATTTTATTCACAAAAAGTGTTTGCCAAACATGAAGAGTCTGGGATCATGAGGGTAAAGGGCAGTTTTTTTTTCTTTCTTTTTTTTTTTTTTCCTGAGTATAAATATCACTACAGAAATCCTGTGAGCTTCAGACTTCATTTGAAGACATTACCAGAAGATTTCAGCTCTGAACTTCCCAAAGATACACAGAGACTCCAGGTAATTCATCATTTAAAACAATATGAACTGGTGATGTAGTGTGAATGTGCTGTTTAAAGCTCGAGGCGATTCACAGAATTCAGATGTGATCACGAGGTATTTATAGACATGTTTTTATTAAATTTTTTATTAAATTAAAAAACATCACTTGCAAAGGAACGTAATGAAATAATTCTTGATATTGGATAATAAAAAAAATTAACCATCTGAAATTTAGAACATTGAGAGAATTAACAAAATGACTAAAGGTATTTGTATTGTAAAGATTTTTTTTACTTTCATGAAACCTGTGGTAGGTTGCCAGAAGTTGAAACTCAAAATTTCCTTGTTAGTCCAAAATAGCTTTTATTGAGACCAAGCTGCCCAAAACGACTCGTTTCTGATTTTGTCTCAATATGACTGAAGATGAACGAAGGTCTTACAAGTGTGGAATGACATGAGGGTGAGTGATTAATGACTAGATTTGGGTATCGAGAACCGGTTCCAAATTTCAAAGAACCTGGTATTCGATACGATGTGCGCATTTCGATTCTGTTTATCGTTTTCTGACATTTTTCAGTCATTCTCGCACGGTAAACAGCAGTGAGCATTTTACAGTTGTATCTATCTGCTAGGACCTGCGACAAGGACCTTATCTCATCACGCATATACGCAGTTCATTACAGTCGGCACTGACTTTTGCTTCAACACGGCATTAATCTGAAGGAATGCGCCGTGTTTGGGGCCGTTCACATGTCGCGTCTAAAAATGCGTGGAAATCGCGGCCGCGCCACTTTCTCCTCCTTTCCAAAGCGCTTTTGCTCCCATGGCTTCTGTCGTTGCTATGCAACCATGAACTGCGCTCTGCAAGAATTACGAGGAAGTATCAGCAAAGGATTAATTGATTTCTAGCCCTTGCATTAGCTTTACTAGATATATTTATGGAGATGAGAAATAAAACCCGGCTGAGCTTTTGATGTTGTTACGGAAAGACCGAAGTTGAAACATTTGAAATAACGAACATTTGAAATAACGCACCTACATTTGAAATAACGAAGTTGCACGTGCAAAAGACGCGATATGTGAACTCTAACCCAGCCGAGAGTCCTAAAGCACCAGATACAGCTAATATTAGCAATAGCAGCGTCTCACACTCAGATACAAAAACAGTTACAGCCTACTGGTTATAGCCTAAAAGTGGCAAGAATAAAAGGTAAACACATTATTCCTGAAATATCTGCGCTCTTTTTCTCTCAATAAAAAAAGATATTGGAATCGAGAATCGATAAGAACCGGATTAGATAAGCAGAATCGGAATCTTTAAAATTAAAACGATACCCAACCCTATTAACGACAGAATTTTCATTTTTGGGTGAACTAACCTTTTAATGCCACTCAAATGAATGAAATGACTTGAATCAAGATTAGTTTATTTTTATAAATAAGATTCACTTCAAAATGTTTCCCAACATCAGCCACAGTGAAAATGCGCAAGCCCCTAAAGACTTTATACAGAGTGATTGTGTGATAATACATGCATTTGAACCTCATTTAAATGAACACAATCCACATTGTTGAAATATTTTTGGTGACCTTCTGTGGTGAGTTGGAAAGTTCAAATTGCTGATCATTTCAGGAACAAAGCATTTGACTATCAATCACTCGGCAATCTGTGTGATTGCTGAACTATATGATAGAAGTATAGCCTAAAAGACAAATACTCAATACAAGGGCATTTTTACTGCATTTTAATAGAAGAAAATGCGCAGTGAGAGCGGACACTGTAAATACACACACACAGTTAAATCAAGAAGGCTACATCAGGCAGTCATGGACTCTCTAGGTATGTTTCTGTTTGGTTTTTGCAAAGTAAAGCACATAGTGTCAGACTGCACATAGTTTAAAACAATTACAATATTATCATAGATATATATCGCACACCGCTACTTTGAATTATTTGAATGTACTGAAATGAATGTTTTCCATGTCTCCTTAATCAAACACTCCTGATTCAAATCATCAGCTCGTTAGTAGAGACTCCAAGACCTTAAATGGATGTGTCAGACAAAAGAGAGATAGCCTACAGTATAAAAATAATTAAGACGTTCACTGCGACAAGTGCATGTAGCAAAGTCATATTAAAGACCCAATCAGAATGCCATAGGAACGCACTGCCGGGGCCGCATAAAAAGTTATTTATGAATAAAATAACTATTTATAAAAAGTAACTAACGCAATTAGTTACTTGTTTAGAGAGTAATGCAATATTGTAATGCATTTACTTTTTAAAGTAACTTTCCCCAACTCTGCGCAGAAGAACCAGAGATTCATTCACTTGTGTTACGCAGCATGTTTGAGCTTGTCATTTTGTTTACTTTAAAAGTTGCCTTTTACAGCATTTTGTGTCTGCTGATATTGAAACGAATATGGATACCTGCTTACCTTTTTTGTTTTTGACTTGGTTAAATAATCACATTCTTTATGGTATCGTTTGCAGGGAAGAGAAGCTATTTTATTTTATTACATGATCATTTGGTGTTTTCACTCAAGTTTTGTAGAATTCAGTTCACAATGTTGATATGGTTACCGTGAGTGTCACGCCCAAATAAATGTGTTCAAAAGCTGACAGAAGTCGATAAATTTATTTGTTGTAACTGTAGTTTTAATGTTGTCTTTGTAAATATTCACTTTCCCATATGGCCATGGAGTATCAGAGGGTAACGTTCAGCGGACAGACACTGACACACTGTATTTTTTGTATTTATTTCAACAAATGGCAACCAAAATCAAACCCATAGAAACTCGTGAATGTTACACACACACACAAAAGATAAAATAATAGAGAACGTTCTTATTTGGTTCCCCCCAAAAATAACCAAATGGGAACCATTTGTGAACATTAGGGGAGTGTTCGTGTTTGCTGGCTAACTGCAACTGCAACGGCATTCATCAAGTTGAACAACTTATTCTGGTCGCCCGCAACTGCACAAAACCCACATGTATTAATTTTATACTCTGCCCATGCTGGACGAAAATATATTTATTGATATATTTAGCAATATATTAAATGGTTTAAAAATATTGAAAAATATATGAAATAATATAGCCTATTGTGTTAATATATTACAATATTTTGAAATAATACAGAAGGTTTTCATATATTGAAAAAAAAAATTATAGTATATTTACACTAGTAAATGTTTTAGTTGTGCAGCAGGTGCATTAGAGCTAAATGGCATCAAGCTATATAAGACAGTTTATTCGTTTATTACTCAAAACTTACTTTAAACCACCAACGACTGTTTGCAATACTTCCGATTGCTTTCTTTTTGGTCATATTATCCTCATTTAGGTTATGTAGACCGAATCACACGCGAGTGTATAATTTTAAAGTCCTTTTCGTTTTCTTCATATTATTCACCCTCCTCGACGCTTCACAGTCCAGTCCAGTGGGTGGCGGTAAATCACATACGTTCGTTTGCCAACCACCATTAAATCTCAGAGGAAGAAGATTAGTTTTCAGCATGTTCTCTGGTGTTATGTGCTACTGGCTTAATATAAACTGTTGTAAATGTATTTTTAGTCTATAGAAAGATTTTGAATCGGATCAATAAGTTTATTTAATATTCCCATCCTCACAGACGTGACTAGAAGTTTTCGAACGAGCAGGAATAACATCTAATGGTGCAGAACTTAGAGATCTGCTGCTGTGAAGATGGTGTTTATTAAAGAGGAGAGTGAGGAGAACATAATTGAACCAGAACCCTGGAGAATAAAACATGAGGAACAAGGAGGTTGGTGTCTATTCTTGATTCATCTTTAATGAGTGTTGTGGCACATGAAGCTATCAAAGCACACAGTGTGTCGGCCGATCTATTTGTATCTGTCATTAAAATGTATTAAATCCACGTTTCTAATACAGCTAATACTCTGTATATATATAATATATATATATATTTATTTTTTATTTATTTTTTTCTTCATCTCATGGAATGACAATAGTGGATTTTTTTTCTTTCCCTGTTGAAGTAAATAGTAATGCAAAATTTG
Organism: Hypophthalmichthys molitrix; assembly: GCA_037950675.1. Lineage (NCBI taxonomy): Eukaryota > Metazoa > Chordata > Actinopteri > Cypriniformes > Xenocyprididae > Hypophthalmichthys > Hypophthalmichthys molitrix. The sequence continues at coordinate 6,193,084 of CM075494.1, forward strand.
CTCTCCCATATACGTCCATAGTCATTTACCCTGCTATTGTTTACTTGAACTCCGAAATATGTAAAGGGACGGAATGAAATATGTTTCCGTATATTTTTGTTTTCCATATATTAATGGTGTAAATATACTGAAAAAACAATATATAAAGTTATATACTGTTTATATATTACAATATATTGAATAATACATAAGGAATTGCCACGTTTAATGTATTGAAAAATGTGACAATAATATTTACACTGTAAATTGTAGTTAGTTGACTCTACTTAGAAAACATGTAGGCAAGTTGCTAATACAAAGACATACAAAAGCGTGTTGGGACAATAATAGACTGTGCATTTTTTTGTATTTATTAAACTGCAAATACTGGTGTTGTGCCAAATTCTGACCCCTGCCAAATTATTACCCCCTAGTATTGATAGGATTAGGATTGGGGGGAGTGTTTAGGATTAGGGGTGGGGTCAGGATTAGTCAATCAGGTAGCGACTTCAACGAGGGGTGGGGTAATAATTTGGCAGGGAGATGAAATTTGGCACAACTATGAAATAATGTAGATCAAATATTTTTCACATACATCTAAAGGTACATTTACCTGACCAGGATGTTCTGAAAATGGAAAATGTTTTTCTTTTGTGTTTTTGAAAAATTTCCCATGCAGACGGCAATGTTGTCAAAATGATCCCTGTTGTGGAATCTGATTGGTCGATATAATCGACTGTGTCGACGCTGATAATTAGTCGATCTCAATATTTTTAATTGAGTGATCATTTTATATCATTTTAACTTTTAATTTTCATTTTCACGCTTTGACTAAAATAACACACCACTAGTGTGAGCTAACGTTACGCACATCACGTCATAGTTTCCAAGGATGGCGGGTGAAGCAAGGTCGAGTGCGATGTCAAACGAGTTTGCCCAGGTAAAAAGTAAATACTGTAGTGTTTTTGAACCATACTATAATAAATTGTTCCCATGGAACACTACTAAATGCCAAAGTTGCAAGTTAAATAAAATGTTCTTAAGAGAAATTGTTGATTTTTGTTGGAAATTAGTCGTTTAGATTAATCGATTAATTAGTCAATAGATTAATCAATATAAAAATAGTCATTAGTGGCAGCCCTAATGCGTAGTGTTTCATTACATTGCCAACTACTGGCCTGGCAGAAGAATACAGCTATTTTAGTCACCTATCCTGATCTGTGTGAACGGGATGTGAACAATGTTGTCGTCTGTATTCGAAACATTTTTAAAAAATGCAAAAGAAAAACTTTTTCGTTTTTAATACATTGTTCTTGTTTAAACCTATCATAATTTCCTTTTATTTTCCAAAAGTCCTAATTGATTTTCATTTTTTTTTAATGATTTCATTTTAGGCCTGATAAAAGTTAAAGAGGAAAGAGAAGATCTGAATGAAGTGGAGGAGAAACATCAGATTCAGAAAGCTCATGATGTCACCTTTGGAGAGAAATTACTTAGTTGCTACAAAACTGAAAGCAATTACTCACAAAGCAGCTTTCAAAAAACAGAAGTCAAAAAGCCTTTTACCTGTTCTCAATGTGAAAAAACTTTCAAACAGATAAGAAGCCTTAAGAATCACATGTTAATTCATGCTGGAATAAAGCCGTTCACCTGCTCTCAGTGTGGAAAGAGTTTTAGACAGAAAGCACATCTTAATGAGCATGAGCGTAGTCACACTTCAGAGAAGCCTTTCACCTGCTCTCAGTGTGGAAAGACTTTCAGACACAAAAGACGCCTTAAGAATCACATGTTTATTCACACAGGAGTAAAGCCTTTCACCTGCTCTCAGTGTGGAAAGAGTTTTATATATAAACAACAACTTAATGAACATGTGTTAACTCACACTTCAGAAAAGCCTTTCGCCTGCTCTCAGTGTGGAAAGGGTTTCAGACACAAAAGAAGCCTTAAGTCTCACATGTTAATTCACACAGGAGTAAAGCCTTTCACCTGCTCTCAGTGTGGAAAGAGTTTTAGACATAAACAACAACTTAATGAACATGTGTTAACTCACTCTTCAGAAAAGCCTTTCGCCTGCTCTCAGTGTGGAAACACTTTTACGCGTAAAAGAAGCCTTAGGAATCACATGCTAATTCATGCTGGAATAAAGCCTTTCGTCTGCTCCCAGTGTGGAAAGAGTTTTACACAGATAGGACAACTTAAGCAACATTTGGTAATTCATGCTTCAGAAAAACCTTTCACCTGCCCTCAGTGTGGAAACTCTTTCACACGTAAAGCATCCTTTCAGGATCATATGTTAATTCATACTGGGAAAAAGCCTTTCACTTGCTCTCAGTGTGGAAACTCTTATGCATTTAAAGCAAGCCTGAATAAGCACATGTTAAGTCATGCTAAGAAAGACCCTTTCACTTGCTCTCAGTGTGGAAACTCTTATGCATTTAAAGAAAGCTTGAAGAAGCACATGTTAAGTCATGCTGGAATAAAGCCTTTCAGCTGCTCTCAGTGTGGAAAGAGTTTCACCCGTAAACCAGGATTTATTCTTCACATGAGAATTCACACTAAAGAGATGGCTTACGCATGTCATCTGTGTGGGAAGAGTTTTAAATGGAAAACGAGTCTCAAAGCTCATCTGGACCATTCTCACTCTGAACCAAAGCAATTTAACTGTGATCACTGCAGTAAGACATTTGCTTTGCCATCATTACTGAAGAGTCACCAGAAAGTTCATAAAAAAGAGGAGCCTCATGTCTGTCTTGTTTGTGGAAGGAGGTTTAAAAGGGTTGACTTTTTTAAAAAGCACCAGAAAACACACGAGGGCGTGAAAAACTCCTGTGCTGTGTAGGGATGGACATTAAGGTTTTAATGATGTCACTATTTTAACCAATGCTGCTTATCAATTCGGTACTTTAGCAGTGTTCTTATTCGTTCTTTTTGTTGTTTAAAGGATTAGTCCACTTTCACCCCCATGTCATCCAAGATGTCCATGTCCTTCTTTCTTCAGTCGAAAAGTAATTAAGGTTTTTGATGAAAACATTCCAGGATTATTCTCCTTATAGTGGACTTCAATGGACTCCAAACGGTTGAAGGTCAAAATTAGTTTTAGTGCAGCTTCAAAGGGCTTTTATACCAGACGAGGAATAAGGGTCTTATCTAGCAAAGTGATCGGTCATTTTCTTATAAACAAACACAACTGTGCATGCATGATCGCCTTGCAAGTGCTTCCGCCATTCCGCCTTCTGTATTCTTCAAAAAGCTTGCGCTGTATGTCCTATGCCTTCCATATTCTGCTTACGGAAAAAAACGGAACTGTCGCCGTGTTCGTTCCGTAAGTAGAATAGTGAAGGCGTAGGATATACAGCGTAAGCTTTTTGAAGAATACGGAAGGCCGAAGCACTTACAAAGGCGATCATTTGTGTTTATAAAACATATACATTTGTATTTTTTTTTTTTTTTTTTTTAGAAAATGACCGATTGTTTTGCTAGATAAGACCCTTATTCCTCGTCTGTTATCGTTTAAAGCCCTTTGAAGCTGCACTGAAACTGTAATTTTGACCTTCAACAGTGGAGTCCATTAAAGTCCACTATAAGTAGAATAATCCTGGAATGTTTTCATCAAAAACCTTAATTTCTTTTTGACTGAAGAAAGAAGGACATGGACATCTTGGATGACATGAGGGTGAGTATATTATCAGGAAAATTTTATTTGAAAGTGAACTAATCCTTTAACTCTTTCCCCGCCACTGACAGAAATGTCATTTATGTGAAAGCAGTTCCCTGCCACTGACGGAATTTCCAGCTTTATGTGTTTTCACTGTTATATGGTAGGGGGCAGTATGGCATTTACTACTGGCTTTTAACTTAAAAAAAACAAAAAAAAAAACAAAGAGCAGAATTAATCTTGCCTTATATTCTCAAATGTAAATTAAATATCTCTAGCAAAAGAAACAGAACAAATCACCATTATACAAATGAATATAAAACACCTATTTGTAAATGCAGTTTTAGTGTTTAGAATTTATATTCATAAGATACAATAAGAACAAAGTCCACAAAACTTTGTGGGGGAAATAAAAATTAAATAAACTTAACTTTTTTTTTCTCAGCAAAGTCTACTAAATGTGCTGAGTGGGAGTGCTGCTGACAATATCAAGCCTGTTCGCTACCTCAATGGCTGTTTATTTGGTTTCTCTCTGTTTTGAGGCCAGGTATGGAGTTCCTGTATAATTCTGCTGTTAATTTTCTTTTCATTTGTGTAGATTAGGTTTTTCTCCCCATGCAGATAATTTTTGTTATTTTGGCTTTGCCCCCTTCCAAAGCTATTGCTTCCCTTTTGAATTGTTATTTTGAATACCTTGATTTTATTTTGTTCTACAAGATGTAAATAAAAATCTTGAAACCAATTTGGTCGTTTGTGGTGCTGTGACAGGTCTCCGATGTGAACTTGTTCATTTCTTTTTATAGTCGGTTTTAAGTTTCTTGGCAGCTTCGAACTCATGCGGGTGAGGAAGCATGTGTTATTGGTGAATATGGAGTTTAATTCTGTTAAGTTTAATCCAACAGTAGAAGAGTTTGACAGGTGTAGAAATAAAGATCTGCTCGTGATTGCAGACTTTTTTAATATTCCTGTCAACAAAGAGGCAAAAAAATACTGCATCAAAGACGAGTTGTACAGAATACCTGCTTGTCCAAGCAGGTATTCTGCCGGCTAAGTCTGGCATCAGGAAGCTGCATCCATTTCTATTCCTGGTAAAGGAAGTGATTCGAGTTGTGATACTTTTATCGTGCTTCATCTAAAAGAATTAGATCTCGAATTCAAGAAACAGGAGCATGAAACAGCTATTAAAGCTTAGAGCTCTGGAGATTGAGGTGGACTGCGATATTGAGTTCCGAAGGCTGGATGTTGAAGCAGGTACTTTGCAGGAGTTGGCCAGCTGTCTTCCTCTCCCTTCCTGCTATTCCCAGGGTTGTGAGTGTATTCCACACAGATTGCGCTTGGAAACCCCTCCAGCAAACCTCAACGGGAAATAGCCAAGCCTGCCACTCGTTGTCCCTGCATTTTCCTCTTCGAGGCCTCTTTACATCTTTCTTCCCACAGTACCGTCAGTTCAATCAGGATGATCCTCTTCACCTCCTCAGACCATATGACCACATCAGGCCTCAGGGATGTTTGGACCACCTGGGGAAAGTGTGCCACCTGCATGAGGCTCTTCTTGATCTTGTTGGAGGAGTTTGGCTTCTCCCCCTCCCTGATGAACTGGATGGATGGGGCTGGTTTCACGTGGGTCTGGCACTTTTTCTCTCTCTCCTGTTCCAAGATGTCAGCCTGTGCTCTGAGAACCATATCACGATGCCATCTGTATCTCTAAGTGCAGATTTGCACTCCACAAGTAAGGTGCCAACATGCCTCTCCCTCTACATAACTTGCACAGCAAGTCCTCCCTCATTCCCCACCTGTGCAGGTTTGTTGGTGTTGGAAGAGTGTCGTACACTGATTGGAGTAGGAAAGAGATGCGAAAGGGCGCTAGTCTCCAAAGTTCCAGTAACATACTTAGCATCTTGGGGAATGCAAGTAACAGTACTGCCAAACGATACATCTCCTTTTTTCATTTAACAAGATACTAATTCAGCATGAAAAAAACAAACCAGAATGTCAGGGCTTATCACAATGACTTCAGTTGAGATATACTCATACAAAGGTACAGAGGAAGCGGTACCGTCCGACCACTGTGTTGAATGTGGTGAGTTTAGATGAATCCTCCGTCAGTTTAATGGCCCTGTATCCTGATTTGGCATCTTATCCACTCAAGTACTTTGCACCCGAGAGTCTGGAGATAACATCATCCAGGCTTGGTAGAGTATAATGCAGCCTTTTAATTGCCTTGTTTAGGTTGCGCTGGTTGAGGCATATGCGAAGTTCTCCAGTTGTTTTTCTACTACAACTTAAGTGTTGACCCAGTCTGTTGGTTTGGTTACCTGTGCGATGATTCCTTGATGCTCCATTCTGTCTAATTCCTCCTTTAGACCCGTGGTGTGAATGGAATTTTTAGTGGGGGATATACCACTGGAACTGCAGTGGGGTCTATGTGTATTTTACACTCATCTAGAAATTCCCTATTCCTTTCCCTATTCGCTTAGTAGGTCGTTACTTCTTCTGGTGTCGGTTTGCACAGAGAGGACCAGTTTTATTAAAGTCTGAGTCCTAGTATAGGTGGTGCATGGGTAACAATGACGTAGAATTCTTGCATGGCTTTGGTCTCTTTGTGCCTGCAAAAAGCAGGAAGCTTTTTAGTTGCTTGGGCTTAACACGTGGATGCAAAAAAAAAAACTGCAAAATAAAGGGACTGAACTTCATCGAAAACTTCAATCTTTTCTGGAGTCAGAGACAAATGTTCACACATGATGGCCTGCACCCAAACAAACTGGGCTCAAGAGTGCTAAAGGACAATATCTACTTCTCCCTCCATCATCCTTCAGCAGTGTGTCCACTCAACCTGAATGGCACAAACACACCTGGACAGAGTACAACTGACCACTGTCCACTTCACCTGAATGGACATGCTGTTGACACATCCCACAAGGACAATGATAACACCACGCAGCCACAACAACCACTGCTCACGGAGAGAACTGCTCCAAGATTCAGCACCCAAAGACGAGCCAGGGAAACCAGGAAAATCTATTACAGCCTCCGGTAACACCAGAGCGACAACCCCTTTCACCGGACACATTATCCCTCTCTCCAGCATCCCATTTTCTGTGTTTCTCAGAGAAAATGGAGGAACTGGTGTATGCTGGAACCAAACTCTCCCACTCTTTGCTCTTTGCCCCAGATATGAACAAAAAAACAGTGAGCCCCGCAACCACCAAAGCCTGTGGGCCCAGCTCGCCCTCCCCTCCTCCTGTGAGAGCTCTTCGGCCTCTGCCACAATGCCAGGGCCCACACCCTCCTCCATCTATTCTAGGTTAACCAAAAACAACCGATAACATCTCTGTGATATGTGTCGGGTCCCCGCTATGATAACAGTGATTTGTCAAATGTTTACAGAACAAGCGGGAACCCAGCATGTCTGTTGCTTTCTCTATTTCTGTTTTATTACGTGATAGAAAGCCTAAGGCCTTCTCAAACCGTTTGGCAAACCCATCTAATCTGTTGCCTATTACACGTCAAACTAAGATTACTGTAGAGACAGAAAGTAAGATTGTTAAGGTAGCACTTTTAAACATCCGCTCACTTAAAAATAAATCACTTCTAGTCAACAATTTAATAACCAAAAACAACCTATATTTTATGCTTTTAAATGAAACATGGCTAGAAGATGGCTAGAATTGTAGTGCAACAATCCTCAATGAATCAGCCCCTCCTAACTTTACTTTTATGAGTGTCTGCAGAGCTGTTAGGAGAGGTGGAGGTGTAGCTGCTCTATTTAAATATGTCTTTTCAATGCAAGCAACTGTCATTTGGTGATTACTTGTCTTTTGAATATCTGGGTATTGTGTTAAAAGGTGCTCCTCGCATTCTACTTATAGTTATTTACAGGCCTCCAAAATACTCTCCCGCATTTGTTGAGGACTTTACAGAACTGCTATTAACAATTTCCTCAGAGTTTGACTGTTTTGCTATTACAGACCTTCTTCTCAAATATTATAAGCAGCAACTTAAACAACACCCGCACTCTTTTTGCTACTGTAGAGAGACTAACAAACAAGAACAATCTGGATAACACCATATTGAGCAACTACAGACCGATCTCAAATCTTCCTTTCATAGGCAAGGTCATTGAAAAAGCTGTTTTTAATCAGCTGAACAAATTCTTAAGCTTGAATGGATACTTTGACAACTTTTCAATCTGTTTTCCAACCACATTACAGCACAGAGACAGTGCTCATAATAAATGATATTCGCAGATACAGGTGAAATATCAGTGCTGGTACTACTCGACCTCAGTGCCGGGTTTGGAAAACTGGGTTGGGCTTTCTGGGATGGTCCCTCAAGGTTCAATACCCCTCCTGTTCAACCTATATATGCAGCTGAATAAAATGCAGAAACATATATTGACTGAAACGTGAAGATAAACACACGATTGCGACAAGATATGGTTTATGTGTGTTTTTCAAGCCATCTCAAGGTATTTATTGACAATAAAGTATATGAATAATGCAGTGCTAATTGACAAGTTTTGTCTTTGTTTAACTGAAGGAATTTTTGGTACATCCAATTGTTAATTTCATCAATGCATTGGCACAGGGAGTCAATGGGGCTGTAGTTGTTAGGTGATAGGGCTAGGTAAATCTGGGTGTCATCTGCATAGCTGTGATATGCAATTTGGTTCCTTCTCATTATTTGGCTCAGTGGCAGCATATATAGGTTGAACAGGAGGGGTATTGAACCTTGAGGGACCATCCCAGAAAGCCCAACCCAGTTTTCCAAACCCGGCACTGAGGTCTTTATTCCACAATATCCAGTGAAGAGCGATTTCAAAACACTGCTTCATGAAGCTTCAAATCTTTACGAATCATAGGTTTTGAATCAGTGAAAAAAAGTCATTGCGTTTGGAAACAAAGATTAAGTTCTCAAAGTGAATGCATACCTTCATTCTAGGGGTCAAACAAAACCAGAAAATATGAACATATCACACCAGTCCTTGCACTGGCTTCCAGTTTAGAATTGATTTTAAAGTACTGTTACTTGTTTATAAATCACTAAATGGCCTAGGACCTCAATACATTGCAGATATGATCATAGAATATAAACCTAACAGATCACTCAGATCATCAGGATCAAGTCACTTAGAAATACTAAGGGTTCACTCAAAGCAAGGAGAGTCTGCTTTTAGCTGTTACGCTAGCCGCAGCTGGAACCAGCTTCCAGAAGAGATCAGATGTGCTCCAACAGTAGCCACATTCAAATCCAGACTCAAAACACATATTTTTATCTATACATTTACTGATTGAGCACTGTGCTATGTCCGAACTGTTTGCACTTTATTTTATATGTATTATCTTTTTATTATTTTAATTCTTTTTATTGTTTTATTTCATTTTTAATGCAGTTTATATCAATCTTTTATGTATCATCCTTTTTATTTCTGACTTTTAATGCATTTTAAATCTTGGTGTCTGGTTGAAAGAGCTGGGAGAATTAGGAAGTAACCATTTGTTATCCCTGGATGGAGCTCTGACAGAGTTAGTCCTGGAAGATTTGTCTGTAATGGTACTGTTTAAACGCACAGCTACCTGACAAATATTTTTACAGTTATCCCTTCGCGTGAGGAAGATCCATTTAGATCCGCTCTGATGGACAACAAAGTTGAGTAGAGTTATCCCTGGATGGAACTCTGGATAGAGTTAGTCCAGGAAGATCGGTTGGAAGATCGTAAGCTTGGTTGGTCTTGTTATTCATGGCATGCACATGTTTTTGTTTCCACAGTTGTTGCGACTTCTTGCACTGTCTACCCATGGCTGGGCACATGGGCGTAGAAGACGGGGGGACATGTCCCCCGCACTTTTAATAAAATGTAAATTCGTCCCCTGCACTTTTTGCATGACCTGCCGTTTTATTCGTAACTAAAATGAGGCGATTTAAACATTATGGAGCGCTCACTCTCCTGTAATATGTTTCATTCATACTGGAAGCTGGAGGGCGCTCTCATGCAGAATATGCAAAACAGTTTCATAGAAGTAATTCAGCTATTCACTAGCAGCAGCTGAATAAAATGCAGAAACATATATTGACTGAAACGAAGATAAACACACGATTGCGACAAGATATGGTTTATGTGTGTTTTTCAAGCCATCTCAAGGTATTTATTGACAATAAAGTATATGAATAATGCAGTGCTAATTGACAACCTTTGTAATGTTTTTGAAAGATGTCTTTTATGCTCGCCAAGACTGCATTTACTTAATCAAAAATAATAGTAAAAGCAGTAATATTGCAGAATATTATTACAAATTAAAATAGCTGTTTTCTATGTGAATATACTTTAAAATGTAATTTATTCCTGTGATTCAAAGCTGATTTTTTAGCATCATAACTCCAGTCTTCATTGTCACATGATCCTTCAGGAATCATTCTAATATGATGATTTGCTTGATCATGTGACACTGAAGACTGGAGTAATGATGCTGAAAATTCAGCTTTGATCACAGGAATAAATTACAATTTACTATAATTCACATAGAAAACAGTTATTTTAAATTGTAATAATATTTCACAATATTACTGAATAGCGACTTTATTCCATAGTGAAGGGCGATTTCAAAACACTGCTTCATGAAGCTTCGAATATTTACGAATCATTTGTCTCGAATTAGTGGTTCAAAGCGCCAAAATCACATGATTTCAGTAAATGAGGCTTTGTTACATCATAAGTGTTTTGAAACTTCAATAGTTCACGTGACTGGCAGTTTTATACGTGCTTCGAATCACTGATTCAAAACCTATGATTTGTAAAGATTTAAAGCTTCATGAAGCAGTGTTTTGAAATCGCCCTTCACTGGATATTGTGGAATAAAGTCGCTATTTTGTTATTTTTAGCACTGCATTATTCACAACACTAAAGTCAGCACTTAAGAATCAGTCTTAGACTTTACTAAAAGTTGCTTTTAGCTTCTTTATAAATGACTCCTACTCTTAGGAGTAGGAAAAGTCCTACTCTTTACTAAAAGCCCCGATATACTTCAAACGTAGTTCTTTTTTGTTAATTTCATTTTGGGTGAACTTTACACAATACATATTGTCACCAGTGTTGGGGAAAGTTACTTTTTAAAGTAATGCATTACAATATTGCATTACTCCCTAAAAAAAGTAACTAATTGTGTTACTTTTTGTGAAAAGTAATGCATTGCATTACTTTTGCGTTACTGTTTCCTACCTGGGCTGGGCTTGCTTGCTTTGTTTTTTTTTTTTAATAACAACAAAAATATTCTATTTTTGCCAAATGTTAAGACTCTTTCACACCAAAAGTGAAATGAATAAGCCTCAGGCTAAAGGAAACACATATTTACGCCTGTACAGTAGAGGGCGCAGCTCAAACAAACTTTTCAGCTGTACTGCCATTCTGGATTGAAGAAGAATAGGATACAGGAGAAGGAAGTTCAACACTCTTATTTCTTAATCTAATATAAAGTTATTTCTGCTTATTAGTATGGTTGAATTAGGTCATTGAAGGTCAGCTGCAAAGACATTGGCAAATAAAGTGAGATTAAATACATTAAATGAAAGATAAATCTTATCAGCCTGACTTTTTTCTTTCCCGGTTTCTCCGTTTTCTCTCTCTCTGGTCTAAGGTTTCAAGTGTTAGAGTGGAGAAGAGTTGTTCTTGTTTCATCACACATCTGTTTTAATGTACACCATATGTATGTATGTGTGTGTTTCTTGGAAAGCAGCCAAGAAAGGGGTCATTTTTCTTAGTCCAGGAGAATGGCCCAAAAGGCTGCTCCGGGATGAATGGTGCCTTCAGACGGAAACTGACCATATACAGACTTATTATTCTATAATGATGAAATATATATTCTCATTGGACAGTTGTTACAGTTGCTACTGTATGAAAGCTAAAGTACAGAAGTAAAAGTTGAGAATGTTTTGTGAATGGATTGGCTTCATGTTCATGATTTTTTTCCCATAGGCCTATGTCATTCATTGAGTGAAACTGAGAATGAGGCGCAGAAAAAATCAATAAAATAAAGTATGCATTTTGGCAGTACTGTCTGTTTCTTGCATTAACATTTTACTGTTAGGCCTACTATTGTAGTCTCCAAGAAATGTAAGTGACTTCTTAAATTTCTGTTCTCATAAAATGTTGTGTTACAAACAGGATTTCAGTTGGATTGTCATATGTGATGTCCTACAATAGCCTAAAAAAATTATCTGAATTAATATTTTAATCCAAATTATTGCCCTACCTTTGTGTAGTTACTCGCTTGGGAAAATATGTCAAGTGTATTTAATACCAGACTAATATCCCTCAACGCACCTGAAATAATGAATCCCTGTGCTTACAAGATTAAAACGGTTTATAATGATATTAAAAGTGTTTTAATTAAAATGATTAAAAGTGTTAAAATGAATAAAAGTGTTTAAATATTAAGTGACCGCTGTTATCTCTGCAAAAAAATTTTGACCAAAAAAAAAAAAACAAAAAAAAACCTTCGACACGCCCATTATCCGAGCTGCAGCCACCCGTACTCGTTCAGTTCAGTTCAGTCTTCTGAGTCTTCTGAGGTGAGGAGAGCAGTTCAAGGTATTTGTCATATTTTTTACACAACCATCAAACACACTTTATACAGTTTGTTTAAGCGACATTTTACAGGCTCGTTTCTGTATTGTTTTTTTCGGGCACAGCGCTACTTGTGCGTCTTTTCTGGCGTCTTCATACTGAAATGAACATTTAGTGCAGCAGCACTAACATATGTTGAATTCAGACCTGAGCGATTTTGTCTTTTGTGTGTTCGTTTGTGTGGTTGTTTCGATGTTTGGGGAGATAACTTTTATTGAATGTCAAGTCAAAAGTCAAAGTTTGAAATCTGTGAGGGGAATTGAATGGGGATCGAACTCTAGTGTTGCTGCTGCCAATTTTTTCCCCCATTGTTCTGACACCTTTAGATCACTGCGGTCAAGCCAGCCGCTGTTTGAAAATACACGGTCAAGCCACTGAAGCCAGCCGCCAAAAAAAAAGCGTGTGCGCCTATTACTATGAATACGGTGATTTCAGGAACAGCAGAGAGAGATCGCGCTTTCAGAGCGCTCGAGTTCCCCAGATGTTTCTTTCTTATATTCTTTTTTCTTTTCTTTCTTTCTGATATTCTTTCTTTTTTCTTTTTTTCTATCTATTTCTCCTTTCTTTCTTTTTCTTACTGATATTTATATTTTATATTATATACTTCTCTTTCTTTCTATCTGATAATGATAACCTCATTTCTAATAAGTATAAAAACTAATGGTCAGTTTCCATATGGGACGTCCCATACAGTATGCATACTTCATATGAGTGCATTTTACTGCAGCATTTTTGAGATACATCACATTATTTGACTTCAGAGGCCTATAAAGACCTCATTTCTAACAAGTAGAAAAAACTAAAGGTCAGTTTCTATATGGGACGTCCCATACTGTATGCATACCTCATATCAAACCATTTTACTGCAGCATTTTTGAGATATATCACATTATTTGACTTCAGAGGCCTATAAAGACCTAATTTCTAATATCAAACCTTTTTACTGCAGCGTTTTGGAGGTGTATATCATTATTCTTCTTTATACACCTATAAAAACCTCACTTCTAATAAGTAGAAAAAACGAATGGTCTGTTTCTATAGGGGACATCCCACACAGTATGCACATCTCATATGAATGCATTTTACTGCAGCGTTTTTGAGATATATCACATCATTTGACTTCGGAGGCCAATAAAGACCACATTTCTAATAAGTAGAAAAAACTAATGGCCAGTTCTCATAAGGGATGTCCCGCACTATAAATGAAACCTTTTTACTGCAGCGTTTTGGAGACACGCATGTTTATTCTACTTATTCTACTTTTAAAAAAAAAAAAAAAAAAAAAAAAAAAAAAAAAAACGAACGGTCAGTTTCAGTGGAGGTGCGTCAGGCAGTAATGCCTAGCCGATCCCTGTTTCCTATCAGTTGGAAAAAATGGATGGTATTTTCCTGTAGGGGGCATCCCACATTATATACGCAAAAGAAAGAAAAATATCAGATCATCCCGGTCCTCTTAATTAGCAATTGAATGAACAATCACTCAGCGCTGAGGGAGATTAAAAAGACTCATCTTTATTTAGCTGGGTCTGAGATTATATAGAAAGAGTACAAGGGGTGTAGTATGGATTTAAAATGAGAGAGAGTACATCATATCAGCTCATAGTATAGGAATGTGATACATATAGAAAAACAAGCCTAAATATGGTCAACTAGTGACCAAGTACCCATGCCTTCCTGGGGATCCAAGAAGACCCCCTTCCATACTTGCAATGCAAAAGGCAGAGACCATTCCCTGTCTCCCCATTAGGTCCAGGAGCCTCATACCATACATTGAAGTTGTTCCGGTACATAAAAAGAAACAGATGTTATAGTATAGAATGCAGCTTCAACAGAGAACAAAAGACCTTCTGTCTACCTTCCTTCAATGCTGAGACCAGCACTTTAAACACAGAATCTTTCAATCAGATAGAAAGAAAGAAAGAAAAATATCAGATAGAAATAAAGATAGAAAGAAAAAAAGAGACATTTCAGATAGATAGAAAGAAATATTAGAAAGAAAGAAAGAAAAATATCAGAAAGAACGATAGAAAGAAAGAAAGAAAGAAAAAAGAGAAATTTCAGATAGAAAGAAATATTAGATAGAAAGAAACATCTGGGCAACTCGAGCGCTTTGAAAGCGCGTTCTCTCTCTGCTGTTCCTGAAATTACCGTATTCATAGTAATAGGCGCACAGGATTTTTTTGGCAGCTGGCTTGACCGTGTACTTTCAAACCGCGGCTGGCTTGACCGCAGTTCCTGACTGCGCAGTGAAGCACGTGAATGTCGTTGTAATTCGCTTCAACCTTTCCGGAAAGATTATTTAGGGACGGTTCGAGGGATGTATGTGTGTAAGTAAGCAAACAAACAGAATGCGGGTGTTTAAAGCACACTCAGCGTCATTGCGCATCTGAATAAAATGAGGCTCAGAATCGCGATGCATGGATCGATTTTTTTTCTCCCACCCCTAATATATGTATATATTAATTACTGTTTTCAAATATATTTTAAATATTAAAAAACTGATAAATTATACATTTTTGTTTTGTCAGCTCTTCCCATAACACATCATCATATCAGCTCAGCTCTTCCCACATCAATCACATCATCAGCTCCTCCCACATCAATTCTCCAATAAATGCTGGAATATTCCCATCAGACGAGCATCAGAGCATCAGGAAGAGCTGAAATCTGCAAAGACTGAGTTTATTAAAGAGGACAGTGAGAACATGAGTGATCCAGAACCCTGCAGAATGAAACACACTGAAGATACTGAAGAACAAAGAGGTTGGTGTTTATTCTTCATTCATTCATGATGCTGAACAACATTCATGTTAGAAAGATTCAAGCTCATATGCACATTTAGATAAACAGTCAAATTATGAAATGAGTACAAAATGTCGTTTCTCTATATAGTTCACAACATTGTGATTTTTTTTTTTTTTTTTAAACTGTAAACACCAAACTATATCAAGTAGAAGAACTTTCCAAAATGGCCGACGGGGTTGTAAGCATACTGTAAGTAAAACCTGAGTCTGTATGTATAAAGCAGATCAGAGTAAAATTTTAGTTTTAAGAAGGAATGGGTCCCGAAACCCGTTATTAACCCTCTGGGGTCTGAAGATTTTTGGGGCACTGGAGAAGTTTTGACAGGCCCTGACATTTGTGCTTTTTTTAGTTGTTTATAAACAAGACTTCTGGGTATTGGAGGTTGTAGACTAGAGTTTTTGCTTCAAAATTATGTGAAAATTATCCTATGAAAATATCCTGACTGTATGCGTAGAGGCGTGAATAATCCTGAATGATTGCTCAGAATATCATAAACTAGAATAGGGCGGGAATATTCGCTCCTTTAGTGATCGCAGGCTTCTGGTAGGGATGTAGGAATGTAGACTCATGAGAGTGAATGGAAGTAGGAGGGTGCTGAGCCTGTGGTAGATCTGTAAGCAAGCGTCAACGCCTTGAACTTGATGCGAGCAGCAAGTGGTGCTCTTTTGGGCTCATTGAAGACAAGACGTGCTGCAGCGTTCTGAATTATTTGTAGAAACTTGATTGCGCATGATGGCAGTCCAGCCAGAAGAGCACTGCAGTAATCAAGCCTAGAAATGACCAGGGCCTGGACAAGAAGTTTTTGCATGCTCTGTTAGAAAAGGCCGGATTTTCCTGATGTTGTATAGTGCAAATCTGCATGACCGAGCTGTCTTTTGCAATGTGGTCTTTGAAGGTCAGTTGGTCATCAAAGATTACTCCAAGATTTCTTGCCGAATTTGATGGGGTAATTGATGATGTACCTAGCTTGATGGTGAAATCGTGCTTTACAGTTGGCAAGGAAGACGAGAAGATCAGTCTTTGCCTAGTTGAGCTGCATGTGATGTTTTTTCATCCATGCCGAGATGTCCGCCAGACAGCTTGAGATTCGTGCATTTACTGTGGGATCATCTGGTTGGAATGAAAGGTAGAGCTGCGTGTCATCAGCATAGCAATGGTAGGAGAAACTAGGGCTGCACGATATGACATTGCAATATTTTTGTTTTTCTGCGATTATATATTGCGATATGAAAGAAATTCACCAGATGACTTTAATTAGCTCTATTTGGAAAGAATTAATCATTTTAGGATTTTGTAGTATTTTGTAGATTTTGAATATGCATAGTAAATAATGAACAAATTACAAGCATAGATAAATATAAAAGAACAAAGATACAATTGAAATAAATAAATAGTGCTTTATATTTTCCATGTAAGTCTAACAGTATTCAGGTACTAATATTACATAGTCTCACTGTATAAATTAAACAATTAATCTGTGTTAAAACTACAAAAGTGATTTTTCTCTTTGTCTTTAGTTGTTTGATTAACATTCATGACACAGAAAGCAGCAGGGGCTTCTGTCACTTTAAGAGCAAATGTGCGGCGCAGATCCAAAATACTGTTACACATCTGGTTTTCTTTCTCAATTGTTTTGTTCACCTAAGCCAGTGGTTCCCAAACTTTTTAGAGTGAAGTACCCACTGAGGCATTTACCGTCCTTCTGCGTACCCCCTCTCTTCCACATAGACCACACCTTTTCCATTAAGGGACAATATTTGCCCCCTAAATTGACTTTCCAGTGCATTTTTTAATCTTTATAAATACCTTTAAAACATTAATAATGTTTTAAATAAGTAAAAAATGTTCAATAGAGAAATATGCAATGATGATAACGTGAAAAGTGATTCTTTTAAATACTAAAACCGCCAGTAGGTGGCGATAAGTCACTGTCTTAATGTGTGAGTCATTGTATCATTCATTCAGTAATGAACAAGTGGCTGTATTTATGAATGAATCATTGAATCATTTACTTTCATGGATGATTTGTTCAAAGCCACAGATTCGTTCACGAAACAGCACTGTGTGTTGTAGTTCTGCCTTGGCTTTCGTTGGAACTATTATTTCATTGCAAAATACAGCAAATACTAAAAATACTGTGAAGGACATCATTTGTCACATTTGCAATCGTGCGGATATTTGGATTTGCATTTTTGCTCATATAACATTATCAACATTAAAAACAAGAACTCACAAAAGGTATCACCTGTGTTTTGAACAGTGGTGTCTGGTCCGTACAGATTAGCGATCCCTATACTAGACATTGCACATCCTGCGATGTGACTGTTGTGGATGCACACATCGCGATTTCGATGCTAAAACGACATATCGTGCAGCCCTAAGAGAAACCTTGTGCCTGTATGATGAGACCCAGTTGAGCAGTGTATATGGAGAAGAGGAGGGGTCCAAGAACTGAACTCTGAGGAACCCCTGTGATCAGTTGATGAGCTTTGGATACTTCCCCTATCCAGGCAACTTTGAAAGACCAGGGAAGTGGAGTACCTGTGATGCCCAGTGATGAGAGGGTGGACAGAAATTGATGATTCACTGTGTCAAAGGCAGCAGACAGATCTAACAGAATGAGAACTGATGATTTGAAATCAGCCTTCGCAATCCGCAGGGATTCAGTGCAGTTTTGGTTGAATGGCCGCTCTTGAAACCATATTGGTTGGTGTCTGGCTGGTTATTCTGTGAGCTGAAAGATGACACCACATGACAACTCATTCAAGTGTTTTTGCTATGAATGGAAGGAGAGCGACAGGTCTGTAACTGTATACAAGTGATGTTTAATGTGGGTTTTTTTAAGCAGTGGGGTTACCCAAGCCTGCTTGAATGCGGTAGGGAAAATAACTGTGTGGAGAGATGTTGATAATGTGTGTAAGTGTAAGTGTGTCTCCTCCTCTAATGGGCCTACCCTTTTCGCCACCTTCTCTGGGCCAGCATCCTGTAACCTGGCCTTTTTAGGGGGCTTTACTCTCAGGGTGAATGAGAGGATGCTTAGTTGCCTTTTACCTGACATCTTTGAAAGACAGATGCAATGATTAATGCATCCATGGCCAGGATATAAAATATGACATGATTTTAAAAGTGACCTATAACATCGACGATGCAATACAATTATTAAGCCTATTTGGAGAGAGAGATGTTTAATGTGACAAAATGTCAGTCATTGTGGGATAACGAAAATATAACTAGGCCTACTTGTTCTGAGCAGGTGTTGTCAGTGATCAGGCTGTAAAAAGTTACAGACACTCATGAAAAACTGATGCTGATTATCTGGGAAACATTCTCTAACAGCAGTCAAGTCGTCATTGTTTGTGTCAAACAAGTTGTGAATTTGTTGTAACATTAAAACAGGAGATCATGACATACTCTGTGCTCAAAGTGATGCTCGGAGCTCCAGTGGTTTCCTCTGTGGGTGAACAATTCCAGGATATGCTTTTTTTTCCATTGGTTGTTGTGTTAAATCTTACCCAGATACAATAGTGCTATTTTCTGATTGGCTATTGTGTAGCCTCTTTCTTTTTTTTTGATTGGCTGATAAGTGGCAGGCTCGACTAAGAACTCCAGGGGAGACGCGCTTGATTCCTGCTCGGTTCCATACAGAGAGCGGCGTGGCCAGATATATTTTGGGCGCTGCGGCATATTAAATATATGATAAATAGTTTTTCTGCGTGAGAAATACAATGTGTGGCGGGAGTGCGTGACAAAAGACCGAGATGAGTGACTGTCACGCTCAATGCGTGACACTTGAGAGCTCTGTAATTTATAGTGGAGGTTTTTTTTAATGAGGCAGCAACATATGATAGATAGAACAGAACAAAAAATGCTATTAACAATCTTTCATCGCGTAGAAGTGTTATAATATGAACGGCTCCCATACAGAGCGGCACGAAGCGCTTACGCGCATCCCGTGTGCAGAATGATGCGATTGAAGCATCATGGAGTTACAGCGCGCAGCGGCAGCGCTCCGCATTGAAAAATTCAAAGTACAAAGTGAAGATATATTGATGCGTATTGTATTACCAATATCTTTGTCTACAGATGAAGTATTATTACAGAAACATTGAATCATCTTGGAGGGAGTTTCATTGCGTTGACTGTCTTAACGACTCGCAGTCTGAATGCTGAATGGAGAATGACTGACAGCCGCAGTGGAGGGAGGCATTTACGTGAACTTTAATTTAACAACTTAAATATTTATCTGTACCTCAAAATAAACTATGGAATGGCTTCAGAACACTTATGCTTATAGTGCACAGAATCTTTATGGTGCTTTTTAATGTTTTGTGCCTTTTGTGGGGCTTAACAATAACACAGAATAGTACACGCACAATATCGGATTTGGATCGGTCCCAATACCGATCGGCCAATACCTGATCTGGCAAAAATGGCAGTATCGGAGCCGACACCCGATCTGAGTATCGGATCGGCGCATCCCTATTGATTAGTTGTCTACTTATTACTAGTAGTTCTCTACTATCAGTTGTTTAATTTCTCCCATTATATCAAGGGTCACTTTTACTGAAAATGAAATTATTATTTTTTTATTAATTTCAGACCCGATGGAAGAGAGCGAGGAGAGTGAAGAACTGAGTGAAGTGGAGGAGGAACATCATGTCAAACCTGGAGAAAAACCTTTGAGTCACTCAAAGAATAAAAAGACATTTTTAAAGAAAAGAAGAGCAAAGAAATCTTTCACCTGCTCTCAGTGTGGAAAGAGTTTGACAACCAAACATAGTCTTGATGTTCACATGAGGATCCACACTGGAGAGAAGCCGCATGCATGTGATCAGTGTGGAAAGAGTTTCAGACAAAAACCAAATCTTAGGCAACACATGAAGATCCACACTGGAGTGAAGCCATTCACATGTGATCAATGTGGGACAAGCTTCACATCAAAAGTATATCTTAATGAACACATGAGGATCCACACTGGAGAGAAGCCGTTCACATGCAATCAGTGCGGGAAGAGTTTCCCATACAAACAAAGTCTTAAGATTCACTTGACAGTTCATACTGGAGAGAAGCCGTTCACATGTGATCAGTGTGGGAAGTGTTTCACACAAAAAATACACCTTAAGATTCACATGAGGATCCACACTGGAGAGAAGCCGCATGTATGTGATAAATGTGGGAAGAGTTTCACGTGTTCAACACACCTTAAAAATCACATGAGAATCCACACCGGAGAAAAGCCGTTCATGTGTGATCAGTGTGAAAAGAGTTTCTCAAACAAAGAAAGTCTTGATCGTCACCTGAGAGTTCATACTGGAGAGAAGCCGTTCACATGTGATCAATGTGGGAAGAGATTCATGGAATCTGCAAAACATAAAAGACACATGAAAATCCACACCGGACAAAAGCCATTCATGTGTGATCAGTGTGAAAAGAGTTTCACATACAAAGAAAATCTTGATCGTCACCTGAGAGTTCATACTGGAGAGAATATGTTCACATGCGATAAATGTGGAAAGAGTTTCGCAGATTCAGGATACTTTAAGACTCACATGAGAATCCACACTGGAGAAAAGCCTTTCATGTGTGAACAGTGTGAAAAGAGATTCTCAAACAAATATAATCTTAAGCTTCACATGAGAATTCATACTGGAGAGAGACCGTTCACATGTGATCTGTGTGGGAAGAGCTTCAAAGATAAACCAAGTCTTGAGCGTCACATGAGAGTTCACACCGGAGAGAAGCCATACATGTGTGTTCAGTGCGAAAAGAGATTCACTCACAGACAAAATCTTAATGCTCACATGAGGGTCCACACCGGAGAGAAGCCATTCACATGTGATCAATGTGGCAAAACATTTCTTGTGGCATCAAACCTGAAGAAACACCTGACAGTTCATATGAAGGAGAAGCCACATTCATGTTCTGTGTGTGGAAAGAGTTTTTCACTGCTGCAAAGTTTACAGGAACATCAGAATATACATACTGGTGTAAAAGCTTATATGTGTTTTGAGTGTGAGAAGACTTTTACTCATGCAAGTGGTTTAAGGCAGCATAAGAAGATTCACACTGGAGAAAAACCTTACAAGTGTTCATACTGTGACAAGAGATTCAGTTGTTCAGCAAATCTAAAAGCACATGAGAGGATCCACACTGGAGAAAAACCTTACAAGTGTTCACACTGTGACAAGAGATTTAGTCATTCATCATCTCTGAAAACACATGAGATGATCCACACTGGAGAAGTCCACAATAGAGAGAAGCCGCACACGTGTGATCAGTGCGGAATGAGTTTCGCCACTAAAAGTAAACTGAAGATACACATAAGGATCCACACAGGTGAAAAACCTTACAAGTGTTCACACTGTGACAAGAGATTCAGTCGATCATCACATCTGAAAACACATGAGATGATCCACAGCAGAGAGAAGCCGCACTCGTGTGATCAGTGCGGAAAGAGTTTCTCTTGTAAAAGTCAATTGAAGCTTCACATGAAGATCCATGCAGTAGAGAAACCACTTAGTGGAGAAACCAATTAGTTTACTAAGAGCCATGATGAGTGACAGGACATTTTGTTGGTTGATTGTAGGGGTGGAAGATCTGATGAGTTTATATCGTGATCTTGAAGATGTCCACACACTACTTTTCAAGAGAATCATGGAGATTGTGATCTTATATGTATTTGTAATTGTTACATCTCTATGGGTGTGTCCGTGTTTTCTCTCTCACTCGCTCCGTCATTTTCTTAGGCTCCACCTCTTTAATCTGCTGTTGGTTTGGGAACTGCCAATCAAGGTTCCCGTCAGCATTTAAAAGGATGCCAAAATGAACATCTCCTGCCACTCTGAATTGTTTTGTTGTTTAGTATCTTTAATGGTGTTCTGTGACAGTCTTAACCATATCACTTTTAGTTTGCTATCTCGTTTTGGATATTGTTTTGCTACTTTTCCCCTTTAGTTTTCTTTCTTTTTGATGCCGTTGTTCTCTGCCCATGAGTAAGGTGAACAGGTTAAATGTCACCTGACTTACATTGCGCAACACCTAGGTAACTCAGGTAAGAATGGGAACGCTAGCCTCTGTATGTTTTGTGTTTGTTAGCGTAAGTTAGGACGTTTGATGCTTGTTGTTTTTTTCTTTGGCATCACTAATTGTGTCCCTTTTTTCTTGGGTTTAATCTGATTTTGTTTTGAATTGTAAATATTTGCTTATTTTCATCATCATTATACATTTATTTTGGCTTATGCATAATAATTCCTTTGCATTACTTTTTTTTTTTTTGCGTCGCCTCTTGCCAACACCATCACTCCAAATCTGATCACGACCCCAATGTTGTTCTTTTGACCCTAGACCAAACTAAGAGGTTTTAACAGTAATGTTAAAACTACACCAATGAATGCCTACTTAAAGGACTTGGAATATAAAATGTAATGTATGGTAATGTAATGTAATCAGAATGTAAAACTCCCCTTCCGTATTCAGCTTACTGAAAAAGTGTATTTGACGCGATGCTAGTTTATACTTTCTTTGTAACTTGAATACAGAAAGTGGTCTGGTGGAAGATAGATATTTTACTTTATAACTTGTTAAATATGGATATTTTACACAAACGCATCGCTTCACTTCAGAAGGCCTTTATTAACCCCCCGGAGCCCTGTGGAGTACATTCGTGGATCACAGATGATTCTTTACAAACAGAATATGATTTCCTGAATGTACACATATAAGCACTAAAACTATATTTACCAGTTTCACTCTCAGGACAAGCATTTAAGTAGAATGGATAAACTCACATCATGTGACCTTTTTCACTCGTAAGAATATAACCTTTAAATACAAGTATGCAATAGGAAAAACATCTCAAGTCAGTGTAAACAGCACAGGCATCTGTACAGTGTCCAGAGCAAACCGTGTTAAACTGAAATCTGAAATATTTTTTGTTCATGAATTTGCTTTTCCTTCAGTCCAACAAATCTTTGTTCGATGTTCAGTTTGAAAAGACTACCTGTCAAAACATCTCTCATTTATGCATATGCATAATTTAGCATAATTTTTGCATCAGCTTGTGCCGTGTAGGAAACAATGTGATTGCTTACAGATTACATGTCAAGCCTACGCAATATATTTCATCTCTCAAGATCCATTAATGTACTAAAAACATATTTAAATCAGTTCATGTGAGTACAGTGGTTCAATATTAATATTATAAAGCGACGAGAATATTTTTGGTGCACAAAAAAAATAAAAAAAATAACGACTTGTATACTGATGGCCGATTTCAAAACACTGCTTCAGGAAGCTTCGGAGTGTTATGAATCAGCGTGTCGAATCAGCGGTTCGGAGTGCCAAAGTCACATGATTTCAGAAGTTTGGCGGTTTGACACATGATCCGAATCATGATTCCATACGCTGATTCATAATGCTCCGAATCTTCCTGAAGCAGTGATTTGAAATCGGCCATCACGAAATAAGTCGTTATTTTGTCACTTTATAATATTAATATTGACCCACTGTACTCACATGAACTGATTTAAATATGTTTTTAGTACATTAATGGATCTTGAGAGAGGAAATGTCATTGCTGGCTATGGAGGCCTCGCTGAGTCATCGGATTTCAACAAAAATATCTTAATTTGTGTTCCGAAGATTGACGAAGGTCTTACAGGGTTTTTTTTCATTATCTTTCATTAGAACGTCTAGTTTCTCTTCCACTTCTACTCTTCTATGCAAATGCAATGTATCTTTGAAGCTGGGGACTTTGCTTCTCTTCTTCTCTTGAGATGCTTTGACCCTCTTATATAAATCTGTCTTTTCAGTTTCACTTTCACTTCATTTTTGTATTTGCTTCAAGTAATGATTGATTAAACTCTAATAATTTTATTTTTGTCTGTTTTCATTTTCTACTGATTCTGCTTGCTTTAGGAATAATTTCATAATTTTAGTTCTGAAAGTCATTTACTTTTGGGGCTTTCCATGTTTTAAATTGTAATAGATTAAGTAAAGATTTAGAAAAGGTTATAGGGTCAGGAAATCATAAAATAATTTGGTGTGGAGATTTTAATGCACATAGCACTTTATGGGGAAGCAGTAATGATGATCATAATGGGGATGTTGTTGAAGAAATAATAGACAGTAATGGGTTAGTTTGTCTAAATGATGGTACAAACACAAGAATAGATTTGGTATGTGGTATTGGGTCAGCTATAGATTTAACATTGATTTCTGAAGATATAGCTAGTAGAACTAAATATGATGGAAGACATAGATAAATGTAATAGGAAAATACAAGTTGTATGATGTAACAAGTTGTATGATGTAATATTATAGGAAAAAAGGGGAGGAAAGCAGTTCCTTGGTGGAAAGAGCAATGTAGTGATGCAGTACATAATAGGAATAAAGCATTCAGAAAAATCAAAAAGTCTAATTCATTTGAAGATTTTATTAAATATAAGAAAGCACAAGCTGAAGTAAGAAGAATAGTACGAGCAGCTAAAAAGAAGTACTGGAGAGATTGGTGTAATACAATAGGAGAAGATATTGATATAAGTGAAGAATGGGGATCAATTAGGAAAATGGGAGGAATTTATATGAATTAAACTCTACCTGTTTTAAAAAATGATGAAGGAAGAATAGCTGTGACAGATAATGAAAAAGCTGAAATGCTGGCTAAAGTTTTTAGTGCTAAAGTCCATAGTGATGATAATGGCCCTCATTTATCAAACGATCGTACGCCAGAAAACTGTTTCTGGCAAAAACACAATTTTGTTTCTACGCAAAATTTGGCATTCATTAATATGAGCGTGAGCGGTGACTACGCTCAAATCTCACGTCAGGTCTCAGCTCGTGTACGCACATTTTTGAGTCAGCAGGAGCTTGCGTGCAGCATAGTAAATCTGGTAGAGAATTGTTATGTGAACATTTAGATTATTTTCCTGACCAACAATCACTCACTAACCGGTCATTAACCATTAAACGACACTATTAAAATGTCACATAAAAATTAAATTGGAATAGATGCGTGTCTTAAAATACCACAAATGTTTTTTCTTCTTCTTTTTCTTCTTTCCAGGGATTTCGCCTTGTATGCGCAAATGCTGCATCAGTAGAACATTAGGATTCACACATCATGCACCTCCAACGCAGAGAAAAACAGACTAGGCCTACAAAGAATAAAAATATGACTACATTAAATATATTTCACTGAAATAATTAATAGATTAATAAAACAAAAGATAAAAACTGTGCATCAAGTAGGGCTAGTCCACGCTATACGCTCGCATTGTATTCGTTTTCTTTATTTTATTAAAATATTTATCTTTATTTTATTAAATCCAACTGATCGGGCTTCACTCACACATGCAAACCCAACATATCAGTTCTAGCATGGCTAACTTTACATTTTAGCCATTTATCAGCAAACTAAAATGCAGACAAAGGTAACACTGCTCAGTTTAATGGTCCGCTATCCGTCTGTACCAGTCGGTGCGTGCAATGCCCAAAAAAATATCATTGGGTAATTATTACCTAATAAGGAACTATCTTCTAAATGTGATATTACTTGTTGATTAGTTAAGCTTGTTTCTATATTAGTTAGTAGTAGCTGAAGGGTTACTCATTAATCCTGTATTACTTCCTGCATAGTTACTTAATAGTTACTGCATAGTTAATTAATGATGGACCATTATTCTTTACCACAAAATACTTTACTTACTTTATATGTTTCAGGTTTTCCTTTTTTTTTTTCACAAATGCCGCTAAAATTACTTAGCGCGTTGTTTTTAGGTAATTGACTGCAGCACGTTTGAGCTTCAGCAAGAACCTAACGGTTGGGGTAACCTCGGTTCCCTTAGATATGGAACGAGTAGGAGTTTTCCCCATAGCGTTTTGTCTTATTAATAATCAATATTAATTAATAAGACGAACGACGCAGTACTCGTTTAGTATCGTAAGGGAACCAATAAGGTTAATTCTTGATGCCTCACAGTCCAGTCCAGTAGGTGGCGGTAAGTCACATAACGTTTGTTTGCCAACCACCATTAAACCTCAGAGGAAGAAGATTAGTTTTCAGCTTGATCTATGGTGTAACTGGCTTATACTGTTATACGTGTACTTTTAGTATAGAAAAGTTTGAATCAGATCAATAAATTCCTGTAATATTCCCATCCTCATAGACGTGACTAAAAGTTTTCAAACAAGCAGGAATAATATCTCTAATGGTGCAGCGTGAAGATGGTGTTTGTTAAAGAGGAGAGTGAGGAGGACACTGAACCAGGACCCTGGAGAATAAAACACGAGGAACAAGTGTCACAGTTCCCTTGTCTCCCGGACTCCATTTCCCAGAATCCTTCTGTCTCCACACCTGCACTCACTTCCCTCGTCTTCTCCCCATCATCACGGATCACCTGCACTTGTTCCTGATCATCAGCATTCCCTATATAATGAACTCACTCCCTTCACTCCTTGTCTGTCCTTTATGTTATTTAATACGTGTATGTGGTTATTCTCCTTCGTTGTCATTAAAATACCCATTATTGTGGATCTCCGTGTACTCAGCATCTCTTCACACCGCTACACCGTAACAACAAGGAGTTTGGTGTCTATTCTAGATTCATCTTTAATGAGTGTTCTGGTACAAAAAGCTTTAGACACAGTGTGTCCGCCGATCTATTTGTATAAATAAGACCTTAACTATCATTAAAATGTATTAAATCCACGTTTCTAATACAGCTAATACTCTGTTTTTTTCATCTCATGGAATGGCAATAGTGGATTTTTTTTCTTTCCCTGTTGAAGTAAATTGTCATGCAAAATTTGCTCTCCCATATACGTCTATAGTCATTTACCCTACTATCGTTTACTCTGAAATGTGCAAAGGGACGGAATTAAATATATTTCTGTATAGAAAGAAATATATGAAGTTATATATTGTTTATATATTACAATATATTGAATAAGGAGTACATACATAAAACACATACATACAAAATACATAAGGAATTGTCACTTTTTATGTATTGAAAATGTGACAATTATATTTACACTGTAAATTGTAGTTGACTGTACTTATAAAACATGTAAGCTAAGTTGCAATTACAAAGACATACAAGACCGTGTTGGGACAATGATAGACTGCATTTTTTTGTATTTATTAAACTGCAAATACCGGTGTTGTGCCGAATTCTGACCCCTGCCAAATTATTACCCCCTAGTATTGATAGGTTTAGGATTAGGTGTGGGGGAGGGGTTAAGATTAGGGGTGGGGTCAGGATTAGTCAATCGGGTAGCGACTTCAACAAGGGTGGTAATAATTTGGCAGGGAGAGAACTGTGAAATAATGTAGATCAGACAAATTTTTTTCACAATACATCTAAGGGTACATTTACCTGATCAGGATGTTCTGAAAATGGAAAATGTGTTTCTTTTGTGTTTTTGAAAAGTTTCACATGCAGACGACAACACTGTCAAAATGATCCCCGTTGTGGAATCTGTTACGTTATGATATGTGTCAGAGATGGAAACTCGAGTCTGCAACTTGGACTCGAGTTGCACTTAAGTCGCAAAAATAAACAACTTGCGACTTGACTTGGACTTGAAGAAAAATTGGAAATGTTGTTCATGTTGTTTACTGTAACACATGTCTGTCCATAGGTTTTGTTACTGCCGGCGCTCACTGGAAGACTACATTTTCCAGCATTGCTTGAGATCTACAGCAAACTACAGCAACTCATATAGCTCAAAATACACAGCACTTTTTTCCTTGCAGTGGTTCTAAATGGTATAATTTTGTATAAAGTTAGAAAGCAATATAAACGATTTAAGTAGTATTTTGTGTGCTTTATTGGACAATTTTAAAGTAAATCTGTTTTGATTTTTAAATACACTGTTAATTACAATAACTAGCTGAAAAAAATATTAATAAATATTAATATTAATAATTAATAAAATTAGAACAAAGACTTGACTTGAGACTTCACTTGGACCCCTAAAGACTTGAGACTTGACTTGGACATGACCGCAGAGACTTGTGAACATGTCTGGCGCATGTGTATGTGTTCAGCCTATAGATGCGTAGTCAACTACTTTGCCAACTACTGGACTGGCAGAAGAATACAGCTATTACTCACCTATCCTAATCCATGTGAACGGGATCATTTTGACAATGTTGTCATCTGTATGCGAAACATTTTAAGAAAATGCAAAGGGAAAAACTTGTCCATTTTTAATACATTGTTGTTTAAACCTACTATAATTTCCTTTTATTTTCCAAAAGTCCTAATTGATTTTCATCTTTTTAATGATTTCATTTTAGGTCTGATAAAAGTTAAAGAGGAAAGACAAGATCTGAATGAAGTGGAGGAGAAACATCAGATTCAGAAAGCTCATGATGTCACCGTTGGAGAGAAATTACTTAGTTGCTACAAAACTGAAAACAATTACTCACAAAGCAGCGTTCAAAAAACAGAAGTCAAAAAGCCTTTTACCTGTTCTCAATGTGAAAAAACTTTCAAAGAGAAAAGAAACCTTAAGAATCACATGTTAATTCATGCTGGAATAATGCTGTTCACCTGCTCTCAGTGTGGAAAGTGTTTTAGACAGAAAAGACGCCTTAAGAATCACATGTTTATTCACACAGGAGTAAAGCCTTTCACCTGCTCTCAGTGTGGAAAGAGTTTTATATATAAACAACAACTTAATGAACATGTGTTAACTCACACTTCAGAAAAGCCTTTCGCCTGCTCTCAGTGTGGAAAGGGTTTCAGACACAAAAGAAGCCTTAAGTCTCACATGTTAATTCACACAGGAGTAAAGCCTTTCACCTGCTCTCAGTGTGGAAAGAGTTTCAGACATAAACAACAACTTAATGAACATGTGTTAACTCACTCTTCAGAAAAGCCTTTCGCCTGTGGAAAAAGTTTTACACAGATAGGACAACTTAAGCAACATTTGGTAATTCATGCTTCAGAAAAACCTTTCACCTGCCCTCAGTGTGGAAACTCTTTCACACGTAAAGCATCCTTTCAGGATCATATGTTAATTCATACTGGGAAAAAGCCTTTCACTTGCTCTCAGTGTGGAAACTCTTATGCATTTAAAGCAAGCCTGCAGAAGCACATGTTAACTCATGTTAAGAAAAATCCTTTCACTTGCTCTTAGTGTGGAAACTCTTATGCATTTAAAGAAAGCTTGAAGAAGCACATGTTAAGTCATGCTGGAATAAAGACTTTCAGCTGCTCTCAGTGTGGAAAGAGTTTCACCCGTAAACCAGGATTTATTCATCACATGAGAATTCACACTAAAGAGATGGCTTACGCATGTCATCTGTGTGGGAAGAGTTTTAAATGGAAAACGAGTCTCAAAGCTCATCTGGACCATTCTCACTCTGAACCAAAGCAATTTAACTGTGATCACTGCAGTAAGACATTTGCTTTGCCATCATTACTGAAGAGTCACCAGAAAGTTCATAAAAAAGAGGAGCCTCACATCTGTCCTGTTAGTGGAAGGAGGTTTAAAAGGGTTGACTTTTTTTAAAAGGCACCAGAAAACACACGAGAGCGTGAAAAACTCCTGTGCTGTGTAGGGATGGACCTCACTTAGGTTTTAATGATGTCACTATTTTAACCAATGCTGCTTATCAATCCGGTACTTTAACAGTATTCTTATTGGTTCTTTTTGTCATTTATGTGAAAGCGCTTCCCAACCGCTGACAGAATTTCCAGCTTTCTGTGTCTTCACTGTTAAACGGTAGGGGGCACTATGACACATCTTCAGAAAGAGTACTGAATCTCCGAGGTAGGTCTGGCTGCAGACCATGGGCAAGTGGAGCTCCACTCTTGAACAGGAAATACGTCACCTCCACTTGTGTTTTACTAACGTCTACACCTACCCCAACCCTAAACCTACCCTTAAAATAATGCAAATACAGTAATTAAATGACGCAATATTGATGTGCGCATACCCAGTGGCCATTGCTGTAGCTAGCTCCACTAGTGGAGGTGACGTATTTCCACCCTTGAGTGGAGCTCCACTCACCCCTTAAATCTGCAGCCAGTCCCTATTGGAATCTCCTGATCAAAACACATGCAAAGAAGATGCAGAAACCAGTAATATCATATGTAATCATGCATATGTAAAATAACCCACTCAAAAAAATGAACTTTCACTTGAACCACCCTTGTTCACATTACTTAAAAAACTCATGTAACTACATGAACTTAATTTAACTGTGTTATTTCTACTAAAAATGAGTATTGTCAGCTTTACTTAAGTGTTTGTTCAGTCAACTTAACATTGCTAAGTGAAACGCTCAAATTAATGTTGACATAACTAACTGGGCAGTGGATCTGTAATTCACAGCATGCTTTGCAAGGGACTGCATTTTTCAGTAAAGGGATAGATGTTGTTAGTGGTTAATGTTCAGTTATGTTGGACATTTAGAGGAGTTTCTGTAATGTTTTAGAATTTTGTGGTTACCATTATGCAGAAGAGTGTCGCCTGTGTTTAGGCTGTGAACGCTCATATACCCATGTTTAGAATGGAATTCCTGCTCTCAATTCAATTGAGTTTGTTCAATGAGTTATTTTTTTGAGTGCATTTTGTAGAGCAAATAGTTCATTTAATAAGGTAAATTAAGTCAATAAATGTGTTCACCTTACATAATAAACATAACATTATTAAATATTAAACATAATATTAAAAATAAAATTTTATTTTAATATTATTTTGCACATAAAAATATTATGTAACAGTGACAAATTCAAATGATTTGTATTTACTCAAAGAAATTGTCAGCTTTACTTGAATTTCTTTTGTTCATACAACTAAATTGTCATTTGTACAAATTACTCAATATAGTTGCGTGGAACCACTTGACACTTCTTTTTTAAGTAAATCCAACAATTCTTTTTTTTTTTTTGAGTGCAGGATGAGCTGTAGGACTGAAGCATTGGGGGTGTTGATGGACTTGATCTACTCAATCTGTTTGGGCCTGTTTACACCTTGTCACTTCATGTATTTTCTCTGATTGGATAGCTATCTGATTTATAAAAACGATTGCATTTGCACTTGGCCACATAAATGTGTCTCCGCAAAACGGATATAAATCCGATCTTCAATTCCCGCGCTATATGCAGATTTCATGGAGTTCATGTCACCGAAAGCAACAAATATGAGCTGCATCAACATCAGCTAATTTAAAAATCAAAGACCGCAATAGGAGAGAGCGCGGCAACAGCACTGGTAAGATCATTTAGTCTCATTACTTTTAATGAAGATGATTGTGTTTTGAGCGCCTGCGACTTACTTTCATTTTGATTTGCGGCAGTTTGCGCGTTGTCTTGCTGAATAGATACTCAGCTACTCTAATGCAGTGCTTTGATCTGCCAACATTGACACTATTCTTTAAGAGCTGCTGTGCAGCCAAAATTATATACCAGTTATCAATGTAAAGCTGCTTTGACACAATCTGCATTGTAAAAAGCGCTATATAAATAAAGGTGACTTGACTTGAGTTGATGCATGCTGCAGTAGCACTGTCATATCTGACTTGATTTTTTTCAGCTTTTTGCTCAAAATTGCTTTTTATGAAACTTACCCACATTCAAATTTTGATAAAGAAATGCATGAAGCTAGAATTTTTGTGTGTGTGTGTCTCAGTTCTTTTGATTTATTGCATGTTCAGATATTCATACAACAAAATATTCTGGGGCCCATGAAACTTGAAAAATGATTAAAAGTACTGCCGCTGGCTTTTAACTTGAAAGAAAAAAAAAAAAAACTGGTGGGGAAAGAGTTAAAAAACAAAAAAAAAAAACAAAGAGCAGAATTAATGTTGCTTTATATTCTGAAATGTAAATTAAATATCTGTAGCAAAAGAAACGTCTCGGTTACGTATGTAGCCCTTGTTCCCTGAAGGAGGGAACGGAGACGTACGTCAGTAGTGACCGACGAATTGGGATATCGCCAGAGAGCCCTATCAGCTTCGAGTGAACTAAACAAGCCAATGGAATTGGCGTGCAATATTTGCATAATGCGCACCGCCCCCGCCAGGTGGTATAAATAGGGAAGCAGGTGCAATCACACTTCGCTGAGTCTGCACTACAGCGAAGGCAAGGAACTGTGGTGACGGGACGTATGTCTCCGCTCCCTCCTTCAGGGAACGAGGGTTACATTCGTAACTGAGACGTTCCCTTTCAGTCGATCACGTTCGACGTACGTCAGTAGTGACCGACGAATTGGGATCCCAAATGAAATGCCACAGTTACTGACCCCTTCCAGCGCCCAGCGTAAACTCAAGCCACCCGGCGCACCAGGGGGGCGGAGAAGGGGGCGAGCTTACACTGAGAGAGTCTACTGCCATTCCGCAAGACCCACTACAGTAAGACTTAGACAACACTGGGGAAGCGAACCCGTAGGGGACGCTGCGGAGACCACAACCTACCCTGAAGGGGAGGAATTTACGTGGAGTACACATATGGACTGGCCATGGGCAGTACGCATATGGAGTCCCTGGGATGGCTCCAGTCTAGATATAGGGGGAGACTCATCTGACAGGTGACTGCAGAGCTGGCTCTACAGATATCTGTCAGCGAGGCGCCATGAGCCAGCGCCCAGGAAGAGGCCACCGCTCTCATGGAGTGGGCTCTCAACCCGAACGGGCAAGGCACGCCTTGGGACTGATAAGCCAAGGTGATGGCGTCCACTATCCAGTGGGCCATCCTCTGCTTGGAGACAGCCTTTCCCTTCTGCTGGCCTCTGTAACAGACAAAGAGCTGATCTGAGGTCTTGAAGTTTCGCGTTCTATCCACGTACAGGCGCAGAGCGCGGACGGGACAGAGCAAAGCCAGGGCCGGGTCTTCCTCCTCCTAGGGCAGCGCTTGCGGGTTCACTACCTGATCTCTGAAAGGAGTGGTAGGAACCTTGGGCACATATCCAGGCCAGGGTCTCAGGATGACGTGAGAGTCACCGGGCCCGAATTCCAGGCACGATTCGTCGACCGAAAATGCGTGCAGGTCCCCTACTCTCTTGACCAAGGCCAATGCAACCAGGAGGATGGTCTTAAGGAACAGTGCTTTTAACTCAGCTGATTGCAAAGGCTTGAAGGGATGTCCCCGGAGAGATGTTAACACCAGGGAGAGGTCCCAAGAGGGTATGGAGGGAGGGCGAGGAGGATTCAGTCCTCAGGAACCTGACGATCAGGTCATGCTTCCCCAATGACTTACCTTCAACTGCATCGTGATGTGCAGCGATAGCGGCAACATACACTTTGAGGGTGGAGGGAGACAGCCTTCGCTCCAAGCCCTCTTGCAGGAAGGAGAGCACAGATCTTATTTAACATGATCGGGGGTCCTCTCGGCGAGAGGAACACCATTCTACGAACAGGTTCCACTTCAACACATAGAGGTTCCTCGTAGAAGGAGCTCTAGCGGAAGTGATAGTGTCTACGACCAACTGAGGGAGATCACTTAGAACCTCCGCGTCCCGTCCAGGGACCACACATGGAGTTTCCACAGGTTGGGACGCGGGCGCCAAAGTGTGCCCCGTCTCTGAGTCAGAATGTCCTTCCTCAGAGGAATGGGCCAGGGAGGTGCTGTCGCGAGGAGCGTGAGGTCCGAGAACCAGGTCCGAGTGGGCCAATATGGAAGACCACTAGCAAGACTTGCTCCTCGTCCTCCTTGACTTTGCACAGGTGTTGTGCGAGAAGGCTCACTGGGGGAAACGCATATTTGCGTAGGCCCCGGGGCCAGCTGTGTGCCAGTGCATGTGTTCGTACAACTGCTCCCGCGAGCTGGCCAGAATGAGCCAGTCGTTGAGGTAGTTGAGAATGCGAACGCCCTGTTCCTTGAGCGGAACAATGGCCGGCTCCGCAACCTTCGTAAAGACGCGGGGCGACAGGGCCAGCCCGAAGGGTAGGACTTTGTACTGATATGCTTGACCCTCAAACGCAAACCATAGAAAAGGTCTGTGACGAGGCAGAATCGAGACATGAAAGTACGCGTCTTTCAGGTCGATCGCTGCAAACCAACCCTGGGGACGGATGCATTCGAAAATGCGTTTCTGCGTAAGCAGCATCTTGAACGGCAGCCTGTGAAGGGGCCGGTTCAGGATATGCAGATCCAGGATTGGCCGTAGCCCACCGCCCTTCAAGGGTACAATGAAGTAGGGGCTGGAGAACCCTGACTCCATATCGGCTGGAGGGACTGGCTCGATTGCATCCTTCGCCAAGAGGACAGCAATCCCAGCCCGGAGAACAGGTGCATTGTCAAGGGACACACGAGTGTAATGGACACCCCTGAACGCCGGGGGACGCCGGGCGAACTGAATCGCATAGCCGAGTCTGATGGTACGAATGAGCCAGCGGGACGGGCTGGGAAGTGCAAGCCAGGCTTCCAGACACCGAGCCAGCGGGACCAAATGCACCACAGACGTACCGGGCGTGGGGCAGCGAGGTAGAGTGCTGGGACCCGACTTGGACGGCATAGCGGCCCGAAGTGGGGTCAGACTCTGCAAGGTGGCAGTGTGTATGGGAGACGGCACATAGAAGGCGGCCTTGACCAACACACTGGGACCTGCTGGCGAAGGGAGAGGGGGCTGAGAGTGGTGAGCCAGGGCCTCGCGCACTGCCAGCCACGCCCTCTTGGGACCTGGAGGATTAGAAAACAGTTCTACTTCGTGGGTACTACTGGACTCCGGAGAGCCAGCGGCGGAACAGACCAAAATTCTTCACCCGACCCTCCTCCGGGAAGGGAGTGATGCGGGCATCGTCTCCCGAAGAACTGTTTACCTCAGCTCCAGGACGCCCATTTCTCCAGGACCGCTCCTCGCTAGCCAACTGGCTTGACTGCGAGCTGAGCGGGCTGGGGTTTAGGCCAGCTTGTGAGATGAGAGCATTGAGAAAGCGTACTTTGACGATGACACACCTCTGCAAGGCTAGCCAGGGGTGTTTCCGGACCTCCATGGTGGACATTGTCCGGCCAGGGGCCTGCGCTATGACATGCGCTGTCAGGCGGCAGCTTGACAGCACATGGCGCGCTGAACGCTCAAACCCTTATGAGAAAGGCAAGACGAACAGCTCGCCGACGTGGGCATGCTCTCATGAGAGAACATGAACCACCCACAAACACAGTCTCAGCATGCTAAGCAGACATGAGAGAAAGTGATTGTGGCCGTCAGTGAGGATAGGAAACGACCGCCTCCAGAAACGCACAGAATGACGTCTTGAAAAAGAAGCAGTGTCCATCTGTGAAGCTCTTTTAGTAGCTCTTGTTCTTTGTGCTGAAGCAAACAGGGAACAGCTGCGATGTCACTGCAGGTACACCACTCCCTGAGTCACACACGCACACAGAGGAATCGGCCCAAATCGCAAACCAAACGGGGCAAATAATGCTGTGAAAACAGCAGTTAAGAGCTGTATAAATAGCTTGAGATGCTCACTGAGGGAAAGCTCGCGGCCTCGCTGTAAGGTGCCATAACACCAGCACTGTAGAAGAAAAGCTTTTCAAAGGCTTGAGAAGTCACTCTCAGACTAATAGCAGGAACACACAGGTTGGCTCCGAAGCGAAAGACAGAGTGTGATTGCACCTGCTTCCCTATTTATACCACCTGGTGGGGGCGGTGCGCATTATTCAAATATTGCACGCCAATTCCATTGGCTTGTTTAGTTCACTCGAAGCTGATAGGGCTCTCTGGCGATATCCCAATTCGTCGGTCACTACTGACGTACGTCGAACGTGACCGACTGAAAGGGAACTGCAATGTTTGAACAAATTACTATTATCAAATGAATATAAAACATCTATTTGTAAATGCAGTTTTAGTGTTTAGGATTTATATTCATAAGATACAATAAGAACAAAGTACACAAAACAAAGTACAAAAAAAGGGGGGGGGGGTTATACAAATGAAATAAACATAGCTTTATTTTTCTCAGCAAAGAACCCTAAAGGCCCGTTCAGACCAACATCGATTTTGTTGCTGAGTGGGAGTGCTGCTGATAATATCAAGCCTGTTAGCTACCTCAATGGCTGTTTATTTGTTTGTTTATTTGGTTTCTCTCTGTTTTGAGGTTCGGTATGGAGTTCCTGTATAATTCTGCTGTTAATTTTATTTTATTTTGTGCAGTTTACTTAGAGGTTTTACTTCCCAGGCAAATTTTATTTTGGCCTTGCCCCTTTCTGAAGCTATTGCTTCCCTTTTAAAGTTAGTTTTGTTAGTTTTGAATACCTTGATTTATTTTGTTCTACGAGATGTAAATAAAAATCTTGAAACCAATTTAGTTGTTTGTTGTGCTGTGACAGGACTCTTTAAAGACCAACGCTCTATAAAACTTTTATTTTTGTTGTTTCCACCCATACCCCTAAACTCACACAGGACATAACAAAATTGGGGCCTCGGCCATTTCGTTAGTTTGTTAAAATGTGAAAATTGGGAACTTGTTCATTTCTTTTTATAGTCTGTTTTAAGTTTCTTGGCAGCTTCAAACTCATGTGGGTGAGAAAGCATAAGTGTTATTGGTGGATATGGAGTTTAATTCGGTCATGTTTAATCTAACAGTAGAAGAGTTTGACAGGTGTAGAAAGAAAGATCTGGTCGTGATTGCAGACTTTTTTTTAATATTCCTGTCAACAAGAAGGCAAAGAAATACTGCATCAAAGACGAGTTGTACTGGAAGCTTGTCCAAGCAGGTACTCTGCCGGCTAAGTCTGACGTGGGCAGGGAAGCTGCATCAGTAGAATCCATTTCTATTCATGGTAAAGGAACCAATTCGAGTTGTGATACTTCGATCGTGCTTCATCTTAAAGAATTAGATCTCGAATTCAAGAAACAGGAGCACGAAACAGCTGTTAAGCCTAGAGCTCTGGAGATTGAGGCTGACTGAGATATTAACCCTAAAACAGGCAATGTGTACCACGAGATACATCCTCTTTAGTGTCTTGTTTGGGGCATAAGAAAGATTTTTTCATCAAATCTTTTTATCATTTATCATAGCCTGGTCTGTCTTGAGTATACTGGTCACATGATTTGTTTCAAGTTTTCTGTGATCAGTTAGTCAGCCTGACCTAAACCCAACATGGGTGCCATTGGTGCAGGACATTCAGATTTTGTGAAAAGTAAATATACATTAATCATACTTTTTTCAGAAAAAAATGCTAAACAACTGCTAATATTAATTGTGAACATTGTCTTAAGATGTTGAAAAAGAAAATGAAGTTAAATGTTGCTCATACTGTTATTTACCGCATTTTGAAAAGTATGTATCTCCTGAGATACATTGCTTGTTTGGGGTATAAAAAAAGGATTATCCACAGTACTGACAATGAATGGTGTTTCAAGCTAAACTGGGCTCCCTGTACTGGTCAATGCATTATTGTGAATTCTGGGGTGATGAGTGAGGGATCGGTTGTGGGTGGTGGGAGGTTCAGTCAAAATCTCATTCCAAGACCGGGGCCCCTAGGTAAGACCCTTATAGGCCCTCCAGGCCACTGGACCCACTGTACACAGTCCCCCTTCTCAATCCATGTATTTTGAGTTAAAGAAAATGTGCAAATGTTAATATTCACATGTAAAACTGATATTATTACTTTTTCTTGACTACATCTTTGAAGTTTTAACTAGATATTTTCTTGCAGAGTTTCACACAGCTCATTTTATGGTAGAACAGGGGTGTCCAACACTGCTCCTGGAGGGCTACCGTCCTGCAGAGTTCCAAGAAAATGAAATAAAAAATTTCTCTGCAAGTAGTTAAAAATGCAAAGATATAATCAACAAAACGTAATAATATCAGTTTTACATCTGAATATTAAAATTTGCACTTTTTTTTTTTTTTTTACTCAAAATACATTGATTAAGAAGGGGGACTGTGTACAGTGGGCCTTCCCTAAGGGCCTCGGTCCTGGAGCGAGATTTCTATTGGCCCTCCCACCACCAACAACCGACCCCTCTCTCATCACCCCCGGAATTTGCAATAATGCATTGACCAGTACAGGGAGCCCAGTTTGCCTTGAAACACCATTCATTGTCAATACTGTGGCTATTCCTTTTTTTATACCCAAAACAGGCAATGTGTACTGGGCGATACAACTCATAAAATCCAAACTACTTCAAATATTTCAAAAATCACTTTGGATATGTTTTACTTAAGTCCAGGTGATATAAAAAGTGACATGAAACGATTTTTTGCTAAACATTTTCCAGTCGTGGCTGTTTAAGGGTTAAAGGGTCAGTCCACTTTCAAATAAAAATTTCCTGATAATTTACTCACCCCCATGCCATCCAAGATGTCCATGTCCTTCTTTCTTCAGTCAAAAAGAAATTAAGGTTTTTGATGAAAACGTTCCAGGATTATTCTCCTTATACTGGACTTCAATTGGCCCCAAATGGTTGAAGGTCAAAATAACAGTTTCAGTGCAACTTCAAAGGGCTCTACACGATCCCAGACGAGGAATAAGGGTCTTATCTAACGAAACCATCGGTCATTTTCTAAAAACAAAATTAAAAATTATATACATTTTAACCACAAACAATCATCTTGCATTTTCTTCTTCTTGTGCAATTCCGACAGTGTAGACGCTGCTAAGTGTATTACTGCCCTCCAGAGGTCAAAGTTTGAACAAATTCTTATATACTTGCACTAGCTTATTGTATATGACAATTTAGTTCAAACTTTGACCTGTGGATGGCAGTATTACACTTAACAGCATCTACACTGCCAGAATTCTGATAGAGAAGAAGAAGAAGAAGAGAGTTAGGCTGCGTCCGAAACCGCCTACTTCTCTACTATTTAGTACAGAAAAAGCAGTATGTGAGCGAATAAGTATGTCAGAATCCTTAGTATTCAAAAAAAGAGTAGGCGAGAATTACCTGGGTGATGTCTAATTCTCGCGAGATTCAGACGTCCGTCTACTTAAAGTGCGTCCGAAACCGCCTACTTCTCTACTATATAGTTGGGGAAAAGCAGTAGGCGAGCGAATAAGTATGTCCAAAACCTCAGTAATAAAAGAGTAGGCGAGAAGATCCCGGATGGCCTACTGCTTCCGCCCAGATTCTTAAGTGTTCCTCGATGGATACTTTTCTATCCCTGGAGGCCACGGGAGAGAATACGTCATAATCGAACACGGAGGAGAAAAGCGACGCGGATGCTTTCAAATGTGAGTAAACACGGTTCCTTGTGTTAAAATCACATTTGTAGAGTAAACTGTTGAAGTGATGAAGGTGTAAAGATGCTAGACAGTATAGAATAGTTGTGATTTTGCTGTAAAAACATGTTTTATTATGTACAGATAACGGGAGCTTCAGTAAACACAGTGGCACAGCTCCTCAAAAAACCTTCCATACCGGTGTGATGAATACGATCCTCAACTGGACTGAACCGGAATAAATACTTTGAATGTTGCGATCCTATCGGACATAAGATCGTAACAAAGCACTGTTCGCTAGAGGAGAACTGGCCCCCCGACTAAGCCTGGTTTCTCCCAAGGTTTTTTTCTCCATTTTAACACAGAAGTCTATTTGCCACCTGTTTGCCATCTGATGTCACCTGTTGGAGTTTGGGTTCCTTGCCGCTGTCGCCTTTGGCTTGCTTAGTTGGGGACACTTGACATTTGATATTCAACAGTACTTTGATCTGCCGACATTGACACTATTCTTTAAGAGCTGCTGTGCAGCCCAAACTATATACCAGTTATCAATGTAAAGCTGCTTTGACACAATCTGCATTGTAAAAAGCGCTATATAAATAAAAGTGACGTGACTTGACTTGACTTGACTCATATCTTTTAAGGTGCTGCGCTTACAATTTAGTCGTAGGTCACATGATAACGTCAACATGGCGGATTATGTCTGGATCTCATTCATACTCAAGGAGATTTGGCTGTTAAGTACCTACTCTTTTAGCGCTCGTTAAGTAAGCACTTACGAAAATTAACCATGGTTTTTTTGTAGTAACCATGGTTTAACCATGGTTTTTATAGTAAAACCATAGTAACTACAAAATGAACCATGGTTTTACTAAAGTAACCATAGTTAAACTATGGTTTTTGTAGTAAAACCATAGTAACTACATAATGAACCATAGTTTAACTATGGTTTTTGTAGTAAAACTATAGTAACTACAAAAGAACCATATGGCTATATTAACATGGTTGTCATAGTAAAACCATAGTAACTACATAATGAACCATGGTTTAACTATGGTTTTTGTAGTAAAACCATAGTAACTACAAAATGAACCATGGTTAACTATGGTATTACTACAGTAACCATGGTTTAACCTGTAGCCTGTTGCAGTAAGACCATAGTAACCCAGCTAACAATGTACCATGGTAAGCCGATAGTGGATAGTCTGTCCAGTGTTTCTATTGAGTGCTACAGGACATCTTTATTTTATAAATGTATATTTATTTTTTATATAAATGTATTTTTATGGTTAAAAAGAATAAAAAATAATGAGACTAGTTTAATATATAACCAAAGCAAAGTGTTGAAAATAAAAAATACTGTCTACATACAAGCATGGTTTAAAATGAAATATAGTTTTATATAATTAGTTTAATAATCTGGTTAATAATAACGTAAAAGACCTTAAGATAAATTCATCTGGACGTATAACATTTTTAACTGCTAATGATGACTTTGATAATCTCTTAGTATAACATTTGAATGTATATATTAACTAAAGGCCTTTATAGCAAAGACTAATTTCTGTCACAGTATAGACTTTATTCTTATTGTTTAAAATGTTATTGAATCATATTCAACTGGTTCTTAAATCTCACTCTGCCGCTCTTTCTCTCTGTGTGTGTGTTTGTGTGATGTCACGTTAAGTGTGTGTGTTTTTTTTTTGGGGGGGGGGGGATGTCAGTGACACTTTTAATGGTGTAGAAAAATATATATAAAAAACTTAAAATAAACATTAATCTTAGATTTACACTGGATTTAGACTCACAAAATTTTGTGCTGCAACAGATAACTTTGTACTCATTTCAAAGTGACCTATGACATCCTATGACATATTAATCTAAATTTAAATGACCTCATGGATGTGGCTGTTATGGTTTGTGATTGTAGGAGCATCAGCTGCTGCAGTAAATGTGGTGTGAATTTGACATAGTCCTTTTATGTTTAACCGTTTTAAATGGCCATTGCCCGCCGTGCACAGTTGCCCTGACGCCGCCGGGGTGGCGGTGCCACCGGGCTTGGGCCCGTCATCGCTGCTTGCAGCTGTATTTATTATTCTTCTTCTTCTCCAAAGTGAATCGCATTTTTGAGGGCCTAAACGTGCTTGAAAACTCATGAAACTTTGCACACGCGTCAGAAGTGGTGAAAAAACGTCTGTTATGGGTTGCAGAATTAGGCGTGGCAAAATGGCCCGATAGCGCCACCTAACGTAGTGCCCCTCGCGCTACATTTCACGTAGAGTTTGAAATTCGGTACACACATTTAACTGCCCAATACCTACAAAAAAGTCTCTTGGAGCAAAATCTGAAACTGAACAGGAAGTCAGATATTTTGAATTAACTTGCCATTTTTTGCCATTTCCAGACGTTGTACTTTAACGAACTCCTCCTAGAGCTTTTATCAGATCAATGTCATATTTGGTCAGTCTAATCTAAAGGCCTTTGCGACGTTACATTGCGAAGGTCTTGACTATATGCTGAAGGGTGTCTCCGTGACGGCCTGACAAAGTTTGATGTTTCGCCATGAAACAGGAAGTTGTTGTAACTCGCGTATACAATGTCCGATCTGCTCCAGATTTCACGTTTGATAATGGTCTTGACCTGAAGACATCTACATGGCAGTATTCAGTTATAGTCATAGCGCCACCTGCGGGATACAGGAAATGACGTTTTACACTGTGATTAGCTCCTCGTAGAGATTTAACCAGATCAACATCATATGTTGTCAGTCTAATCTTAAGGCCTTAGCGATGTTAAATTGCAAAGATCTTGCGTTTTTGTTGAAGGCATACAATGTCCGATCTGCCCCAAACTTCACATGTGTGATAAGAGTCCTGGCCTGAAGACATCTATAAGCCAATTTTCACTTAGTCATAGCGCCACCTGCTGGCAACAGGAAATGGCATGCTTCACACTGTAATTCAATCCCAGGAACACATTTCAATATGCCACAAAGTACCAAACATACTAGAAACACATTAAATCATACAACACTTGGCTAAGTGCTAATGTTTGCGATTAACACCGCAAAACAGGAAGGTGTTGTAACTCAGGCATACGATGTCCGATCTGCTCCAAACTTCACATGTTTGATAATAGTCCTAGCCTGAAGACATCTACATGGCAATATTCAGTTACGGTTAAAGCGCCACCTGTTGGCAGCAGGAAGTGTGCCACTTTGAAATGACTTTGCCATAATTCTCCTGTATTTTCTCGCTTACATGCATGTCACCTACTGTTCACTGATTTTCTAAGGCCAACGGGTGGCGGTGAGCCCGGGTGCGAGGGCCCTTTCATCGCTGCTTGCAGCTTTAATTTGAAATATAATCTTTTGTAACATTATAAATGTCTTTACTGTCACTTTTGATCGATTTAATGCATCCTTGCTGAATAAAAGTATTAATTTATTTAATTTCTTTTAAAAAAAATAAAAATTCTTACTGACCCCAACTGTACTGTACTTTGAACTGTAGTGTATAATGTTACAAAAGCTTTGTATTTCAGATAAATGCTGTTCTTTTGAACTTTCTATTCATCAAGGAATCTTGAAAAAAAGTACACAACTGTTTTCAAAATTGATAATAATCATAAATGTTTCTTGAGCAAAAAATCAGCATATTAGAATGATTTCTGAAGGATCATGTGACATTGAAGACTGGAGTAATGATGCTGAAAATTCAGCTTTGCTATCAAA
Organism: Hypophthalmichthys molitrix; assembly: GCA_037950675.1. Classification (NCBI taxonomy): domain Eukaryota; kingdom Metazoa; phylum Chordata; class Actinopteri; order Cypriniformes; family Xenocyprididae; genus Hypophthalmichthys; species Hypophthalmichthys molitrix. The sequence continues at coordinate 6,236,001 of CM075494.1, forward strand.
GGAATAAATTACTTTGTAAAATATTTTCAAAGAGAAAACAGTTATTTTAAATTGTAATAATATTTCACAATATTACTGTTTTTACTGTATTTTTAATTAAATAAATGCAGCCTTGGTGAGCTGACGAAACTTCTTGTAAAGCATTAAACATCTTACCGATCTCAAACGTTTGAGTGGTAGAGTGTAATATACTACAGGTGCTGGTCATATAATTAGAATATCATCAAAAAGTTGATTTATTTCACTAATTCCATTCAAAAAGTGAAACTTGTATATTATATTAATTCATTACACACAGACTGATATATTTCAAATGTTTATTTCTTTTAATTTTGATGATTATAACTGACAACTAAGGAAAATCCCAAATTCAGTATCTCAGAAAATTAGAATATTACTTAAGACCAATACAAAGAAAGGATTTTTAGAAATCTTGGCCAACTGAAAAGTATGAACATGAAAAGTATGAGCATGTACAGCACTCAATACTTAGTTGGGGCTCCTTTTGCCTGAATTACTGCAGCAATGCGTGGCATGGAGTCGATCAGTCTGTGGCACTGCTCAGGTGTTAAGAGCCCAGGTTGCTCTGATAGTGGCCTTCAGCTCTTCTGCATTGTTGGGTCTGACATATCGCATCTTCCTCTTCACAATACCCCATAGATTTTCTATGGGGTTAAGGTCAGGCAAGCTTGCTGGCCAATTAAGAACAGGGATACCATGGTCCTTAAACCAGGTACTGGTAGCTTTGGCACTGTGTGCAGGTGCCAAGTCCAGTTGGAAAATGAAATCTGCATCTCCATAAAGTTGGTCAGCAGCAGGAAGCATGAAGTGCTCTAAACCTTCCTGGTGTACGGCTGCGTTGACCTTGGATCTCAGAAAACACAGTGGACCAACACCAGCAGATGACATGGCACCCCAAACCATCACTGACTGTGGAAACTTTACACTGGAGCTCAAACAACGTGGATTGTGTGCCTCTCCTGTCTTCCTCCAGACTCTGGGACCCTGATTTCCAAAGGAAATGCAAAATTTACTTTCATCAGAGAACATAACTTTGGACCACTCAGCAGCAGTCCAGTCCTTTTTGTCTTCAGCCCAGGCGAGACGCTTCTGACGCTGTCTGTTGTTCAAGAGTGGCTTGACACAAGGAATGCGACAGCTGAAACCCATGTCTTGCATACGTCTGTGCGTAGTGGTTCTTGAAGCACTGACTCCAGCTGCAGTCCACTCTTTGTGAATCTCCCCCACATTTTTGAATGGGTTTTGTTTCACAATCCTCTCCAGGGTGCGGTTATCCCTATTGCTTGTACACTTTTTTCTACCACATCTTTTCCTTCCCTTCGCCTCTCTATTAATGTGCTTGGACACAGAGCTCTGTGAACAGCCAGCCTCTTTTGCAATGACCTTTTGTGTCTTGCCCTCCTTGTGCAAGGTGTCAATGGTCGTCTTTTGGACAACTGTCAAGTCAGCAGTCTTCCCCATGATTGTGTAGCCTACAGAACTAGACTGAGAGACCATTTAAAGGCCTTTGCAGGTGTTTTGAGTTAATTAGCTGATTACAGTGTGGCACCAGGTGTCTTCAATATTGAACCTTTTCACAATATTCTAATTTTCTGAGATACTGAATTTGGGATTTTCCTTAGTTGTCGTTTATTTCTTTTAATTTTGATGATTATAACTATTTGAAATATATCAGTCTGTGTGTAATGAATTAATATAATATACAAGTTTCACTTTTTGAATGGAATTAGTGAAATAAATCAACTTTTTGATGATATTCTAATTATATGACCAGCACCTGTATATATTTAAATATATTATTAAAAAACTGATAAATTATATATTTTTGTTTTGTCAGATCAGCTCTTCCCACAACAATCACATCATCATCAGCTCCTCCCACAATCATCACATCATCACTGAAGCTCCTCCCACAGCAGTTCCCATCAGATGAGCATCAAAGCATCAGGAAAAGCTGAAATCTGCAAAGACTGAGTTTATTAACCCTCTGGGGTCTTGAGATTTTTGGGGCACTGGTGAAGTTTTGACATGCCCTGATATTTGTGCTTTTTTTGAGTTGTTTATAAACATATTAATGGAAAAAGTGTCATTACACTGTACTCAGCACGAACTAGGCTACCATAATATGTGAGGAACATGTATATTGTTGTTGATAGCCACGCCCTATTTCATTGGAATGATGCAACTTTGAAACTAAAGGTATATTTCTTATCTATAAGAGTAGTAGATTAAATAAAAAGGAAGACACAACTACAGAAATTAATTGTAAAAACGTTTATTGAAGTAAATGATGGACAGGAGTAGTAATTGTTGGAGATACATACAACAATTTCCAAGAAATTGATGTGTAAAGAATAGATTGGAAGAGATAACTTCTTTATGAAAACAAAATGTAATGAATTGGAAGAAATTGATGTGTAAAGGATAGATTGGAAGAGATAACTTCTTTATGAAAACAAAATGTAATGAATTGGAAGAAATTGATGTGTAAAGAACTAGAATAACAAAAGAAATTTTTATAAGAAAAAAGGGGACAGACAACTGGTATTGTAACGCCTTTATTAAAGCATGTATTAATTACTTATTAAAGAAGGACAGACAACTAGTATTGTAACGTCTTTATTAAAGCATGTATTACTGAAAAACAACTGGTATTGTAACGCATTTGTTAATAGCATGTTAGTAGGTTAGAGAGGAAAATATATGTATTAGATAGAAAAACAGGTATTACCCTAAAGCGATGTCTTGCAGACGAAGAACCGGCGACAGCAGCAGAAAAGGGCCCAGAGGAGAAGAACAAGAAAATAGCGGGCCTTATATAAGCAAATCCTAAGGTGCTTTCCCGAGCTTATGACAGCCCAGGACTTTGGATTCAACCAATTAACTATAAAGAACTGATGATTTATGAGGGGATTTTTTAAGTGTCATGACATCAGTGGTTTGTGTTGTCTATAAAAGACTAGGAGAAGGACAGACTAGAAGAGGTCAGACGCTGATTCTTAAAAAACGGCCTCTCCGGTGTTAGGTAACTTGCTGTTGGCACCTCCTGTAAACGAACGCTTGTAACCTAAGTGTTGACTGTAACTTGATTTATTTTATTTTACTTTATTACTTTGTTTAGTATAATTATATGTAAATTACTTAACCTGTAATTAATAAAACTATATTACTTATAACTAAAGAAGCTCGCCTGCCAAAAAGTCTCTGATTTCTAAACTGAGCTGAACAGACCACGGAGAAGTCTTCTGAGACCTATTTTGTAAGTATGAGATTTCAACTGCTTATAAATTAGGACAGATTTGACTTACTTTACCTAACCTGAGAATAATTAAAATAAGGTATAAGGTGAGAAAAGAAAAAGGAGAATTCTTTTTTTTTAAGCACCATAAAACAATATACATGTTTGTACTTTTGAGAGAATAACGTTTATGTGTGGTTATTGAAGAATAAAAAAAAATCACTGAAATAAGGCCACAAACACATAATGAATATGTGTCCACAAGACTTCTGGGTATTGGAGGTTGTAGACCAGAGTTTTTGCTTCAAAATTATGTGAAAATTATCATGCCTACTCATTCACATAAAACAATATATTGATTTAAGTTTTGTAAGACACTTTTTGTTTAGAAAGACAGTGTGCGTGAAGACTGAAATAATCCTGAATAATGCTTTCAGTCAGGTAGGCTATTTACGTTTACATTTATTCATTCGGCAGACCCTTTTTTAAATCCAAAGTGACAAATGAGGAATACAACAAGCGATTCATCATGAAGAGGCAAATAGACTCAAGAAGTGCTCACAATACAAGTTTCAGACATTGCTTAGAGCAGGGGTGCCTAACCCTGTTTCTGGAGATCTACCTACCTGCAAAGTTTAGCTCCACCCTGATAAAACACACCTGAATCAGCTAATTAAGATCTTCAGGAGCACTTGATAATTACAGACAGGTGTGTTGAGCAGGGCTGGAGCTGAACTCTCCAGGAAGGTAGATCTCCAGGAACAGGGTTGGGCACCCCTGGCTTAGAGTATCATAAGCTAGAATAGGGAGGTATTAACCCCTTAAGCCCAAAGTGTCCTGCTGGCGGGACACCACCCCCCGCGAATAAATTCATAACCAAATTACTAACCAACAAGGTATAATTTTAAAGTTTAGAAACTCAGCTTTTTAATGCATCCAATCATTTTGTTCAACTCTTAACGACTGCTGAGTTATCACTCTAAAACGGGGTGTACCGCCCGAGGGCGCCATCTAGCTATAAAAAAATCAGTAATCATATTTTTCAAAACTTCTGCCTAGATAAATACAAAATAGGTGTCATTTGGAAGCTTAGAGTCTGAACTTTACAATGAATGTAGCCAATTTGATTAATAACTGCTGAGTTATTAGCTGAAAAATAATTAAAAAAAAATGCATAATTTAGGGGGGAAAAAAATTGTACTATGTACTCCAATGTGTCAAAAGCATCATAATGCTCAGATAATCATATGTTATATATCATTTGAAAGGTCTCACAGAGTAGAATACAACAAGCATAATTGTTTTGGGTTTTGACTAAACTTGAGCAAGTTTTTGTACGTGAAGACCTATATGTAAATCAGGGATGGGCAACTTCAATAGTGATGTGGGCCAACATTTTTTCTCCTTAATACCAGGGGGCCAGATTACTAATCCACACTCACACCTTTTACACTGTCTTACTCAATTTACTTTTTATTAAGGGAAATCAATGTATAATTAATGTAATTTGTTTTTAAAGATTTTATGAACTGTAAAACTTGTGCAATTTTGCTAATACAGATGGGAAACTTTGTTTTTAGTTGACAAGCAATATTTTACCCCAACAAGCAAATGTAAACATCTCAATTACATTGTCTGTAAATTTTCAACAAACACATGTACAGATGTAATATTTTTGATCACAAGCCTAGAGAACATTTTCAACTTAGCCTCGTTAAAAAGTTCATATTTAAAAAATAGTTGTTCCATATTACCATAATCCACATCCACATATTACCATGATAAATACTATTTTTAAAAATGTATAAGCACATAATTAAGAGCACACATTCCTGACATTCATTTGGCAAAAAGGTTTTGTTGGCTATGCATTTTACCTTTGAAATCTAAGAAAACTGCAACTCTGGCGTCACATGTGTATGTGTATCTTTTTTCATAGTTCTCTTAGCCACTTGTCCACCGTAGGTTCAAACAGTTCTCTTTGCTTTACTTTACCGGTCATTCCGTGCCGATCCGGCCGGTACGGATATGGTTTCGTTTTCCACTGTGGGGCTGATAACGGAGCTCTTCAGTCGTTGCCTTAGCAACACAAGAGTTTACACACGACATGCGATGTAAATAGTGCCCACGTTATGATGATCAGTTATTTCTTTTAATTGTATGATTAATTTGTGTTCACGTTGTTCAAATAGCATGTTATCAAGCTACGGAGAAACTGGCAGCCAGGCAACAGACAAGTGACCGATCCTGAGTGACGATGTCACTACTCGCAATTTTAGCAGAACGGTTCAGCACGGTTGGCTAATTCCGGGCGGAGAACGGTTTGTAATAGTGTCGTGCCGTACCGGGCTCAATTAGAAATGCAACTGGAACCGTTCCTTAACATTCCGTGCGGCCCGACGGTGGAAAGCAGGTTTTGTGAGCAGTGCAGTGGTGTAATGGCAATTTACAATAAAATCTTTCATTACAAATTTCGTTTCCAAACAAACCAAGCATATGGGTGACCCCTTGAACTTGGGGTCACCTAATATAATCCGTTAACCATCCTGCTTGGATAGTGAAAACACGATTTTTATTGTCAATTTTTCATTCATTTTTGCTAATTTTAGTAAACTTTCACTTTTGAACCAGATACAGCTCTCATATAGAGGAACATCACCAAAAAACAATGAACCTGCTACCGTATTTCCTTCATGAGATATTCCATTTTAAATTAGAAAGATATGTAAATTTTCATTTCAATTTCATTTTTTTTTTTTGCAGTTTTTTTTTTTCAGTATGAGAATGTCCCAATTTTATTTATTTATTTTTAATTAAAAAAGTTTCCTTTCAAACGATACCAACCTTTTGACTCTCCTTGCTATAGTTTTGGAGTTACGAGTCTTTACTTTTTTGTGTAAAACTCTGAAAATACCCTCAGGGCTTAAGGGGTTAAAGGAAATAAAAGGATATTTTTTTAAAGATGAGGTTAAGTGCTCATGAAAGAGATGAGTTTTTAGCTGTCTTTTGAATACTGCCAGGGATTCTGCATTATAGATGAAGGCAGGGAGATCGTTCCACCAGCATGGAGCAGTGATTTTGAGCCTCTCTTTGATGGTAACATGAGCCTTCGCTCCTTTAGTGAACGCAGGCTTCTGGTCGAGATTTAGACTTGTAAGAGCGAGTCGAAGTAGGGGTGCCGAGCATGTGGTAGATCTGTAAGCAAGTGTCAACGCCTTGATGCGAGCAGCAAGTGGTAGCCAGTGCAGAGAGATGAAAAGAGGTGTGAAAGTGGCCCTTTTGGGCTTGTTGAGTTAAATAAAACTACCCAGCAGGTTGGGCAAACATTTAACCCAATCGCTGGGTTAAAACAACCCAATTGCTGGGTTTGTCCATTTTCAACCCAACTTGGGTTGTTTTTAACCAAGCATTTTTTAGAGTGCATCAATGCATTTATTTCATTAATGCAGGCTGATATGACATCTGTAGGGAAAGGAGCAGTGAGTTTGAAACTAAGGTATAATTGTGTGTCATCTGCATAGAAATGAAAAGTAAAGGCCCAAGAACAGATCCCTGAGGAAACCATGCAAGACGGGCAGTAGCGTAGTTAGCCTGACGGAGTGATACATAGTACTGACGACTAAACCAGGACAAAACGGTTCCAGTAATTCCAAGAGCAGAGAGTCATGTGATGAGAATGGTATGAAAAATGTCAAAGAGAATTAACATGCAGACAGAGCCTGAATCAACAGCCATGAGAAGATTGTTAACCACCCTAAGAAGGGCTGTTTCAGTACTATGGTAAGTGCGGAAGCCTGAAATGTTCATAAAGGCTGTAGGGTGTCATTAATAAGTAATTAATGACAGAATTTTCATTTTGAGGTAAACTAACCCTTTAAGGTCACACAACTCTGGACCATGGATCGCGGAACGTATCGAAAGAAGGAGGGGAGGGGGGTGATAGAGGGGCGTGGTTTGCAGAACTTCGTACACTGGATGAGAAGCGCCACGTTTTAAATAAGAAAACTTTTCATAATCATCCATTATAATGCATTATAATTGCCCCAAATCATTGTTTATGTAAGTCTGTACATTTTAATATTAGTGCTAAGTTAGATGCCAGATACATTATATTTTCTTTTAAGCTTAATTTATGACTCTGGATAATCTGTATTTTTCTTTTAGAGATAGATATCACGGTTCACCCATGACAAAACAAAACATTAGACAACCAAACAAAATAATAGGCCTATGGTTCTGACAAAATGTTCTATTTAATGTTGTAAATGAGTCGATTTATAGATGTCTAAATGTTATAAATGTGTCTATTAAAAATATTTAATTTAAATGAATTCATTATGCAAAAAAAAAAAAAAAAAAATTGTTTAATGAAATTAATGAATGAAGACTTGTTGCGTTCAGTTTTTGAATGAATTTCATCAGTTACTGTTCGCCACTTACAGGCTGAACAGTACACGTTGTTTTAAAATATTACAAGTTGTCAGTATTTAATTTGTTACACAATACCGAGAACTCCCCAAAAATGTTTCCTCTCAAATGACGAAAACATATTTCATTTAAATGAATACAACTTTTCCAAAAGAAAAATAAATAGGCCTAGGTCTATTATCGATTTGATTTAGTTATTAGAAAAATTTTATATTCATCAAACTAAATGGAGTAACTTAAAACCCAATTTTGCACAAAAAGCATTTAAAAAGTGTATTTAGAATCTGTTAAGTTTTTTAAATAATAATTAAAAAAAAGTGACGTGAAAATAAGCAGGACAGCCTCTCAACAGCACGCTGCAGTTCCACTGTTTCACCACAGATTTACATTGGAAAATTGTGGGGAGGTGTAGAGCTGTGGAGGGCTCAGAGACCGGCTGCTCTGCTTTATAGAGAATACGAATCTGACGTCACGCCGCATTGAGTTCTGGGTAACTTCTTTGTTTATCCGTTGACAGGATCGCGCAGCCTTTCCATCATTGAGTTGAGTGCAGTAATTTGTTTTCTGTCATGATTGTGAAAAATGTCACCATTGTATGTCATTAATGCTGCATTGATAATGGCGATAGTAACTCTGATCATCATTCTGAGAGAAAACTGGACAATGAAAAACGTTTTTTCACCTTTTCTATGTATAAAAACACCAAGGGAAGTAGGTCGAGGAAATGACGAGAAGACGCCGGATGGCAAATCTATTAGTAATGGCACTGATTAAACCCACTGCTTATCACTCAATAAAAGAACCACATTGCTAAGTGTTTTTCAAAGTTTTGATTTTGTTTGGTTTAATAATTAACATTATTACCTTTTGCGAGTCTGACTCTCATTCCGCTCATGAATCAGTAGAACTTGAACGGGGACATTCAAATGCTTAATAAGAAAAATGCTTCATGTGGCTTAATGCACCAAGACAAACACAAAATTCTGTACATATCTGTTAAAGCATACTGTGTGGAGATACGCATATGAGCCCAAAATATGAACGCAACACGTTTACATGTTAAGCGGTTTCCTCTCATGTAAAGAAAATGCTTAATGCACTGAGACTGTGATATTAAAGATACCAAATTCTGTTTACTAATAAAGCACATATGTGCAGAAAAACAGATGAGACCAAAATATAAACTTTCAGTATCACTTAAAATGCCTAAGCCATTTTAAGCATTTTCTTCAAAACGGTTTCATAAAGGGAAGAAATTGCTTTATGTGTAGCCTAATTAAACGTGCTGCATTCATATTCTGGGCTCATCTGCACATCTTTTAATATCACTGTCTTAGTACATTAAGCCAGCGTTTTTAAAATGTCCCCTTGCAGGGAGCCACTTCTAAACTGTTGACAAACTTCTAGGGTTTTGATTTTGGTTGTCATTTGTAGAAATAAATATAAAAATATAGTTTATTTGTGTCTGTCTGTTTGTCCGCTGAATTTGACCCATAATCTCTGATTCTCCTCCTCTGTGATCCTGGAAAAGGGGAATATTTACAATGACAACAGTTGTAGGCCTACTCAATATGCTTGTTTAAGCGTAATTTAAACGTTTCCAACAAATAAATGAATCGACTTCTCTCATTGTGTTGAACACAGATTTATTTGGATATTCTATCATATGATGGCTGAAGCAGCAGCAGCGAGCGTCCAGCGTGCGACATGGTAAACAGATCAACATTGTAAACGAAATTCTACAAAACTTAAGTGAAAAAAATAAAATAAATAAAATTATCATGTGATGCGATAAAATAGATTCTATTCCCTGCAAACGATACCATTAAAAATGTGAATGTTCCACTTAATGGCAGAAACAAAACAAAAGGTAAGCAAGTAATTTCAGTGCAAGCAATAGGGGGCGATCCTGTCAAAATGGCGGCGCCGCCCCGGCATGCAACGAGGCATGACATCGGTTTGCATTCTCTATTACACATGCCTGCCGAAGCTATAAGTTAAATTTTAATATATCCTGCTCACTTTACGTCTTAAAATATTCTAGAAAATCTGAAAAATATTTGTTGAAGAATGCTAAACACATTTACAATTTATTATTGTTTAAGCTTATTTAGAGGTTTATGTTTGGATGTATATTTTGCCCATACAGTTAGTTTCAAAGGTAATTTACTCATTTTGATTGCGGTTGCCATAACATCTGTGTTTATATCCGGACTAACCTTTTAGCCCAATATTTCTGTATGTTTGCAGCAAAGCAATAGCAATACTGTCAGCTGAAAACACTGTTTGTGAATCTGTTTCAGACATAAATAGCTTACATGAGCGCTGTGCTCCCTGGCGGCAGCGCAAATTTCCGTGAAAGCAGGTTTAAATTAATATTCCGGCATGATCGTAACTTGAAAGGTTTGACTGAGGAATCATTGTCATTTAGGAATAAGATTGCATGTGTGATTGAATCGAGATTGCAATATTTTAATGATTAATCGTGCATACATATGAACCTGTAGCCTCTGTATTTTTGTAGATCATATTTGTACCAGACCTCAAAAGTTACCCGGGCGGCCCCCAAATGTAATAATTACTTCGATGAGCTCATTGTTTCCGCCTAAAATTAATATATTGTTAGCTAACTGCGTGATTTGTATCTACATTTGTGAAATACATTACTTGAACACAGTCACCTCTGATAACAGATCACTCTAAATTGTAATTTAGACACATGCATTTTCTGTAAAGCTGCTTTGAAGCCAAATGTGAAAAGTGCACAAATAAATGTGAATTTAAGTTTACTGAACAAACTCTGGTAATGTTTTTCTGCTTCTGTCTGGTGTTTTTGTACTTCATAATGTGTGTTTCTCGTGTTCAGTGAGCAGCAGCTGTAAACACTGAAATTAATTTATTCTCAGTCCTGTTCTATTTGTGCAATTCAGATGAATGTTTAATGCAGGTTGTTTAAGGAACTTGTTGCAGCAGCTGTTTCTGTATTACCAGAATATTGCTTATATTACACAGAGTATACAAAAAAAGGGTTAAAAAGAGGTAGGCCTACTCAACCAAAAAGAAGTACTCAAAGAGGTACTCAAAATGTGCTCTGCATTTTAACCGGAATATTCTGTTTATATTTTATTTCCATTTAAGGACAACACGTGTCACAAACACAAATGACATGAGCAGTATGAGGGCACAATTTTGATACTTGTTCAATGATGTTAGCCAATCATAACTGGCTGTTTACTGACAGGCCTTAAAAGAACCACAGCCCTATAATAGAGTGTGAAATAAAGGGTTAAAATAAGATTAGAAAATCTGCAAATATATGAAAAAAAAAAAAAAAAAAAGTACAACAAAACTCCACAATCATAAGATTAAACAACAATAGTAAGCATTGCAAGAGCAAGGAAAATGAGCAATGTAAAATGTAAAAATATATATATATAAAAATGAGTAAATAGTGAATTGATAAATGATTATAAATGAAATAATTGAATAAATGATTATAGATGATAATAAAAATGAATACAATTAGGAAAATGAAACTCTGCACAAATCAAATGCATAGTTGCTCTCCTGAAGCTGCAACACACACAGTTTGCTTTCAGTTGGAAAATGGAAAGCATATTTACACTGCCCGAATCCTTCAATCATGCACTATGTTCTATTCACCATATAGAAAATAGAAAATGTTTGAACAAGTGACCAATATCAGATGCAGCTTTAGAGTCTTTTTATAATGTACTGTAGGGGACAACTGTATGTTTATATTTTAGATTGTTTCCCAGCTAACAAATTTTTCAAACATTCTGTTTTGGTTATGGAAATGTTAAAATGTCCAGTCTTCCTGATGTTAGTGGAACATTAAAAAAAAAAAAAAAAAGTTTAGAATGATGTTCCTGAAACATTCTTAACTTAACTCAACATTCTATGAACATTGATTTGTAACATTCCAAGAACATAAAAATGTTCAGTTTCCTTAATGTTAGTAGAACATCATTTCATCCACATCGTCTTTCGAAAAATTCAATCGTATGCGGGAAACAAGCAGAATCACTGAAGGAAAGAGAAACAAGAAGAACAGAAACTACAACTGACTTCCAGCCACAGCCTTAGATGAAATAAAGTCAATTCACCTTTATTTATATAGTGCTTTTGTAAAAGCGCTATAAAATAAATTCAAGTTAAAAGAAGATAAATCTCTTAAGATCTCAACAGAGGAGGATTAAACTCCACAAACATCATTACCAGCTTCACTTATTACTAACCAGATTGACTTTATTTCTGTCATACATCTACAAATGTTCTTATTGAGAATTAACAGAGGTTTAGATGTTGATGTTGTTGAATAAGATCAGTCTAATCCAATCCAATAATCAACATCCAAACCTCTGTTACTTCTCAATAAACCTTAAGTGGTTAGTAATAAGTGAAGATGGTAATGCTGTTTCTGGAGTTGTTTGTCCTCCTCTGCTGAGATCTTGAGAGATTTAATGTATTTCCAGTTGGTTTCATCTAAGGCTGTGGCTGGAAATCAGTTGTAGTTCTTGTGTTCCTCTTGCCTTCAGTGATTCTGCTCATTATCATCAGGTGTCTTCAATAATGCTCAGTCATAATTTAATGATCTAATTAACTGTATCACTGCTTCAGTGGTACTTTTAACACACTGCTTGTGGTTCCCATGTAAACACCAAGAAGTGTTCATTTAACACCATGCATTTTACCATTATGGTGATAAGTGTTTGCTTTTGTTGGGATTTTGACCCTTGACTTTTATTAACTTATTTCTCTTTCAGCTATTTAAAGTGTTATCAGAGAACATTTGTGTATTGATAAAGAAAAAGATTAATGGAAAAAAAAGAAAAACAACTGTTTTTTTCCTAAAGTGTCATGCCTGATTTAAATAATTAAGTTGAACCATTAATGAATAAAAAAGTAATGAGTTAATCTGTTATGATAGAAAGATCACTTGTAATACTGACAAAATCTTTTTGAGAACATTACAATCTCTTGTGTAAAAGTTGAAACACACTTAGACATCAACACATATACAAACCTCAACAATGGTGACAATAAAAAATATATTCAAATATAAATAGTAAAATAATACAGCTTTTTCATGCAGCAGTGTAGTTATGTGACATTTGAACCGAGGTTTTTGGAGCTTGTGCTGAGCATAAATGGCGTGCCAGATGAAGCCTCGATTCGAAGCTTGTGTTGGAAACATAGAAATCACGTGACCAATGACAAACAAAGCCTCACTTTCTGTCCAATCACGTGCGTGATTCACTTTGCTTGTCGGAATGTTCGAACCCCCAGATCTTACTTTACGAGCAGGTTTTCATTAAGACTTATTAATTACAATTTTTAAATACCCAGTCATACAAGTAATATGAAGAATACAAATTATTTCAGAAAAATAAAATATTTGCCATATGCAATGCATATGGGCTATGTGTACATTATTCTTCTTTTACATCATATTGATATACACACACACAAACACGCACTGTTAGGCTTCTATTTGAGCACGTAACATGTAACTACTTATGGCATGTGTGGTGGCTGCTTTGTCAGACAAAGCTTCTTTCACAGGGTTTTGGCTGCTTTATTTTTTACTAAACATCAGATGACGCTGTTTTCGACACTCTCAAAACTTTGAATCTTTTTCCAGAACAATGAGGGGAAAGCCTCAGTGCTTCATAAGGCTTCATTTGCCCATTACTACCGCAGTGCATGCTGGGAGTTTTGTGATGGCATGAAGCATGTCACCATTGTTGCATTGCATATGCCGATTTTTTTGTCCGTGATTGTCTAAATGACATCATAGTTAATAACTTCATGCTCACAATATTTTTTCATAATTTATCAGAATATATGATTGTCACAATAGTATTACATGGTCAGTAGCACAATATTTAGATTAATTTATAACAAAACACACTTGTGATTATTACTTCATGATGACATTATTTAACAGCCAACATCGCCTGAAGTTATTCTGTGTCGACGCAATAAACGTATTTTATAAACATACTATTAAAGCAGTCAGAGATAATATAACAAAACAATCAAGAGTCAAGAGCCCAACTACAGGAATCAAATGTTTGTTCCTGCTTCAGTGCTACTTTAACACTCTTTAGTGTGACACATGTGAACACTGAGCAGTGTTAATGAAACGCATGGGAATTTGCTGTGTAACATCCAATCTTAAGCCATTTTTAAGCCAGAAAATTAGTGATCCTTAATATTTAAAGGACATTAGAAGAATGTTGATCAACGTTTTTTTTTTCTGCCAATATGAGAACATTCGTCAAATACTAATGACAATATATGGTGATTTTTCCCATGTTCCAAGGATGTTCTTAAAACACACAACCTTATTCATTTGAAGTTAGTTGTCATGTTAAAAGGATGTTCCAAGAATGTTGTTCTAAGAACGTTTTCTCCCAACATTATGAGAGCATTTCAAATATAAATTAATAGATATTATTAAAATGCATTAATACAAACTCAGAATAGCATCTATTTTTTTGTGCTCTCTCCATTGAGCTGGAATCTCACCATGACCCTGGAAAGTTTTTTTATAATGATTTTCCAGATCTTTCTGGAATCTGCACACAAACCACTTCCAGTAGGGCAGTTCAGAGAGATCAGGAGTGATGCTCCAGTCAGCATAAACTCCTCCTGCTGTTCTGTACTCTTTCCAGGGGACTTCATCATCTGAGGCACTGGGGTAAAAGAACTGATTGCTTGCTACTGATGATGTACAGATGTTAATAGCCAAGTTTGTTGTTCCTCTGTAAAACCACCCATTTAGTCCAATATTACGATGGAAAGGAACACTGTGATCTCCATGATGGTTTTCTATGGTGTTGGTGCAGATGGCTCTACAGAACGGACACTGAACCCAACAGCACTGACAGAAGTGATCAATCAGAAGCTCATCTGGCCTGAACTTGAGGTCCAGATTTACTGGAAATGACATTCTGTTGAATCTACTGCGAATGTCTGACATTATAGCAGGGAGTTCTTTTTCAATCACATCTTGGAGGAGGTTGAAATCATCAACATCATCATGTTTCACTCCACTGAGATCTTTTTCAGAGAAGATCAGCACATCTGAGAGCTTCTGTGTGAAACTGTTTAACCACAAACCAACATCTCCACTGTTCACTTGAACATGTTCAGTAGATTTATGTGCTGCTTTCATGATCTTCTGCTGCAGGACTTTAATATTCTCCTTCATCTTGGGTAAAACACTGACACTGAACTTATCAGTGATGTACCGACTGACTTCATCTCTGATGAAACACTTGAAGTGATCTCTGGGATTATGAATGTAGTCCATGTATTTGTCAAAATCTTCCTTTTCTGCCAGTGTCTTCAGGATGTGTTTCTCCAGATTTGATCTGTTTCCATTCAGTGATTCACAGTTTGATCTCATTTCATCTGCTAAATCTCTGGCAGTCTTCTTATAGACACTCTGCTCAGTGGGCTCTTTAAGTTTCTGACAGATGATCTCACCAAAAATGGCAGCTGATGTTGCTCCATGACAGTATTTCTGGAAAATACTATAGTACTCTTTTCTCTTCTTCTCAACATATATTTCAGGATCATTGGCTTCTCTGAACAGTCTGTATTGGTCAGTGATCATCGTGTTTGCTCTCTTAAAGATGGAAAGAATCAAATCCATGAAGAATTCATTCTTGAACACATATTTCACTGGTTCTTCCTGATGTTCTGTTTCTCTAGCCTTGATGTAATCTGTGAGTTGCTGAATGCAGCTGATGTTGTAGCCCATCTTTGAAATGTTAAATGACTGAATCATTCTGTCCGTCTGCAGAGCAACATCTGTGACTAATGATCTTATTTGGGCTTCATCATCTTTAGAGAGAGCATAACCAAACGTCTCTTTAGCTGATCTGTAAGCATTTTTAAAATGTCCTGAAAATCCACTGGATTTCTTTAACTGTACATAACCTGAATAACTTGGCACAGTGAAAATATCCCTGCTCTCCCTCCAGTGATCTACAGGGAGACGACCCTCATAGATGTCACTGAGAAGGAGTTTTACATCTCTCATTATGTCAATGTCTTTGATTGCAGGAGTGTCTCTGATGATGTGCCTCACACTCTTTTCCCAAAACAAATCAAACTCTTTCTTCAGTGTCTCTTCATCATTTGCTTTGCCTTTGAGTTTTAAGGCAAGTTCTTTGCTCTTTTCCAAGAGAGTGTTTTCATGATGTGTCCTCTGACCATCAATCTTTTTCTTCAGGACTCGCTGCTGAAAAACCTCGTTTAATTTTCTCTTTGTTTCTCTCACAATGTTTTCCTGAAGCTCTTTTATTTTGATTTCAAATGATGTTTTCCACTGAATCAGTATATCTTTATCTGTGTCTTTCTCAAAGAACTCTGACATTGATTTTTTCACTTCTTCACTTGTCTTCTTCAGTTCTCTTTGTAGATCAGTTTCCTCAATCTCATGAATTGCTTCATTTTCTATTTTGTTGTGTAGTTTGTTTTCAATTTCCATCATGGTATTGCGAAGACTCCAGGACCACTTGCTGTATTCGGTCTCCAGTTTCCTGTAGGCTGAAATCTCCAGAGAATTTCTGAAGCTGAAGACAAATCGTTCATTCAGTAAAGCCTCCCAGAGATCTTTAATACGATCTTTTAATTCTTTCAGCACCATTCTATCTGATTTTGAAGCATGAGACATAATAGTTTCCTTTAGTTCTTGAATGTTCTCACAGTAGTCTGGGTTTGGTGGTGCCATGGGTGGGCTGCCCTCCCAGAGCTGAGCAAAATACTTCACATCATTATCAACATCAAATCTAATGACATCACTGAAATGTTCTTCATTACAGACTTCATCTTTAGCAGCGAGTTTTGTCATCTCATCCAGTTTCACCTGCAGTCGTCTCCTTCCCTCCATGTTTTTCTCTCCAGCTGTGACGTCTGAAACGTTCTGATGCACAAACACACAGCTGGGATTCAGTCTGACCCTCTTCATCCTCAAGAAGGCCTGAACAACAATCTGAAGTATGTCTTGCATCTCAGATGGGTTTTCTCCAAAGATGTTGATCAATGTCAGATTTCCAAGACCAACAACAAATGTGGCCAATTCATTGTCATGATTTCTAGTTGATCTTCCAGCCAGTTCTAGAGCACGAAGACCCTCAGTGTCAACAACCAGAATATAGTCAAAGTTCATCTGTGTTTTCATCTCGTCTGACACATTGACCAGCTGCATGAAAGCTCCTCTGGTGCACCTGCCAGCACTGACGGCAAACTGGAGTCCAAACATGGCATTCAGCATGGTGGATTTCCCAGAGCTCTGAAGCCCTAAAACTGACAGCACAAAGACTCTCTGGTCTCCCAGTTTTTTAATGAGTTCATCTAGAACAGCAGAGATCCAGATCACAGGAACATGAGCAGCATCTCCATCCATGAGCTCCAGTGGAAATCCAGAGATCATCATCTCTGCTGCAAGACTCGGGAGAGAAGATAAGTGAAACTGCAGTCCTTTCTTTTGCTTCTTCACAGATGAACATGATTCATAGATCTGACCAATCTCCCTCATGATGTGCTCCAAACCAAACGCTGCAGCTTGAAGATCTTCAGATATGCTCTCAAGTCCTTTTAGTTCAGCTTTGAGTTGTTCAGATTTATGATTCTCTTTACATTTTAAAACTTCTGACCACTTTTTATTATACTTGTGATGTAGAGCAGAAAGATCAGCTGATGTATATTCATCCAGGAGGATTCTGAGCCATTTAAGAAAATTGATCTTTTTTGCAGCATTTGAGTTAATTTCTTTAATAAAGAGCTTCATGAACTCACTGATGTCAGATTCATGTTGTTTTTGACGGATTTTCTTCATTTCTGTTTGTTTATTACTGATTTCCATTTCTAGTTCATTTCCTTGAGGTCGATGTAGTTCTTTGTTCTTCTGACTCCACTGATGCCACAGTTTCCCTTGATGAGGCAGAAATGATTCTTTGATTTTTATCAGATCTTTATTCTCCAGTAAACTCATCATCTGCTGTGCTGCTTCTCTTCCTCTCCTGCAATCTTCATCATCTTCCTCATCTACTCTGATGTCTGAGTGTTTGGTCATATCTTCAAGTCTGAATGTAGAAGATGATTCTAGGAGACAGTCACTTATAACCCTTCTGAGTTCTTCAGACACATCTGACTGATTCCTTTCTTTCAAACCAATCTTATATTTTCCTTTCCTCATCTCAGTTATAGTACATTCATCCTCAGTAAAAAGGCAAATGAGTGGCTTTCTGTTTCTGAACAGGCTCTGGATCTTTGTTGCATGTCTGTCATTCCTGTCCAGTCGTGTTAGAAGAACAACATTGACTGAGGTCATTTCGGTGAGGATCTGCAGCTGTTTCTCATGGTCTCCTGCATCACCATGTAGATTACAGAACGCAACACAGTCAGTGAATTTATCCATGTTTTTCCCAGAGGGGCAGAACCAGGCGATCTCCACCACTCCATCCATCAGGACTCTAGTTCTGCTGCTGCCTGGGCAGTTCCTGTGGAAGAATGTGTTGTGTCTCTCATTGATTAGACTGTTCATCAGCTGAGACTTGGATGAAGACACAGAGCCAAACCTGAAGAAAGACACCATTGGAGTTTCTGCTTTGTAGATCAGCTGGGTTTGACTGATGATCTCATTGTTGGTGTTTTTTATCTTCCAGCTCTTGTTGATTTGTCTGAATGTCCAGAGAGGAAACTCAATCTGTTGTGTGAATGGATCAGGAACAAGCAGAGGCAGAGCGTACTGACACTGGGACAGTTTAATGACCATCAGCTGCTTCAGGAAACCATCAGCACAATGAAACATGGCCATCTGAACATCCATGGGGTGGATTTGCTCAGATTGACTGGTTCCTTTGTTTGATAACGGAATCTCTTGAAAAACATCAAAAATATCACTCTCATCTTCAAATGAGTCTTTGTCTCTTTGTTGTGTGTGATTCTGTTCACTGGTCTCTTTAATTTTAATGCATCTTGCTCTATAGTTCATCATCAGTAGTTTTTGTATGAATGTCTGAATCAGCTCTTCTTCAGCACAAGACTCATAAGACTGTAATGAATGTTTGGTTATTTGAAGAACATCTGCAGCTCTCAGTTTATTGTGGTGCCTGTCTTCAAGATTAAGTCTGTGAAATATATACTTCAGTTTTTTAGTCTTTTCCTGTTGTAGGTGTTGATCTGATCCAACTCCTGTTGTTCCAAAGTTTTTGATTTTTCCCTATTAAAAAAAAAAAAAAAAATTGTTTTGTAATAATTCATTTGAATTATTATATATTAAAATGTCATATTTTGTAGAAAAAGAATTGTCAATTTGAACTTCTGTTCTTATTCATTTTATTCTGCTGTTGGCGTGTTAACTGTGTCTAATGTTATGAAGGTCACTAATGGACATATGCATACTTAGCATGTATAATTTTTTTTTAGGATTTATAGCACCAGTATATGTTAAACTATGATTGTGAATCATCAGTAGAAGTTCACATCAGTGCTCTGTGTGGATGTGGTTTTCATTTTTTCCAGTGAAGTCCTGACAAAAACTCAGCCTTGAAGGAGAATGATATCCCCTATGTTTTATCTACTTGTGCTTGCAGGGGTTAAAGGCTGCAGCCATCATTTCAAAAGTGAATGGGGCAGAAATGTCAAGTGTAATACCATTTTTTTCTATTCTAAATTCTTCTTATCTCTTGCATTTAATTGGCTAAGAAATCAAAAACACTGCTGAACAATAACCTATAATTTGTATTATAAAATGTTTTCCCTATATTTTCCTAATGACAATTTTATGATTGGTTTATGTACTACAAACATGTGTATTATGCAATCATGGATTTTATACAATGTAAAAAATGAAAAGAATAAGACAGAAAATATATTTTCTATTTTCTATACTGTAATTAAGGCTATGCCAATTAGCACTACATTATTTATATACTTCATTGTTATGAAAATAGACATACATAAACCATATATTTTCACATTCGTGTTTATTGACCTCACGTTTCATCAGTCAAAAGTTTCTGCTTTTTATTCAGCTATAGCAACAGCTGCATGTCTTTGTCCAAATAAGGGATTTTTCTGGAACATCATAAGTTATTACTGTTACGGAATTATTAATTACAGAATTGTAATTCTGTTTATTGTTTATTTGGTTTATTTTATTTTCTGCTATTGCTATTTCTGTGTGTGTGTGTGTTCTCTTTGTTTTTGCTGGCGTTAAGCAGGATATCGTTAATCAGTAAACCAATCGGGTTGGCTCCATCTCTCTCTGCTGGGATTGGATTACGATCATCGAATGAAGGTTTAAAACCGTCTCTTCCGTTTCCTGCAGTTGAGCTGTTGCGACTTCGGGCAGGTTGCACTTCTCCTGTCTCCTCTCCAGCCGCCAGACCACCATTACACATTGTGCATTATATATATTATATTTTCTTTTCTTTACAGTAATGGTGCACTGTAGGGTTGACCTGCCCTTTTCTTTTGAAACTAAGTTCGCTCTGTTTTTGTTAGTGTAGTAAGGGTAATTTGTTGTATTTTGATTTTTATATTTCGAGGGAAGTTATTTTGGATATTTTTTGTTTATTACCTGTTTTTGTTTGTTATTTTGGGCCTTGGGTCTTCCCGAAGTTTATGCACTTACTGGTTTATGTTATCCTGGAAATGTTTATTTACTTAATTTCTTTCATCTCAATAAAACGTTAATCGTTTTTTCCTGAACCATAAATCTAATGGTTTATCTGATTTATTTATTTTGGTCTGACGACTGGGTGGGGGAGGCATTTTTCTTTATTTATTCTATTTATTGCGATTTAACCTAGACGGATCGTAATAATTACTTCTATGGGTCCATTTTGAACTCTTTGTGAGAGAGTGCCCTCTGGCTTCGAGTATGAATAAAACTTACATTACATGAGAGTGTTAGCGCTCCATAATGTTTGCATTACCTTGGTGTGGAAAAGAATAAAACGTCAGGTCATGCATAGAATATCGTGTCTCTTTGAATTTAAATATAGATTTATTTACATTGGCTCATAAAAACCTCTCACACATGCATGAAAAAATAGTGTGGGGGATGAATTTACCAGCATTGACAACTCTCACAAGACAAATTGCAGCTTCAAAAACAAGCCCAATATTAATATATTATTTATTATCAATAAATGAGCCTGCAGCATAATAAACTGAAACCAATCGGAGTTTGAAACGCATAAACAGTAGTTATTTTACATGAATCTAATTTATAACTAAACGGGAAGGCACACACTATCCTCCGATCACCTGTGAGTATGAGCAGAATAGGTTTGGAGATTGAAAAGGAGAAAAAGACAAGAGCACGGAGCTGTAATATAGCCACATATTTATAATAAAATAAATTAGAACCATAAATTAGAACCACTACCACTGTTAGTAGTAGTATATTTGTTTTTTATTATAGCCTGAATGATTAATACATTATAAAAATATTCCCCTCTCCTCCCCTTGTCATGATGTGTGGCTGTATTGAAGCACATGACGAAGGAGATCTATGCAGGATACTTTTAATAGAATAATCAAAGCAATAAACAGGAGAATCAAAGTGGAGAAACATACCATTATCACATATGACATTAAACAAAGCTTGAAGATGAAGCTGAGGGAAAAAAAGATTGGATAGGGAAAGCTCTAGCTTCGTGTGGATGTGGCCTAAGAAACTCAAACATGAACAGGACAGAGAAACAGATCAAAAAACATGTGGAAGGACGAATTATGCTACAGCACTTTTATTATTGCATTGATTGGCTATTAGCTGTGAGTAGACCATGTCAATCAATGTATTGGAGAAAACAGCGTACATAAATGTAAAGAAACAAAGTGGCTTATCAGATTTTCCTAACAAGAAACCATAATTTTGAAAATAAGCCCCCAAAAATTTTTTTATGCAAAAAAAAAAAAAAAAAGGGCATTATAAGCAGACTTGGCAACTCTGGAATTTACATTTTATTAAAAGTGCGGGGGACATGTCCCTCTGTCAACTGACTGAACTTCAACTTCTACCATGAATGAAATAGAAAAGTTGTATTAAATACAGTTGTATTTTGTTTTATTAATGCAGCTAATTCTTAAAATGTCCAGGCACTCACCTTGTGTTTTTCTCCAGTCTCTGATGTTGTGTTCTCCATTCTTGTGGGTTCATCATCTTAAAAGAAGCAGAAAGTAAACAGAATGTGAGTATCCAGTATAGCTATAATTTATTTTATTTTATTTTTATTATTTAGAAATTCACTTTGAGGTAGCAGCCCAGTGTATGAACCAGATCAGAAGCAGGGGAATAAAATTTCAGCACAACAACTGACTTTTCCAGACTACGCATCTATGTGCCAAATAAAGATTACAGCGACTTTTGTCCTGCCCGAACTGACATACCAGTAAAACAATGAATCTGCCATGAACGACACATGCCCAGTCTATAAGATCTTTATCATTGTTTCTCACGTTCTCATGTGTCTGAAGTGGACGTTGATTAATAAGACAGAAGAAAACAAAAAGACGCATTTAGGGCCAGATTTACTAAACGGGGCAAATTAGCGTGAGAGCGCAATTCCACAAATACGCCGATGGGAGTGATTTTAGAATCAGAATCAGAATCAGAAAGAGCTTTATTGCCAGGTATGTTTACACATACTAGGAATTTGTTTTAGTGACAGAAGCTCCACAGTGCAACAGAGTGACAGCGACAAGACAAGACACAGATAATAAAAAGAATAAGAATAATATACAAATATACAAGATAGACAAAGTGCAAAAAAGCAAAAAACAATATATAATATAGACAGTTTGTATGTACAGTTATGATGAGTGCAAATTTGAAATATAAATAAGTATGTGTTTTAAGTAAATAATGTATAACAGTGTTGTGTGTTCCGTGTTTGTCAAGTGTTCATGAGATGGATTGCCTGATGAAAGAAACTGTTCCTGTGTCTGATCGTTCTGGTGCTCAGAGCTCTGTAGCGTCGACCAGATGGCAACAGTTCAAAGAGGGAGTGTTTCACAATAGACTCAATGTGGTTGTCCCACTTCAGGTCCTGGGAGATTGTGGTGCCCAGGAACCTGAATGACTCCACTGCAGTCACAGTGCTGTTCATGATGGTGAGTGGGGGGGGAGATCAGGGGGGTTTCTCCTTAAGTCCACGATCATCTCCACTGTCTTGAGCTTGTTGAGCTCCAGGTTGTTAAGACTGCACCAGACAGCCAGCTGTTCAACCTCCAGTCTGTAAGCAGACTCGTCACCGTCCTGTATGAGGCCGATCAGTGTGGTGTCATCTGCAAACTTCAGGAGCTTGACAGAGGCGTCTTTAGAGATGCAGTCATTGGTGTACAGGGAGAAGAGCAGTGGGGAGAGAACACAGCCCTGAGGTGCGCCGGTGCTGATGGTGCGGGTGCTGGATGAGAAATTTCCCAGCCTCACTAGCTGCTGCCTGTCTGTCAGGAAGCTGGTGATCCACTGACAGACAGAGGTGGGCACGGAAAGCTGAGTTAATTTGGGCTGGAGGAGTGATGGAATGATGGTGTTAAAAGCACAGCTGAAGTCCACAAACAGGATCCTCACATAAGTCCCCGGTCTGTCCAGATGCTGCAGAACATAATGCAGTCCCATATTGACTGCATCATTCACAGACCTGTTTGCTCGGTAAGCAAACTGCAGGGGGTCCAGTAAGGGTCCAGTGATGTCCTTCAGATAAGCCAAAACCAGTCATTCAAATTATTTCATGGCCACAGACGTTAGAGCCAAGGTCTGTATTCATTAAGCTCAGTAATTTTGGGTTTCTTTGGGACGGGGATGATGGTGGAGCGTTTGAAGCATGAGGGGACTTCGTACAGCTCCAGTGATCTGTTGAAGATCTTTGTGAAGATGGGGGCCAGCTGGTCAGCGCAGGTTTTCAGACAGGCTGGTAAAACCCTGTCTGGGCCTGGTGCCTTTCTTCTCTTGTTCTTTCTGAAGACCTGGCACACGTCATCTTCACTGAACTGAATTGCCGGTGTGGGGGAGACGGGGGTTACAGGAGGTGTGAATGGTATTTTTTCAAACCTGCAATAAAACTCATTCAGATCGTCTGCCAGTTGTTGATTCTCCACAGAGCTGGGGGATGGTGTCTTGTAATTGGTGATGACTTTCAGACCTTTCCACACTGAAGTCGTGTCATTAGAAGAGAACTGATTCCGAAGCTTATCGGAATAATTCCTCTTTGCCACTCTGATCTCCTTTTCCAGTGTGGATTTGGCCTGTTTGTACAAGACTCTGTCCCCATTTCTGCGAGCATCTTCTTTGGCTTGACGGAGCTGGCTGAGTTTTGCAGTGAACCATGGTTTGTTGCTGTTGTAAGTTAAATGAGTCTTTGTAGGAATGCACAAATCCTCACAGAAACTGACATATGATGTAACGGTCCCTTTGAGCTCGTCCAGATCGGTGGCAGCAGCTTCAAAAACACTCCAATCAATCCATTCGAAACAGGCTTGTAAAGCCCGCTCTGTTTCGGTGGTCCATCTCTTTACAGTCTTTGCTACAGGTTTAGCTGATTTCAGTTTCTGCCTGTAGGTCGGTATGAGATGAACTAAACAGTGATCAGTTACCGATACCGATAACTAGGTTGGGCTGTACATGCTGATAACCGATTAATCAACCGATAGTTTTTAAAATGGATACTGAATAAAAAAAACAAACATAACATCCAGCAGCGATCATGCAACTCTCGTCTGAGCTATCTGCACAAGCCAATCAACTTGCCGTTCACCAACACCAACTAACTCGTTTAACATCATTAACGGAGGAACTGGTGAGAACTTTGCAGGGCTTGAATCTGCCTTCTACAGCACCCACGGCTGTTCCCACCAGCGCACCTGTCCACATTACAGACAACCCACCACCTACAGTTAACCCTCGACTGACATTCCCAGAGAAATTTAACGGTGAACCCACCAAATGCAAAGGCTTTCTGCTACAGTGTTCGCTGTTCGTCAATCAACAACCCGCATTATACCCCACAGACTCAAGTAAGATCGCATTCATATGCTCTTTGCTTACCGGAAAGGCCTTAGATTGGAACACCGCCATCTGGAGAACGGATAGTTCAAGTTTCCCCTCTTTTGACATTTTTGTACAACGTTTCAGAAAAGCGTTCGAACACTCAGCCAGAGGACGGAGCGCTGGGGAGCAGCTTCTCGATCTGAGTCAGGGAAAAGGAACGGCTGCTGAATATACTCTGGCCTTCCGTACACTCGCTGCACAAACTGAATGGATAGAGGACACTTTAAAGCTGCTTTTTCGGTGGGGGTTGAGTCTGTATTTGCAGGCCGAGCTGGCCTGTCGCGATGAGGGAAAAACTCTGAATGAATTCATGGAATTAACCATTCAAATTGATAATCTGGTGCGCTCACGCCGACCCACTCGCACTACGCAAGTCACCTCATTCTCTCCCGCTCCCAGTATGGAACCCATGCAGCTTGGTTACACCCCCCTGTCTCCTGAGGAACGAGAAAGCCAAATTCATCTACACTTGTGCATGTACTGTGGTGAATCCGGTCATCTCAAGTCATCATGCCCAGTTCGACTTACCTCAACTAATACTCTAGGGCAGCGGGCAATTTCATATCCTACGCTCAGCATACAATCTGATTTGTATCAGGGAGGGAGATGAATGGAAGACTGCATTTTCTAAATCCTCTGGGCACTAAGAATACTCCATTATGCCGTTCGGCCTGGCCAACAGTCTGTCCGTCTTCCAATCCTTCATAAACGACATGTTCAGAGACATGCTGGATCGTTGGGTGGTGGTATACACTGACGACATACTCATCTACTCTAATTCTCTCTACAAACACATCCATTATGTCTGCTCAGTCCTTCAACATTTAATTCAACATCAACTGTATGCGAAGGCAGAGAAATGCGAATTTCATCATATCAAAACAGCGTTTCTGGGGTACGTCATCAGTCAAGAGGGAGTGGCTATGGACGATAAGAAGGTGAGAGCAGTGGTGGATTGGCCACAACCACACACTGTCAAAGAATTGCAGCGCTTCCTGGGCTTTGTGAATTTCTATTGACGGTTCATTAATAACTTAAGCTCCGTTGCTGCTCTACTAACTTCCATGACCCGACGAAATGCATCACTACTCACCTGGTCCCCCGAAGCACTCCAGGCCTTCCAAGAACTCAAGAACAGATTCACATCAGCTCCCATTCTCCATCATCCTGATCCTAGCCTGGCTTTTATTGTGGAGGTAGGTGCTTCCAGCACAGGTATTGGGGCCATTCTCTCGCAACGTCACAGGTCATCAGCCAAAATGTTCCCCTGTGCATTCTTCTCAAGGAAGTTATCCTCTTCTGAATGAAATTATGATGTGGGAATTCATGAATTATTGGCAATGAAAATAGCTATGAAGGAATGGCGTCACTGGCCAGAGGGAGCACCACATCCATTCACCGTTCTAACTGACCATAAAAATCTGGAATACATGAGATCAGCCAAATGACTGAATCCCGACAGGCCAGATAGGCTCTATTCTTCACCCAATTCCATTTCACATTCACGTACCAACCTGGGTCCAAGCACGCCAAAGCCGATGCTCTCTCACGACTCAACGAAGAAAATGATCAAACCAACACAGAAGAAACCATTATCCCTGAAAACCTGCTTGTCGCACCAGTCCAGTGGGACAGCTTAACCTAAATTGTTCTCTCAAACACCCAAGATCCTCCTCCTCCTGAATGTCCTCCGCAACTCAAGTTTGTTCCAGAACAGCACCGAGACAAACTTCTGCATCAGGTTCATGACAATCCCAGTTCTGGGCATCCTGGTTTCACTGCTACTCTTCACCTCCTCAAAAATCGGTTCTGGTGGTCTACTATGTCGGAGGACACAGTAACTTTCATAAATCACTGCACAGCATGCAATACATCCAAGTCTTCATGCCAGTTACCAGCCGATTTGCTTCAGCCACTACCAGTACCCCAGCGTCCATGGTCCCATATTGCTATAGACTTTGTTACAGATTTACCCAACTCATTAGGTAACACCACCATTCTGACAGTTGTGGACCGATTTTCCAAGTCTTGCCGTCTCATTCCCTTACCCAAGCTTCCTTCGGCCTTTGAAACTGCTGAGACCCTGTGCAACTATGTGTTCCAGTTCTATGGCCTACCCAAGGACATTGTGTCTGATAGGGGCCCACAATTCACCTCTCGAGTTTGGACAGCTTTCTTTCGACTGTTTCTTTCAATGTGAACATCAGCCTTACCTCTGGCTATCATCCCCAATCAAATGGACAGACAGAACGACTGAACGAAGAGCTCACCCGCTTCCTCAGAACTTACTGCCAGAGCAACCAAACTGACTGGAGCAAATTTTTGATGTGGGCCGAATATGCACAAAATTCCCTCCAAAAGTCTGCCACTGGTCTAACACTGTTCAAATGCATACTGGACTTTCAACCACCCCTTTTTCTCTGGTCAGGGGAACCATCAGAGCTCCCCGCAGTCATGGAATGGTTACGGCACAGTGAGGTGACCTGGAATCGTGCACATACTCATCTACAACGAGCTGTAAGAAGACAAGAAGAACAGGCCAACCGTCACCGTCGCCCAGGCCCTGAGTACACCCCAGGTCAATGGGTATGGCTATCCACCAAAGACATCCGCCTTAGACTTCCCTGCAAGAAACTCAGTCCTAGGTATGTGGGTCCATTCAAAATTCTCAGATTACACCAGTTTCATTCCGTTTAAAGTTACCTGCTAATTATTGTATTTCTCCCACTTTTCATATGTTGCTGTTGAAACCTGCTGGTGGTCCGAGAGAGGGTCGGGAGACTGAAGGAGCCACCACCGCCCCTGCCCATTCTGGTCAATGACGAGGAGGTGTATCAGGTCAGAGATCTTCTTGACTCTCAACGCCGAGGCGGGTTACTCCAATATCTGATCGACTGGGAGGGGTACGGCCCGGAGGAACGGTCCTGGGTCAAGGACATTCTTGACCCCATACTCACAGAGGAGTTTCACAGGACACACCCGGAAAAGCCGGACCCTCGACCAAGAGGTAGACTCCAGCGTCTCTTGCCTCCTCGCGTCAGGAGCCGCTCACAGTGTGGGGGCTCTGTTACAAACGAGTCTCCCGCACCAGATCTCTCGCACCGCCAGAGGAAGCCTTCACCCGAGTATTAACTTCATTTGGACTCAATTTCCCATCAACCCTCACACCTGGGACTGATTACATTGCACCTGCCGTCAATCACACATCCACTCACTCTCACATAAAAGACTGGGGCTGCGTTCCAGTTCGTTTTTTAAATGCCCTTCCCTCGCTAACTTTCCTCAGTCTTGTTGGATGTATGTCATTGCTTGCGTTGCTGACGGAACCTTTGCAATGGGCTGAACTGGAACGTCCTAAGCCCTTGATCACTTGGAATCCGAAATGGAGCTGATTTATTATTTATATTTTCCCCTTACAAAATTGTTTAATGCAGCATTCTATATGTATATATGTGTGTTTTAAATGTTTAAAAAAATAATTAATATATCATAGGGTTGTTTGTGGTGGGGTAAATTAAACGCGATATGCAGTGACATCATAATCGTGTTGCATTGTTGGTTATGGAGCTGCCTGAAGCGTACATATGAAGTAGACTTGCTCCCTCGGTCAAAATCGAGGAAGCGAGGGTCTGTCCTTATAAACTTCCCTCGTCCACTTTATGAAGTGGAACGCACTTCAAAATGGTGGTAGGGATTCCCCCGAGGGGAAGTGCTTAGGGAAGTTCACGAGTGCGTGTCTAAAACTGGAGTGGAACGCAGCCACTCTCACTTGCACTTCTGTACGAAGTCTTGATTAGCCCCGGTTGTCATTTCTGAGCGTTTACTACCTTTCTACCTGCCTGTGTATTGACTTGGACTGTTTATTAGGCTGCAACAACTAATCGATAAAATCAATAATAATCGATAATGAAAATCATCAACAACGATTCTCATTATCGATTAGTTGGCTCTGCCCACCATGCACAGAAGACTAAAGACAAATTAGAGCACTGAATAACGCATTTCTGTGGACCAAAATGCATCTAAAAATAGTGGAGTGAGCTGCTGCGGGAAAGGTACAAGATCAAAGCTGATCAAGACATGAGAATTATTTATTTTAAGTTCAAGCTAATGCATTAGCGTAATGGCTTGCCCTGTCAGGCGCTTTGACAGATGCATGTGCGTCCTCAGTGCAAAACGTTCATTCTATGGCTATATCCTTATCTGTAAATGTTACAAATTCATGCAAGCATTTACATTTTGCATAAAGGCTTGTCCAGACAGTCTGCGTTAAACTTAATACTTTACTGAATGAGTGCCGGTCCGTGCACCCGCATCAGACAGACGGAACCAGGTAGAGAGGGAGACAATTAATATTCAGAGCAAAAATATTCATTTTGCTGAAATATCTGTTGTTTAAAGTTAAATTTAGATTTAAAAGTCAACATGTCATTCAAGTATTTTATGATAGTAGTAACTGTAAAGGGAAAACTAATTGAAAATAAATGTATAGCCTATTTACAGGATTAAGAAATTACAGTAAGAGGTGATTGTGTCCAGAGTGAACGTGTGTTTCTGCAGAACATTTATCTTGCCTGTTGGTTAACACTGAATTTGTGTTTTTCTTTATTATCTTTATTACTATCTTCATTTTTAATGTAGTGTAGAGATTTAAACTATATTCACTATATACAGTGCTAAAGTTATTAGACATCTGATACCCAATGTATGGTTTGTGCCACAGGTCAGGGCAGCATAAACTGCATAAATCAGTATTGGTGATTTCTAAAATCATTTTTCATGTTTCTGTAATGGTTAATCCACCAGTATGTTTAAGCTCTTTAGTCACAGCAGTATTTCTAAAGCTACAATATATTTATTGTTGTTATCCATGAATTTTTGATTTTACTGTTTTACAAGAAAGGCAGGAAAAAGTAAAACACTTCATAGCTGTTTTTTTTTTAGATGCCCAGTTACAGTCAATATGAACAGAGGTATGAACACAAGTTTTTTTGGTTATTATGTGTGAATATTATTTAGAAACTATTTAGTTATTTCAGTTTGTTATTTTCCTAATAAATGGCAATACCATTTTTAGTTTTAAACAAGTTTTTGATAGATTCCTAAAATATTTGTGTTCTCTCTTTATTATGACAGGTAGTGTAATAAATGACTGTATGTTTTCATAGCATTCAGTTGGCACATTTGTTTGTACATTGGGCAGGATGTGCAATAGTGTGTTTTTTTTTTTTTTTTTAGTCAATAAAATAAAAATAAATAAAATTAAGATTTTTATCAGATTAATCGAAAAAATAATCGGCCAACTAATCGATTATCAAAATAATCGTTAGTTGCAGCCCTACTGTTTATCTGGATTCTGATTTCTGCTGCCTGCCCTGACCCCTTGCCTGTTTATCATTTGAGTTTTGCCTGCTGCCTGCCCTGATACTCTGCCCGATTCCTGGATTTGTTTACTGCTGTATTACTGTTGTCTAATAAACTGCAGATGGATCAATACCCTTCTGACTCGTCACACTCTGGTCTATGCAAGCCACTGGTTAGCTGTATCGATATTTCTGCACAGCCCTAATTTTTACGGTATGTATTAATACAATTGTACCTTGACCATTCATGTTAGTTCATAGTGCATTAACTAAGGTTAACAGATAAAATAAAAATTTAAAAATGTATTAGTAAACGTTGAAATTAACAAACTATGAACAATACTTCTACAGTATTTATTAACCTTAGTAAATGTTACAAATGGAATCTTATTGTAAAGTGTTACCATTTCATATAAATCCAAACAGTCATGCTTAAAGATGGCCATCTTTAAATATCTACGAAAAGGCCAGAGTATTAAAATTACATAACTGTATATTACATGCATAGTCTCTCACTTTATTTGCTTCTATTTATTTGCTTCTAACACTTGAAGATTATTTAATCAAAATAACAAAATATGTATTGCAGTGATGACAAAAAAAGAACTGAAATCGAATGTGTTTCTGATTTATGTTAACATGTCAATGTTAAGAAAGCAATCACATGACTAGCTTTAAATATGCAACTTCGCCGGCAATTGTTCCACTAATCAACTATAGGTGCCGATTAATCGGCAAAACCAATGAATCGGTCGACCTCTAGTGTGATCTACTGCTGACGCGCAAATTAAAGAACACAGACGCAGTCAAATCATTTACATAATAATGACCAACACAATCTAACAAGAGCAGTGCAAATTAGAGTTGGATTGCTAATAAGCAGAGCTGATGCTCATCAGGTGCAAGTCGACACAGGCGCAACTTGCCTACATGTAATCTGACAAACACGCACACACTATCACACACATATACCAACATGGCTTGACAAAAGACATGTTTGGATAACGTCTTCCTCTGGCATTCCAAAGAAATTAGTACGAGTGGAAAATATTTTCTCTTTTCAACCACGTGCTCTCTGTTCTCTGTGGTGTCTCCTCCTAGTAGCAACAATTGCAGCCATGTCGCAAAATGGGTTAAGACATGCTTTTTTTTAATCATTATCAACATATATATATTTTAATAAAAATAACTCTATAAATGAGTTTTAAATGAATAGTAGAGCTCTAACATTAGATAGTTTGGACAAAAGGAATAGAGTTATTTCTAAATTAAATGCAACTCTTGAGTTCTTATATCGAACAATTAGTAGTACAGTCTTTGTTAGCTGTGTCTTGAATGGATGGTTCAAGCAGTTTTAAACAGCGGCGTATTAACAGAGCCCATTTTTTAAAGTAAAATAAATAAACACATGTACATGTAGCTAACATCCAATATGTATGTGTGCATTATCACATTCGGTGATAGTCTCATGTAGCCAGACTTTCAATCTGACGGCAGAAGGTCTGACAGCTTTCATTGGCCAAGGACCGCCCAAGAAGATGTTTGACTGACATGTAACCCATCAATCACAGTTCGTTTTGTTCCACGTCATGTTTAGGGGCGTGAAAATGTAAAGTCGATAGGCTTGTCCGACTTGAGACAGCGGCAACACCATGTGACTGTGACATATGGCATCAAAGTACCGCAAGAGCGATTCAAGAGCATCCGGCAGAGTCAGCCAGTGCAGTTTCTCAAGAGGAGCTGCACGAGCTCTGATGACGACACAGCTGTTCAACGATTGGCCAGATTCACCTCATGACAATGATCATGTGTGTTTTGTGCTTATTCTCACACCTTCAGTTCCACTAATGCTCACACATTTGTATTTTTATAACAGTTAAAGCTCTTTTCATATAGTCGCAATGTTATATTGTGTCATGTTTATCAAAATAAATCTGATAAAAAAAACATAGACCCCACTACATTGGTATTATAAAAACAGACGCTGTAAGCATAAAGGATTGAATGAAAATGTCTCTGAAACATCTGTGTATTAGTCAAATATTGCATTTATTTAACTTCAGCTGTGATAAAGTATGCAAACGCAGCGTGAGCGTCACAACGGGAAGCAGAAAGTGTCTGACTTCACGTCTCCGTTTTCAGCTCCTCCCCGACTGCACACGGCTGCTCTCGTCGATCGGTTACATCCAGCCGCAGTCAATGTCCAACAGACCTGATGTCTCTACAATAACAGACCAGCGTGCATCTAATAAATGATTCACTATACTTTTGAAAATCCAGCGTTTAGTTGATCCTGATAAGCACACAGCTGTAAACATGACAGCGTTCTTCTTCCACAAGGGGTTTGGCGTCACGGCAGACCGTTAAAGATCGTGACACACACGTCTCCCGGACATACTGTAAAATTCAACCAACCAGGGGCCAGTTGCATAAACTTAGTCACAATATTAAGACTGTGTCTTAAGACCTAGTTTGACCAACTTGCAGTTAACCAAGGGGTAATCAATGTTATTTTTCCAATTCCAATTTCACCAATCTACCTTTTTATGTAACGGACTTTAAAAAAGTAGGACCACTCTTCAAGAAAAAAAATAGTGTCTTAACTTTTAAGACTAGTCTAAGTGGTTCATGCAACCGGCCCCAGGTGTTCCAATCACTTCCATGGCCACAGGTGTATAAAATCAAGCACCTAGGCATGCAGACTGCTTCTACAAACATTTGTGAAAGAATGGGTCGCTCTCAGGAGCTCAGTGAATTCAAGCGCGGTACTGTGATAGGTTGTCACCTGTGCAATTCGTGAAATTTCCTCACTACTAAATATTCCACGGCCAACTGTTAGTGGTATCATAACAAAGTGGAAGCAATTGGGAACAACAGCAACTCAGCCATGAAGTGGTAGGCCACGTGAAATCACAGAGCAGGGTCAGCGCATGCTGGGGCGCACAGTGCGCAAAAGTCGGCAACTTTTTCAGAGTCAATAGCTACAGACCTCCAAACTTCGTGTGGCCTTCAGATTAGCTCAAGAACAGTGCGTAGAGAGCTTCATGGAATGGGTTTCCATGGCAGAGCAGCTGCATCCAAGCCTTACATCACCAAGTGCAATGCAAAGTGTTGGATGCAGTGGTGTAAAGCACGCCGCCACTGGACTCTAGAGCAGTAGAGACGTGTTCTCTGGAGTGACGAATCACGCTTCTCTGTCTGGCAATCTGATGGACGAGTCTGGGTTTGGCGGTTGCCAGGAGAACAGTTCTTGCCTGACTGCATTGTGCCAAGTGTAAAGTTTGGTGGAGGGGGGATTATGGTGTGGGGTTGTTTTTCAGGGGTTGGGCTTGGCCCCTTAGTTCCAGTGAAAGGAAATCTTAATGCTTCAGCATACCAAGACATTTTGGACAATTTCATGCTCCAAACTTTGTGGGAACAGTTTGGGGATGGCCCCTTCCAGTTCCAACATGACTGCGCACCAGTGCACAAAGCAAGGTCCATAAAGACATGGATGAGCGAGTTTGGTGTGGAGGAACTTGACTGGCGTGCACAGAGTCCTGACCTCAACCCAACAGAACACCTTTGGGATGAATTAGAGTGGAGACTGTGAGCCAGGCCTTCTTGTCCAACATCACTGCCTGACCTCACAAATGTGCTTCTAGAAGAATGGTCAAAAATTCCCATAAACACACTCCTAAACCTTGTGGAAAGCCTTCCCAGAAGAGTTGAGGCTGTTATAGCTGCAAAGGGTGGGCCAACTCCATATTAAACCCTACAGATTAAGAATGGGATGTCATTAAAGTTCATGTGCACGTAAAGGCAGGCGTCCTAAAACTTTTGGCAATATAGTGTGTGTATATATATATATATATATATATATATATATATACACACACACATATATATATATATATTGTCGAGGAGATGGGTCCGACAAATGAGACTTTACTGATAAATTTCTGCCAAATAAACCAAATAAACAAAGAGAACTTAGGGTTGATATGGTTGATATGATCACTCAAGATTTGCAAAAAGAACAAGACAAAATCTCGAAGAAACAGGCCAAAAAGGAGAAGAAGAACCACTAGAATGGGAGTTAAAGGAAAATCCGAAGTTCCAACCTGGTGATCAGGTAATTATCACTAGAAGAAGGAAAGTAGGGAGATTCAAAGAAGGGCTAGGAACCGTAGATAAAGTAAAGACTATCACGGGCTCTAATACAGTGGAGCTAGAAGCTAACGGAATACAAAGCAACCAAGATTTGATCCGAAAGTGAGAGATGGAAGAAATAATTAATCGCATCAATCGGAGGGGTTTGATCAGGGTTGAGCATGGAAAACATGGGTCAAGAGCAATGATGTGGTTAGAACCAGAATTGGGAAGAATAATGGGCCTTACGGGAGACAAGGCCCTGCCTGTAGAAAATTTGGTTCGTCCATACCAATGTGTGATCTGTAGTCGTCACTGTGCCATACCAAATATGTCCACTGTTGAGACAAAACAAATGTTACAAGAGGATTCGTGCAACAGTTTATTAGGCACAACAAAAAATCCAATAAACATCCAACGTGTGTAGCGACACACACACGAACAGAAAACTGGTGTAACAACTCCAGAGCCGTCCGTACAGACGCCTGCGGACACAGGCTGTGGAGACCACCTCAGGTGCAATGCCCAACAGGACGTAGAACGAGACTGAGGATAGCGGGCACACGGCCAGCTGAAAGACTCCTCGTCCAAGCGTCCTGAGCACAGCAGCGGAAGAAGGTAAGACACAAAGACACACAGCACAGGTACAACCGTACATGAACAACAGCACGAATCTACTGACAACAAGGGGCAGACACAGCAGAGAATAAAAGGGAGGAAGGGAACAAGTGACAGGTGAGGGCAATCAGCTAGTGATCTGCACACACCAGCGCCGATGAATCAGCACTGATTGCCCAGGTCACGAGCTGTAGAAAATGACAGGTCACAGACAACAGGGAAGCCGATGAAGCACCCTGAACCGTGACAGTACCCACCCCCCCCCCCCCCCCCACTCAGGGACGCCTCCTGGCATCCCCGGAGGACTCACCATGACGCCGATGGAATTGGTCAATGAGAGCGCGATCCAGAATGTCACGAGCCGGAACCCAGCATCTCTCCTCTGGACCATAGCCCTCCCAGTCTACCAGGTATTGATGCCCTCTACCCCTCCGTCTCACATCAAGGAGCTGCCGTACCGTATAAGCCGGAGACCCCTCGATGAGTCTAGGAGGCGGAGGGACAGAGGTCTGGGGCTGAAAGGGGGAGCGATAATCTATACAGGGACGGAGTGATCCATCTTTCTTCCCCACGAAGAAGAACCCCGCCCCAGCCGGAGAGGAAGAGGGCCAGATGATGCCAGCTACCTGAGAATCATTGATGTACTTCTCCATGGCCTCCCTCTCAGGCCCAGAAAGAGAGTAAAGGCACCCCCTTGGTGGAGAAGTGCCAGGCAACAGATCTATCGCACAGTCGTACAGGCGGTGCGGAGGAAGAGATAAAGCTCGGGAGTTACTGAAAACCGCTCTCAAGTCATGGTAAGCCTCCGGTACATTCGCCAGGCTCACCGGCTCCTCCTGTAACACAGAACAAGACATAACAGGAGAAAACGCAGGACCCAAACATTGAGATAAACAAAAAGGGCTCCATGCTAGAACAGAATTAAGAGCCCAGTCAATGTGAGGGTTATGTTTGACCAACCATGTGTGTCCCAACACTAATGGAGTGGAGGGAGAGTGAATGAGGAGAAAACGAATCTCCTCAGCATGATTACCCGAGAGAGTGAGAGTAATAAACCTGGTGGAGTGGGTAATTCTAGTGAGATGGGTGCCGCAGAGAGTCCTGGCTGAAATGGGCTCGGCCAGTGGAACTGATGGAACACCTAATCGGGCAGCCAGCTCAATGTCCATAAAATCACCCTCCTCTCCAGAATCAATCAAAGCTGACACCTGATGAACAGCCCTATTAAATTGTAATGAAGCCTGGAGAACTGAACGACCACCAGAGAGCAGCAATGT
This sequence comes from Hypophthalmichthys molitrix, assembly GCA_037950675.1. NCBI lineage: Eukaryota > Metazoa > Chordata > Actinopteri > Cypriniformes > Xenocyprididae > Hypophthalmichthys > Hypophthalmichthys molitrix. The sequence continues at coordinate 6,272,178 of CM075494.1, forward strand.
ATTAGTGACGCTCACCGTACGCCCCTCCTTGGACGAAAAACGCCGCCCCTTCACTGGACACGAGGCCGCCACATGCCCCGCCCCCCCACAGTAAAGACAGAGATTGTGAGTGAGACGATGGCGCCGCTCGGTGATCGTCAACCGGGCTCTCCTGATCTGCATGGGCTCCTCCTCAGGCAGGGCGAGACGCTGAGAAGTCGCGTCACCCGCCGCTCCAGCGACCAGGTCGGAGAAAAGCTTGTGAGAGGCCACGCCCCTCCGATGCTGGGAACGGAGAGCTATCCGGTTGTCAACGCAGATGGCGAGGTCGACTAATCCATCAAGGCTGGGAGGCAGTTCGAGAGAATATATCTCGTCCTTGATGTAATCTGCCAGCCCGTGAAGAAAATGATCCCACTGCGCCTTAGCATTCCATCCGCATGACGCGGCGAGAGTGTGGAACTCTATGGAGTAGTCCGACACAGACCGACACAGACTGACCTCCTGTTGCCGCCTCTGTCCCAAGCGCAGAGCGATCGAACACCTTGCGGAGCTCCTCCGAAAACACCTTAAACGAGCTGCAAAATTGATGTTCGTTGTCCCACATGGCCGTTCCCCATTCTCTCGCTTGATCAGAAGCGTGATGGTGAATGCCACTTTAGATCGCTCCATGGGAAAACAGGAGGGCTGGAGTGAAAAAGTCAGAGAACATTGTGACAGAAAGGAACGGCATGAATTGGACTCACCGTAGTATGGAGCAGGTGGATTAAGACGAGGTTCGGCATGATGGGAAGCAGCTGTCTCTGTTTCGGACGGAGGTTGTACAACAGGAGCTGCGGGAGAAATAATCTGAAACCGATCAAGCCGTTCTGTGAGCTGGGTCAGTTGAAGTGACAGCTCCGAAAAAGCATGACGAGAAGTGGTGATCTTCTCCTGCTGTCTACCCAGCAGCGTGCCTTGCTGCCTGAGGATTCGGTGAACCTCGATCTCCTCTGCTGAGTCCATAATGGTCAGTAGATTCTGTCAGGAACGTGAAGAGAGAACTCAAACACAGAGGATTCGTGAAACAGTTTATTAGGCACAACAAAAAATCCAATAAACATCCAACGTGTGTAGTGACACACACACGAACAGAAAACTGGTGTAACAACTCCAGGGCTGTCTGTACAGACACCTGCGGACACCAGCTGTGAAGACCACCTCAGGTGCAATGCCCAACGGAACGTGGAACGAGACTGAGGATAGTGGGCACACGGCCAGCTGAAAGACTCCTCGTCTAGGCGTCCTGAGCACAGCAGCGGAGGAAGGTAAGACACAAAGACACGCAGCACAGGTACAACCGTACATGAACAACAGCACAAATCTACTGACAACAAGGGGCAGACACAGCAGAGAATAAAAGGGAGGAAGGGAACAAGCGACAGATGAGGGCAATCAGCTAGTGATCTGCACACACCAGCGCCGATGAATCAGCGCTGATTGCCCAGGTCACGAGCTGTAGAAAATGACAGGACACAGACAACAGGGAAGCTGATGAAGCACCCTGAACCGTGACAGATAGGAGGAGCCCTCTTATGTCAGAGGTGTAGGCCAGCACATCCAAAATTACGGATTGACTCGTACAAGATATCCGGAGATTCTGGGGAAAAGTGCAGTTGTACCTGGGATGGTAATAGTTTTTGGCAGTGTGTGGTATGTGGGGCAAAGGACCGGACGCTAGAATCGTCCAGGTTGGTTTGGGAGAACTTAAGGGTTATGAAACCTATAGGCCTATTCCGAGACGGAATAGTGACCAGGTTCTCTCGACATCCCTATATAGGGATGAGAGAACATGAGAGAAGGGCATTCTTGGACTCAAGAATTCCTATTTTCCCTTGTGATAGGAAAGAGAGTAGAGACCGTGCTGTTTGAGAGAGGGAAGAGCTGGTCAAAGAGATAATAAAGAAAGATCAAGATAAGGATCTATGCATTTAAAAATAAATGTATTGACTTGTGCACATCCAGATTTTAACTGGATTGGAGGCATTGAGGCAGAATTACATCACCAGTTGCCTAAAATGAAAATGGTTAAACATGGATCACTGTTTAGGAGAGTTAAACGGCTCGTTGAGGAGCCTAAGAACTAACCTCTGATTTCAGAAAAATGAAGAGAAACTTATCCATGGAGAGCCTGACTGGAGAATTGGAAGAGGCGAAGGAGAGTATAAAGAAACTGAAAAGGCAGAGGCAATGCTGGAAATGGATAAGTATGATGTTATGGTATTTACTGGGGTTGGGAGCAATTTTAATAATCCTAGTTCAAATTAGTTACTCAATAGAATGGGAAATAAAAGCAAAACAGATAATATTAGCCCGTATAGAAGTGGTAAGACAAAACATAACAGGTTATGATTTAACTGTATGGGCAACTGTAAAACAGGATAAAACAAAAGTTGAAAACGAAACAATAGGTTTCTGGAAATGGTGTGGCCCATGCGCTCTGCAAAGGAGGAAAACGTAATTGAATGTTTGAAGCAATGGATAAGATGGGAATGCAGGATGCAGTCTATCAGAGCCGATGGTGCTCATAATATCAGTGGAAGATTAGTGGAAATTTTTTTCAAGGAAAACAGAATAATACTGACTAAAAGCGTTCCATATCGTCCGCAAACGAATGGAATTGCCGAGAGAGCAATCAGGGAAGTTAAGGAGTGGTTCTGTAAAAATCAGGCACTGGGAGAATGGGATACAATTATTGATAGATGTCTCTTAAATCTCAACAGGTGCATTAAAGTGGAACCGAAAGAGAGGGCCATACCTCGGGTGAAGACTTTCTCACCTTTATGTTTTGTATTTTTATTCTTTATCTTGTTATTAAACCGAAACCATTGTATTTGGTGATTCGTAAACCTCTCTAAACAAGTCTCAGAGTGAAATTACTTATACATAAACTATTATCAGTACCTGTAATTAAATTACTTCCATCGAGCTTCAAGAGTATCGGATCCTGACTGAGCTGGTGTGGACTCCACCTTGAAATCTCTAATTGTCGTGCAACGCTCTCAATCCAACTAATCAGAAGGTAAGACCAAGTTTTTTGATGCAGTAAAGGATTGTAGAGATGTGTGTTTGATTAATTGGAGATTGAGGGGAATAACAAATACAACAATATATATATATATATATATATATATATATAAACTATATATATGTATATGTATGTATACATATATGGGGGGTTTTCGATTTAACACGTTAATTAGATTAATTAGTTATGGTAAAAAATAACATGTTAAAATATTTAACACACTTGCCCCGCCCCACAACTATGTAGCTCATTTGACATTTCATACTATTGACTGATGACGAATATGATGCAAGGCAACAACTCACTGCACGATAAAGCCTATAGAATGCAATCAGAAAGTCCCTAAAATTAAAGATATTTGGGCAAAGATGGCCATGTTTGAGTTTTTGTCTCATATTTATATCATATTAGTTAAGCAATATCACACGATAACGAGTGCAATATTACACAAGTGCTGTTTTTGTCCCATATCCTATATATAACAAGTGCAAATGCAATACTGATTTTATACAACAGTTCAGTAAATAAGAAGTTAATACTGTGTTATTTTAGACAAAAATATATATATATATATATATATATATATATATATATATATATATATATATATGAGCATTTGTGGTTAAAAAGTCATTTTTATTTATTTTTTTAGAAAATGACAGATGGTTTCTCTAGATAAGACCCTTATTCCTCGTCTGGGATCGTGTAGAGCTCTTTGAAGCTGCACTGAAACTGACATTTGGACCTTCAACCCGTTGAACTCCAGTGAAGTCCACTATATAGAGAAAATTTTTATTGCTTTTAGACTGAAGAAAGAAAGACACGAACATCTTGGATGACACAGGGTGAGTAAATTATCAGGAAATTTTCATTCAGAAGTGAACTAATCCTTTAAAATCAGTAACACAGTGAATGAGTCAGAATCAGCACAAGTATTGTCCCTAAACTCACACATTGATGTGTAAAAATGTAATACAGTTTGAGTCAGTTTTAACACATCCTTTCTAGGAGTGTATCTTGGGCAGAACCTGTGCCATGCCTACAGCACATACATTTCCTGAGGTTGCCCACAAGATGAGTGAGTGCCGTTCCTCTGAAGGATAAAGTGGGTACTTATGGGTGTTTTGTAGGTGAGGTTATAATGAGCAATGCATAGGAACATTCTTGTGTATGGACGTTTTTTTAAATCACCCAGGGCAAATAAAGATTAGAGAGAAAAACAACATTAGGACCTACAGGAAACCTTAGGAAACAACATCTGTGTTCTTTCTCACCACATTCACTGTTTTCCAGCTCTTTTCTCCTTATTGATGCAGTGTTGAACATCTCTCCAGTGTAGCACTGCTGTTTGTTCTCATTAAACAGACGCTCAATCTTGTTCATCAGGTCTCTCATCTCTGATTCGTTGTTCATCATCTTGTTGCAGGTCTGATATCTTTCTCCACATTTTTGCAGCAGCTGCTCCAGAACAGGGTTTTTCTTCAGATCATCTATTATAGTGTCACACTCTTCTTCTCTCTCATAGGTGAAAAGAATCATCACAAACTGAAGAACTTTGTCACCAAACACTCTCTGTAGCCATTCAAGACCCATCTTATCAGCATCTGTTAACTGGCCCAGTCGCACAACAAAGATGAAGGTGTGGATTTCATTTTCATTGGCTAGTTGACCAATGTGATGATCCACATTTTTAGTCTCATGTAAGTCAATCATGTTGATCACAGAGATGTGACGTTCTGATATCTTCTTCTGTAAAGGATCAATCCTGGATGTTTCTGCATTTTCAATATTTGGTTGTTTTTCTCCTAGTAGAATGTTCTCATCTCCAAACTGGACAGCCGAATAGTTTCCAGTTAGTACAATGTTCAGATTGGGAAGCATGATCTCTATAATAAACACCAAAGAACTAGTGTTAAACACATGAATACATAAACGACATAAAACAACATCAGGAAGATCAGGTCCTTCAAAACAGAGCATGCCACACAACTTCTCGGCCAGGAGCAACTAGGCTGGACTATTGTAATGCTCTTCTAGCTGGACTTCCAACATGTGCAATCATGTGATTTCAGTAAATGAGGCTTCGTTACATCATAAGTGTTTCGAAATTTCAATGGTTCACGTGACTTTGACAGTTTGATACACGTTCCAACCACTGATTCAAAACAAAAGATTTGTAAAGCTTCAAAGCTTCATAAAGCAGTGTTTTGCAATCGCCCATCACTAGATATTGTTGAATAAAGTCATTATTTTGTTTTTCTGGTCCACAAAAAGTATTCTCGTCACTTCATAACATTAAGGCTGAACCACTGTAGTTACATGAACTGTTTTAAATACGTCTTTAGTAGCTTTCTGGAGACATGTCCAGCTGCAGACCCGCAGCCACTGAACGGAAGTGAGGGGCGGGGCTTAACAGTCATATTTGCGCTACCCATACATGTCATTTTCTTTTGTTAAATATAAGTTGTTTTTACATGGATTTTGATCAGATCAATGTCTACAATATTTAACAACAATACTTTTAAATAAAGTCACTTTTCTGTTCGTATAATATGCATATCATGATGTACAAAGAGCAAAATTTTAAAACAGCCTATTGATCATGCTTAATGTCAATAAATGTATACAAACACAGTTGTTTATACTTTGAGGATATAGGCTACAACTTTTTTTTATTTTAAAAAATATTAATTAATGTGTGTTGTAAAGTGTTTCCCATTTGACTATATGTATTATTTCCTCCACGTTCCAAATAATACTTAAGGACAGAGTTTGAGAAGATTTAATGGATACAAACACTTTAGTTAATTGTTAAACTCTTTAGTAGGCCTATCGTTGAAGTAGTTAATTGTTACTTCAACGATAGGCTTACTACAACTATACAAGTTTTTGTTGCATTAATTCAAACATATATTAATAAATATGTAACATGTAAAGTGTTTCCCATTTGACTGTATATTTGATCGTATTATTTCCTTCATGTTCAAATTATACTTAGATTATGTAATGTAGGCTATTTAATGTCAAATAAAAATAACCATTTAAAAAAAAGCCTTGAACAAGTGAAACTTGTGTTTCTCTGTATGAAAACAAATAGAATATTTAAAAAACATTTCTAAAATAATAGGTTTGAAACATATTTAAACTGCTCATAATAAAATAAAAACAAGCAAACAACAAATAATCATCTAACAGCACTTAAAAATTATAAGCCCATATCATGACATTTCTGCAGAAAAACGTCTTGGTTACGTATGTAATCCTCGTTCCCTGAAGGAGGGAACGGAGACGTACGTCAGTAGTGACCGACGAATTGGGATATCGCTAGAGAGTCCTATCTGCTTCGGGTAAACTAAAACAAGCCAATGGAATTGGCGTGCTATATTTGCATAATGCGCACCGCCCCCGCCAGGTGGTATAAATAGGGGAGCGGATGCAATCGCACTCTGTTTTTCGCTGAGGAGACAACCTTGAGTCCGCACTACAGCGAGGGCACAGAAACTGTGGCGAAGGGACGTACGTCTCTGTTCCCTCCTTCAGGAAACGAGGGTTACATACGTAACCGAGATGTTCCCTTTCAGTCGGTCTCGTTCGACGTACGTCAGTAGTGACTGACGAATTGGGATCCAAAATAAAACGCCACAGTTGCAGATCCCTTCCAGCGCCCAGTGCAAGCTCTAGCCACCTGCCGCACCTGGGGGATAGAGAAGGGGGCGAGCTTGCACTGAGAGAGTCTACTGCTGTTCCGCAAGACCCACTACAGTAAAATTTAGACAACACTGGGGAAGCAAACCTGTAGGGGATGCTGCAGAGGCCACTACCTACCCTGCGGGGGAGGAATTTACGTGGAAATACACATATGGACTGGCTGTGGGCAGTACGCATATGGAGTCCCTGGGATGGCTCCAGCCTAGGTATAGGGGGAGACTCATCTGACAGGTGACAGCAGAGCTGACTGTGCTAAGGGAAAGACATGGGCTCACCGTGGGGAGTTTGACCGTGGACAAATACACATATGGGACCACTCACGTGGAGGGGTCGCGACATATGGCACCCAGCCAAACATCAACGTCAGTGACGGACGTTTGGCCTGGCATCAGACACTCCGCAATGTCCGAGCCGCAGGGGGAGGCGGAGGAACTCGACAGGGTTTGCCAAGCTGGGAACTCTACTGGAGCAATGGATGCACTTATCCGGCCCAGGGGGTGGGAATGGCATTGTAAGCCGACACTAGAACGGGTTCCTGGCGTTTACTGGCTACTGGAAGCGAGTACACAGGAGGATACCAGTTCCACACGAAGGCTATAGAATCTAGCAAGCGTGTTGGGTGTCGCCCAGCCCGCAGCTCTACAGATATCTGCCAGCGAGGCGCCATGAGCCAGCGTCCAGGAAGAGGCCACTGCTCTCATGGAGTGGGCTCTCAACCCGAATGGGCAAGGCATGCCTTGGGACTGATAAGCCAAGGCGATGGCGTCCACTATCCAGTGGGCCATCCTCTGCTTGGAGACAGCCTTTCCCTTCTGCTGGCTTCCATAACAGACAAAGAGCTGATCTGAGGTCCTAAAGCTTCACGTTCTATCCACGTACAAGCGCAGAGCGCGGACGGGACAGAGCAAAGCCAGGGCTGAGTCTGCCACCTCCGAAGGCAGCGCTTGCAGGTTCACTACCTGATCTCTGAAGGGAGTGGTAGGAATCTTGGGCACATATCCAGGCCGGGGTCTCAGGATAACGTGAGAGTCACCGGGCCTGAATTCCAGGCACAATTCATCGACCGAAAATGCGTGCAGGTCCCCTACCCTCTTAACCGAGGCCAATGCAACCAGGAGGACGATCTTAAGGGACAGTACTTTTAACTCTGCTGATTGCAAAGGCTCGAAGGGATGACCCCGGAGAGAAGTTAAGACCAGGGAGAGATCCCAAGAGAGTATGGAGGGAGGGCGAGGCGGATTTAGTCTCCTCGCCCCCCTCAGGAACCTGGCGATCAGGTCGTGCTTCCCCAATGACCTTCCTTCAACTGCATCATGATGTAAACCAGGTCCGAGTGGGCCAATACGGATCCACTAGCACGCCTGGGACATGAATGGCATGAAGCGACCTCAGATGCTTCTGATTCCATAGCAAGAGATGGCGGGCAGCAATGGATGGTTGATGTACGCAGCGGACCAGTACGTGCTTGTCTGTCAACAGCTCCTTGAAGCGGCTCAGTGCAAGACGTACTGCTAGCAATTCGAGGCAACTGATATGCCAATGCAGTTGAGGCCCCGTCCACAGACCTGACACTGCATGCCCGTTGTACGTGGCACCCCACCCTGTGGCAGAAGCATCTGTGTGGACCACAGCATGCCTGGACACTTGTTCGAGGGGAACTCCAGCCCGCAGGAACGAAGGGTCCAACCACTTGGTGAGAGTGCAACGGCAGTTCGATGTCACGGGGACACGGAATGTACCGCACTGCCACGCCCATCTCAGGACCCGACCGTGAAGCCAGTGTTGAAGCAGCCTCATATGAAGCAATCCGAGCGGCGTGACTGCTGCTGCGGATGCCATATGCCATAAGTGAAGGGGTGGATTCTGGAATCCACTGCCGCTTCAATATATATCATTTAAGTTATTAATCAACATTTATCTTTCTGTTAAATTATTTGAATGACTTCTGCAACGTATGTTAAAGCATTTCTTTTCCTTTTCAAACACTAGAAAATTATTTCGAATATTGTCTGTACCTCTCACTGAGAGAAAAGAACATGTTATCAGTAGGTTTTAGGAAAGTTTCCTGCTCAGAGCAGAGCTCAGATCAACTTCAACCTTGAAGAAGCTGTGAATCATGTGTATCTGTGTATGTGCGCTAAGTGTTCTGTGCAGGTCCTTTGTACTGCTGGACAACTGGCACTCGGCTCGAGACCAGCAGACGCCATGTCATGACCCCAAAAGGACATCCAGACCCTAAATCCAGGGTGCCCTCGTCAGCATCCTGACGCATGAAGATACGCTTCTTACTATCTGTCCATGTGTGGAAAACTTCTAATCTTGTCTATCTTCTCTTAGCCAATCAGAATCATTGTTACCTTAGTAATGACGTAGTTAGTAGACTCTGTTAGAGTATAATTGGTGTGAAAATGTAAATGTACACAGAGTGGCCTACGAACTCCTTGTGAGACCTGAAGCTGGCTTCTGCGTGATGAAACTGCAAACTATTCTTCAGTAAAATTTCTTCAATTGATTGCATCTCTGACTCCTGGTCTTTCATTCGACATATCTGGTCAAGGGTCCTAAAACTGTTACCCCAACATAAGTTTCAGTGGGGCCGCTGTCCTGCGCTTGAGCGTACTCAGGCAATTCAACACTGACTGGACGCGCTCCTCGTGAGGCGCGCTGTCTGGGCGACCGAGTCCAGTACCATACTGAGATAAGAGATCCTCTGCCCAGGGGCGAGTTTGCTCTTGTCCCAGTTGACCCGAAGACCCAACCAGCTGAGGTGAGCTAACACCATGTCCCTGTGTTTGCACAACTGCTCCCGTGAGCTGGCCAGGATGAGCCAGTCGTCGAGGTAGTTGAGAATGCGAACGCCCTGTTCCTTGAGCGGAACAATGGCCGCCTCCGCAACCTTCGCGAAGACGCGGGGCGACAGGGCCAGCCCGAAGGGTAGGACCTTGTACTGATATGCCCGACCCTCGAACGCAAACCGTAGGAAGGGTCTGTGACAGATGCATTCGAAAATGCGCTTCTACGTAAGCATCTTGAACGGCAGCCTGTGAAGGGACCGATTCAGGACACACAGATCCAGGGCCGTAGCCCACCGCCCTTCTTGGGAACAATGAAGTAGGAGCTGTAGAACCCTGACTCCATATCGGCTGGAGGGACTGGCTCAATTGCATCCTTCGCCAGGAGGACAGCAATCTCCGCCCGGAGAACAGGTGCATTGTCCAGGGACACGTGAGTGTAGTGGACACCCCTGAAGACCGGGGGAGGCTGGGCGAACTGAATCACATAGCCGAGTCTGATGATCAAATGAGCTAGCGGGACGGGCTGGGGAGCGCTAACCAGGCTCCCAGACTCCGAGCCAGCGGGACCAAAGGCACCACAGATGTACTGGGCGTGGGGCAGCGAAGCAGAGTGCTGGGACCCGACTTGGACGGCATAGCGGCCCGAAGTGGGGTCAAACACTGCGCAGTGTGGATGGGAGACGGCTGGGAGGTGGCCTCGACCATCACACTGGGAGCAGCTGGCGAGATGAGAGGGGGCTGAAAGTGGCAAGGCGGGGCCTCGCACACTGACAGCCGCGCTCTCTTGAGACTTGGAGGATTGAGAAACTGCTCTTTTTGTGAGAAAGTGGGTACCGCTGGACTCCGGAGAGCCAGCGGCGGGACAATACAGGACACAAATTCCCCCCGGCCCTCCTCTGGAGGTGGGAGAGATGCTGGAATCCTCTCCCAAAGAGCTGAATCCCTCTCCTCCAGGTCGCCCATTTCAGGGCCGCTTCTTGGGTCTCTTGCCACCTGGCTTGGCTTGAGCGGTCTGGGCGCCGCGTCCGCGATCGGCTCCCTGCTGTTTGGCGGGTGTAAGCTGCTGCTTCGCCGACTTAGCAGGGGCGGAGGACGATGCAGGCGGGCGCCCTCGGCGACGAGCAGACTGAGGCTGTGCGGCCGGCGGTGGGGTGGAGGCAGCAGTGGACCGCCGGGGCAGGACGTGTTTAATAGCCTCAGCTTGCTTCTGTAGAACTGCTGGGCAAAGCTCTCGACCGTGTCGCTGAACAGGCCGACCTGAGAAACGGGGGAGTCCAGAAACCGAGCTTTGTTGGTCTCCCTTATGTCAGCCAGGGTCAGCCACAGGTGGCGCTGAGCATAGCCATCGCCTGACCAACAGAACGTGCCGTCACTTTCGTCACCCGGAGAGCGAGGTCAGTGGTGGCGTGTAGCTCCCCCAGCAGCTGTTGGTCAAGGCCACCCTGGGGCATCTACATGATAAACCTGCAAAAGGGCCATGGCATGCAGGGCGGAGGCAGCCTGTCCGCAGGCTCTGTAAGCCTTCTCGTTCAAACCGGACGAGAACTTATAGGCCCGGGATGGGAGACACGGTTCACCACCCCAGCCGGCAGCCGTCGGACACAATTGCATCGCTACAGACCGCTTGACTGGGGGGATCCCAGCGTACCCCTTGGCCTCTCCACCATCCAGGGTGGTGAAGGCGGAGGAGGGACCAGGTCTGGCATGAACGCTATAGGGCGCTCTCCAAGACTTGGTCACCTCCTCATGCACTTCCGGGAAGAAAGGTACTGGGGCGGGACGCTGAGGACCAGTGCGACCCACCCCGAGATACCAATCGTCCAGCCGAGATGGTTCGGGACACGGTGGAGGATTCCAGACGAGCCCGACCTTCTCGGCGCCCGGGAAAGCATAGCGGTCAGCTCGGGATCGGGCTCGGGCAACGCTACAGACTCAGAAGGGGGCAGCGCAGCCGAGTCTTCATCTCCCGAGGACTCTTGCTCGCCTTCCGATGCTGCGATCGACATCTGTTCATCCGCGGGTGCGCCGAAGGAAACGACTCGTCGCTCCGTAGAGGGACCAGCGCGTTCCAACGGCAGCACTACAGGCTGCAGTGTTGTAGAGGGGGCAGGGGCCCGCGGAGCGGCGCTCGGCGGGGAAGCCCTTACCGTGATCCTCAGATCACCATGCCTACACAGCGATGCGCCATCACTCCGGCCGAGGCCAGAGAAAACGGCAGCACGTGGCATAGGGGAGGGGGCGCCCGCTCCCTGAGAGGCAAGGAACAAGAGTCTTGATCTCAACACTGAGATAGTCATGTTCCCGCAGTGAGAACATGAACCATCCACAAAAGCTGCTTCAGCATGCTGAACGCCCAGACATGTGATGCAGCGATTGTGACCATCAGCGGGGACCAGGGAACGACCGCATCCAGTAACGCACAGACGAAATGACATCTCGAGAAAGACGCAGGGTTCGTCTGTGAAGCTCTTTTAGAAGGGGAATCAGCTCTGATCTCGTGCCGAAGCACACAGGGATCAGTCGTGATGTGATTGGGTACACCACTCCCCGATCACAAACCAGGGAACCGGTCCAAATCGCAACCTTCAAGACAGGTAGGTTTGGAAATGTGCTGTAAGAACAGCAGTTGAGAGCTCACAAGCTCAGGCTCCTCTGCAGCTCGCAACCTCGCTGTAAAGTGCCGTGACACCAACACAAGACCGCTGAAAATCTCTTTACAGGCTTGTAAGAGTTTCACTCCAAGTCAAATAGATGAGAACCAAAACAGGAAACACCACGGTTGGCTCCGAAGCGAAAGACAGAGTGCGATTGCATCCACTCCCCTATTTATACCACCTGGCGGGGGGTGGTGCGCATTATGCAAATATCGCACGCCAATTCCATTGGCTTGTTTTAGTTTACTCGAAGCAGATAGGGCTGACCCCAAACTTTTGAACGGTAGTGTATAATATCACAAAAGCTTTGTATTTCAGATAAATTATGTTCTTTTGAACTTTCTATTCATCAAGGAATCCTATTTTCAACGTTGATAATAATCATAAATGTTTCTTGAGCATCAAATCATATTAGAATGATTTCTGAAGGATCATGTGACACTGAAAACTGGAGTAATGATGCTGAAAATTCAGCTTTGATCACAGGAATAAATTACTTTATAAAATATATTCAAACAGAAAACAGTTATTTTAAATTGTAATAATATTTCACAATATTACTGTTTTTACTGTATTTTTAATTAAAAAAATGCAGCCTTGGTGAGCAGACGAAACTTCTT